>JARWLC010000012.1:79781223-80981223 GCA_033318265.1 Phyllotis vaccarum
ATCAGCGCCAGGGTTGAGACTGGATGGAAACTCTGCTTCATGCACTCCATGGTAGCAAAAACCAAGCTCTATCCTGGGCCTTGCTGATCACAACATTTCCCTGGTGAGCTGCTTACAGTCTTCAGAAGATTTAAGTTTTTTTATTTACCAGGAAACTGGTGTTGGGGAACAGAGAGAGCTGTCAGTCAATTATGACAAAGGACCACAAAGTCTAAACTAGTATGTACCATTCCATCAACAGGATGAAAACTGATCTCTTCTAGTTTAGTGGCATCCCCCATTTTCCATAGGCCCAAAACACTGTATATCTTAGAACTGTGCCCCCAAATCACCCAATCTAGCACAAACATGATAGTTCCTTTGTTTGCTATATGAAAAAGGATGGACGGTAGAAGTGGGTAGACTGAAGGTTAGGGAAGGGAGATTGCACTCTGTATAACCCTTTCCCACAACTTGACATTGTGCCTTTATAATAATGTTCAGAGGCACCATGCTTGCTGTTTTTTCCTTAATTGGAAAGTACTTTATTGACTTTACAATTTTTGTTGTAGTCTACCAATGTAGTCTAATGTCAAAATAAATTTGCTAGCCATGGATTCTTACAAACTAGCCTAGGGATGACTTATGGTATCCCCTCAGACCCCAGTGTTTACCAAAGAGAATGAATCCTTGTTTAAGTATACATTATAACACAGAATCAAGTGGATATGATATTTTAATTCACCTGCCTTCAAGCCTCACTGCTGCTCTGCTGGGATGAGGTCTGTTCTGGGTCAGAGATTTTCTAGGTCAGTGGAAAATTAGATCACTGTAGCAAGTGAAGAAATTAAGTTAAGACTCTTTGCCAAATCACACGCCCGAGAAACCAACTTAGACTAACCAGTATGGCATAAGTCCTTAGAAAAATGATCATTAAAGCACTCATACTTTACATGTGCCTGCCAAAGGGGGTAGATTCATTTAGGCTATTATATACTAAATCAAATTCTTAGGAGAAATGGTTGGACCCCCCCCATTAATGTCAAATAATCAACTTGCTCCAAAGAGAAACAAGCCTTTGATTTACCTCCCAGCCCTGGGACCCTGTTTGAGGATGAATGCATGGCACTGGCATTTTCTTACTATGTCACTGAAACTAAGTAAAGAGCTGCCAACAGTATGCCATTTTTCTTGCCAAATCATGAGATACAATGGCCTTATAATTTTTTTCCCTCTATTCCCTAATGTGTTATAAACCAATAGTTATGAAGTGTCCGAGAACATTCTTTTCTTCCCTAACAGGATTAATGATTGAAACAAAAATGTATTGCTTTCCATCAGGGCAATTACAACGCTGGAAAGTAACATGAGAGTTTAATAGGGAAGTTATCGGAATATTATAACACGGGCTCAGAATGGGTTCTGAAAGGCAGATGCTTTTTTAGATGAGCATCTTACAAGTTCAACTTCAATTTCTGACAATTTTTCAGGGTCACCTGCTAAGGCCCTTCCTCCCTACTTAAACATTTTGATGATGAATCTTTCCATTTTTTTTTTCTGGGAAATAAAAAGACAAGGTATTTGGTGAAGCATTACTCCAAGCGAGGACCTTCTGGGTAAGGATAACAGGTGAGTTGGTAAACATAGTAGACCACAAGGTTTCCACCGTTGTGGATGAACTTTATCCAACTCATTAAAGTTTTAGCAAATGGCTCACGAACTGTGTACTCAACATACAAGTGTCCTTGACAAAGGCAAGAACTTCTTCTACTTTGATAGTTTTCCCTCTAAACACACACACACACCACATTAGATCTGTCCCCTAAATCATCTAATCCAGCACAAATACACTAATTCCTTCAAGGATATACCAGATGGAATGGAAGGTAGGGTTGGGGATAAAGGGACCTTTGTCATCTCTTGTCCCTAGACTCATACTCAGCACTACAATTTATTCTTCTGGCTGCCCTCATTCTCAGGCTTCCAAGCTTCAGATGTTAAAATTTCTCAACCTCTTTAATCCCAAGAATCTCATTCTTTAAACAAAATTAAATTGGGAACCTCACTCTTTAAACGAAATTTAACTACCTTTATTTAATTGTGTGTGGGTAGAGGCTGTGTGCATACTGAAGCATGCCTGTGGAGTTCATAACATGTGGGAATCAGCTCTCTTCTTCTACCACGTGGATAGTGGAGTTTGGAACTTGTGCTATCAGCTTGGAAACAGGTAGAGTCTGTTTTCTGAGCCAGCTTTCTGACCTCCTTACTGTTTTTAATTTTTTTATCTATATTAAAATTGTCTGCGTCTTTGAAGAAGCATGACTTACAGAGTAAGGCACAGCAACACTTTCTGTGTATTCCTATACTGTCAGCATTCAGGAAAGCTAGTAGCCTTGATAAAATGGCAGCTGACAATGTTGTACATCCAAGGGCAATTTGGAAGCTCTCCTAGGCTACTTCAGAGCAAGGATCCATTTTTTCTAAACGCTTGCTGAAAATTTGAGACCTGGGAAATATTTTCACAATAAAATCTGAACAAATATCTTAATGATTAGATTCTCACAAGGAAATCAAAATGTAAAGCTAGGAGCTCCACAGGTAGTCTGATTTCTCTGCATGCTGTGATCTAAGACACACTTCTTGTCCTCAGAGCTCTGATTGGCCTAGTCAATTATGAACTGAACAAGGCCACCAAGTGGTTTTCATACGGTGTATCATGTGGTTCAGCGGTCTGCCAAAGTATGGATAGACTGGGTTTGTGAAGCCTTCAAGAGATAGACCTGTACCTCTACTGGAGAAGCTGGATTTTGATATATTTCTTACATAAGTGAAACTTCTATGCAATATTTAACTTTTAAAAAACTTTCATAACTAGAAAGTACGTGGAAGTTTCATAAGAACACCTCAAAGTCTCCTTTCATCCCAATGTTTAAGTAGATAAGGAGCTTGGTACTATATATATTTTTTTACTATATGGCCCAATTTATTGGAATATATCCCAATAAATATATTTATTCATATTTGTGTACCTATCTATACATACATACTTATACATGTATTTATGTGTATGTATGTGTATATATATCACATGTATATATACATGTATATGTGTATGATATGTGTGTGTGTGTGTGTGTGTGTGTGTTTGTGTATGTATAGTGAGCTATTACTCCAAGGGAGAATGCTCCTGGGTAAGAGTAACAGGTAAATTGGTAAACAGAGTAAACCACAAGGTTTCTTCCAATGTAGAAGGACTTTATCTAACTTGTTAAGTTTTGAGTAAAAGGCTCAAGAACTGTGCACTCTTCATATATATGAACATATATTTAAACATACGCAAAAGGCAGAAGATGTATCAATACTTTTAAAGTAGATAACTCAAAGCTATTAAGATGGTTCTGCTGTGGGATAGTATTTCTGTGTTCTGTGAATATGTGTTGCGTCCATTGGTTAATAAAGAAATTATTTTGACCAATGGAAAGACAGGATACAGCCATGCAGAATATTCAAGATAGATACAAAGAAGAGAAAGTTAGAGTTGCAATCCAGCCACCCATGAAACAAGATGTGGCTTTGTTAGTAAGCCACCAGCCATGTGGCAATACATAGATTATTAGAAATGTGTTAATTTTAGATGTAAGAGCTAGCTATGCCTGAGGCATAGACCAAGCAGTTTGTAATCAATATCAGCCTCTATGTGTTTATTTGGGACCAAGTAGCTGCAGAACACAGGAAAAATTCTACAAAGCTAAACAGTTAATAGTCCTTCCTTACATTTCCAGAGGACTCAAGTTTGTTTCTAAGTGATTGGTGAGTAACATTAACTTTCTATGTAGTTTCTTTAAAAAATACATTAAACTTAAGTCTAACCAGCTTGAACCATCTTAATATTTTATTGAATTATTTCAGTGATCTTCACCAAGAAGATTATCCTGAGTGGTCCATATGAGTAAAGAGCTTAATGTTTACAATCTCCTATGTTTGTGTCTGACCATTCTTTCTATATATATGGGAGAGAATTCCTGAAACTTAATCTACGGAACCTAAAATTGTTTTTATACAGTATCTCAGAGGGTGTAAACCCCTTAAGCTGTGCAAGTAGCTATGTCCTGCCCCTGAGGACTTCCAACCAAAAGGTTCCACCCATAGAACATGACTGGACTTAGCCCCCCCGCCCCCGACACATACTCGCTATATCCTACAGAGTAAAAAGCCCAAAGTCAAGACTTGAAAAACTACCAATGCCTACCCTGGAATGCTTTAAACTCTATTTAAAGAAAGCAAGAAACCCTATATAAACCCTGTCTTCTGCTTAGTTCTCTGTTGTTCTTGCTTAAGCAGAGGCAGCCATCCTCCTGGAATTTTCCTTCCTACTAAATCCCTTGTGTGAGGTTTGTTGTGTCATGTGACTTTGTGGTCTTCCTTGGCTCCCAACTACTGGGATACCTTTCCTTTCCCCCATAGCAGTGCTGTGACACTTGCAGTAGAGAAACCTCACCACCAGTAGAGCTATAACACTTGCTTTGGGAAAGCCTTTCCCTTCAGAACTGTAACACTTAATGGGGAAAGCGCAACATTCTCATGTGATGTTATTGCCCAGGTGGATTTAGTAAAATTTCTGGGTCTTACTAGAGGGCAGAAATTTAAACCTTCTCTTTTCTAATACCTTATGATGTCTTTAAAAGTAAAGAACAGGTATCCTAAAATTTCACTCAGTTTAAATTCTTAGAATTTGTTTACTTTAATGTATATTCATAGAATTAAAGAAATGGGATGTATTTAGCATCCATAAAGCCAGCTTTATTTAAAAAGTATTTCCAAACACCAGTGCCTCAGAAAGAAAAAACCTTATTGGTGGTGCTGCTGGTAAAGGTTTCTTCTTCTTCTTCTTCTTCTTCTTCTTCTTCTTCTTCTTCTTCTTCTTCTTCTTCTTCTTCTTCTTCTTCTTCTTCTTCTTCTTCCCCTTCCCCTTCCTCTTCCTCTTCTTCCTCCTCCTCCTCCTCCTTCCTCCTCCTCCTCTTCATTCTTCTCAGGTTTTGTTTTTGTTTGTTTTGTTTTGAGACAGAGTCTCTCTGTATAGGGCTGGTTGTCCTGAAACTTGTTCTGTAGAACAGGCTCATCTTGAACTCAGAGATCTACTTGCCTCTGTCTCCCAAATGTTGGATTAAAATCAGGCATCACCACTACCCAGCTGTTGTTGGTATGCTTTTAAAGCATCCATTTGTGAAAACATAAAAACTCATAGAACAAAAATAGCCAACAAACTCTTTGTTCTCACATGTTATATGATTTTTATTTCCAAGATGTAATAGGTGTTCTTTCAAACTAGTAAAATTATGGAATAAAGGCTCTTTTATCATAGTTAGGGAACCAATCTTCTATTTTTATTCAGTGTTGTGTACAACTCTATGCCAAATGCCATTGGTGAATATTTTGGCATGTACTTAGTCGTGGCTGTGAGTACACGTATTTTCAGTGAGACTCAACTTTCCCAACCCCATAGAATTTATCACTCTCATCAGAAGCAGTGTATAAGGGTGCTTATTTATAAAGGCCACTCATGAGCAAAAATATATGAGTGAAGGCTTACATCGTTGGTTTATATCTATATCTGCCTCTATATGCATATGTATTTATCTCTCTGTATACATTCTTCCTGTGTTGTAAAACCCCAGGAGTAAAGGGACTTTACTTACTTATCTGTGTGCCCCATATCACTTAACCAATAATCAAATCTCAACTGAAAACTGGATTACATACCATCATTTGACACCAGCCTAAAGAGCAAAGTCCAAGATACAGATTGTCAATCAACTTCCTAATATTATTATTAGATCAATTGGAGTAGATACAGTCCCAAGAAATCATGGAAGTAAAACCAGACTACAACAAATATTATAAATAAAAAAGATCATGTTAACAGACTTTATCAATTTATCATCTGACCTCTCCTGCTTTCTTTATATATTAGAAGATAAAGCTCAGTGAGACTAGGTATCTGGTCTTGGAAAACCAAGTAAGAGCTGAGCTCCGGATCATCTGAAGACAGAACACTCTCTAAATGAGATTCACAAAAACTATCTGTCACTGTCCTCTATCCAAATGTGTCTCAGATTTATAGAGTTATTTTATGTATATAATGATTCTTTCTAAGTGTTGGATATTATGAGCTATTTCTAAAGTGAGGCATTAATTTATTATCTTAATATTTCCTTACAAAAACCATGGTTATTGCTATACAGACAACAGAAACAAAGGAGTTATATCTATATTCCACCATTTGCACTAATGTATACAATAATAAATTCTTATAACTATAGGAGAAATATACTCATAAATAATTATTTCAAGCCAAAATACCTTTACCAAGCCATTAAACTACCATGTAAACATAGATATTGATAAAAAACAACTTGTGTGTTAATGTCTTTCAGTACATTGAATATATTTTAGTATGATTTTTAATAAAGAAGGTGTTTTGGCCTATGGCAAGGCAGCTTAGAGGTAGGCAGGAAATCCAAACAGAGATAAAAGACAAAGAAACATGGAGTCCAGGAGATGCTGCAAGCTGCCACCCAAGGAAGCAAGATGTAACTGGACATGGGTAAAGCCATGAAGCCACGTGGCAATACATAGATTAATTAAAATGGGTTGAATTAAGTTGAAAGAGCTATAGGCCAAACAGTTTGTAATTAATATAAGTCTTTGTGTGATTATTTGGGACTAAGTGCCTGTGGGACTACAGGTCCAACCCTCGGGGCTAAGCTGGACCAAAAAACTTCTGGCTACAAATGGAACCTACTGTAGAACAGTAAAAATGTCTTTTAAAAGATTCTGAATGCACAAAAACAGAGACACACTGGGCTTTCTAGTCTCACAGTCTTATGCTAGCAGCACCACAGAGACTCTGTGTAGCAGCCTGAGAGACGCAGCTGGTTACCAGCTGCCATGAGCTACGCTGCATGGCAAATTTTCACAGTCTCTCTCACAAACTGTGGTACTAAGAGGCTTCTCACAGTCCTTGCTTGCAGGTTTGGGAGCACAGCTGTGGGTTTAAAAACACAGCTCAATGCTACTTAATATTACTTCCAAGAACTGGGAAGGTAAGTCTGACTCTGTCATGTCAAAAAGCTGAGCAGGTCAGAGTCAGATGTTAATGGTCCTAGCCATACACTGTAAAAAAAAAAATGAAGATACACAATAAAAACAGATTCAGATGGAATAAACTTCTAAACAGATTACAATATGTGTAAAAATGTACATAGGCTTGGAATAGGAAAAAAAGGGAATATAGACAGTTATATAAAGAAATAAATATTAAAAATAAAGTTGTTAAAGAGACAGTAAAATAATATAAAAAAACCCATATAAAGATGGAAAAATATACAAAGAGTCTGGATTATGTATATTATTGTGTTTTATTTTAATTTTTTGACTGTTAGTAAGCTAACTGCAAAAAAATTTGATTGTATAGGTTAAGTTAAATCAACATACATATTTTGAAGGTATCTTGACTTTAAAATTTGAGTCTAAGGATATGTCACTTTGGAAAAGACATTCTGCTTTTGTTTTCACAGAAGATAAGAACCTATGGAGGAAGACCTATGAAAAATCTGTATTGGAAAGAGATAGCCCAAGTGATCCAACATCTATATCAGCCCTAAGATTGCTGACTAAGATGATCTAGGCTCAGGGTCCCTCAAATATTATATGCCCCAATCAGCAGGAAGTAGCCTAGAAAACTATGCCCGTATTCTCAGAAATAAATTATGTATGTTTATCTTTATTTAGAGGCTTAAGTTATTGGTCATATTAGTTTCTTTATAAAAAGAAAAAATATAGATATAACAGAATAAAAGGGTAGATTATTGGATCAACTTTTAAAAAGCAACTACTTGCTTTAAATACTTTACATTGATAAGGATTTTAGTATTGATACAAATTTAAGGTTAATTTTGTTATACTGTATGTATATTTCTACGCTTGTTTAAGATATTGTTTATGTTTATGCAATTCCTTTAAAAATTGTAATGTGCAATTAAAAATTAAAGATTAATAGTTATCTATGATAATTAAACCTATAGTCATGTTAGGTTTTTTTAGATATTCAAAGATATATTTCAGTTAGGTAGGTAATCTTCAAACACTTCAAAGACTTTAAAAAAGTTTTAAGAACTTAGAATTTCCTGCCAGCACCAGTCTACTTCAAGAGGATCATGGGCATCAAAACAAACAAAAACAACAACAACAAAAAACTCCATAAGGAGTTTACTTTCTTTGTGGCAAATGTTGGCCACTGGACAAGAAACTGTTCTTGCCTTGACTGCTTGACAGTATGCTGTCTAAGCTGGACATGCAGGGCCCATACGAAAGTGACCTTTGAACTTTGCCAGGACAAGCTGAGATGGTTCTTCAGGTTCCTACTTCACAGAGAAAACTGCCAGACATCCTTCAGGACACAAGGAGAAGTAATTAACAAACCTTGCCAAAATGGATGGAACAGTAATGCAAATTTCCTGCTTTACTAAAAAAATCTGCCAGAGACTCTAGGTCTGTCGGCTGAAGATGGATGACCCGACATTACATAACTTTAGGTGATTGTCCAGGCAGGCAGGTGTCTCTTATTTCTAGAGTTTGGAAGTTGCTTGCAATACACTTCCTGTTTACTTAGGTAATATTGTATCCTTCTGTGATTCTTGATGGGCCTGGAGACTAGCTTGTTATAATTATTGTTTTCCTTAGTTATGATAAAAGATAAATTAGATATAAAACTTTACCCTCACAAAGACCCATGATAGAATATTTTCTTTGATTTTTTTTAAGTACAAGTAGACTTGATATTGGAATTGTAATTTTTGCTTGATAACTGTTTTGTTATATATAATATTACTATGTTAAAATTGAAACCTTACTTTTTGATTAGACAGGAAAGGGGAAGTGATGTGGGATGTCTTTCTGTATGCTGTGAATATGCTTTATTGACATTTTTAATAAAGAAGGTATTTTGTCCTATGGCAAGGCAACTTAGAGGCAGGTGGGAAATCCAAGCAGAGGTAAAGATGAAGGGAGGTGGAGTCAAGGAGACTGCAGGCTGCCTCCCAGAGAGCCAGATTTAATGAGACATAGGTAAAGCCATAGAGTTATGTGACAATACATAGATTAATAAAAATGAGTTAAGTTAAATTGTAAGAAGTAGTTTGTAATGAGCCTAAGCCATAGGCCTAACAGTTTGTAATTAAAATATGCCTCTAAATAATTATTATATAAGGAGCTATAGGACTGTGAGTGAGAGAGCTTTGTCTGGACTGAGGGTTTGGGATGGGACAGAAAACTTCTGGTTACAATGGGTTTGCACTAGTTCTTCATGCATGAACATCCTGTGAGAGCATTCTAGATGGGACACATGAGAGCCTCTCTCTTTACCAAGTACTTACCCTTCAAATATTCTGCTAGAACTCTCGGCAACTGGGACCAGACTAAGTTTAAACTTTTGATCTTAATGGGAACACTTGATGACTTTTGTCTATTGGGATCAGTCCCCAAAATTGTACGAAATTTCAATTTCTAAACATTGCAGGACAAAAAAACGAATGAACAAATTTTTAAAAATTGTAGAAAGAATGCTGGTATGTTAGTCATTGTGACAGAGAACCTAAGGAACAAGTTAAGGGAAGAAGAATAATCCACTTTCAGGAGACTTCATCATGGTGAGGAAGGCGTGGTGAAGCTCACCACAGTGCCATAGTGAGACTGTGTGGCATAGACTGTTTACTTCACAATAATCCAGGAAGCAGAGAGTACATGCCCAACACCAAGGGCTGGCTGTAGTCTTCAAAGAACCTTTTGTACCCTGCTTCTTCCAACCCAGACCCACCTCTTAAAGGCTACACAGTCTTCTAAAAGCAGCACCACCTGCTGGAAAGCCAGTGCTTGAAACGTACGCCTGTGAAGAACATTGTATATCCAAACCACACATAGGCTCGCTGTGGATGATAAGATAGAAGTAGCTACCACAAATGTTAGCTCGATGACTGCAAAGTAGAGAAATCAGCATGAAATAAAGACATCCTACTTGAAGGGAATAGAAGCTGATGAGAAAATGATACCAAGCAGTTCTTAGTAGTTTGGGCAAGGATGTCATTAGTATCCTATAACTGTTTCTCTTGAATTTGAGTAATGACTCCCCCAAAGGCATTTCAAAGTCAGTGTAAACGTCACCTCATTTGCAAAACAAGGGATATTGTAGGTCTAATTACATTTCGGTCTTGAGATGAAGTCATTCTGATTACCTCAGTGGGCCAGTGACAAAGGTCCTTGTAAGAGACAAAGAGAGGATGACAAACACACCAAAAGTGATGGTGATGATATTCTCACCTAGATGAAGGCTGGATACAGAGATTGCCCATATCTAATAGGAAGCGGAGAGAGGCAAGGAAGGACACTCTCCACAGCATCTGTGGAGACATGTGGCCCTGCCCCCACACTGATTTTTATACCTGTAGTTTGGAAGCTGTGACACAATGCATTTTTGCTGTTTTGACTCACCAACTTTGTGGTGATTTGCTAGAAGCCCAAGAAAACTCAAACTATGAGCAACGTTTGCAAAAATTCCAGAGGAAAATGATCCACAGTGGTCAGAGGACAGCGTAATGGAACTATTTAGACTACTGAAAGGGACAGTGTGACTTCCCCAAGAGTCACTGTCAATTTCTTGGGCAAACAGGAAAAAAGTCAATGAATGCAGTTCTCAGAATGGAAGAACAAGTCATGTAAGCAGAGCCTAGGAAACCTAGCCAACCCACTGTGAGAGGTGTTTGAAGAAATGGCACTTCTGTCATTGGACTAGAGCTGCTTTATAAGCCACTTACAGGTAAACCTTAACCTGTAAAATACGTGGTGTAGTCACTGATGTACCCAGTGGAAAAGAGCTGATGCTGCAGAAGTACACCTGAGATAGGGCCTGGAATGAAACCCTGGGACTTGAAGGTAGCCAGCAAAGACTGTCACAGAAAACTCAGGGAAGTGCCATTTAAAACACAAGAGGTTAAAAACAGTGAAAGCAAGGTTTGGAGTGATGTGTACTTGACAAGTTTCCTATTTTGTACAGTGGAAATTATCCCAAATGCATTCCATGAATGACTTTATGGAAATACTTTGTGGCTTGGGATCATGTAGATCCTATGCATCATTTCTTCCACTGCAAAGCTGCCAATCACTTACATCTCTCCTATTAGCAAAAGACAATACCTATGGGAACTTGTCCCATTTCCCTTTACAATGACTTAGCTTTAGCAAAGTTCAAATATTCCTGAAACTGAAGAGGGTTGCTCTGTGATCTGCATCAGTGGGAGCCATTACAATGTACCAGCTTCTGAGCAGTTTAGTTCTATAAGAAGTTCCCAGCACTGACCAAATGATGAACAGAAAACTTACCTTTTCTCCCGTGTATGTTCCCTTGGATAGTCTGGATTTACAAAATAGGTGACATGGCATCATTTGTGCTGTGTTTCAATAATTTGAAAAGCATATTTGAGAAAGAAAACAGTGTATTGGGAGATGGGCTGGGTAAACATGTTGTTACTACATCGTTGAGGAGGGACAGGTTAGGGGGGATCTTAAACAGATTAGAGGCCAAGATTGGTCATAAGCAGAATGACCCACTTATATGTCAATACAGAAGCTAATGTGAATTTCACCCTAGGAGGATGATTGGAGGGATGGCAGTCAGAAAAGCCATCTCATATATCAGAGCAGGAGGTTCCCATTCATGGATAAGATGAGAAACATGGAAATGGACCATTTAGACCAATTTTCACTTGGCACTTGCACTTGAGTAAGCCAGTTCCACTTTAAAAAGAGCACTAGGAACAAAGAAGAACTGACTTGGATGGTGCTCAACCCAGTTAGTAGCTGAACCTTGCCTGGAAATAAAGATGCTATCCTTTTGTTTCATAATTTCATATTGTAGGTCAATGAATTTTGGTCCCATTCTCTCATCTTTCCCCTTCTACCTATTATGTCAAAAGTGGCTAAGATATTATGTTAGCTAACTTTTAAATAGGAAGTAACTTATGTCTGGTTCAAAAACTAATAAATCTGAATTTGTTTTAATTCTGTGTAGATTAATAATTTCCATGTTACTCAGCTGGTGACATAGAATTATCAGAACTACTTACTCTCCATATTAAGTCAACAGACATAATCTTATTCTCACAAGACTAACTTACAAATATCTCTCATGTTTTCCAGAGGCCCATTGTGAATTCACAGACTCCCAAGTAAAAGATACTGATTTTAGCTGAATTTTATAAAGAAAAAAAAACTCTCAGACCTTCAAAAAAAGTTGTGCTTTGCTCTATAGAATCCTTTTAACTGTTGCTATTGTTACCTTTGCCACATGTACCAGACATGATGCCTTCAGTGCTTTTGAACTGTGATCATCTTTGACATTTCAGGAAAAACATTCAAGAGACATCTCATCTACCCAGTTTAATTCATGTAAGGTGCCTATGGAGACACTGAACATGTTAAGGTCCAAGTAGGGGTGATAATCAGAACAGATGCTGAGGCAAGAAATGCATAGATAACGGTGGGAAAGGAGGCAGTGGAGTAAAATGATGCAAGATACAGAGTGGAGAGAAGGCTGCAGCTGGTGGGTAAGAGCCTTAACCCATTAGTGTTCAAAGCTTCTGGACAGAAAGTAGCTAATGGCACAGATGGCAGCTACTAACTCAAAGCCATTGTTGGAGCACATGGGCTCCTATGTCTTGAATATACCACAACTCTAAACTAGAAGGGGGAAAACACACAATTCCACTCCTGGTTGTGGAGTGGATAGCACTTTGTGTTACAGAATGACCTCTGCAGAAGAAAACATGTGGACAAAAAGATTGTGGAGGATTTGATGGTGATCTACAGTAAGAGGTTCTCAAGTATTTGTTCAGTTTTCATATACTCTTTACAGAATGTGTGTGGAGGTATGTGTACATGAATGCAGGTGCCTGGGAAGGACAGAAAGGGTATCAAATTCTCTAGAGTTGGAGTTAGAGGTTGTCATGAGATGCTGGAGGTGGGTGTTGGAGTCCAAGATCCCACCTTTTGTAAGAGTAGCATTCTCTTATAACTGAACCATCTCTTCAGCCCCTTTCTTCATGTTTTGTATTCTGGAATTTCCAGGCCCCATAATTTGAGTTGAGTCCCGAGTTACAGAAAATCTCATTTATCAATGTACTTGGCAATAGAAGACTTTATAGTTCTGATTAAGACACTAGCAGAAGTGGAGGCTCTTGGATAAGGCCATGAGGTATTTCTACATTTCTGAAACAATAACTCTATAAACATCTTCAGCTGTCTATTGTGTCCCAGGCCCTGGTGCTTGCCTTGCTCTAAATATTTATTCTTCTATCCATAGGTTAATGCAGCTTTCATGCCTCATCATAAGATTAATTTTGCAATGTACGATAGTTAATACAGAGATTCACAACTGGTCAAAGTACAGAGTGTATACAGCCATGGAGTGACCAGCCATAAATGGGATGCCTAAATCACAATTTCTTTCTTTCAATGCTCAGGGAATATTGTAAGAGCAGTATTGAAAGACTCTAAGAGCAAGATGTTGGGGATGGCTTCTGTAAAATAGTGTCCTCTGGCTATGACAGGGCCATTACACTCATGAATTCATAGCAGCCATGGTTGCTTGCACAAGAACTATACAATATAAAATCAGATAACACTTGGGAATGGATGGGGAAAGATTCATGAAGCCCCATCCCTAGCTGAGAGCAACGGGCAGTTGATAGCTGTTGGAGGAGGGAGAGTTCATTTTCTTCAGGATGATGGCCCATAGGAGTTTTCCCATGCTCCTAAGACAGCTTTTACAATGAACATCTGGGTAACACTAGTTGAACTCAGTCGGTTTCATGAAATAAAATGGAGAGAGCATGAAATTGGGAGGGGGTGCAAGAGAGGTTGGGAGATAGTATAGAATGGATATGCTATAACTACATTGTCAACATGTATGAAATAACTAAAGAATTAAAGCAAAAAGAGCTATTATTACTGGGGAACTGGCTCAGCTGGCATGGGAGAGAGAAGAGAGAACATTTAACCCTACCTTGAGGATACAGAGCAGATAATAAGAAGGCTGACATGGATCCGTGTTCCTGGGCTTGTCGTTCGGCTCTGTCACTTCCCAGAGTGAGTAACTTAACTTGTTTGGACCTCTGCTTCCTCTGCTGATGGGGAGGTGAGTGAGGAGGTCTTACATATTGGTGTAGAGATGGCTCAGGGGAGATGAAGCCCTCAGGGTGTGTTGCATCACAGACAGAACACACGTGTACTAGTCTGATAGAAGTCAAATGGACCTTGTGGAGGTACACAAGAGATGCAGAGCCTTTTCTGTGTGGGGGCCAGAGTGCTTCATCCCAGAAAATGACATCTCAATCAAGAGATGAAGATGTTCTTGTGGGGGTCTGAGACACCAGAGCCTAGAGAAAGAGGGAAACATCATAGATAAGCCGGTAACAAGCACAGAACTGGATAGCATACATAATACAGTGTTCTCTTGTTTCTGTATTCATTTAACAAGAGAAATAGGTTCATAAGTTTGCCACCTTTGCCAGATGCCAGATGGTTGCTTGGTTGCTTCTCCAACACCTCCTCAGTGACATCATCCCTTGGATCTTCAGCTTGTCATTCTCTGAGCTGTGTCACCAGTGCCTTTGGGGCTGTTCATCATATGACATTGCAATAGTGTCTTTCTGTCCCTGCTGTCAGCCCCAGAATGATCAGAAATGTTTCTAATGCAAATACACTGTTTCCTCCAACATCATAAGCAAGATCTGATTTACAATACATGCCCAGAAGATAATAAACAACCAAAATAAACAACCCAACATTCTTGTGCAAAATAGATCCTCACTCTGAAGTCCTACAACTGATCTGTGGCCTTTGACCAGAATGATATCAATCTGTCTAGTGCCAGAGGCTCCATCCTCTTCAGAAAAACATTTCATCTCTTTCAGGTGTAAAGGTATGGACATGTTGTTTCTTCCTAATTAAGCAATTAGCATTTTCCTGCAGTGAGGTCAGCCATTACAGAAGCAAAAAATAATTAAGGTGATATATTCAATTTCAACAACTCTTGAATTGTTGGGAAACTTGTCATTCATAAAATTTTGGGGAGGTATTTGGCAATAATGCAGAGAGAAATCACCCATTGAAGTCTCTTGTTAATTTTGACCCAACATTTAGAAATCTTACTTTAGCATTCCTTAGGTTGTCTCAGTTAATTCCCATTCCAGATTTTTCCAGGAGCCAGTTCAAGGATCCCATGACCAAGGATCCCACTCACTCATGGACATTCTTTTGGATCTCTTCTCTCTCTCTTTGAAATTGAATTTGGGAGTTCAAACCTGGGTAGCACTGTAAGTCAAGGGACATTTTCTTTTCACCAGGATGACACCAATGCCTTCATGCAGTTCCCTAAGAGAGCATTAAAGGGACATCCATGCTGCATAATTTTAAAGTCCACTTTCATATTTAGAAACACTAAATCTTGTGGAAAGAGATGCAGACTATATCTTATTAGATGATGTGCCTATAATACTATGAGGAGGGGAAAGGCCCTATATAAGACCTTGACATTGGTAGAACCAGACAAGTGGCTGTCATTGCACACATGGGGGTGGCAAAGTACCCAAACCTACCGGGGAAGAAAGATGTAAGACTGAGTCTTTTATTTACTCATGGTGTACTTAGTGCCCACTATGGAAAGACGCTGAGGATACAGCACACAAAAGAGAAAAAAGAATTCTGTTCTCAGAAGGTTTCATTATCATGAGGAGACATTGAGAAGAAGCACAGGTAGAGATGAATGCCAAGATAATTCCAACTTGGGATGACTGTTCTAGAGCACAGGATTCAGAAACCCTGTGTCAGGCTGAGTGGTGAAGCCAGAGAGCTGTGAAGCTAGGGTGGTCACGGAAAGCAGCTATACATGGCGACATTTTAGCTGAGATGGGATATCGAGATGGATCTAGCCTATGAAGGCAGATGTGAGTGAAGAGATCATTGAAGGCAAAAGATGCTGACAGAGAAGACCAGATCTACTTTTTGCTCACTCCTGCTATGGTAAAGAAATCAAAATCTAACCAGTTCCAAAATAATATCACAAGCTCCGTGACACTGTGTATGTTATGTTCTGCCAGTTTTCTCTCCTATCACCAGGGTAATTAGGGTCCCCAGTAGGAATGACTATCTTTGGGAAGGGGGGAGAAGAGAAGGGTCCTGGGACTGCAGCAGAATAAACAGCGGGAAGAATGATTTGAGCCACTGCTATTATTGAGACAATAATCACACAATAGCTGGACTGATCCCATCAAATGCATTGACCCATGAAATAGGTGCTATCATACCCATCTTTTATAGTGAAGGAAATTGAGACTTTATTTAGTGTAATACAATAAGAACCAGCTAGAGAAGTTTCTGGAAGAAAAGGACCCTTTACATATTGTTGGTGTAGAGGGAGAGTCTGGCCAGTATGGAAATAGGTATAGGGTTTGCTCAGAAAGTTAAAACATAGGGCTTAGTCATAGCTCTGTGCTATAACATTTGCCCTGAATTCATGAAAACCTGTGGAGTCCATTTATGCCACTTTCAGGTATAAGTCCAAAGTAAGTCAGTATGTTGTAGATAAACCTTTATAGCTGTGTTTACTGTGGCATTCATTATTCACAGTAACTAAGCTATGAAATCAGACTAGGTGCCCACCAATATTAAAATGGATAAGGAAAATACAATATTGGTGCACAATGGAGTGTTATTCAGCCATAGAGAAGAATAAAGTCACATCACGTACAGGAAAATTAGTTCAGCTGGAGATCATCATGTTAAGCAAAATAAACCAGGCTCAGAAAGATAAATACTCAATGTTTTTTTTCTAATGAGAAATACAGGGATTTTTTTCCCCTCTGATTTTTAAAAATTTTACATTCTGACCATAGTTTCCCCTCCTCTCTTCTTCTAGTCCCTTGTCCCAACCCCTTTTTAGTTCCTATCCCCAAGCAATTCCTCTTCCATTTCTGTTCATAAAAGGCTGACCTCCCATGGATACTGAAAAAAACATAGCATATCAATTTGCAGTAACATAAGCACCTCCCCATGTATTACGGGGTGGCAAGGCAATCCAGTATGAGGAGTGGGGTCCCCAAAGCCAATAAAAGAGTCAGAGACAGCCCCTGTTCCCACTGTTAGGAGTTTCTGAAGTGGACCAAACTACACAACCATACATATGCAGAGAACCTAGATCAGTCCCATATATGCTCTCTGCTTATCAGTTCGGACTCTGTGAGTCCCTATGAGCCCAGGTTTGTTGACTCTGTGGGGATGGACACAGAAGTAGTCTGTTTTTTATTTGTTTGCTTAAGAACATGAAAATATATGGAGGATTGTTTCTAAGAATGTAGAAGAATAGAGTGTAGAAATAAGAAAGGAACAGAGGGTGTGAATGTGATAAACACATTGTTCCGATATAGAAATGCCATAAAACCCATTCATTTGGACAACTGATATATGCATGAACAGAAAACAAATGGAATCAGCACTGAGAGACAAAAGTGAACACACACACACACACACACACACAAAGCACTGAGCTGGAGCAGCGGTCAATGGCCTTTCAATCTTGGGTTCCTAGTAGTTCTTTTCTTATTTTGGAAGAACATCCTTTAAACGGGCTTCCTTTAGTCTGGATGCATCAAAATGAGTCAGGTACATAGTACTTCCTGAGTTGAACTTAAGAGCCCAGCATCATTGTATGAACCATTTATACTATTTTTGAACTCTATTAAATATGGTAATACTGACATCCCTTGACACACCAGCCAAGAGAAATGCACAGAGATAATAGGAAAG
The DNA here is from genome assembly GCA_033318265.1 of Phyllotis vaccarum. Lineage (NCBI taxonomy): Eukaryota > Metazoa > Chordata > Mammalia > Rodentia > Cricetidae > Phyllotis > Phyllotis vaccarum. The sequence continues at coordinate 79,799,116 of JARWLC010000012.1, forward strand.
TTTATGCACGTGCACATGTGTGTGTCTATGTACATGCATATTTTATGTCTAAAATCTATGTATGCATACATACATTCATATTCCTGCAAAATGAAATTAATGTAATCTCATTTAAAGTCCCCATGCTGTTAGTGAAAAAGCCAGTTTAGTCTTTCTTCTGTTTAATATTTTTTCCTCTCTTGTTACTGGGGATCACATCCAGGGTTTTATACATGAGATAAGTTCTTTCCCACTGAGCTGTATCCTCACTTAGGATCTTCAAAAGAATCTGGTACCATATCAGTGTAGCTCTGACGCTTCTCAACCCAAGCCTTCCTTCTGTTTTTTTTTTTTTTGTTATTTTTTGCTTTTATTTTTTTACAGAGAGCTTTACATTCCATTCTCTTCGGATATATACTTCATGCCACAGCCAAACTCACAGAAAAAAGATCCAGAAGGCTCTGAAGTATCCTGAGGCAACAGGGCTCTAGAACTTGCTTTAGTAAAATCCAACCATTACTTATCTGTAGTAAGCCTCTGATTACAGGTAAGGAGTCTGAGCAACTAAAACATAAGTCACACTCCAGCTTCACCAAGAATAGTAAATTCATTCTGCCTTGGCATTTCTCAAGTGCTTCCTTCTGTCCAGTGTAGAGCATGAACCTGAAAAAGACAAGGCCCATGTGCAAAATTTTCACAAGGAAGAAACACCACAGAGTATGCTTCTTCTCTTGACATTTATAGTCAACAGTCACATGCATCTTTGCTATTACCATCTAAACTGTAGGATATTAATGTAAAGAAAGAAAAATGTAAGTAGGCCCCATTACAAAGCACCTATAGGACTTAATTTCACAGCCATCTAATTGTACATCTAATTAACATTTTAAATTCAAGACTAGTATCATGTTATAAGTTAAAGCTATATATTATTTATAAAATACTTTGGATTTAAACATTTTCTTCCTATTCATACATGTTTTACTCATGTCCTACAGAATATTTGACATTGTCTAGACATGTCTGAAAGAAAAGTAGATCTTAAACTAGTTCTTATGATGTTGGAAACCACAAAACTAGGCACAGAGCCTCATGACAGACTCTGTTTGCACTCACAAACATCAACTCACTTGATTTCAAACTGCCCCTTATCACACACATGTTTATTTAGGAGCATCCACCCATTTTATAGATGAGTACTCAGGACTCTAGGGGTGACAACATTTGCCTGAAGTCTAGGATCATGGATATTCGAAAGAATGTCATTATCATATTCTTGTGATTTCAAGGTCCAAATCGCCCCTGAAGATGTTCTCTTTAAAATCCAGGTCAACCAGGCATGGTCATCATACAAAGCAACCAAGTACAATGACCATCTTCTTAACTATCCACATTGAGACCCTGCAACTTAATATATGCCGTATAGTTCTTATAGTAACTGGCCCTCGGCTTACCCTTTAAAATAATCATTCTTGTTTGCCCACAGCAGCCAAATTGAAGTAATGTTTTATGAACACTTATATGAAATGAGGTTGAGTAGCTTAAATTGGGCATGAATGTTACAGTGGCTTCACCGACCTCTCAAAGATTTGCTGAACATTCTAGTCTTGAAGAACTAGTAAGACAACATCATAAAGTACCTGGTACATAGTAAACATGGTCCACTTTATCAGTCGCACGCCTTTCATGTGGGTTCAGAAGGGCGGCTTCTCCCTAGACCTTAACTATTATTTATTACATGAGACCTCAGCTATGGGAGACTGATACACAAAAGAAGTGATCAGAAGAGACTGAGCTGAAAGAAACCAAACATTAAGAGACACTGATGATGGGCGGAGTTTTATGTAGGTATCAGTTGTCAAGATAAGCTAGGAGTAAAACTGTATAATATCAAATAGTTAGGAAAGGGGACATTGGATTAATCACTTGTTTTATCCTTTATTACTAGAAGTGCCACAGTTGACTGGCTTTAACATTAATAGCAATTTTAAGTGACAGATTTGTTGGCATTTGGAGGCACAAAGAAGAAGTTCATAATATTATTCCTGGCAAGTTTTAGATGGTACAATAAATGTTTAAAAACTTGGGCTCTGAGTTCTCTCTAATGACCATTAAGCCTGTCAACTTAATGAAAAACAAAAAAGTCACATAATTGCCTAATATCTTATGAGAAAATCAATTTGGTCTCCTGATTTAATTCGATGAGTAGCTTTGACACTGTATAAAACTGGCTCCAGTCATCCTTGTTACTAAAGGAGCCCAGCCTCCAATGTGGGTAAACACATGACAGGCAGGGAGCTGGGTACCAATAGAGAGGCTAATCACATGGAAATTAGTAGGAATCTGGGGGAGGCTTCAAAGTCATATGTGGTTCAAGTCTTTGGGATTTCATGGGCCATCTCAACACCTGGGTGAGCTAGGGCAGATATATTATATTCCCAATGTAATGGCATCAGATACAAATTGACGTCATTCACTCATCACCATGGTGTGGAACTTCTGGATGCTGAAGAACAGACAGTATTAAAATGACAACTTTGGATGCTATAATCATATTTCCTGGTTACAAGTACTCGGTTTTTTTCTCTCTGCCAACAGAATAATTCTCATTTGGAAAACACAAATGCGTGTTGGCAGATTCTGCACTGTCCCAAAACATGCTGTTAGAAACTTGGAGACAGTAATTTCAGTTGCCTGATGAGGGTGTGAGTGCCTGCGCTGATCGGCTATCATAGACGCTAACAAGTCAGAGTACCTGGCCTAGGCCTAGGGTTAGATTTTCAATCAATTGGAGTTAACTAGTGCTTCTTGAATAATCCTCTCCTTCGAACTTCCTATAATGAGACTAGAGATGTAGGCGTGGAGGCACATGCCCATAATCCTAGCATTTAGGAGGAGACAGCAGGAAGATGTGGAGTTCAAGGCCAGTCTTGACTGCATAATGAGTTCAAGGATGGTGTGAGCTATGTGAGGCCCTATTAAAAAAAAAATCCCCCGGGGATGGTAGGTAATTTGTTTTGCCCACAAAATGTGGCCTGTTTATTTTCATATGGCCATGGCAAGTATTTAAAACTTTTTTTTTTTTTTTTGCAGAGACCAAGAACTTTAAAAACAGTACTCACCATTCATTGTTAAGTGTTTCATATAAATTATCTCAAATTCTAAGAAAACTCTGTGAGCAGAGGGCTATGGAAATAACTCTGGAGAGATGATGTTACGGACCTTGTCCACAATCACATGGCTACTTGGCAGATCCAAGAGTGGAACCTGAACTCAGGTTCCTTATATTTCAAAGCTGATAGTCTTAACTCCAGACTGAAGTGCTCTGAGCTTACAGCCTACAGACTGTCAGGCATTAAAGTGTTATGGAGCAGAAGGGCAAATAGTTGTGGAGCCCCTGCTGTCTCTCGGTGAATCTTTGAAACAAAACCTTGTGACTTCCAGAGGGAGTGAGCTGTAGTCACGGGGTCATCTTAATAAAAAGCTTGCCTTTTATCCCTTCCCTCAGGACTAATGGGGGGAAGAGGAACTATGAAAACTCATCCTCTACTTGGCTGAGGCATTTTGGATATTCTGGAGGAAATGTTGGATGGCTGAGACTTGAAAGTTCCTAATCTCACAATTCAGAGCTTCACTTATGTCCAGGACCTACAGCATCTGTTTTTATAACTATCAGGGAGAGTGTCATGTCATGTTCTCTTGCTACCTAGATGACCGTCTCTAGAATGTGGCTCTTTCTGGCAGATCATCATTTCCTTTTGCTCATTCTTAAAACATAATATATAATCAGGTAGGGACCCTTTGATCTTGGAAGGTATTCTCATCTCTTGGTTTTCAAGAGATTTCCCATCACCCTACCCGGTTAAACACCAGTTCTTAGCTGTATCCTCTTGGGCATTATTAAGCTCTTTCCCTACATGCTAATGGTTGGGAGTCTGGGGCCAGGTGAGAAGGGGGCTGATGCAGGAGGTTGAGATGCTATCTGGACAGACTAAATCCTAACTAAGGCTCAGCCTTTTAGAAGGTGACAGCTGCTCTGCTTGTATGTCTATTTTTATATTTTCCGAGCACAGCTGAGTATCATTAGAAAGGGGGTGATCTCTCTCCTGAGACTGAGCAACACGGGAAACAATAGAGGTTGCAGGCACGTCAGGTACCTAGAAATTTCTCTCTTTTAGGAGCAGTCTTACTGTGTTTGAAACAGTTAATTGAATACCGTTTACATTCATAACACTACAAGAAATCATGAGACCGTGTGTGCAGTTGTGACAGCTGGAAAGTATTTGTCAGCCATCTTCAGGCATGAGACCTGTGGGCTCTAGCTGGCCTTCCTCTATCCCTTTAAGCCTATAAAATACATTTTCTTCTGCTGACATTGCATCGTGAACGCTCCATAGCTGCTTATTCCCACACCACCTGTTAATAATGCCAAGAGTAATGCATTTCCCTCCCTGCACACTGTGCCAAAATGTTTACACAATTCAGCTTATTCCAGAGTTTAAAGACCAGACATAAATCCTAAGCTAGCTGTGTCCTTCCCAACTACTCCAGGGCTATGTTGCAACATTTATTTAATTTTTTTTTTTTGTGAGCAGAATCAGGCAGATTTTTTTGCCTCTAGCCATAAAAAAAAAAAAAAAGAAAAAGAAAGAAAGGGTGTTTGTTCCTTTGGGGCTATCCTGCTCACCATTATGTGGGTTTTCAAAAGTTAACTGTTTTTCAGAGTATGGCGAAGGACTGAAGGACTAGTGTGTGTTTTCAGGGAGACATTGGCTTTATAGGTAATGTTCTAAAAACAAGCACAAAAAATGTCCAAGTGAAAAAATATCCACTGTTAACAGAGAATATCTCAATATTATGTTCATGGTTCATGTCTGAATTTTTATTTTATTGATTATATAGTTTTAGTTTATATTTATTATTGTGTGACTTAATTTTCATGAGATTCTCCACCTCCCATTTCAAAATCTATGTTTTAGACATACTAGGAATCTATCTGCCCCAAATCAAATGGGTAGAGGGGATGGATGGGATAAATAATATGATGAATTGCATGCAAAGCTAAAATTCTTCCAACTACATAGTCTCTTTTTGCTTTGTGGTATTGGGGTAAGCATCTCCTCACTGAGATACCTCCCAAGCTCTTTTTTAAAAAATGCATTTTGAGAAAGGGTTTCACTAAATTGCCCATTCTGACTTTTAACCTAAGATCCTGTAGTCCTGGCATCCCAAACACCTGGAATTGCAGGCTTACACAACTAGACCCAGGTCATGAGTTTTTTAAAAAGTTTCCTTGGGAGACTACATGAGGAGATATTGATAAGGATGCTTAATATGACTATTTTTTGGGAACTCATCCTGGGAACTCATGTAGTCACAATCGGTATGTCAAGGGTCCAGGAAGTCATACAGTAAAGTGGCCTGCTTAATAAAACAACCTGCTTAATTACATGAACTCAGAAGTCTCCAAACACAGTTGAAAGCAGTGTGAGGCATCCCCTAACACCTACACATGTAAAGGCTAGAACACTATGCAGGACAGATACTCATTCAGGCTGCTTCTTGGCCACAGCATCTCGACTGCCTCAATGCCAATCCATCCTTTTCTCCTCTCCACTGAGTTTCCAAAGCTTTGTAAAGATGACAGACATGAATTTATCTTATCTCCCCTCACCCAAATCCATTCCTGATTCACTCACGGCAGTAATTCATTAATCTGCCTTCTTAAGAGGTCATCTCTACCCCCTACACATTTTGAAACTAAGTAAGGCAGAGATTATTCAAAGCTAAACCTGTTTATTCAGATTCTCAGGGAGGCCAACATTATATTTTCATCTGAAAACTCTACTCGGTCCAGCATAACCCTCTGGTTCAATAAATATTTTCATGATCTCCTGCATAGTAATAAAGCCAAATGAATTGGGTCACTTCCTCCAGAAAGTATTTGATATCATATACATGTGCTATGCTTCTAAAATGTTGTAATCTCTGAGCAGAAGGTCCAAAGGAAAAAAGAACTAGCCATTCCAAGGATTGTGAGTAAAAATATTTCCCTGAAATGCTATTGTTCAACTAAATACAGAACACCTAACCAATGGAGACAACCTTGCATACAATCTATGTGACAATTTCTTAAATTCTAAAAGACACATTCAGTCTTGGTACAACCAGTGAGCTGCTGATCGATGTCTTTGGTTCGGCTCCTTTTGTTCGGTTTGGCTAACACAAATCTGGGTGTTTTTGGTTACGTAGACTGTTTTTCCTTATCTGGCTTCAGTTCAGGTATCTTTTCCTATAATTATTATCTTTTTAATGCCAAATGAAATGGCAACTACACACACACACACACACACACACACACACACATCCTCAGTGTACACATGCACTAATGCACACATGCAAGCACATGCACACTCCATGGATAAACACCTTCTAAAAGAACTTCATAGATAAAATTCACTAAAAGACACAAACTTTTGTTTCAATCTTTTTCACTGTTAGCTACTAAACTTACACAATTCCTCTTCCAAGGGATCCTAAAGCAAGATTTGAAGTGAGAACTGAGGAACCACAGCTTCACCATTCAGAGCTTAGGAAATTAGTGAAACTTGAAAACCCCTCCTGATACGAGCAATTTAAAATGAAGAAGGAAGAAGTGAGCTGGCCAAGTGGGATATCAACAACTGACCCAGAGCTGTCCCAAGAGAGAATGTTAAAAACATGCATCTAAGAGCAGACAAAGGAATCAGAGACAAGGCTGCCCTGTGGACTGGACTTCATCCAAGTCAACACCAAGTCAGTAAGAAAAATTAGACTCTCAGAGGACCTGGTTCTCTCTACTGTTTTTGCCAATAGCTTTGGCTCAGTCATCTCTTTGGGGTGTGGCTGCCCATGTTAAAAGCTGAAGCCAGGAACAGCTGCATCTGTTATGTTTCTGGTCAGTCTGCCCTTTTCACTTCAGAGTGGGCAAACATGATTTAATTTTTTATTTCCTTACGTACAATCAGGTCAGTGTATTTATAAAGAACTAAATGCTCAGAGAAGCCCGTATCAGAGTGTTGCTATGAGTTCAATGTGAGTGTAGGTTACGCAGTAAATTCTAGTTTAGTCTGGACTACTGACTCAGAGATACAATGCAATGCAACGAAAATGATAAGGAAAAGATACCAAATGGTGTAGAACAAATAGAGGTTTCTTAAAATGAGAACAAAATTAAATCTATGAGCTGGACCAGGAAGGAAGTGCTGTAAGCCACACCATATATGGAAGTTACTATTACATACTATGATAAACACCACGATCATCTCACCAGCAGAGCTGTAGCGAGTCCAGAATAATGATGGGGCTGTGCCATACTGCTGTATGCTTTGGGCTGAGAAGGCAGAGCATCCTTGTAATTAAGGGCACTGTGGACCTTGCTTTCATTGAACAAACCTGCATTTGCTTTCTCTCCGGAGAGAGCAGCATCTGTGAAGACATTTTGTTTTCTTTTTCATGGGTGTTTGGAAGACTTTTTGATGCACAACCCACTGAAGTCTGCTATCATAGCATCCCAGAGTAAAAAGAAAAAAAAATCCCCAAGGGCCATGGAGGCTGCCTGTCTATGCTGTACACAAACAGGGTCATGACAGTCACATCTGGCCACTGTGGCTCATTTATACAGCTGCGATACAGAAACACCAGCTTCCCAGTGCTTGCTGTGTCAAACATTCCACAGAGCCCTGGCTTAAGAGATGTGAGAACCCCTGTGCACAGCGCTGGGTCCTACACACCCAGGTCATTCATGGGTGACCAGATGACACTGTGTGTTATGATTGTGGAAGAATCACAATATGACCCTAGAATATTTCCATCTGATGGTACCATGCCCGAGTTTCCAACCAGTGGAGTCACTCTTCTGGGTACAAGGCATGGCTTCTCAATCTTCTTTTAGTACAAAGAATACTTTTATACATCAAAACATGTTTCAAATCTCCCATATAACACTTACATCTTCAGTTCCTAGTGACTGTAAGAAGATGAAAAAGATGGTACCTTTTAATGGATCTATGTCTAATAAATTATATTGCCTCTATATGTTGAAGAATAGTCAACGCATACTTAAAGGCCATATTGAATCCAGTGACAAATATGAATTCAAAGATCCTTAGGTCCATATTCTTATTCCCTATTCCTATACTTTACATACTTTTATAAGATTTATGACCTACTGACTGGGGCCATTAAGTTTAACTTTGTCAACATGTTATAAGCTCACATTCAGAGGAATGCTATTTCAAAGGAGCAAAATAAGTGTGCAAAAAAGGGAAAGTTTGGGGAAATTTTCATTAAGGTCAAAACTACTCTCCTAGTGAATACAGACACAAAAATTCCCAATAAAATATTTGAAAATCATATTCAGCACCATGTTATAACATATATCATGACTGAGTTGGTTTCATGCCAAGGATACATGGCTAGTTTTACATATACAAATCAATGAACATGATACAGCCCATGGATATAAATGACATAATCATCTCAATAGATAAAAGCAAAGACCTTTGACAAAATGTACATCCCTTTATGAAGAAAACCTTGAGAAACTAGAAACTAAAGGAACATACCTCAAGCTGATAGAGACTATAGTTTTGCTAATATAGTAGCAAATAGGGAAAGAATTGAAAGTATTTCTTCTAAAATCAGAGACAATGGTGCTGAATTTCCTCACTGTGCTGGATGTGGCTTTAAGAATAGATCTGACTGAGGTTTTCAGAAAATGATGAAAAGACAAATACACCCAGAGAAGTTGGCATTGGGTGGACTCGGCTTTCTAATACAGAAACCTCAGCCATCAGGAAGCCTGACATGTTTATTTATATACAAACTGGAAATGCATATGAATGTCCAAAATAACCTGAATAGCCAAAGAAATCCTAGAGAGAAAGAACAGTGTTGGAGTCATCCCAATACCTGATTTCAAATTATATTATAAAGTCATAGTAACCAAACACAGCATGGGGCTGGCACAAAACAGATCTGTCAATGGAATATAATAGATGACCCAGAACAAAAGCCACACAGCTATAGCCACCTGATTTTTGACACAGGCATCAAAAGACATTGGAGGCGAAGACAGCTTCTTTAACAAGCTGCTCTTAGGAAACTAAAAGAATAAAATTAGATCCAGCTCTTTTACCTCACATAAAAATCATTAAAACGGATCAAAGACCTTAAGATAAAACTGACTAGGTAACCAAGAACCATAGATGGGATGGCATAGATACCTAGGGTAAAACAACCACTACTACCTAAAAAAAAAAGTATACTCGTGAATCAGTGCCTTATCCAGTCATCCTCCAACAGGAGGTGGGAACAGATGCAGAGATTCATAGCCAGACACTTTGTGGAGAGAGGTCTAAATGGGAGGTCGTCATCAAATCCCTCCCCTCAGAGCTCAGGAAATCCCATGGAAAAAGAGGGGGAAAGATTTTAAGAGCCAGAGGGAATAGAAAGCGAGGCCCTCTGAATCAACTAAGCAAAGTGCATGAGCTCACAGGGACTACGGCAGCAAGCAGGGTCTACACAGGTCTGTACCGGGTCCTTTGCATGCACACTTCAGTTACTAGCTTACTATTTTTATGAGATTCCCGACTGTGAGAACAAGCGGGTCTCTGACTCTAGCCTGCTCTTGTGACTCTTTTCTTCCTGTTGGGCTGCTGTGTCCAACTCCAACATGATAGATCTTGCTCCATCTTATTTCGCCATGTTTGGCTGTTACCTCTTAGAAGCCGTTTCTTTTCTAATGAGAGAGAGAGAAGGGAGCAGGTCCAGAGGGGAGGGGAAGGTAGGGAGGACATGGGGATGTAGAGGAAGGGGGAACTGTAATCAGGATCTATCATATGAGAAAAGAATCTATTATCAATTAAAGAGAAACAATCAAAACGGCCTAAACCTCTGACCTGCTAGAGAAAAATGTAAGGATGTAGCAGAAATTATAGCTGTAGGGAAGAACCTTCCGAAAAGGACTCCTACAGTTCAGGAAATTACAGGGAGAACTGACAAATAGGATTATATGAAAATTGTTCTGCACGGCAAAAGGAGCTATCACCAGAATAAAGAGAAACCTAGAGAACAGGAGGAAATCATTGCCGACTGTACTCATGACAAAAGAAAATCCAGGATCCCTAAAGACTTCAAAAAATAAATCCCCAATCTCAAATGCATAATTGATAAAAGAACTGAGGAAGTGAACAGACAGTTCTCAAAGACAAATAGAAATGGCCATAAATGTAAGAATAATTATCAATATGCTCATTCATCCAGGAAATGCAGTTTAAACTACAGCTAGAATCCATCTCCTACTCGTCAAAACGGCCATTTGAGGGAAGCAGGTAACAACCAATGGAAAAGAGAAATCTATACATTGCTGGTGCTAATGTAAACTACTCACAGATGCTATGGAGATAAGTGTGGAGGCACCTCAGAAAACTAAAAATAGAGCTTTCATGTGACCCAGATATACCGCTCCTGAGCATATACTTGAAATGTCACAAATCACAGCACCACAAAATATTCGTACAACCATGTCTATTCAGTATTAATCACAACAGCCAAGATATGGAACCAGCTGATAGCTTACCAATAGATGAACAAATAAAGGAACTTGGTACATATACACAATCAAATTTAAGATGGCTTCTATCTGTACTTGTGTGTCTTTGTGTGGATATGAGCCTGTGAGGACAAGTGCCTGCTTAGGATGCCCTGGAACTGGAGTTAAATGTAGTTGTGAATCAACTGATGTGGGTGCTCGCTCTGGTCCTCTGAAGAGCAGCAAATGCTTGTAACTGTATCCCCATAATGGAGTTTTATTAAGCAATAAAGAAGAATATTGTGTAATTTGCAGGAAAATTGATGGAACTTGAGTTGTCATATCAAGTAAAGTAAGCCAGAGACAAATACCACAAAAAGACAAGTGTGTGTGTGTGTGTGTGTGTGAGAGAGAGAGAGAGAGAGAGAGAGAGAGAGGAGAGAGAGAGAGAGAGAGAGAGAGAGAGGGAGAGAGAGAGAGAGAAACAGAGACAGAGACAGAGAGACAGAGACAAGACAGAAACAGAGAGAGCATGTGCGCACACATGTATGTATCAGATATAAAAGCAGACAGGGAGAGGGGAATATTTGATTAATGCTCTTTAGATGTTATGTAAGATCACTGTGTACAGAATGTTCTCTGCCTGTTGGATTTAAGGTTGGCTTGGCTATCTGTACCATATTCTCCATATGCTTCAGGGACAGGCAGAGGCTTTCCTGGTGTTTGCTTCATCATAGCAAGAGTGTCGCAGCAGGCCCAGGCTCTTTGAAGACAACCCTTTGATGACCTCACTAAGTGTCCCCAAGCCAGAAATCTCTCTCATGGTCTGCATTCTTTCAACCCAGATACTTAGCAGGACTTCATACTCCTTAAACTTGAAACCTGGATTCCTGGGGCTAATTCAGAAATTCTGATATTCTCAGAACAAACAAAAGCCTAATTTTGGTGGATATATATCAACTTCAGTGAGAGACCTAAACAAGCTGTTGCAGAACTGTATGGAGCAGCTAAGAGCATTGGATTCAGGCAAGGCCCACCAGGGGCAGGATCCCCAAGGGAGCAGAGCCTACGGGTCCCAAGTGAGTTGCAAGCTTACACAGCCAGATTGGTTAAAATGAATCAAAGAGGGGGCCATCTGTGATTTCAGACACAAATTAATGAGTGAGAGAAAACAGGGGCAATGGGTTAGAAATTTCAAAGCTTTGGGCACTTCTTCTCAAATCAAGTGACTAGATAGATTAGTGAGATTTGGGGACATGAAGTTACTAAGTCATTTCAATTTGTCATTGTTCACATTTAGACAACGTAATGAGCCCATCTCTTCATTCACTTGTCTCAGAAGAAACACCACTTTGCTTTATGGCCCTTTCAGGCAGCACTGTATTGATCACTTAATAATTCATCAAGAACTTCCAGCCAGATACTAAAACAAATGTATGCTGTAACACATGACGCCATCTTCTCTCCCAACAGTACAGAGCCATGCAAAATGTCAAACTGCAAAACATCTGTGCTTCGTTCAGATCTCATTAAAATGTTTGTAAAAATTTTACCCCACAATTAGAATAAAAACCATCCCAATTATCAAGGCTTGAACCACTGCCACGCTCCTATCAAGGTGTTATAAAACATTTGTTCTGTCAAATATGGGGGTGGGGGAGGTCTTCCCCTCTGAGACTTTCTCCATTAAACTAGTTTCCTAATTACTACATGCTATTTAAATAGCATCGACTGTGCTTTTTTGTCTCAACTGATATGGTTTAATTAGCCTGTAAAAAAAATTAGGTCCCTACTGACAAAGAAATCTCACAACAAAACCAATCTCTATAGAGGACACATTTATTAAAATATTCTTATTACCTACTTTTCATTTATGTTTTTGAGCACTGAAGCATTGCAATTATTGTTAAAAATCAGTATCATCTATAATTTATTAAGCATCTACTTAGGTACCAGGCAGATTAAAAATATGATTTTACTTAATTATTTCAATAGCATTTTCATGTTATGAATATTGCTAGTATTTTACTAGTTAGAAAATTTGCTTGGGAAGTGGTTAGAAAGCTTTTCCATTGTTCGGAATATGAAGTGTATTGAAAGCAGGAATTCATCACCCAAATTCATGCTTCTTGCTATAGAACCTATGTGTTGACTATTTTTTTCCCCTTAGCTAATTTAATAGTAATGTTTGGATAGAGCATAACTGTTTTCATAATGTGATTTTTCTCCAAAATATACATAAAACTACAGAGAATACAGTGGATGCTTATAAATATTTATTGACATTCAATCCCCAGTATATCCTCTTTACACATGTACATGCCTACATTTTATTTGTCATTTTTAAGGTCTCATTCCAGCCACCACGCTACAAGGTCATCTATGTATATTTCAGTGTGTGGTTCTAGCTGGAGACATTTTGTTTTGTTTAATTTTGAGACGGGATCTCTCTTTATAGGGCAGGCTGGACTTGAACTTGCTACATGGCCCAGACTGGTCTCATGGTCTAAAGCTATCTGGAGATAATTTCAACAGAGCCACCATGTCATTGCCACATCTGATCACCTTTGAATACTAGTCTGTATGAAGCAGGGTCCTAGCAGGAAATAGTTTGTGCATTTAATAGAGGTATTCAAGGAGACTGTAATAAACTTGCTAATTCTAAAGGTGTGATGTTTTGGTAGACTGTGTGGTAATGGACACCATCGAGGAAGCAATAAGCCCAGAGGAAACAGGGAAAGAGGCTTCCTCATCTCTGAGAGAATCCCTTGATGAGGGGAAATGAAGGAAACTAAATTCCATGCATACCCTTCTTTCAACTATTATCATTATTATTTTATTCTGCTTATTTATTTTCTCAGCATTTTCCCATGCTAGGCAGGCACCCTATGATTAAACTATATCCCTATCCTCAATGAAACTTTTATTTCCAAACAGAATCTTGCTACATTACTAAGGGTGGCCTCAAAGTTGTCCTGTTTTAGCTTCCCAAGCAGCCAAGACTGCAAGCCTTTGCCACCAGCCTCTGCCTTCTGTTTCATGGAAGTGTGTATGGTCAACTGGTTAGAGAAATGAGGTCTCCTGTTGACAGGACTCGGCTCATTGCTTCCCCCATGTGATCCTGCACCATGTAACTGATAGATCATGAGGCTTGACTGACTTTAGAGTCTCACTTTGCAGACATGATAATTGAAAGGTGGCACTGTAAACTTCCAACCGGACTCCCTGATGAAATCACATGGGTCACTTCCTGCTTCCATTATTACATTCCCCATTTGTTTTATAGTCACTGTGTCATAATATCTTAACAACTGGTTCCAATATCCATTATTTCATGAGGTTTATAAGTTAGGGACATTTTAACTTCATCATTCCTTCTGCATTTACTAGCTGAAATGTTAAGTGAGATTTCTTCACATTGTTGGCTATTTAATTATCCTGACTTCCAGTTCGTATCAGAAGGACAGGACAAATACTTGATTCTTTTTTCTCCTGATTTTAACCCAAATGCCTTAGTTGTTAAAAACAGGATCATTGTGAAAATAATTTATATTAAATACATTTATATATTAAAAAAATCCCACAAACAAATTTAGAGTATATGCACATATACCACATCATTACATTATACTATTAGTCATGGGCACCTCTAATTTTTTCATGTTAGTATCCCCCCACACACACACACCTTGTGCCTTGGGAAATAGGAATAGGAACATATTCTCTCCCAGTTCCTGGGTCAATACATCAGCCCTTGGGCACTACCTCTCGGGCTGGGAGATTTCTTGCCTTTTTTAGTTCCTGTGGCTGGTAGCACACTTGGGCTAGTGGGCATGTTACACAGTTACCGTCTCTGTCTTCACATCATCTTCTTTGCTTCTTAATTTGCCTCGTCATATGAACACTCACCACTGGTGTCAGGGCCCACTAAATAATACAATATAGCCTCATACATCTCAAGACGGAATTTGATTAAAAGACTACCCTTTACAAACATCATATATATTATATTATATCATATATATGTATATATATATATATTTATAAACAATCTGGACATTAGAGACATTAGGCTCATGTTTTAGGAGAACCCATCATTCAAAGTACTTCACAGTTATACTTGTGGTTTGCTTTGTGGTGGTATCTGTTGCTTTCGATGACCACTAAAATAGGTCATAAAATAAAATCATTCAAGTTGGACTCATTGACTGGCATTTTCTGTTATGTCAATATCATACTCAGTGAGACTTTATTGGTCACCCAGAAGTACAGAAGTACAGAAGGCACTAAATAGAGAACAGCTAAGAAAAACTGTATTTGAGATGAAGAAAGGGATTTTTGTCAGAGGCTAAACATGTAAAAGAAGGAATTGAGAGGCTATAATTGCATTTGGTAATAGAGACCTGAATTGGCTTGTTACATCCTCAAGAACTCAGTTTGTTACAGCTTTCCTACTACCATGGCAGCCCATTTCTTTTATTTAGTAGTAGGTCAGCTTATCCATTCTGTAATAGCATAAGGGGGGGAAGATACAGGGGCACTGGATGCATTTTCCCTGTATTTCATTTTTGGGGAGGGGTGGGATTCACAGAATTCAGCTTCAAAGAATAGTTACATTTGGGAGACAACCTCTTGAGTGCATTACAAGCCTGCAGACAGAGGTGCTATGTGTTGTGTAAAGCCTCACAGCATCCATCACAACCAATACGGTGACAGAATTTGTGAGCTGTTGTGACCTTCTGATAGATCCTTTCTTTTCCTAGCTGGTCCAGATACCATGAGCACATTTTAGGCATTTCCTGCCCTACATCTGAGATTGGCTATTTAATCTCACATCCAATTTTGTGTCTTTCTTTTCAATATAGTAGCAATAATATTTTAATTGACAACATTTTGAACATCACTGCTCTCTAATCACATAATGAACAAGGATGGTCACCAACAACCAACTTCTATTATATATTTTTCATTATTTTCCATTATGGCTGTTTTACCTGCATATCTCTCTCTCTCTCTCTCTCTCTCTCTCTCTCTCTCTCTCTCTCTCTCTCTCTCTCTCTCTCTCTCTCTCTCTGTGTGTGTGTGTGTGTGTGTGTGTCTGTCTGTCTGTCTGTCTGTCTGTCTGTGTGAGGGCACCATATCAGTTGGAAGTGGAGCTACAAGCAGCTGTGAGTGAAGTGTGGGTGCTGGGACCCTAAGCCCCGCCCAGGAAGCATGGCCTATGCTAGTGCTGAGCCACCTCCTCAGGCCTCAGCTCCTTTTGAACTTTCACTGTCCTAGTGGAATCTCACCGTAGTGCTGTTCTGCACGGGAAGTGTAGAACATGCTGGTTTCAAACTTACAGCAATCCTCCTCACTCTGCTTCTAGAGCGCAAGGATCCCAAGCAGGACAAACCTTTACAAAATTCCCTCTTTATACTTCTCCTATTCTCACCCTGTTGCATCCCTGTTATAACCAGGGCTGCTCTGGTGGGGGGAAAAGTGTGGGTTCAATTGCCTGTAATCAGAGAAAAGTTGGCTGATTGGTTCTGTCTCCTCTTAGGCCCCTCCTCCTTTGAATAACAACTCTACCAAGCTGGGTACTTTGGTGAGCTACCTACTGTGTTTTCCCTTGAGCCAATCTATTACTTTTCACAGTTACTCAACTACAGCTGAGCCTCATTCACAAACTGTAAGCCCTCTAATCGCAGAAACTGTGTTTTATGTCCAGTCTACTTTCTAGAATATCATTTGGCAATGACAATGTACTTAGTAGGAAATATATATTCACTGAAATAAATTTAATCCAGTTTGTATTGCCAGTAGTTTGTCATACTTGTCCTCATTATTATAAAAAAAAGTTTCAGATTCTATGAGTAGGAAATAAATTGAATATTTAGAGATCCGGTCAAGTACTCACTCTAATTGGTAGTTTTATATTTTTTCTTTAACAGTGAGCTAACAGTTCTCTATCTTGTAATTGAGTGATCTTATATCTCAATTGGTCATGAAGAACATATGTGGCTGTTTCCACACACAATTATTGATAACACCTCTTAAAGATGTACCAATTTGGATGATAAATCTGATGTGTTCTTTTTATCCTTGAGTCTTACAGTATCAGAGTCATGGACCAAACTTTCTCAGATCAAAGCTATACATTTTCGATCTGTAGCCTTAAGTAGATTTTCATTTCAGGAAAACCAACATTGGTTACTCCTTACAGTTCATAGGAAGTCTCCCATGCCACTGCTTTGAATACTTTTTTAAGGATCCTAATGACATGGTGAATTTTTCGTGCCCACATTGCATGTTTATTCTTGCATATTCTTATTTTTTTGCTTAGGATCTTTTGTCTCCATTTTTAACTTGTCCTACTGTCTAGTCTGTTGTCTGCTTGTCCATCTTTCATTTTCATCTTATTGTGTTTGATTTTCTGTTTTTCCCCTGAGTTCTGAAAGAGCTACTCACATCCGGCCGTTTTTCACTGATGTCATCCTGAGTTCTTCTACTTGTAAGTTAGGCTACATTTTAATAGTTTCAGTGCTGTATTTCAGCTTCTTTTTAACACTAAGATTCAGTTTTAATCGTCTTCATGTCCCTATTTCTCTCCTCTGCACGGGTTCACTTTCCTCTGTCCTATGGCGTCTGATGATTATCTATCCTCTTAGTAGCCCAGGCTACTTTTCTTAGAGAAATTATTCAGAGACTTTACTTTTGTTACTTTGAAATATTAAATAACTCAGCCTTCCAGTTTGACAGTCCTATTTTTCTACATTCTTCCAGGGTCTGGGCATTCCTTTTTATTTTTAACCATTGTTTGCAACATCCATCTGTCGCATATTAGTGTTTGTCGCTTCATAGTATCACCTGGCTAGTAGTTAGTGGTCCTGACACTGTAGACTAAGATCTCAATTCTTCACAGGTTCTTACCATGTACTCATCGGCCTGGTGGTATTTGCCTCCAATATTACCAACAGGTTGCTTTCATGTTCACCTGATTAAAGTTCTACCTGGAATTAGGCCACTTAATTTGGGAAATGAGCATTTTGTGGTTCTCAGGCTGACCAGAAATCTTTTGTCCCTGTCCCTACCAGTTCTTTACAATGGTTAAGTCTCACAGGCTCTGCTGCTTGGTGGCTTGGCTTTAGCCATCTTTTTTAACCTCTGTGTTCTTCAGGACTCTAGGAGAATTCTGGGACATGTCATTTTGTTGAAGGTATAATTCCTTTGTTTGCTTTTTCAGCCTTATTCTTGGTTTTGGTGTGCTTTTTATAATAATATTTCCATAACATATTTAAATAATATGTTACCACAATGATTTGCTTCTGGCTGGAGTTTAAGGTCACTTTTTAAAAGTTTGCCTGCTGCAAAAGGCTCCACAAACTGCCCATGCTGTTCGACTGCCATCTACATTTGAAGGGTTTAGTTCCTTTCCATGAAAGTTCTTCAGTGATTATTTCAGAGTCAGTGAGCTCCCAATACACTGGGGTCCATCCTCTCTTTCTTCAGCTGGACTGGAAACTAAACACAGTGCTTAGCTGTGGATCTCTGCTTCTGCCTCCATCAGTTGCTAGATGAAGGTTCTATAATGACAATTAGGGTGGTCATTCATTTGATTACAGGGGAAGTCCTGTTTAGGCACCCTCTCTACTATTGCTTGGAGTCCCAGCTGGGGACACCCTGTGGGCTCTTGGATGTTTCCCTAGCACCAGGTTTCTCTCTAACCCCACAATGGCTTCTCAGAGCCGATTCCCTACAGAGAACCTTACTCAACCTTAATATTGGGAGGAAAACCCCAATATACCTCAACTGGATATATCAAACTGAACTGACTCACCTTGAGATTCCTTGACCTCCATGGGGAATGGATAGGGGATGGGGGGGGGAGGCTAAGGGAAGATGAGGAGGGGGAGAGGGAGGGAGATCAGTGGAGGGTATGGGAAAAAGAACCTTTTTAAATAAAAAATATTTACTAAAAAGAAAAAAGTTCACCTGCACAGTGAAGTCTATAGGTATTCCAAACAAGGCAGAACTTTCTAGATTTCAACCCTGAAGAGCATGGGGCAAAATACAACCTAAATGGAGAATTGGTTTGCCACACCACACATGAGTGCCCACAGTCTTAACTTTACTACTTCAGGCAAAATATCAACAACACCAGTGTGTCTCTGTCTGCCTCCCTCTCCTGCTGCTTCATTTCCATTGCCCTTGGGAGAGTGGGCAGAATTTAGATATTCTGAGCCTTCCTGTCATTTATTATTATTAGAAAATAAGGATAGAATCAGTCTTATAGGTTAGAGACCATGCTCTCACAGTCAGGCAGAGATGAGAAGTTTTCAGAGGTCAAGAGGGCTATGTCTCCATGCCCAGGGATTAGTGAAGGCACCTAAAGGCAGGGGCAGCAATCACTTTTGAAAGGCAATTACCCAGAGCCAAAGTAAGACAAGTTTCTGTCCTGCCAGAGGCCACTTATGTCCCTACTTGTCTCCATCCCGCTGCCCTAATATGTAACACTAATCCTCACTCTATCTCTGTTGCTCTGGGTCTATACCGACAAATAAATGGAGCATCTTTTGTACATAGAGCTATGTTTGACCCTAAAGATGGACCCCCCCTTGTTTTTCACATAATGATTATCTTGTGCACAACATTGCCGTGATGTAAAAGTTCTCAGACTTAATATTTGATAGTCCAGTGATGACCATTCAAAACAAGGGCCTTTAACTTCCTCCTTTACTCAAAGGGCTCCTCCTCTTTCTTTCTGATGGCTTAGAGAAAATAGAAATCTTCCTTCTCAGCAAAGCTACAACCCAAATGTTTTACAGAAAATACATCCAGATGCTCAAAACAAAAACAACTCCAAACACCATGGTTTACTAAGTGCTTCTGACTTGCTGGGTTCTAGGACATGAACATCACTCACATTATCTAATTTCATTTTCTCAATAGTTGTACAATGGGTGTTCAGTTTAGGCTTGTTTTTAAGTAATATAAACCTCTTTAAATGAGAAAAAATTTAATATAGGGAAATGAAATTCCTACAAAGTGATGGGATGTGTGAACAGAAGCAAGCTACAGACTAACTCCCTAGGAGAATGCCACAGACTGATGCTCTGAGCAGGCAATTAGTGATACTATAACAACCAAGAAACTGCTGTGAGGACTGTGGGGCTCAGATTTTTTCCAAGATGTCCTAGAGGGATCAGGAAGCCACTGCTAAAACTGCTGGAGAGTCTGAGAATATATCGCATGAATGTGCTCCAGGAGTCATGGCTAGGCACCAGACATGCATTAGCAATCAATGTCTTAGTGCTGCCTCCTTCTCCTTACTAAACTCATCTCCAGGTTGAAATCTCAGCAGCATACATCTGACTGGCATGGCCTAATTATAATAGGGGGCCTTGGTAAAGGGGAGCCATGGAGATGTAGTTTTAAGCTTTCTTTCCTGAGTAATACTGATAGATTCACCAGGTGCCTCAGTGGCCACAGGGAATAATGAGGAGTTAACGTACATCTAAGCCTCTGTTCTCAATCACCTTCTGCCTGGCCCTAGAAAAATCTGGTCAAACAGGTGTAGTCAGACTTTTAAAAGCAGGGTTAGAATTTATATGCCAACAATCTCTTCCCTGATATTCAACTGTTGGTTCCATCCCAAATCCATTTTTTACTAAACCTCTCAAATGGGGAAGAAATCTACTTATTGCCTAATAAATTATAAAATGTAGTGACTCAACTTTCAGTCTGCTGTGCACACACAGGTTCAAACTTGTACCAAATTATATTGGAAGTAAATTATATTATTTCCATTTGTCATGAGAAAGTAATTATTTCCATTAGAAAAATTAAGTTTGACCTCAGGCAGGAAATGAAAAGGAAGTATGGGCTCCTATGGATGGGTTTTGAACATTCAAATTTAAATAGAAGTGCCTTCAGGGTAGCTACCAATGTACCTAGTTCTTTATTTGCTTATGCAAGTATTAGGGGTTTACTATGTACCTGCATTACACTATTTCTGCCTTCATGATGTATATAGTCTTGAGGTAAAGTCTAAAATTAAGCAACAATGTATAGAATATGGAGAGGAGAAGAAAGGGTATTATAAAAATAACAAGAGATGTTGAGCAAATTCTTCCCTGAGGATGCTCCATCTAGAATGATTCCTGCATTATGCATAGATGCTACCAAGGCAAATGTAGAAGAGTCTGGTGGCTGCAATACCTTAATGCCTACAAAGAAGGGAGAACATGGTACATTTGGGATAGTCAACAAGGAGCTATCTGGTTGGAGGATGGAGGCAGGAAGGAGAGTCAGCCAGCATGAGCTGTGAGGATGGGCATAGGGAGGTCTGATGCGGACACGTAGGGAATAAACAGAATGAGAACCCTCCATTTTATTCAATGTGTCCACTTGATAATGTTACTTATTAGGCAAGATTGTAGCTGAAGTTACAGTAGTAAGTGACCATCAATGGGTTAGCAGACTTATAGTAACATAAGGAAGCATCCCTGAATTCATATTAAAGGCTTTTCCATAGTTTGTACATTGCACCTAACAGAGATGACAAGCTTTATTAACATTCACTCCTTGAAGAATTACATCTTTGTGTTCAATGACTACTCAGAGTAACAACAAGAAATTTCCAACTCAAAAAAAACTCGTTTCTTGTATTCTAAAATCCAGACTTCTGTTGTTCGATAGTAAGAGAGACTTGAATTTTAAAATAGTTCAATTTTTGACTCTCGTAATTTTTTTTTTAGAGTTTCCTCCATGTTATTTATAGAAGGTGAGTTTTATAGTTACTAGCTCAACATGAATATTACAATCCTAATATTTGATGATTACTTCTAGATGGGATGAGGAAAAACTCTCCTGGAGCTTTGAGTTTAGGGCAGTATAACATTGGAGAAGTTCTGGTGATTGGCAGTGCTGTGGTGTTGTTCCACTTATAAGCATGGGTTAGAACTGGAGTGAAAACGAGCAAGCAGATGGCATGGGGTAAAGCCTGAACTGGAACGGAACATATCCTAGTGGTCAGTGCATCCAATAGCCCTAACCTGCCAGATGCCATAGCTTAGCAACATAGTAATGAATAATACTCATTTCTTAATCTTTTTGGGCTAATCGGTATCTTTGGTTCATCATCACTGCTCAGTATCTTAAGATAGTAACAGGTGGCTTATTGCTATTATAGGAAATGATCAACAGTCAAAATTCAGTGGTTGTTATAATGGTACACACCTCTAATCTGAAAACTGAGGCAGGCTATAAAGCAAGGCCTTGTGTAGAAGAAAAAAAATCACATACAAGGTATAGTTTTTATTAAATACGCACAGTTTTGTGTTATGCCCTCAGAAAGCCAAATCATTGTAAGCTGAGGATTTTTTATATGTGTAGAGACTGTGCTTCTATAACAATCCCAGTGCAATCAACGCTTCTCTAAGTGAGACCTGGGTGGAATCTTTTTGTTTTGTAATTCACTGTTGCTCTATCTGGGGCCAACAGATATTTGCTAATATCTCCTGGAAAAGTCACACAACACAGGAGAGACATTGGGGCAGGAACATAAAGTAGCTGGCTATCCTGGATGTTTGGTGTCTGCAATCAAGAAGCAGAAGGCAGACAGAAAGTGAAGCCACACCTAGGTCTCAGGGTTCACATACAATAATAAATCACTTGTTTCATAAAGGCCCCACATCCTAAAGATTCCATAGGTTTCAAAAGTAGGGCCTTCAGATTGGGAGCAAGTGTTCAGACACATGAGACATGGAGACAGTTCATATTTAAAACACAATGGGAAGAATAAAAAATCATAGTAAATGTCTAAGAGTGAAGAGTTCTGGAGTAAAAAGTTTTAATCGGGTCATATTATGGTCAGATGGTAATAAAGAGGCCATCACCTGTGTGCTAAGAGCTAAGAGACAAATAGTTTGATAATGTGCAGGGAGAGGCAGTTACCCCACAGAAGAAGGGCTAATGTAAAAGAGCCATGTGAAGAAAAATTGGATTATGTTTGAGGAATGTGAATGCCCGAAGCCAAAACTTTGTAAAGAAATGTCTGAAAGGTGGAGAGGACATAGGGTGTTCAAAGTTGCTTGATTTTATTCAACATATATTCAAAAGGTATTAAGTATTTTTTTTAAAATACTCTTATCTTGATATCTAGGTATAGTCTACTCTCTTACATATCCATTTATGTATTGTCTACACATGTTATATATATACTATCTGTCTATATGCATTAATTTAAAACATTGTTTTCCATTGCATGAATATAGACTATTATATGTGTCATGCTATTCCTTCTGTCTTTACTTAACAATGTGCCTTAGAAATCCTAGCCACTGTAGATTTTTAAGAAAGGAAATGCTATGATCTGACTTAATACTTTAAAATTTTGACTCTGGCTGCTGCAGGGGAAATGTGTGGTATGAGATTAGAATAGATTCTTGGTCTCCCTGGTCAACATCATAAGTGGAAGTTTTCCCTGATCAGCCTTAGGATTTGGGGTGGATAGTCTATAGTTTTGGGCCAACATTGCCAGCCTAATTGGTGTATATTAGATATACACATATTTAAGAATTTTGGAGTACCACGCAAGTAAACTAAAACCCAGTTCATTCACCTCATTCTCTTTGGTTTCCAGGCATTTTCACATCCTTGTGAGCTAGAAGCCTGTGACATGGTCTCTGAAAAGGGAAATACCTAGAGCACAGTCCATATCTCAGTCAGGATCAGATACCATACAAGTACTAAGCACAAGCTTATTAGAGAGATAAATCAGCAGAGTTAGATAATTTTTATTAATAAATTGCCTCACCCTGAAGAGCATGATTTCTTTCCTATGACTATTCAGTGTTCATATAGATAGCCACGGTGAAATGCCACAGAGAGTCACCTTTACATGACAGTACAATGACAGACTATATTCAGAGATTCTCACATGATCCCTCTGGGATGAGAGACAGCAATTTGGGTGTTGGAATTCGGAAGCGGCAGGAATTAAAAGTGTCCCTGTTTGATCCAAAAAGTAATTGTCTATAGCTCTCCACTAATATAATAGGTTGTCTTGTGAGATATTGAGTCCCTTGTCCCTGGAGACAACCAGAAAGAAATGAGGTAGCTTGTTAGGGACACTGCAGAGGTGACTCCTGGATTTTGTAGTGATGAGCAGCTACCACTGAGGTAACACTTGCTCTATGCCAGGGTCTTTGTTCAGGGCTTCGACAATGTTCCCTCTTTAGATTTTCATTATAATTCTCTGTGGGAAGAATGGTTCATTTTCAGATGAGAAACTTCTTACTTAGAGAAATTAAGAGAGTTTTATTAGGGGATACAATTAGAAATCAGGGGAACCAAGCTGGGCCAAGTTCTCTCCGACTCCGAATCCTTTGTCCTCCAACATCATGAGCCCCAGTGGGTTTCTTTCTCTAGCCTACCTTAAGGTTCTTCCAGAGCATTTTCGTCCACTCCATCACTAAGTTGAGGAATAGCAGTTAAAAGAAATGATATCTGCAGGCCAGCGTTTGTGAGTTTTGAAGGCCAGGATGCAGTGGAGTCTCTCTCCTCTCTATTAATAAATGGAGCTAGCTCTGAGGTAAGTCACTTCTTCCCCTTTACCTTGGTCTGTTCCTCTCTACTTCTTACTTTCACAAGCCAGCTCCTCAGGCTGCACCGGCTCTGCCTGGGAGTGGCATATCTTAGACTGTGCCCTTTAGGAATCTGTGGGCAACAGCAGGATTTGGATACTCTGAGTCCCCAGTCCAAAGTAACCGTGATATCACCTCAACACTGAACACTCTTCTCACTCTTATTATGAAGTGTCATCCAATTCTAGGACTGTGCACTCTACCATGCTTTTAATCCAAGATTGTTTTGTTTAAACCTCCAGAGTGGAGATGTTTTCTTCAATGTATTTATGGAACTGTGAGAGAGGAAATCTGGGTTGTTTTGAGTTTCTCTTTTGTTTGCTTAGTTTACTGACTTCATGGATGGGAATGTGCTTACAATCCCCACATAGCCATGAAGTCCTCAAATTGTGCTTGGGTTTCTGATGAAGAACCTCAAAAGCCTTTCTAAATGCGCATGTGATTGATAGTTTGAAGAGCCTGTCAGCACCCTGACTCTCCAGAGCCCCAAGTGGACAGTGCTGGAATAGCATGCATCAGAGGTGTTTTAGGCAGCAGTCCAAGAAGAACCACTAGAGCTAATGAAAGAATTTGTTTTCCCCAGTCTAGAGAGATCCAAGGCTGGTGGGTAAACACAAAATGTTAATGCTTATTGAATAGCCATGGTCTGCATTATCTCTTTTATTTAATACACAAGATCATAAAGACAGTACCAGTACTTAGTCACCCACTGGGACTAAGACCCAGGTAAGAGAAAGAATTAGCCTGTCTAGGCCATAAAAGTAGCAGCAAAAGGCAGAACTCTTGATCTCTCTTAAATTGAAGAGTTTAACATCCTGACTTAAGGTCATAAACGTACTTTCCCATTTACACAGCAAGGAACAACTCTGGATGAAGAGGGTGAAGAATACATCAGCCGTGTCTATTCAAAGCTTCATCTGCCTTCAAAGCCTAAGCTCTCTCATCAAACCACTTATGGTAGGAGAAACACTGAATTTTGGATATTAGATCAAATTGCATTGGATTTAGCTCCCACCTACATTAGTAGACATTGTCTCCAAGGTTGGAAAAGAACAATCCTCAATCTGGAGAAGACAGTGGTAAAATCCCTGAACCTGACTATCACAACAATGCACCCTAACCTCCCTTCCTGGCTTCCCTCCCTCCTTCCTCCCTACAAAGTACACTGATTGTCTTATAATAATCAGAGACGATTGTTGCTTTATTCATAAAGCAGATTAAATGCTTCACAGGATGTCTTCTTTCTTGGTTATCAACGGTTGATAAAAAGGGATTCTTCCTGGCCAGGGATCTGGTCAGTATTTATGAGATTTGTAACATTTTTCTAGGACATTCAGAATAATGACTCTATTTTCCCCAGCAATGGTCAGGTTTAGGATGGCAACTGAGACTCTTCCTGTCTTCTTTTGTCTCTCTGAGAGCATGAGAAGACACAGCGAGTCGGCAAAAATGAAGTGGCGTTCCCTTTTATTCTCAGAGATTGTCTTGTAGGCATAGGGTAAGATCACACCTCTTGGAACTGGGATTTCTGTTTTAGCATCTTTCTTAACCTGCTCCTTTCACTAAGAAGCGTGGATCAGCAAAGTATTCAGTTTGAAGCAAACGTCCAAATTTAGGTTTCAGTCTATGGCCCTCACCCAAGCATACTGATGACTGGAAAGAGTAGCTAGCATGCCAGACATGAGGTAAAGACAGAGACTGCACCTACTCTATGAACCTACATTTATGGAGTGAGGCAAGGCATGCCAAAGCCTTCCTCCCTTATAAGGAAATAGCTCTGTAGTGGATTGGCACTCCTGTGGAAGACACAAGTCATGGACAGGTAATGACGTGGGAGAACACCAGGAGGTCTGGGTGAACACTCCCTCCACTCATTCCTCTAGCATGTTAGGAAAGATCTGGAAGAGCAGAGGAATCCTCGTCATAGACTTCTCTGACAAGTTTAATAAACACAAAATACCTTCCATCCAACAGTGGTTACAGATGACTTCCAACCCTGGAAGGGTTTACTGCCTTGCTTAGGACAGTACAGATACGGAAAATATTTCTGTTCTCCAGTCTAACCTGGAAGTATAGCTTTCTGAGGTCCCTGCCCTTGTAGTTAATCTTTCTCTGGAAGCCTAAAACCACTCACAGTGTCTATCTGTTGGGTCTTGGCCAGTTGTTACCATCTTCTTGAAAATCCTACAAATCAGGGACAAGCCAGCCATAGGTTAGAAGTATGCAAAAGAGAATAGACTCCATTTTACAGCTCCAAGTACTTTCCCTGGTCCACTGCCCTGAGGTCTATGTATAGCAAAGAATTTATGTTGTCTATATTGAATCCAGTTGGGCGCATTTTCCAGTGGATCTAGGCTGCGAATACCTCCATAACTGTTCGTATTTCTAAACATCATCTCATCTTTCTTAGTTACCACTGTAGTCAAAGTTCTTTGCCTGACCTTCCCTTCCCTCATATGATTGCTGTTGTGTAGAACCCAGTCTACAGCTGTAGGGAAAGCGGTAAAGCATGGCACTGCCTAGGGATGGACAGGACTTGGTGAGTGACTGGGAAAACAACAGTAAAAGAGAATGAAAACAGCTTAGAGACACATGGCCTGGGGAATGATATGTCTACTAATAAAGCTAAAGGCAGATATGACAGACACATAGAAGAATTACCCAATGAACTTGAAGCCTACAAGGTATTCAGATAGGGACTGATTGTGAAGCGTGGGCCAGATCGTAGAATGATAGTTCTAAGATTTAGAAAAGAAACAGAATTGCGTGCTTGAGGCTGATGTGGTGGGACCATGTTGAGTCATAGAGGAGCTTTCAGACAGCAGGACAGAATCAAAAGGATCCTGGGAGCAACAATACCATGGAGCAGCAAAAAAAATGGAGAGGCAGAAGATGTACCTGGGTGATAACAGGTCACTGAAGAAAGGAGAGAGTAGAATTTTAGAACACAAAGACTAATGTCCAACTGTACATGTGGACAACTCATTAAGTATGATTATTTAAAAATACAGATAATATTGCAAGAATAACACAGAAGAACTATAGTACAGAAAACAACACTGTGACTTAGTCTTTGTGTAGCCACTATAGGTCACAGGCAGTGAACTTGAAGGGGAAGACAGTGTTCCAAGGTAACAGAACTGTAACTGTCAATAGGACCTGATGTGATGGTTCACAGGCTTGGGGAAAAGCCATGAAAAATGCATTGGTCAGAGGGGTACAGCCACACCTCATGGACAGGACTGGGGACATGGCAACATAAAAAAAGATTTACCTTGATGTGTTCATGTAAATTTCAACATAACATTTCATATAATATTTGAAGAGAATAAACACTTCTTAAGCCTCCTAGGAGTGGTGGCTAATGTAGGGGTTTTCTATGTCTGAAAAAGACAACATCACTTCCTAAATAAATCCATGGATTTGATACACAGAAAGAAACTCTGAGAAGCAGGCAAGAGCATTCCAGTTAGGTAGATCTTTCCTTCTATTTCTGGTTTACTGAAAACTGGGAGCTAAATAATTTAATGTTCACAACTTGAACTTGTTTGGGTCGATTTCTTACTAACAAATCACTCACTGGTGTGCAACTCCTGTCCCAGTGGTTACTGATCTCATGTTAGCCCAGGGACTTTAAGAATCCTGGTATTTCTTCAAGGAGCTTGCCTAGAAGTTAGATATGATTTAGGATATTTTAAAAAATAATCTATAAAGAAAAGCACTCATTTTCTAGTTGTCTTGGAACTTTGTGGGTCGTATCCAGAAGGATCCAACATATAAATCAAACCCAATGAAGACATGTTTCAAACAGAATAATTTGAATATGCTAAGCAAACTTCTGACATTTATAGCATCAACTAGTCAATTTTTAGTTGGATCAATAAACTGCTCCTGTTGCCTCTTTGCCAATTATGGGTTTTATTTGTCGTTCCTTGCAGTTGCAAAGAGCTGAGACTCAACCACATAGCCTTTAAATTGGACTCCCTCATTCTCCCTTTCCAGTCTGCCCTCTAACTCAGGTTGACAACAGTTTCTTCTCCGTCCATGGACTTTACAGTAGCAATGCCCCATTCAAACACTCCTCTAGACTTAGTGATTATTGGACTGATTCCTGACTTTCTTAGGTGTTCTATAAATGATTATCACTGAGGGTCAAACTATTCATCTCTTGACATTTTCTTCCCCCTGAGGCAAATTCTAGTCCGAAGAGGTGTTTACTATTTCAATTTTGAAAAGATCTTTTTGTATTTTCCCAAACATATCTCTTGTTGTGCTCTTTTGATCCCTCATGTTAGCAGTTCATTATAGAGTGGAATTTGTAATTCTCTAGGGTGAGTACATGCTTAAAGATGGCCATTTCTCCAGGGGGGTTTGAATATAAGCTAAGCTGTTGGTGTTATCTTTTAGCAGTGTTTGGAGTAGAGTATCAGTCGATGTCCACATCTTTGTTGGAGATTTTGCACAAGGGAGGAAATTACAAACTCTGACCACAGCTGGCCATAAAGCAGAGTGTTCTCAGGGATCTCAGGGGTAACCACTCTCTACCCATACCCTGCCATCTCAGGAAGAAAGATTCCTTTTGGCTTCCACGAGCTGGTGAGTGAAGTCTTTTAAAGTTTCCTTTCTCATACTGTGGTGGTTAATTTTGGCCAAGGAAACAAGTCTCTGAGCTTGTCTGTGAAGGGTTTTCCTAGCTTATAATAACTGAGGTGGGACATAGCCCACTTTAAATGTGGGTTCCAGACTAGAAAAAAAACAACATATAAACAAAAACTGAAGAACAGGTGCAAAGTAGAGGCATTCACTGCTGCCTCTAGAAAGAGATACATTTGAGTATTTGGTTAGGTCAGGATTATGAAGAGATGCTAGTCATATTAATATTTTTTACTTTTATTTATTTCAATCTCTCTCTTTCTCCCCCCCTCCCGTGTGTGTGTGTGTGTGTGTGTGTGTGTGTGTGTGTGTGTGTGTGTGTGTGTGTGTGTATGTGTGTGTAAACTCAGAATGTCAGATGCATTCACCAGTTCGGCAAATCTCTAACCTTATTTTAGACATAGAATCTCCTACTGAAGCTCACTGATTTGGCTACATGGCTTAGCAAACAAGTCCTAAAGAACTTCCCACCCAGGACTGAGATTATAGGCCTGAAGCACACCCAGTTTCTTTGTGAGTGCTGGGTATCAAACTCAGATCCTCATGATTATATGGCAAGCACTTTACTGACTGAACAAGTAGTGCCCTAGCTCCTAGGTTTTCCTCTTTACCTCATCAGCCTATTAATTAAGTAGAAACCATCTTCACAAAGCAACCATTACCTGTTTGAAGACAGTTGCTATGATCCCTGAGTCTGCTTCTTGATAAATGACCTTTCCACCTCTTCTTCATATTATCAATGGCATGGTTTTTTATAGCCACATTCAACACCAAAACATGAGCCACCTTTTTCTAGTGACATTCTCTCCAGATATAGTTGTTCAACAAAACAATACGTATTATAAACCCTAAGTCACATTTCTCTACATTGTTTACAATTGGTAGGCAACATGTTTACAAACGCTTCAGTTAAATAAAGAAACATGGCATCTATAACATCTTCAAGTCTACTGGAGTATTTTTATTTTTTTTTAATTAATTAGTTTTTAAGAAAATTTTTTAAAAACAACATGTGGCATATTTTCAGTAATAAAAAAGGCCAGTTTGGGAAAGTTCATTTATGGTAATTGATGCTGAATATATAAAACAGTTCTTTTTCCAAAGACTTGTACACCATGTATCTTAAAATTTATTCTAGAAATGAAACAAATTGTTTAGCCAATAATGAGCCATAGTTTCTGGAACTTACTTACATTCTATTTTGAATTCAGAAACAAAATGTTTCATGTTCCACTGCTGTGCATTTTCACTGATGTCAGAGAAGTGACAACATTGGGCTGCCAGGATTCCATGGTCTTCCCCCAGATGCAGCCCTAGCTCATTGTGTGATAAACTGAGACCGATTCATTAAAAGGAGTTCAAAATGTGACTTTTAAGAGGGTTTCCTATCTAAGTTTAGGACCTGTTCTATTTTATTTTTCACAGTTATTTCTTTTTGGATGTGATGTGAGGGATCAAACTCTGGGCCTACATGATCTGCCATTGAGCTATCTGTAGCTCCTACTTAGTTTCTTCAATATATTGGAACCTGTTTGCTTTTATACATAGTATGACAATGACTTTCTTCACTTTGTTAGTAATGGATCTACTACTCTGAAAGGTAGTTTACTATCCAGTCACATGTGTAGAGTTTCTTCAGTTCTTAAAAACATTTACTAAACTATAATTTCTGTACCATAAATGCACTTGTGTAAAGTATGCTACTCAGAAGTTCCTGACCAGTCATAGAGTTACTTAATAGTCACAATTTAAGTTCAGAACAATTTCAGCCCTTGTTCCTTATTAAACTTAACTATATCTCATCTTTGTTCTTTATTAGACTTGAACATATCTCACCCAGGGGTCTGTACATGCTGGAGTGACAGATAATGATTCTAGGTTTGTTTTCTCATCCAGAAGAACAGTTTGTATTCAGAATGACACCAGCTTGGGCAGCATAAATGAGACCTTTTGTAAATGTCCAAGGCTATTCGCTTGGGTCCTTTCACTGTATTTTCTCAGATCTGTAGAAATTGCATGACTTTTGCAACAGCCTGTGTGAACAGAATATTGGCACCAAACCACTCCCTCTTATTCCTTAAGATACACATCAGTATCTCAATTTATGAACAGTCATTCATTGAACCATCTCAGCACCAGGCTCCGGAGACTCCAGGATGCCAAGATAAAAAAAGTTCAAAGGTTACAATTCAGGAGCAGGAAGCAAAGATTCAAACAATCTAAGCTTAGATAATGTTAAGTACTAGGAGGAAAGTTAAACAGTGGTCACAAGAGTGACCAAGTGCTACACTGTTAGAAGGTCTATGACTTCAGTTGATGCCCATGGTCTCCCAGTAACATAGAAAGGACATATGCTACAATAATTGCTCTTTGATGAATGAGTAATGGAGGCACAAGCTGACTAGGTGCCTCACGGAAAGTTTCACAGTCAGTAACGAGGATTTGGCTCTCACTGTATGAAACTAAATCGTAATGCCTTTAGCCATATTTTCAAGAAATAGAAGTGTCGTGTAAATTACGGGTTGTCTAGTTCATGAGATCATTACAACTGATAGATATGGGGACCAGTGCTTATGCCATACCAACAGGAGAAATAGTTACCATTCAGCAAAGGACAAATTATGATTCTTTCATAAGTCAGTAAGGATATTAGTCAGAAGCCTTGGAACTAAAACCTAGTTCTGTCTTATATTCGGCCATTTGACCTTGTGCAAACTACTTAGCTTCTATAAACCACCGGCTTCCTATTTGTACAATGGAGACAACATAACCTACTCTTTCTCACAGCTGTGGGAATAACTGGTCGGCCTAATTTTTAAATTTGATTTATATATTTCTCTCATATATTACATCCCAACTGCTGTTCCCCTCCCTTGTCTCGTTATAATCTGTCCTCCACCTCGCCTCTTTCCCCAGATCCTCTCCTCCTGTTTCCCTTCAGAAAAGAGCAGGCACCCCAGGGATATCAACAAAACAGGCATACCAAGCTATAATCAGACCATTCCCACACACCCCATATCAAGGCTCAATGATGAGGCAACACAATAAGAGGAAAAGGTACCCCAAACAAGAAATAGTCAGAGACAGCTTCTGCTCCCACTGTTGGGAGTCCCGAATGACCACCAAGCTACTGTGCCATGACATATTTGCAGAGGACCTAGGTCAGAACTATACAGGCTTCCTGATTGTCGCTTCAGTCTCTATCAGCCTCTATGAGCCGTGCTTAATTGATTTTGTGAGCCATGTTCTGTGGTGTCCTTGACCCCTCTGAATTCTACAATCCTTTCTCCCCCTTTTCCATGGGGTTCTTCAAATTTCTCGAGAGTAACCCTTATTGGTTCCAGGAAATTTCTATTGCACTCAGCCCTAAAATGTCCACAAATTCCAGTCATCTCTCTCAGTTCTTTCTCCCCACCCCACCCCCATACCTGATCCTTCCTGTTTCCATCCTCACCTGTCCGAAGTCCACCCTGGAAATCTACTCTATTTCCCCTTCCAGTGAGATCCATGTGTCCCCCTTAGCTCTCCTTGTTACTTGGCCTCTATGGGTCTGT
Organism: Phyllotis vaccarum; assembly: GCA_033318265.1. NCBI lineage: Eukaryota > Metazoa > Chordata > Mammalia > Rodentia > Cricetidae > Phyllotis > Phyllotis vaccarum. Next base: position 79,831,503 of record JARWLC010000012.1, read on the forward strand.
GGATTCAATTATCTGTTGTGGAATATTATTTTAACTATGTAAAGGTGTGTTATATGTGTTTTGTTAACAATGTAAAGAAACATTGCTTTTCCTGTCTAAGGCACCTGATTGAACTAATAAAAAGGTGAATGGCCAATAGATAGGCCGTAGATGGATAAGCAAGGCTGGTTGGCAGAGAGGATAAATAGAAAGAGAATTGCTAAGCTTGAGTAGAGAGAACAAAGGAGAAAGAGGGAGTTGCCTGGGGCCAACCAGCTAGCGGCCAGAAAGACAGACACAGAGTAGAACATACAAAATGAAAGAAACATAAAAAGCCGCGAGGCAAACCACAGATGAAGAGAAGCCAGTTCAATTAAGTTATAATAGCTAGTGGAACATGCATAAGACAAGGCTGAGCATCCATAATTAATATGTCCTCATGTCATAATTTGGGAGATGGTTGATGGTTCAAAAAATAGCTTGTTACAATTATCTTTTATTTAATTAAAGCTAATATCCACTTCTAAGTGAGTGCATAGCATGTCCGTCTTGCTGTATCTGAGTTCTAATTTAAAAAGAGCTACATTTCCATTCTCTTTACCTTCGATCATTGTTGACCATTTACAAGTCTATAGGGAGAGTTTGAAGCATCTGGATAAGTTGTGACTGTCAGTCAAAGCCTACATGTCAGAGGCCAACCACCTCAGCAACCTAACAGGTTTCCTCTGGATTAAACCTAGCCAGAAAAAGTAAGCTCCTTGGCCTGATATCCTCTCTACAAGGTCAGATATTTAAAAGCAATGTGCTTATTCTCCAAGGCAACGGCAGATACTTGGTACCAACAGAAGGAAGAGGGGCAGACTGTTTAAAATAGAAAGCAAGCTCAATTTGGCCAGTGGATACTAACGTCTTAACGAACGTTTCTAACTCCCCAAGTGTAGAATTGGCTCACTTTCATAAACTCTGCTCCAGATGTTGTTTGTTCTCACTGGGTAGCCGGGCTGAGTGCCCCTCAGGAACATAGAGAATGATCAAATTTGTGATCATCATAAAACAAATATTGTATGCACTTTGAATATTTTTAGTCTGCTGGCCTCTATTTGAATATTTGAGTGGATTCTCACCACATGACATGTTTCATTCCAGCTCCAACTCAGTGGGTTGCTACAGGGAAAGCATTCATGATTAATTCTGTTCATAAACACATTGGGAAAAAAAGTGAGTGGGGGTGGGGAGGGATCTCCTGTATATTGGCATTTTAAATGCTGTGACTTCAATTCAATTTAATTATTTCTTCCCCATGGCTTCAAATTGAAGGGCTTCAGAAACCAGAGTTTCTTCTCATAAACTTAATTACTTTCTCCTGCTAAAAGGGGACGAATTCACAAACAAAGGGCTCCAAAGTCAAGGCTATGCGAGGAGAGAGCATGGCATGCTGGGCTGAGTGTCTGGAGCTCCGGGCTCAAGGCCTGTCACCATAATCATGATCTGCTCAGCTCTGCCTCATAGCCTTTGTCTCTCTCAATTATTAACAACAGGACAAATAATCTCTAAAAGCTTTTACAGCCTGACAAGATTATCATATATAATCGTGGCAACAATACTCAGAGACTGCCACTCTTTTCCAAGATCATAAATCAGTCAGTGACACGAAGTGCTGGAACAATGGTTGATTTCCCACATTTGCAGCCTATTGGCTGTGACCATGGGGGATGAAATTAAACTCATTGCATTATGCTTTCTTCACCTCTGTGATAATAACGGGTTAAAAAATAGATGATTCCCAGAGCTGCTCTGAGGATCAAAACCCAAAATAAGGTCAAACAGTGGACCTAAGAGACACTGTAAAGATGGTAGGATACTGAGCTTGTCTAGGAGGAGGTATGAAGTTCAGTTTTAAATGACAATTATGAGGATCAGTCGATGGGTTTCTAAGCATGTGACACAGAGCAAACACTATATACTCTGCTGAAGGCAGCAAGGGTACAGCAGAACCAACTGGGGGCTCTGTGAGTCGGACCTGCTGTTCCGATTATCACCCACTGAGGCCATCTGTGTAGACCCTGAACAGAGAAAATGCTCCAGGGAAAGGGATATTAGTTCCAATGATTTTTTTTTGCTTGAATTACCCATGTTCTGTTTTCAGTCTGGATCCTGGCTTTTGTTCTGATAACCACCTGCCTCTGTAGCTGTATTCTGGGAAAATGGCCTCATCTCTCTATCTTAAAGATAGCTTCAGTCTATTGGAAGCTAATGGTGACAGTCCCATTCTTTGTCCCAGTGACTGACAAGACATGTGACTCCACCCTGACCAAGACATTACAGGGTGAAGGATTCCCCTAGGATGTTTTCTTTCATCTATAAACAATGGGATGTGGGAAACAAGGATTGTTTTATTCCTCTGGGTATGAAATGTCTACATGTGTTCAATGGAAGTGCAACAGCCACCTTGTGATCAGCAAGGGAACTGGCCTGGAGCAAAGCAGCTGTGCCGGGAATGGCAGAGCTGAAAAATGCCAAGGACTTGGGTGAGTCCTTGGGAACATAATCAAGCCACTGGAAGAAACAGTTCTGAAACTCATTCTACATCCATGATTTCTACAAAGCTAGAGAATGAGGGTTTATTTGCAGCCAGGGAAACTAGAGCTCTCCCAAAAGTGACACAGAGATAGGTTTTGTCTAACCACAGGGACACGGAGAAATACAGGATCTGTATCCTGATCTGATGAGACACTAAGTGTGGGAGAGTGTGCAACCTGAGCGGATCGTGACCGAGAACAGCAGGTAACTCAACTGAAGTGTCAACCATGTTGTCTGAAATGGAATGCCTGCCTGCCGTAAAAGGAGATTCCAAGAGACACTGTGTGATTCCTGGGCAGTTGTCAAGAAATAGCTACCTACCTCAGAGAGGGAGTGCTCCATAGATCAAAGGACACCATCAAATTCCAACTTGGTAAGACAGTGAGGTTTTGTGGGGACAGTTGTTTACAGGAGTAGGAGTGAGGAGCAGAAATAACACAAAAGCAGATACATCAACAAGAGCCCACCCAAGCATGGGTGACAGCTTGGGAAAACTGGAGACCTGCAGCACAGTGCACAGCCTGCAGGTAGTGTAGCAGATTGAGGAGTATCCCTTACAGATAAGTTTAGTTGGTTTGAGTCTCTTCCGGGTGGCTGGGCTGTTCTCTCTCCACTTCGCCTGGGCAGTTCAGCTGGTCTCTGCTTCTTCCAGGATGTTTAACTGGCCTATTTCTTCCAGGTGGTTTGGCTGGTCTGTCCTTCTGTAATCCTTTGTTTATATACACTTGGGGATGAAAGGCCTACTGAACCTGGTCATTTTCAGGGACTTCCTGAGGGCAGTCAATTATTTCCTAAGCTTATCCTTCAAGACAGAATGTTTCACCTCCCCCTAGAACATCCTGCATCTTAACAAGCTTTATCCTAAGATGGAGGTTTCAATCTCACAGGAAACTGCCATACAAGAGACCACATCTGTTCTATGACATAAATGTAAGAAGTCTGGCAAATGTTCTATAGGTCAGGGTGATTGTGATGTTTGTAACAATTTTAACAAGGTAAATATCAAGTTTATAACTGAGGCACAGGCAAAAATCAGATATTATCTAAGTCTGATCTTTATATTTGCAGTGGAGAGACAAAAGCCAAACACCAAGTTTGATTCTATAGGCTGTTGACTAAGTTCATTGATATCATTCCTTCACTGAATCTCTTCTATGAAAATAAGGACCTGTAGGAAGGAGGAGAACTTCTGGGAAAAGAGATATGCAAGAGAAAAGCTGAATGATGCATTATTCTTGGGTTCCCCAGAGAACCAGTATGAGCAGGTGAATGATAGTTAGATTGGATAGAGTGATATTATAAGAAATTGCCTATAGAGGACTTGAAGTCTGTAGATTAGCAGGGGGTTGGCTGAAGTCCAAGGACAGCCAAAGTATGTTTTCTAATCTGAATCCAAAAACAGAGAAAAAAAATCAATGTCTCAGTTTGAACATAGGTAGAAGGGTGAATTCTGCTTCAATTGGTCTTCTGGTTATATTCAGGCCTTCAACAGATTGAATGACATCTATCCCCACAGGGAGACAATCTATTTTACTTCATCTGCCAGCTTAGATGTTAATATCATCTGGAAAAAGTCAGATAGACCTATGAGACTAAATCAAACAGCTGGTTACCCCACGCCCAGTCAAACCAACACATCAGCTTTGCCGTTCAAGATGGATTAGGGTTCTCCAAACCTTCACCTGACCCCATCCTGTCATGTTCTGCAGATCAACTTCGTCTTCTCACCTGTTGAAGCTGTTTTTCTCCAGTGTAGAACACAATGACTTAGAAAGAAGCCAATTCTTTTTCACCAGAATCCTGCACTTCTGCCAAATTTCATATTCCAAAGTTATATCCCAGGTGGAATCACTGAACCGATAACAAAGATAAACCCAGGTAGAATTTATTTCTATCCAAATATAATGATAATAATTTGCTAATTATTTTAGCAAAAATATAATAAAGACTAGTGGTAAAGAATTTTGACCTTGTGATATTAAGGGAAGAGAAACATAATTCTAAATAAAATTGAATGTTATAAGAACTGAGACTAAATATGCACAAACCGAATAGGAATATCAATTGACATCTGGGCTCAATAGGTTACACCTGTTTGCTGAAATGCATAAAATCAAGACAATCTAGTGGATAAATCCAAATGAAAAGAAGTTACTGGAAGTTCTTCGTTATGATGGTGAAGATTGTAAACAGGCAGACAGCAAAGTTACAATCATTTATCCCTGGAAACCTCACAAATTCACACTTTAACGGTGTCTTCAGAGGTGACACAGAAGTGATCATTCATTATAGAATACGTTCGCTAGGAGAGTACTCAGTTGTTCATTGAACATATTCATGGATGCTTCCAAACTACACACAGAGTATTTCTTTCTTTGTGGTGAACACACATCAGAGTTCTAATCAGAACCACCATGCACCAATCTGGCCCTGTAATCACTTTCCATATAAATGTTCGCTTCTCAGCTGTCTTCAATGGCACACACTGAAGATGACAAGAACCTACATGATTAAAGGAGAGAACTGACAGACTGACTCCCACATGTTGTTTCTCATTTCAGTACAAATACACACACACACACACACACACACACACACACACACACACACACACACACACCATTTTTAAAAGAAAATTTACCTTAATATATAAGTCAGAAAACCCACCTATGCCATTGACTATGATCTCACAAACTGAAAGTTCAAAACCTTCTAATCTAATACATGAGAAAAGAAGTCAATTTCTCTATATTATGGCTGCCTTTGGGGCAGACCCCAAGGTCAAGGCCGTGAGAGTCTTTGATATTATTGTAGTATCAAGTCTTCTCTGTGTTCTACTGTGAACTACTCGTTGAAGGTCTATGAGTACCCGTATCATCTTGTCATCTGAGCCTCACAACCTAAAGGAGAAAACTGACTCATAACGATGAAATGAATCCCTCCCAGCTCACTGCAACACCATTCCCCCGATCCTAAGTCTTCACTTTTCCCACCATGGGAGCTAGACCAGGAGTTTATACAGTTAAAGAAGAATAGCTATGCAAGCTTTACTTAAAATAAAAATGTAATTAATAAAAACAATGCATACTGGATAAAAGTTATTATTTAATATTATCTTCTATAGTCAAGTGCATGCAAAGTGCTTTATAATGCCAGTAAACATTGCTCAGGTGGGAGAGAGACAAGGTAGGTGACACGCTCTTCCTCCTACCTCCTCTTAGCACTCCCAGAAATGCCCATTGCTTTGCTTGGCCTCTAAGCTCTCTGGAGATCATAGTTTGACAACAAGTGTGGCTTTTAGTATTTTTTAGCAACCAACACACAAAAAGAACACTGATTATTTATAAGAATATCAACATCAAAGAAGGAAAGCTTATTCACTGATGAAGAAAAGCACAAAAATTGGTATTCTGGATGTTAGTCCTACCAAAATACAGACATCCATATATTGCCCAGGGCAAAGATTGAAAAGGGCACGTGGTTGCCAGTAAATGTACTATTTCAACTATTTCATGTGCTCTTCAGTAAGTGTTATTCCCCAGTTACATTTTTTTAAACAGCAAAATTGCAGGAGAGAAATCATTGGTGGATTTTCCTACAGAAGGCATTACTTTTCTGTAATACTCAAATAGTCTCCAGTGTCAAATTCATGTTAAATACAGTATGCCCTTTGCCTGAGGCTATTCTGGCTCAGGCTTCAGAGAGCCTAGAAAAAGAAGAGGTCTACACTGATTCTCTATGAGAATTGTATCTCTTACCTCAGTATTGAAAGGTATCCTAATGTGGGTTTGAAACAATATATTCTAATAGTTTCCAGGGTAGACCTTTTACCAATTGTTAGCCACAAAGAAAGATGAGCTCCTTTCTCTGAAAAAATGAGGCATATGAGAATATGAGCATGGATATAGGGCCATCTCCAGCTAGAACTAAAGAGATAGAATCAGTGCTTCAAAGCAGGGCCAAGATTTCACTCAGAAGATAATCTTGGGTTGGCTGTATCACACAGAAAAATAGAAAACTGAGACACTACAGTCTGTAGTCACAGAAGCATGGTCACAGGAATTTCAGCTGAGATAGAAATACCCATAGAAGGTCTATACTTGAGAAATTTAGTTTCCTGGGAAATCCTTCAAGACAAAACAGTTGTGAAATATTCATCCAAACATACCAATACAGCTAAGAGCTTTGGGGTTCTCAGCTCTGTGGCCATCTTCCTAAAATGGCATCTTTGGTTTTCAGGAAATTGATTCAAAGACTCTCTTCATGGTGATGATTAAGGGGTAGCCATCTGCTACCACCCTGGTCATTCATGATGATAAAGCTACCTTACAAGTCTGAGAGTCTTCAATATTCTGTTTCTTGCTTCAGGTACTTGTGTGTCAATGCCTCAAAAATGATATCAAGTTATTAATAGACACATTCAAAGGAGAGAGAATGAGATCACAGTCATTTTTCTCTTTTATGTCACCATTATTGGATCCCTTTAAAAAATACGATCATTAAAATGCATATTCATGCCACCTTTCAGACTCAAGGGCATAGACATTGTGTAACTTTATAACTAGGACTATTGATGAATAGTAGTGGACAATGAATAAAAGTGGCTGGCCTATAACTGGGTCTTTGCCATCCAGCCAAAGACCTGGAAGTGTTAGCGATATAGAGCACATGCACTGAGTATACCTAGTCTTTGCGGTGATGTGCCTACAAAATATTACCTTCCCAGTGCTGTAGCCCTTTCCTAATTCCAAAGAGTGTGACATTCAAGTCTATCAGGAAGTGTTCCCTCAATTCATGTGCTTCCATCTATTCCACTGTTTGACTTTACTTAACTCTCATGTGCCAAACATTCGAAGAGGTTAGGAAGCCAAGGCTGGGGACAAGTCTCTCAGTTACAGAGTCCTCCAGTCTACATTTCTGCCTCCTGAATTCAGTATCACTCTGTACATACATACATACATATATATATATATATATAATACACATATGTATGTATATATATATATATATATATATATATTGTCTTCAAGAATCTTCCTAATAAGAAACATTCCATAAATTATTTCTGCCTTACTTTTTAGAGCAACAGAAGACTATTGGTCCTTCCCAGAAGGCACTGATACTGAATGATTCTGATGCTCAAATAGTACTTCCCTTATGGTATCCCACACTGGGAAACCACTCTCTCTGAGCTGTAACTTACAAAGACAAGTTTGCATACATAGCAGCGCTTTGAAAACCACTAACACTAAGGTACAGTACCACAATTTGACACTTTAATCATTTTAAGTTACAAGTCATTAGTCATTGACATAGATAATTAGTCTCTGGGGGCAAGGGTAGAGTAAGCAGGGATATTTAAATCCTCTTAGGCCTCTCTGTTTCCTAGTCTCTGTAGCTGGTGTAATACTTGGACCCGAGTGGGCAGTAGACAAACCTTTATTTGGTGTGTCTTCTAATATGAAGGATGCTAGTCACTGAGACAGAGAAAGGAAAAACCAATTCTCCCTTGGATGTGTTCATATGTATCAGATGTATGCACCTCTTATGGGAAATTCCACATCACAGGATAATTAGCATATAACAACTACAGTCTACAGATGAGCCACAAGTATAAGGCCAGCTTTAGAAGAAACATGACTTCTAAATCTATAGTAGCCGTTTCTGGTCTACTTTTGTGTGTGTCAGCAGGAACTTGCACAAAATTCTTCTGTCATATTTCCCATAATACATGTAAATCTAACTCTATCTCTAGTTACAGTGCAGAAACTTTTTCTTTTGGCCACCATGACCAAATTGATTCGCCCATGCTGGTTTCTCATTATTCCTCCAGATCCGGGAGTGAGTATGATCAGGGAGCGATCACTTATGTATCAAAGCTGCTGTTTTTGTCTTTATTTCAAATATGGAAAGACAGTTTTCATTACAACAAAACACAACTGTGCTTCATAATCTCAACTTGTTTCCTCCTGTGGGCATATTTCTGGAGTCCTCCACACTTGGCATGCCTATTTATATTTCAGGCCTAAGCATAATTTGGTGGCTTCCTCTTGAATTACTATCTCAATTCAGATGGCTCAACAGTTGTAATATTCATCCAAGAAATCCCTTCTGAGTTCCTGACTCAGAAAATTCACTGATTACTAGGCATTTCCATTTTGGTGACACATCATACGACATTCTCCTCTACTCTGTGCCCTCCTGTCATACTATCATCTTCCTGTGACTCAGAGTCTCTTCTGTTCTGGAGCCCTTGTGCCTCGGTCCCTTCAACCTGGTCCGTTCATCCTCTTTTTCCTCCTATGGGCATATTTCTTGAGTTCTCAGAAATATTCCCCTCCTCTAGGAAGCCTTCTGATGCCTCTAACATTTTGTACCATCCTTTCACAGTCCCATTCATGATTATAATCTTAACTTGGTGTTTAAGCAACTGTTCATTTAAGTCTTTCTTCCCAACTGTGCATAAAGCCCACTTTTATCATTTAGTATTTCACCCTATTTTGTAAACTCTAAGATGCTGACAGTAAGATTCAATATTCTTTATGTATTACTAAAAGAAGAAGAAGCATTACCAACTATGATGAACATCTATTTTTAAAAGAAATGTGGACTTCTAGATTTTAAAATGCAAAATAATAGTGTGGGTCATATTAAGATTGCAATGTTACTGCAACTCTAACAAAGCCTAGTTCATAATAGACATGTAGACATTTTTTTTAATAGAGCCTATAGCATCAGTCAAATGTTTGTGGCGATAATGAGACTGTTAGAAAGTTGGAGGATTATCTTTTAGACCCCAGTCACTTAAGAGAAGTTCATAACTGCAAATGATACTTTTTAATAGGCTTCATTTTATACATTTTTAGTTTCAGAGCAAAATTGAAGAGAAAGTACAGTGTGAACACACATACATACAACACACATACACACACACACACACACACACACACACACACACACACACACACACACATTCTCCCCCACACTGTCCTCTTAGGAGCAAACAAAGAAGTACAATTGTTTCCCAGACTGGAAGGTACCACTTTATATTCCCACCCACAATTCCTGTTATCCTACATCCTTGTCTGCATTTGATGGTGAGCTGTGGATTTGGGACACTCTAGGAGCAGTACCTTCCTGTTGTCATTTACAATTGTCTAAATACCTCTTTCAATCAGCAAATCTTCTTTGGCGAGATCTCCTTTGAGAACAGCAGGGAATTTACTAACTGCCTATTATCTTAGTAGTTTTCAGAGTTCTTTCTATAATTTGGAGAATGGGTCTTTGCCAGATTTGTTTCTTTTAAAGATTTTCACTCAGTCTGTTTCCTCTCTCCGTGTTCTCCGGAGAGTGTGAAGGATGTGGTCTTCATGTGTGTCCCACATAATCTCTCAGAGAACAGGCTCCTGTCAGCTCTTTACATGAGTCCAAGTATTCTCGACTTTCAATTTTGCCTTTGGCTTAAATGAAAGGTAACTTTTCTCCTTTTCTTTTTTTATTGTCTTCCCTCCCTCCCTCCCTCCCTCCCTCCCTCCCTCCTTTTTTACTTTAAGTGCCGCACACTGGGTTACATAAGGACATTTTCATACATACACACAATATACCTTGACCACTCTACCCTCTCCTGTGCCCCTCTCTTATTCCAGCTTGCTCCTCTACACACATCTTTCTCCACCTCCATGTCATATATAAATAAACGCATGATGTTGCTTCTTTTTAAAACTGAAAAAATAAAATAAAATAAAAACCACAATTGAAAGAAAGCATGCAAAGCCAGTGTTGGCAAGAATATAAATTAGTCCATTGACCGCTGAAGGAAATGTGGAAGTCTTCCAAAAATAAAAACAGATCTTCCAGTATGATGACCCAGCCATACGATATTCTGGGTATTATCCGAGGACCCCAAGAAGGCATCCACAGATATAATTGCACTATTGACAAGTGCTAAATTATAGAACCAATCTAGGAGTCTAAGTCCAGGAGAATGGATAAAGTGAACATGGTATCAGCATATGATGGAATTCGTTCAGCATAAAGAGGAAGTGTCATTTATGTCTGAGTCACAAAGGCCAGGGCCTCAAAGGAAGCAATTTGAGATGACAATGACATAGGAGGCCACATCAATAAGGTTTTCTGTCTCCTTGCAGACCCTGGCTTGTCTGCTGGAAGCAGCTCCTTCTCACTCTTCTAGCCTCATAGGCCTCTGCACAGGGGCCTGAACTCACCTTCCTGCAGCAGCCAGACTCACCTTTCCTCGTTTCCTGTAACTCTACATTCCAGTCACCACTTTTCTTTTGAATTTCCACCTCTGAGTCAGCCAGACCTGGGGAGAATGTTAAGATTGTCTTCCTTTAAAAATAAAGGCAAGCTTACTGCAAGCAGGCTGCAAACCAAATGGAAGGCTCCTCTTCCGCACCCCCAGGAGAAAAAAAGACCATTCTGTGCTTTCAGAGTCTTTCAGAAAAACTAACAGATGTGTGAATTAGTGTTGCTCATCTTGAGGGACACAGGGAGGAAGGAAGTAAGCCAATATTGAATGGGGTAGGTTTGACAGTTGTAGGGAGCATTTTCTTTGTTACTTAGATGGTCTGAGTGAAGTTCTGGTACCTTTGTACTCATAAATATGAACTTAAAATATTAGGCCAAATGATATTATGTCTATAATGGCCTATGCTAATCCTTCCTGTAAGTTACAGCTCAGAGTGAGTATTGTCTTTAAAAAGGCATCACCAAAACCCAAAAGAGCTTGAGATCTTCAGTAAGATCTTCTCTATTGAATTTGAAACAACAAAACGGAATTTCCTAGGGTTTTACTGGTGACTTTGCCATGTGGATTAAAAAACTCCATGCTATTCACCTAATGCAATAAATAATCCCTATAAACACCTTAAAGGAAATAATAATTGCCTTCTAAATAATCAATCCCCTCTCCTTCCATACTGCCTGCCCTTGCCCCCCCCCCCCCCCCCGGCCTGGAACATTGACTATTCACCTCCATAGATGATGATTTTTTTTCAAATAAGAGAAGTACATTTTTAAGTAGCCCTTCCAGACATTTGCAACATGCAGAAAGAGGTAAAAGTCAAAAAGCAGAGAGATCTGAGGCAGCCCCGTGGGAGGACAGGCCGAGATTTAAGCAAGCTCCTGGTACTTATTCCTAAGTCAGCTGTAGATAATTCTGCTTCCTCTGCTCTCACTACTTCCAGAGAAAGAAGGTTGGCTGAGTTGCAATGTCTTACCTTCTATACACTAACTATTTAAGCAGTACTTCACTTTTTAGAAATAAGGATAATGATTTTTTTTCTCATGTGATGCCGTATGATCATAGATCATTTTATTCTATTTCATCAAAGGCCTGTGGTGAAGCTACTGACTGACTTGCCACCCACCTCAGTCTCAAAGGTGGGTGTTGCTATGGAGTCAACCTTAAATGTCACAACTTGAAGGAGAAAAGGAGGCTTCTTACTGATTCCCACTGCTGGTCACAAAGGTAACTCATGGTCATAAACACTTGGGACTAGGCTGACAGAGGCTCCATCTTGACTTTATACTTTTGTGATATTGACGCTAACTAGAGAACACAGTGTCATCTATCATCCACTGGTCAAAGTAGAGAGGAGGGACATGAATCGTGTCAGGTGCTAGCAAACATCTCCTAGAAACAGGTAAAGAGCCATACTACTATGACACCTTACAGACGAGGGACAGGAAGCTCAGAAGATTAGCTTACTGGTTCATGTGTCCATCCTGGGGAGTGGGGGTGAGGTGTAGGGGGGAGCATCTTCTTATCCCCATGCTGGATGTAATTTTCTCTCCCTTCTGGAAGATGCAAGGGGTTGGCATTACCTAGCTCCTTGGGTATCATTGCCATCAAATGAAGTATCAAAGCCTTTTATTTTAATGTTAAAATCTTGGGATTTTTCTTAGCCTTTGCAAAGTACACAGGGGTTATGTGGTTATTTGCTTGCTGGTAAATGTGATTCTGGGTTATATAACTGAGTAGGCAGCTGTCTAGTCTAATTTCAGAGAGCTGAAAAGACTCCATGAGCACGCCCTCACTCTTCTCCTCCCTTAACAACTACTATTTTTAATAGTTCTCATTAATTGAGGTGCTTATGTGTCAGGAATTGTGCTAAGTGTTTTCCTTTTACAAGCCCACTTAAGGTGAGAAACATTAGTGTCTCATTTAACAGATGTCTCTTTAATTTAAAGCACCACAGACAGCGAGGGATTAACTGCTCTTCTTTCTCACATCTAACATATGCTTTTGACCCTTCTGCCTTATTGCATTCTTCCAAAGACAGGACCATGCTCCACACTTAACAGTCATGTGTAAGAGCTCCATTCAGTACTCCAGAAGAGGATTAGGCCTCTGTAAAATAAAAATAAAGTCCTCCAAGAACAGAGTACTTTTAGCAGGGGTAGGGTGGAGAGTGGTGTTGGGGGCGGGGGTACAATTTAGACATACTCAGAAGAGGTTTAGGGTGGAGATGCTATGGAATGGGAGCCAAAAAAGAGAACATTATTTATGATGATTTCTTAACAAAGCAAGGCAGGAATTTCTTGCTCCACAGCATGGGGGCTAGAACTTCAAGGTCAGCGCATCAGCTGTTGGTTGTATCTAAGTAAAGAGGAAAAACCTGTCCCAGTGTTTACCCTACTCTGCTTCTGATAGTCCTGGGTATTCCCTGGCATGTAGATGATGGTCTCACTGTCTCTTCATATTTTCCTCTCTCCATGTAAGTCTGTGTTTAAATTTCTCTCTTTTATAAGAAACTCAGTAGTAATGGATTGGGATTCATACTTACATCACCTCATCTTATCTAATCACATCTACAATCATATCTTTAAAAATATGTATTTCTATTACATATATGTACATATATATGTGGGGGGTGGGGTGTATGTACATGTGAGGGTCCCTGGGAGCCCAGAAGAAAGAGACAGATGCTTGGGAGCTGGAGCTATAGTCAGTTGGGAACCACCTATGGTGGATGCTGGGTATGGAAGCAGGGTTCTCTAGGAGAGTATTAAGTGTTATTAACCACTGAGACATCTCTCTAGCCCATAATTACACATTTATTTCCAAACAAGGAGAACTTCTTGGGTAGTTGAGGTTCCAACTTCAACTTAGAATTTAGGGAGATCAATTCAGCCCTCAACAGATCCCAAGAAAGTATTGTCATACCGTTCCGTCAGTGGACCTGGATGCTGTTATTACTTCTAAGGCTACCCGGAGAGGAAGTGAGCCAGACCCAACAGACAGTCTGATAATATCTCAAGAAAAGGAGAAGATTCAGACCATGAAAATGGAGATTGGTCTCTGGCTCTCCAGCTGTGGGAGCAAAACAAGTCACTGGCAATCACATAGTCCTGTCAGCCTAGTGACCCTGTGCTTTCAGAACAGAAAAGGTTCCTTAAAGCCCCCTACTCTATAGTTCTCTGGCTCTGTTCTAGTTAGGGCTACTATTGCTGTGATTAAGCACCATGACAAAACCAACATGGGAAGAAAAGGGTTTTATTTGGCCTTTTTATAGTCCTAGATCATTATTCATCATCAAGGGAAATCAGGACGGGAACTTAAACAGGGGAGGAACCTGGTGGCAGGAGCTGATGCAGAGGCCATGGAGGATGCTGCTTATTGACTTGCTCCCCATTGCTTGCTCATACTTCTTTCTTATAGAACCCAGGGCCACTAGGCTAAGAATAGCGTCACCCACAATGGGCTATGAATCACTAGTTAAGAAAATGTCCTACAGGCTTGCCTACAGCCCAAACTTCTGGAGACATTTTCTTCATTGAGGTTTTCTCCTCTCGTGACTTTGCTTTGGGTCAAGTTGACACAAAACTAGTCAACACAGTCCCGCTCTCTCCTGCGGCCACTCTGGTGCACAAAGCTATCACTCATGAATACTTTCCTGAGGCCGTTTTCTACAGGAACTAAGGATATATTTTGTGCACTGCAGAAGAGAACCCAGGATGCTTTGTGTGCAACACAGAAGACACGAATCTAGAACACTTCCTTCTGCATTTTAAAAGCTAGTTTGTGTCTTTTAGAAGACCCCTCACATAACTTAGGGACACTATATCATCCTTTAAATAACTGCTTTTGCATTTTGTTTTACATAATTCAAGGTTTGGAGAACTGGAGGTAAACTATATAGGCAGCAGAAATAGCATTTATAGAGGAACCTTTTTGTTTCTCATTACTGAATACACTTTTCTACTCACAATCATCCATGTTTACTAATGGTGGAGTTATTTTGAAGCTATAGTTTAGTAGTAGACCAGAGAAAGATATCTCTCCATGCTAATTCGTGTGCCTTTATTTTCTTAGCTTCGGCCTCATACACTTTCAAAATATGTGACTTACTGAAAAATGACTTAAGAAGAAATGTGATCTTTCTTCCCGGGCTCAAAGGATTTTTCAGAAGGTTGGTATGGACTCAAGCAATTGCGGTCATGTTCTCCAACAGGCTATCTTTATAGAAGTGTGGCATGTGCCTAACGTTTGTGCCCCACAAACTGAGACTAATCCTCCATTGTTCTGGTTTATATGGGCTTGTGGTAGGTGAGCAGAGGGGATAGCAGACTTCAGCATTGACTGGACCTCTGGGGTCATCCTGGAAGGTGGTGAGACAGGTGTGGGTGTGCTTACAGGAGCTTTCCACTCAACCATCCTACAATGTTTTATTCTTATGAATTATAAATTTAGTCAAATTGTTGGTATAATGAATGAGGACAGACAATTCCACCTACTTTATGTGTAATTAGATTTCCTACTCACAGCTTTGTGGAGTTGGGATTAGATGATTATGGCCAGCAGGGCAATTCTGACCATCTAATTTCATATATGAAAGCCAGCTTAACCAGAGGGAGACCACGTCTTAGAGATGGAGTGTCTCAATACAGATTACAGAACTGGATGCTTGGATAAGTTAGGAAAGAGAGTCACAAGCCAGATCTCAGAGGAGAAAACCTATTCAGCCTGGGAGCTTTGCCAGGAGCAGAAAGAGCAGACTCCAAGTTACCACAGCATTGGAGGGCATGCTCACACCAGGCAGCCAAGGTGATTCTCTAACAAATGATAGTTTCTGAAAATAACACCTGTTTAACTAAGCTTTGACCCTTTGTAATGTCTACATAATTTTTTTCCTCACCTCCCCATCACATCAGCCCTTTTAATGAGAACTCCATCATCTACTGACAAAATAAAGAGGCTGAATTCACCTATTGAATCTGAGTTGTGCTATAAATTTTGTGAGCATTAAACATGAGTAATCCTACCATAGACAGAAAGACAAACAGATATATGAGATGATGGATGGATGGATGATAGATGATAATGGTAATGAAGATAGATATAGACAAATAATACACAGATATGTATACATATATAGATGGTCAATATAAATAGATGACTAATATATACATAGATGTAGATATGATAAATATATGATATAAGCCAATCATACATAGATATTAAATAGATACATAGATAGATGACAGAGAGAGATAGGTAGGTAGGTAGATAAATAAACATAGACAAAAACATAGAAGTTGCTCTGCAAAATTGGATATGAATCCTGTGACCCATCCCTCTTGTCACCTCCACTCTCCTCAATATCTCTGCACTTCTGAAAGGATGACTTTAAAATACTGGTATTGGGGTTTCATAGTTTTTGTGGATCCTATTTGGTGTCAATCCTGCCTCTCTCTTGCTAGCTGTACAGTCGCAGGCTTGTCACTCAACTTCTGATGAAATTGCTGTGATGTTTAAATCAGAAAATGAACATATGTACAGAATAATAGAGGTGTGCGCTCACAGAGGTGATCCATAAATGAGGGAGGATGGCAGGGTCATGCTGAGAATCATGGGAAGTGGTCATGGTCAGTGCTTCTGCAAATGACATTTCATTACCCCCAGGGATCTAACTGAAAGAGCCAAATAGCTCAAGCTGGAGGAAAAATAACTTACTTGCATTCATGAATCCTGGTATTCTGTTCTCAAAGAACAGGGTTTTTTTTTTTTTTTTTTAATATGTTTTTAAAAAGGCATCACCAAAACCCAAAAGAGCTTGAGATCTTCTCTATTGAATTTGCAATTGGCAAACATTCCTCTGTAGCACAAGGGAATGGCCAGATTGGAAAATGACTTCCTCATCATATTGCTTCATGCTCTGTTGCCTCTCCTTGGCAAACAAAGTGATCATCTTGAATACCACCACTGAAACTCAATTTCCACCTTGGCAGAACTGTTTTCACACCTCCATTCACAAAATTTCTCAAGAGAGACCGAGCCTACCAACAAACATTTCATACTGCTCAGGCTCTCTAGGGAAATACTTTCTTCAGGTATTTCGGCTACATTTTAAAGCGAGTCATTAGTACTCAAGGGAGTTGCAAGACCATCAGGAAGATAGTAGTTTGGGCCTGCCTTTCCCACCAACAAATGGCCTAGTTTATTTGAATCCATCACTTATATTGTATAGAAAGGTTCATAATAGCAGGATCACAGAATGTTAAATTTTTAATGACAAAGCTCAACTTTTAAAAAGGAAGATATAGAATGTAAAATTTTGTTAATTAGTATTACTTAGATTGTATTAAAAGTTATTGACAATGTTCAATTCCTTTAAAGCATTACTAGTTAATATCTATAATAAACCTGGGAGTAAATCCATGTATTTTAGGGACATTACAGGTATAACGTATTAAGACAGAGAGCAACGTGGCAGCCAGTTTTCTTCCTGACTCCTACTATACCTATTCGAATTCACCTACTGTAAGTGCAGCAGCTGGGGACCTAGAACGCATGTGGGAGAGAAGTTTGTAACTTGGAAGGGAGACAAGGCTTTGCTGTAGCTGCCTTTGCTCAGCATCACTCTGTAGTAGGAGGTTTCTGGCCTTGACTTTTGGGCCTTGCCTCAACGTTTAGGCCCGCAGACCCCCAGACATGCAGAGACACACAGATGTTTACAATAGTTTTCAGCTGATCGGCCTAAGGCCCAGGCATATAACTTGCCCATGACTCTTATCCTGTTCAGCCATGGGGCTCGGTACCTTTTCTCAGAGCAGCATAGTTTTCCTCTGCTTCCTTCAGCTTCTCTCTGGTATTCTGCTATGTTCTTCCAGTTCCCAGAGTACTCTTAGTCTGGTAGCCCCACCCACACTTCCTGTCTGCCTTTGGCCAGTCAGTGATTTTTATTAAACTCATAGGCGGGGACAATTGTTTACAATGGAATAATATAATCCCCCTATATCATTCTGTGCCGATAGACTGAAACCCCATTTTAAGGAAGCAGCTGATATCTTTCTTATTCTTAGTTTGGATACGGAAAGCTGATAGGGCAAAAATAGAGCGTTGTCATCTCTTACCCTTGGTTAGCCTAGTTCCCAGCATGGAAGAGGTATTTAAAGAAGTGCCATCTGAACAGATAGCTTCGTAGTGTATCAGATACACACTAGCTCACAGAAGCATCGCTCTACTTTCTTCCTTTAGGAGACCATTTCTCTCTTCTGGTCACTTGCCCACAATGCCACCAATATAAATACTTGGACTTTCTTTACTCTTATAATCTTAATTGTCAGGCTGAGATTTAGAATGACTTAAGAGATGAGCCTCACAGCATGCCTAGGATTATCTTGGGTTAATTGACCTAAAAAGACCTCTCATAATAGATGTTGTTATTCCCTGGTATCCTTTATTTCAGTGATGCTCAACCTTCCTAATGCTGTAACCCCTTAATACAGTTCCTCATGTTATGGTGACCCCCAACCATAAAAATATTTTTGTTGGTACTTCCTAACTGTAATTTTGCTAATTGTTATGAATTGTAATGTAAACATCTGTGTTTTCCTATGGTCTTATGAAACCCCTACAATATGGCTCAGCCCCCCCCCCAAAGGGTCATAACCCACAGGTTAAGAAATACTAGTATATTTATACTTATTACTCAGCATCAAAGTGTAGAAATCATCATGTTGACTTGGGGCTGAGAGACGGTTCAGAGGTTAAAAGCACCATCTGCTCTTCCAGAGGACCTGGATTTGATTCCCAGCACCCACATGGTGACTCACAACCATCTGCTATTCCAGGTCCAGTGGATCTGACATCTCCTTCTGGCCTCTTTGAGAACTACACACATGTGATACACAGACTTGCATGTAGGCAAAACACCAATACACATTAAAATAAATGAAAAGAATCCTGACTTGGATGATATAGTTATTCTTAAATTGTGAAGGAGACTTTGAATGTCCCCACGATAAGCAAATATTTGGGTTGTCATTGAATGGCTACTGGGCAGTTCAAGAAACAAAGGAGAGGGAATGATAGATAAAGATAAATGTGAATTCTTATCTCAGGATGATTAGCTCAACTATGTTCATAGCATTATTCGTAATATCCAGAATCTGGAAACAATCTAGATGTCCCCAAACTGAAGAATGAATTTAAAAATGTGGTATATTTACATAATGGAACACTACTCATCAAATAATAATAATAATAATATCCTGAAATTTGCAGGCAAATGGATGGATCTGAAGAGTGTCATCCTGAGTGAGGTAACACAGACCCAGATAGATAGACATGGTATGTATTCACTCAAAGTAAATTTTAAACATAAACCAAAAGATAATCAGGCTACAATTCACAACCTCTCAGCAACTAGGTAACAGGAGGAACTTAAGAGAGACATCCATATATCCCCTGGGAAGGGGAAACTGGGATCATATTGGGGGGGAAGAGATTATGAGTGAGTGGGATGGTTGAGTGGGGGGGCAACAGAGAGGAAGAATAAAGAAATGGGTATCTTTATAGAGGGAGACATTGTGAAGTTAGAGAGAAACCTGGTGCTAGGAAAACATCCAGGAATCCAAAAGATGCCCCTGGCTAGGACTCCAAGCAATAATAACAGAGAGGGTGCCTAAACTGGCACTTCCCTATTATCAAATGAATGACTACCTGCTGGCTTCCTTTTTCCGGGCAGAATTTCCCTCATCCTACAAGACAGTCTGTCTTCCTTTGAAATACTACATTTCAATGGATAAGGGTCTGGCTTGAAAGTGTGTCATAAAGAATCCTACCACCATCGCTGTTGTTGAGAACCAAACCAGATTCTCAGCTCTAATGGATTGGTCTTACCATGACTGCAGCCACAGGGCCAAACATTAGACATTAGTCAACAATTATTTACCAGGAAACTCACTTAATTCTAAAACAGTGGCTAGTGTTCTTTCCATTTGCAATGAAGGATAGACTGAACATGAAGGTAGTTCTCACTCCTGCAGGATATGCCCTCTGGGTCACAAACAAGATGGTGAGGCTCATTCATGAAGGGGCAACAGCTGAGATACTGGGGCTTTAATGAGCAGATCAAGGTCAAGGCTCTTGTGTTGTCAACATTTAAGATCTACTCAAACTCTGCTGGAGTTTCCTTACATGGTCCTCCTCAAATTTGTAGACATGACCACCGACTGCTTTGAAATCAATTTCCCTTTCCCTGGCACTCTCTTTATTATGCAGCCAGGAGTGAGGAAGACCCAGCATAAACAGCCCACTTCTTTCTGCTCTTCTAACAGAAACAATATCCATCAAAACAAAATAACAAGCCCTGGGTCAGTTTGTGCTGCTCTGTCTGAAATACATAGAGCACAGAACAGGCAGTGGAGGAGGCAGGGGCCCTACTCCTCCTATACTTTAGATATGCAATGTCCCCAAAGGCTGGGAGGAGGGAGTCTTTAGATACTATTTCAATGACACTTCATTTTGACCCTGGTATCTGTCCAAAGTCTGGTCCAGTTTATGATAAGAAATAACTTATGACCTGAAGCATGTTCAGACTTGGTCACAATATATCTACTTGCTTTCTTTTTATCTGTAATTTAAAAGAAAATCAGATTGAAAAAATTACAAAACCAGTGGGAATTTTAGCACTATGCTATTTGGGAATCTAAATTGCTATTTACCAATCCAGGAAGTCTTTTACCACAGGAAAAAAAAATGTCAATTTTCAAGTAGCTAGAAGCATATACAAGTCCTGACTCTGGTTAGAAAGTAGTAAATGACTTTCATTATATATAAAATATGTGTGTACATGTATATACGCATATATGCATGTGTGTATACATAAATATGTATACATATATACTTAGAAGTATATAAGTATATAAGTATATAAGAAGTATATATGTATGCACACACAGTTTCCCCAGAAAGTTTACCCCAAAAAGATACATGTGTTATCCAGTGAGAGTGAAAGAAAGGTAAATATTGAGCTTTGTTTCCTAATGAGTCTAACATTTTCAACTCCCCAAATAAAAATTCTATATATTACTTCCTCATTACATCACCAACATTTCTTTTGCCTTTGAAGGAGACTTTCAGAAAACATTTGCGCCATGGAGTCTGGTGGGATGCTGACCAAATTTGTTCATAAATTTCCTACAAGTTGGCTACAGGTTCCATGAGTATACCTGTTCATCAATACATTCCCAACCCAGGTGGGATGCTTAGCACAAAATGGGTGCCAGCAATAAAGTCAATGTTCTGTGCAGTTTGCCCATACTCCTCCAGTGCCCCGAATAACCACCTTAATCTTACAATCCACCATTTCCTAACTTAATGAAAATGTCTGAAAAGCCATTCAAGACATAATCTTACTTTCACTTGTTAGGTATTTATATTAATCCATACAGGACTCACACTCTCTAATTGCCTTCTCCCATGTCTATTGCAAGCCCTCTGCTGACAAAACCATTGTGCACCTCTTGGATCTAACAGCATTAAACACTTTGTAGACCCATCATGAACATTGGCAACATACAATGTAAGAGACACAAAACCTTCAAACAGAACAACAGATGAATCTGGAAGTAGTTGGGGCTAGAGTCTCTTGAAGAAGATCCCGTCTCTCACCCTATGTATAAACTACTTCTTCTTTCCTACCAGATCTTATAAATTCTGATGTTTATGCAATTAAAAGCTAATCATTATCAATACCCTCTGCTTCCAATGATGGGATTAATAAGTATTATGGGTTAGGGCTGAAATGTCTCTGGAGGCTCATATGTGGAAAGCTTGGTCCTACAGCTGTATTCAGAGATGCCTACATCATGTAGGCTCTATATGATAGAGTAACTGACTAGTATATAGCCAAGTGGACTTTTAGGAGAAAGTATCTAATTGGAGGGGGCAGGTTCTTGGGGACATGACTTTGAAAGGACAGATGCCTCTAGACTTACTCTCTCTACCCCTCCCATCCTCTACTTTGTGTTGCCAGAGGAGAGAAGCTCTTCATCACACCACCTCTGCCTCATTGTCATGCCTGATCTCATGCCCAGCGAAATAAACTCTGGTGTCATGACTGACACCTCCAAAATCATGACCTTGGCATCAGTCATCACTTTTTTATTAATATTTTTCAAGCATTTTGACACCATGTCAAAAAATGACTAATGCAGGGGGAGAATTCATCTGCCTAATGTGTCTACCAGGGTGTTACAGATTGCAGAAGAGGATTGTGTTGAGTTTATTAAACAGAAGAATTCAACTTCAAGAGTTAAAAAAAAAAAAAAAAAAAACAGCCAAACTCAAAAAAACAAATTCTCATCTATGGAAAAGTACTGTTTTCTGTGTATAATTACAAGTGTTTGATTATCTACAAAAAAAAATGGAATGATCCTAATCATCTTTGAAATCTGCCTCAGATTTCCTCTAAGGAATCAAAGAAGATGGGTAGGCTTATTTTCAGTAACAATCTAGAGGAGTTGACTCAGCCTGTGTTATCCCCAAAGTACCCTAGAAAAGGCTTGTGTGCAGAGAGTTGACTCAGAGAGTAGTCCCAAGCGGCAGGAGAAGAAACAGGAAGGATAGAAAGAAAAGAGAACAGTGTTGGATTGGTTACATCATTCTCCATCCTGTGGGATCACCCAAGAAGCCATCAATCACTGAAGCAATGAAAGGCAGTTGTCAGTAGCCAATAACTACCATGCCTCCTCAAACTTCCAGAGGGGTTCTCTGAGGTGGGCAGCAAGGAGGGGAGGGACCGAGTTACTATTGTTGGAGCCTAAACAAAGTCTATTGTAGGAATTGTTTGTTAACAACCAATTATATACAAGGACTAATATTTATTAAGGAGTTTGTATGAAACACTCACTGATACAAGACTGAACCATAAGGCAAATCTTGGAAAGTTGGACTGGTCCACAAGGCAGGGGTGGTGGTGGCAGGAGATCCTCCCTCAAAGAGTGCCAAGAAGCAAACAATAGATGGTGCAAAGAGGCCTGGCCTTTGACATGCAGGACTCACCCTAAGATATGAAAGGCTTCTAGTCAGAGATGACACACACACATAGATCCTGCCCAGTATTTTATAAAGACAGTTTGTTATACGAAGCCTTTCACCCCTCATTTCAGAATCAACCCAGTTTAGAGAGGAGGTGACTCAGCATTGCTCACTAAGAACCTGGCTCCCGTGAGACACTGACAAGGTTTGCTATAACATCTCCTTGGAAACCTTCCTGTGTCTGAATATTGGAGCATCTTGGCACTCGGGTACATTAGAGACAAGTACTAACAAGAATTACATACGACAGAGATCAAAGTGCTCGCTTCAGGTGGGATTACACACAAGATGGTTATTAGGAGTTTGGTTTGTATTGATTTTCCCCCTGTATTCATACCACTGCCAACATGATTATGCCCTTCATCTACTCAAAATTATTATTTTTTTTAAAATCCATGTTGTGTTTTAACACTAGGGAATCTTGTGGTGACCTTATAAAATTAAAAGAAAATTCATATTCCAGGCTAATAACTACAGAAAATTAACATCGTCTTGTAATATTTAGAGTTTCTATATTCTTTTTAAAAGTGGTTTTCAATAAGATAGAATGGCAACACTTTCCCCTGCTCACTTTCCTACCTCCAGCTCCTTCCAGCTATCCGTAACCCCTCCCACACACCCTCCATCAAGTTAATTGCTTTTCTTCAGTGTTGTTACATGATACATATTTGTGAGCGTGAATAATATGTATTGTGTATATGTACAGATATATCTAAGTACAATTTTAAGAGTCTGTCTTTGTTGTTGCTCTGATATGGTTTCAAGGCTGACGACTCTGCCTTGGAGAACTCAGAGGCCTCATCCCTGGAAGAGGCTAATTCTCCTTCTCCAGGCAGTAAGAAGTTGTTTGCAGTTCTTTGTCGGGGGTGGGACCCTGTGATATTTTTCACTCTTTCATGAAAAATGGTCATTGACAGCAACTGCTTTGGTCTTGTATATGCAGCTATTTCTAGAAGAAGCAATTCCACAGCAGATTTCCTAGTATCCTGGCTCTTACAATCTTCTTTGATGTTCCCTAATCCACAGATGTAGGAACTGTGATACTGATGTATATCTATCAGGGCTGGGTCCCCCACAATCTGTTGATCCTCTGCCTCATATCCAGTTGTGGTTTTCTCTAATGCTCTTCACCTGCTGTAAAGAGAGGCTGCTAGCTATACTTGTCTATGGTATAAGGATATGTTTTAGAATCTAGTAAGGAATCATGCTGGTCTAGCAAAATGTTAGTAGTAGATTTTTTCCTAAGGTTCATGACCTCATTAGTTCTGTGAAGGGGACTAGTTTTCCAGGATCAGACATGGTTTTCCTACTGTTTAGTTGGGCTTAAGTCCAATAAGACAGCTGTTGGTTGCCACCGACATGTGGGTGTCACCTATTACATGTTAATAATATCTTGCCATGTTGGTAATTGCCATGGTTCACAGATGTTGTAGCTGGGTAGGGCTGCTTTACTGCTTCCTTCCCATAGCAGCTTGGATAGTATGTTCTGGAATCATGAAAATTAGACCAAAGGAAAGATGTTTTAAGGTCTAATCCAGGACTCAACTGAATCCTGTATTCTAACCCTGAATCCTAAGTCTATCTTCAGACACCCCTTAGAGGCAACCAAGGACTACACTGATTATCTATATTGCTTGGAGAATCACTTGGACTACCTTGACCAATTATTCAAAGGAGATTTCCTGTACTGGGGTTTAGTTAGGCTATGGTTCCTGTAAGGAACATAGTCATACCAGCAGGCTTAACTCCCGTGTATATATACTGAATGTTTATAGATATTCAAATTTAATACATAGAAATATAGGGTGATATATATTATGCATATGAATTATACATATAATTTTAGGTAAATATAAAATGATCCTTTGAAATTTTATCAAACAACTTTGCTGTTATTTGTCCCTCATCCTTCCTTCTCCTTCTGTATATAATCTGACATGTGACCCAGAGGTACCACTTCTTGGCATATTCCCAAAGCACTCAACATCATACTCCACTGAGCAATGTTCATTGCTGCCTATTCACAATATTCAAAAATGGAGACAACCTAAACGTCTTTTAATAGGTGAATGAATAATGAAACATGGCTCATAGACACGTTACACTATTAAGTTGTAAAGAAAAATAAAATTTTCAGGTAAATGGATAGACCTAGAAAAGACTATATTGGGTGAGATAAACTAGACCCAGAAAGGCAAACACCATATGTTCTCACTTCCTGTGATGATTCCTTGCTCCAAAATCTCAGAGGTGAGAACATAATATGTAGTAAACACACCAGGAGTTCTTATGTTCTTAAGAAGGCAAAGACATGCTGAGCGCAGAATATTCAAATCTTATGAACAACATCACCTTCGTCTGCTTACATCTCCCAAATTTTAGACAATCATACCTTTATGAAAAATAATGATGATTGTTACTTAAAGCCATTTTTAGTCAGTAGGAGGGTGACTGTCTTCTCAGTATCACTCAGAATACTATCCTGTGAGAACACTCATCACCAGAAGTGTTCTCAAGCTTCCCAGACTCTCAGCCACATACTCTTTCTTAAGGGAAGGCACTTCCTGGTCCTTGCCATAGTACAGCTGATTGACTCTTTGTTAAGATCTGATTCGCCGACTTTTCCTTTGATTTTCTGTGTTGCCCAAGATTTTCCAAGGCTTATTGTTTTAACCTGATTCTACTGCTGGTGTCCTCAGGAGTAAGTAAGACCTATTTACTTCCTAATTCAACAATAATTTTTTAAGCAAAATCCAGTGAAAATATTGGGATGCAATGGATAGAGAACCAGCATGATTAGTAGCTTGCTGGGAAATCACTTGATTCTTAAAACAATGATTAGAGTGTCTGGAGGTTGAATCACAGTTAATAACAGATACAGCTCTTGCAGAGGACCTAGTGCATTAGTTCCCAGAACCGATGTGGCCCACAACCACCTGTGACTCCTCCAGCTCCAGGGAATTTGCTACTCTCTTCTGAACTCTGTGGTCACTTGCATTAATACATACACATCTCACACACATATGCATGTAATTAAAAATATAAAAAAATCTTAAACATACAAATGGCACATAACAATATTAAAATTATAATCGGATTTGAAATTTAGTTTGAACTTTAAACAGTGTGTGTGTGTGTGTATGAGAGAGAGAGAGAGAGAGAGAGAGAGAGAGAGAGAGAGAAAGAGAGAGAGAGTGGGGCACTGCAAAAGAAATACTTCTTTGCAGAAATATTATAATATGTGCAGCTACATATCCTTAGACACTGGAGTATGAGTTTTGTGATAAACTAATGTAATTATCATAATAACTCCTAATGTTCGCAATGGACACACCCAGGGACTTAACTAATAGCTTCCTGTTGTTGTTTCTGTAGATTGTCTCTCACATTCAAAAAGTTCCCATACTTTTTACCTCTTCACACATATGCACACATACACACACATGCAAGCACGTACACATACACACACACATGCACACATATATACACACATACACACACATACACACACATACACACACATACACACACAATCACGCACACACACATACATACACATACATACACACATACACACACAAGCACACATACACACCTACACACACATGCAAGCACATACACACATATGCACACATACACACACATACACACACATACACACACAAGCGCACACACATACACACATACACACACATGCAAGCACGCACACACACACATACACACACACATATGCAAGCATGCACACATACATACACACATGTAAGCGTGCACACAAACACACACATACATGTAAGCGTGCACACAAACACATACACACACAGACACACACACAGACACATACACACAGACACATACAGACACACACACACACACACACACACACACACACACACACACACACACACACACACACACACACACACACACACCAAAGAACTTTAAACAGGGTCAAGAGGAAAAAGCAGCCACTTTCAGAATAGCTAGGTTTTACATCTCTGTACAGTTTGAGTTTACCAAATGAAAACCACATTTTGCCTCGAATCTTTACCCTTTAATTGTAAGAATCTACATAATGCACGGGGAATGCAGCCCAAAGATTTCTAAGCTGTTTACCTTAACAACAAAATATCACATGCGAGAAACTGCTTAGAGTCCGAGATGCTACAGTCTTTTAAATCCTGAGTTATTCCCCCTCCACCATCTAAACTACTTTCCATTAAAAGTGATATTGAAGTGCCAAACATGAAATTTATTTAAAAATTCTCCTGATTAGAGAGAAACAGGTTGTAAAATATGTGGTGTAATTGTTACTCTTCACATGTCTGCGTTTGGAAAACCAGGACTCCATTGAGCTGGGCTAGGGTTGGCTGCTTCTTCAGCCTTCTCTCCAAATATTCCCCTGGTGATAACATTCACAGGATCAAATCCATGTCTGAAAAGGAATTCAGAAGAGCTTACCATCTTTCAAACTGAAAAGCATAATTATTTGCTTTACAAAACAAAGTATCCAGAGTTCTGAGGATAGCCTGACATTCAATAAAGATGTGTCCTGGTTACTCCTAGCTCCTTGTCTGTGAGGTGCAGTGAGTACAGCAGGGACATGTGAGAAGAGTAAGTACACATTGGGGAAGGATCCAGAAAGAACAGGATCATAGTCTTTGGGGAAGATTCCTATGCCCAGTTTCTGGTGGAAGCGGGAAAGGGAACACTTCATAAAGAAGTGATACTTCTAAGCTAAGAGCTGATGGCAAGTGGGACTGTACTAGGTACAGAAAGCAAGGAATGTGGAAGAGAGATTTGGAATAAGGCATCTCATAAGGAAGGGAGCATGTTAACAAAGACAAAGAGTCAGGAGACGGTGAAGTGGGTTCTAAGAACAATGCACAGACTTTCAACACCGAGGACAGAGGTCTTCATTCGCAAACGTGGATGCAAGGAATATGAATCCCAGATTGCAAAGCTCCTAGCACCAACTAGCAGCACCCAGTATTTGGCAGAATCACTCAGACTAGCACTTTTGAACGAATTAACATCTCCACAGCCAGCAAGGTCAGGATATTCAAGGCTTCAGAGGCTTCAGAGGCTTGCTGCCTGGTCATGGTTTGGCTTTTGGTATCAGGCTTGACAATGGAACGTCTTTTGGTGAACAAAATGAACTGAAGGATTTTTAGAACGAGTCTGTACTAGGGTTAAGTGAAGAAGTAGGCTCTCTTGCTTTTCTGAGGGAAAAATGTGTTTGGGGCTCAGAAGAGAAAATCTGTCTTTCAAATCCTTAAGGGAGTGGGGTGGATTAAAGAACTCCTTTCTAAAGAAGACTACAAGGTTAAGTGGTAAGTGCTGGCCACAGTGGGTGGGTTGGAGATCAGCTCCATAGGTTTCATGCCTTCCCCTACCATTGTGTGACAGCTGCCTTTCAGAATTAGTCACACTACTGGCCACCTGACAAGTTAAGTCTTTAGCAGCAAGCAGGGGCTGGGGCATCTCCTCCGGACAGAGGAACTCACTGTGCCCACTCAAGTTCCATCTCCCACTTAATCACACAGCCAACCCAAACAAACCTACTGAACGAACAGAAGACTTTTTCAGATTAGAAGGGCCAAAGCAAACATTCGCTCTTTTATATAAAAGAGAGTTTTGTACATGAGCCAAGTAGCCCAGATTTCCCTTTAATGGAACTTGGCTTTACATTGACATGTTTTCCCCTCCTGTCACATAACTCAGGACAAACAAGCCAGCAGAGGAATCCCAAGATAAAATCTTTGAGCATCTAATACATACCAGGCACAAGTACTTTTCTCCGGCTTGTTTACTTCTCACCTTAGCACCATAGCATTACTATCTCCCCATTTTATGGAATCAGCAGCCAAGGGACAGGGGCAATGAATCATTTGGTCTGCATGGCTTCTGGAGAGAGGCAGAAAAGAGGAAAGGACAGTTCTATAACAGTTGACTTCTGGAGCCCATGAACATGTATTTACACCACACCATGGAAGGGGGTAGAGGGGGTTTGGCAGATCACATGCAACATCATTCTTGAGGGTTAGCCTCTGATAAAAACTGCTGGATATGACTGAGAAGTATTTTAAGAGAAGAAATAAAAGTATTCTCTAATGAGAAAAACACATTTTAATAATACACTCCTTAAAACATTTTTAAATTTTTTTTTAAAAATTGGAAATAATCCCAAATGACGTAATTGTTCCAAGACATTTTTGATACAATAACCCAATACACGTTGACAGTTGTTAGCTTTAGAAGCTACAGTGATGCACTTTAATAAACCTGAACCCTTCACATCAGCCAGAGGAACGGGCTATAGGGCAGAGGCCCTCTGCTGGGAAGTAAGCCTGAGTCTACAACCTCCCTGACAACCTTCCTGACAAAATGTGCTGGGTCAGGATGGGTGATACAAGACATGGAGCCTTGGTCGAACATCTGGGGAATTTGGTCCATTCAAGAACAAAAGATAACCTGCTATTGAAATACACTGGGTGACCAGTTCATTTAAAGAGCCCAGGAGATGGTATGGGTGGGGTAACTAACACCAAAGACTTTTAAAAAGCCAAGGGAAGTGTACTATTTTAGAGACTTCTTAAAGTATATACAAATATAAGGAGTTCAAATTGAGCTACCCTGATGTGAGAATGTCTATATGCTGTGAATGTCAATCTTTAAATAAAGGAACTGTTTTGGCCCTTGGCAAACACCGTAGCCAGAGACAGCATAGGTAGGAAAAGGAGGGCAGAGTCAGATCAGATCCAGCCAGATGCCCAAAGGAGCAACACATAAGGAGCACAGGTAAGCCCCAGGCCATATGGCAGACAGATTAATGAAAATGGGTTGAGTTAAGATAAAGGACTAGCCTGTAATGTGCCTAGGCCAAACAGCATGAACTTAATATAAGCATCTGAGTGATTGGGGGGGGGCACCTAAGCAGCAGCAGATGGCTAGGCCATCTGAACAGCAGGTCTGTGGGTCTGGACCTCTGGCCGGTTGGGATCAGAAACTTTATTGTAACAGATGGCATCCCAATGTGGGCCAAACACCCACATAAAGCCTGAGAAAAATTAGAAAGGGTTCTAGAGCACAGAACTGAGCCAAAGCTACTTTCACTTGTGTATCTGAAGTGGGTCCTTGTACAGAGATAGTGTGGCATCTGGGCCACATTCAAAATGGCGATGACTGGTGACAGGGAGCTTAAGCTGCAACCAGGCTGGTTCCTGAAGTCTCACAGAAAACTCAGAAGCATGTGATTGATTTGAGGTTTATGTTTATATTGAACAAAAAGGAAATAGAGTCAAAGACAGTTTCTTAGTAGCAGCACTTTCTTAGATCTGCTGTTTGCTGGCAGCGAACAGAGACAGGTCCCCTTTAAGAGAACTTTTTGACTCAGCTTTTTCTGCAAAAACTGTGTAGCTCTTGAAGAGAGTACGAGTATTTTAAAAGCTTTTCTGGTTGGAAAATGATTAAAGAGTCACAATAAAACAGATTCAGATTTTTTAAAAAAATGTAAATGTGTTACAGCATGTGTAAAATGTGCATAGGCTTTAGAGAGAAAAGAAAGAGGGTAGAGTAAGTCCCTAAAAAAGAGAAATTGAGTAATAAAATATAACAAGCCACGTAAAGATGGAAAATAGACACAGAATCTATATTATGGTTATTATTGTGTTTACTCTTAATTTTTAACTGTTTATGAGCTAACTGCAGAAAGACAGTTGATTGTAAAGGATGCTAAGTTAAACAAGAATATATATTTTAAAGATTTCTTGACTTTAAATTTTGTGTCTAAGGATATATTGCTTTGGATGAGTTCTGTTTTTGTTTCCACAGAAGATGAGAACCTGTGGATTGCTTCCAGGCTCTTCTGGTTTCATCAACCATGACCACCTGAAAATTCTCTGATGGGAAGAGATTGTAGAGAGCTGCGGAGCTGCACCTTAAAGATGGCACTGTCTTCCGCCTCCCACCTCCCACCTTCCTGATGGTGAGTGCTCTGGGGTAAACAACTCCTTATTTGGCTAAGGCTGAGTGCTTGGTTTGCTTCCTTGTATGTGGACCTATTGGCAAGGCCCACGTGGCGCTTGGTGATTGGTTATCCTGAAGGCAGATAGCTGGGTGGGGTTTCCCCCAGGGAAAAAGGAACAGAGAGACAGAGAGAGAATGGGAGAAGATCCATGTACAAGGTCCTGAATAAATTGCTGAAAGAAGAGCCTGCTGTCGTGTCTTCCTTGCAGGCGAGGTGGAAGAGACAAGAGATGGTCACATCAGTTTCAGGGCTGCAGACTAAGATGATCCAGTCTCAAGAACCATGAGATTTCCATGCCCCTTAATCAGCATAAAATAGTAATGGAAAACTATGCCCAAATTCCCAAAATAGTATTTATAAATTTTTTTTCATTATAAATGGTTAATAGTCATAGTTAATCTCTTTATAAGAAGAAAAGGGGATATGGTACATGAGTGATTTTTAAAAATTAGATTATTGAATTTACTTTGATCAGAAAATCAGCTGTTAATCTCAAAATGTTTTGCATTGGTGTGGACTTTGGTCTGTTTATTTAAGGTAAATTTTGCAAATTTAAGGTCAATTTTGTTATGCTGTATGTATTTTTATACTCTTATTTAAGGTATGATTTTGATATAACTCATTTAAAATTATACTATATAATTAAGAAGTTCAGATTAATAGTTACCTATGATAACCAAACTTATAGTTATGTTAGTAGTATTTCTTAGGTATACAAAGATATATTTCAATTAAATAAGTTATCTTCAAACACTTCTAAGACCTACAGAATATGGCATTTAAAATATTTTAGACTTTTCTGGACAGTGAGATGGATCTGCTCCTGATAGCACCAATCTACTTCAAGAGAAAAAATGGACATTGAAGAAACTCCATATGGAGTTTGTGGCAATGGTTAGCCACTGGACAAGAACCCGTTCTTGTATTGACTGTTTGACAGTATGCTGTTTAAAGTGGACATGTAGGTTCCATAGGAAGGTGACCTCTGAACTTTGCCAGAATAAGCTGAGATGGTCCTTCAAATTCCTGTTTTTCAGAGAAAACTGTCAGACATTCTTCAGGACTCAAGGAGAAGTGACTGATGAACTATGCTAGAATAAGCAGAGAATTCTTTCAGATTTCCTGCTTCACTGAAAAGTACACCAGAGACTCTGGGCCTTTAGGCTGAAAATGGATGCTCCAACTTTATAAAGGAACTTTGGGTGGCTGTCAGGCAGATAGGTGTCCTCTCTGCCATTTCTAGATTTTGGAAGTTGTTTGCACTTCCTGTTTACTTGAGTAAATACTATATACTTCTGTGGTCTTTGATGTAGTTGAATATTAGATAGTTATAGGTAAAGTTTTTCTTAGTTATTTTTAAGGGTATATTGGATATGAAACTTTAGATTCACAAGGATAAGGTAAATGATAGAATGTTTTCTTTAATTTTGCTAAATACAAATAGACTAGCTATTGTAATTGTAATTCTTACTTGATAGCTATTTTATTATATGTAATTTGGCTATGTTAAAATCAAAACCTTCCTTTTTGATTAGACAGAAATGGGGAGGTGATGTGGGAATATCTTTCTGTGTGTTGTGAATATCAATCTTTAAATAAAGGAGCTGTTTTAGTCCTTGGTGAACACAGTAGCCAGAGATAGCATAGGTAGGAAAAGAAACGTGGAGTCAGAGACAGATCGAGCCAGACGCCCAAAGGAGCCAACATATAAGGAACACAGGTGAGCCACCGGCCATGTGGCAGGACAGATTAGTAAAAATGGGTTGAGTTAAAATAGAGAACTAGCCAGCAATGTGCCTAAGCCATAGGCCAAACCACATGAACTTAATATAAGTGTCTTTGACATTTTGGGGGGGCCTAAGCAGCAGCAGGTGGCTAAGCAGTCTGGGACTATAGGTCTGTGGGCCTGGACCTCTGGACACCTGGGGCCTAGAAACCTAATTGTGTCACTACCCTACATTGGGGGAGATGATGCTTCTCCTAGATTACATAGGCTATCAAATTAAAAAGTCCAGTGTTTGTCAATAGGGTCCTATAGAGCTCTCAAATATTACAGGTTACTTTGATGGCTCTTGCTTATCTTCTAGATACTTCTAGAACTGGATAGTAGGAGCACGTTTGCTAAAGAAACCACATACTGAATTACCATTTTCAATAGCCATAATATAGGAATAACAAAGGCATCCATTAGGAATGAGTGAATAAAGAAGTTGTGATAAGTAATTAATGAACTATCATGAGGCATAAAAAGGGGGGGAATCTTACCATTTACAATGACACAGGTAAAATAAGATGGTATATGCTAAGTAAAATTAGCCAGACATAGAAAAGATAAATGTTTCAGAATCCAATGCATAGACTATAAATTCACAGAAACATAGACTGGAAGGCAAATGTCAGGGATTATGGTTGGGTGTGGTGATATATTTTTTACAATCTAATAAAGATCACCTGAAGATCAGTGACAGAGCCAGCCACAGAGTTAGCCATAGAGGTCAGTGGTGACACATGCCTTTAATCCCAGCACTCCAAGAGGCAGAGACCTGTCTGCATCTCTGTGAGTTCAAGGCCACACTGGACTACTTGAGATTAATCCAGTCCCAAAGAGAAACAGAGCCAGGCAGCAGTGGCACACACTTTAATCCAAGTACTAGGAGATAGAGACAGGAAGTGATATGGCTGGTCAGAGAAAGGAATGTAAAGAGGGAGGATTTCCACCCTGCTGCTTCCCTTCCTTTTCCGCTGAGGAATCAGAGCATTGAGTCTGAAGATTCCTGGAGAAAGGATCTTCCCCTTTCATCCTGGGGACTAAGTAAAGGTGAGAACTGGCTGTGGCTTGTTCCTCTGTCTTCTCTGTCAATATTTGGCTCCAGGATTTTATTAAAAGACCAATTAGGATTCGTGTAACAGTTGGGAAAATGGGAATACTGTTCAATGATTATAAACCTGAAATTACAACTTGACTAACTTGTCGAAGCCTAAGGTATAGCAGAATAACTATAGTTAATATTAACATATTATACCAAGTAAGTAAACATGAAGATATCGTTTGCAACAGTCCTGGTCCTCTGACTCTTAGACCCTCCCTGCCCCTCTTCCATGATGCTCCCTGTGACTCTGAAGTAGGGGTGTTGTATAAATGTCCCATTTAGGGAGGGACACTCTCTAGTGTAACTTGTTTTCTGCATTTTCTGCATTGGCTGTAGTTCCCTTCTGTAGTTACTCCTGCAGAAAGAAACTATGTGGACAAATGTTAAGAGAAGAACCAACCTATGGGTAGAAGGGTAAGCATCGGGGATCAGTGGGACACTTTATCAGTTTAGCAAAATGGTAGCACTAGGTTCTCCTCTAGGGTTTACAATCTCTCCAGCAAAGGTTCTTTGCACTCCTTTTGAGTGGACCTTAGGTCTGTTCAGACAGCTGTTGGTTGCATCCAATATGTTAGTGCCATTGTTGTACCTTTGGGTGCAACATCTCTCTGTCAGCTCAGTCATTATTGCAGTCTTGAATTTACAGTGGGGTAGCAGCAGTATTAACTTGTCTTCCCAGGCAGCCTACATGGCACTTTCTAATACTATGATAGTTTGTCATCAGGGAGGAGGCTTTGGCTTAATACGAGCTAGATTTCTCCAAGCCCTTTACCAACATGTATGGTGTCTCCAACAATAGGGCCTTACCTTCAAATTCTGGCAGATAAGAATGATGGAAATAGCTTGTGTGATTTTGGGAGTCTCCCTGACCAACAATTTTAAGGGAGTCATCCAAGACTAGGCATTGTGGAGTTTTGTTGTTGTAGTTCTTTTGGGTTTTGTCTTTTTGATAATCTATAGCTTTTGCACAGAGCGCCCTCTTCCGCATGTGGGGTAATTCCTTAAGCATATACAGAAATATTTAAGGAGGCTTATAAAATAGGTGTCCTTATGGTTTGTGTTATTTACATGTACATGATGCTTTGTCCTTCCATTTTCCCTTAGTCCCATTTTGCCTCCCCCCTTCATAGCACCTGTGTTCTACCATTCTCCTTGTCACACACAGATCCTCTTCCTTCCCCATCTCTCCAATGGTCCCCTTTCTTACTTTTCTTCTATAGCTACCTCCAAGCTACTCAATTATCCATACATATTTCCGTCCTTGGCTTCCTTTTGCATACATAATTAGTCTTCATGCTTATTAAAATATGAAAGAATATATATGCACAGCTATCACTCCTCTGCTGCATGCTGTGCCTAAAGGAGCCACCATTAGTAAGCAGATTCCTGGTATCTGTATCTCAGCCCCCACACTTGCTACGCTTCCAGTAATAATTTGTTTGAGGCAATCTTGCTATTGAAGTGTGTTGTGTGATAGGTATCTGACACCTCTGAAGGCAAATTCTAAACTCCTCTGGAAACTATTTTGTAAAAGAGAAACAGTCTTGAGGAAGGATTACCAAGGAGAATTTTGGAAGCTAGCCACCCAATTAGGCAACTTTTCTTCTCCAAGGACCTGTAACTTGTGCTCACAGTTTCAGTATTTATATGGACATGGCTTTCACACTCTGACATTTTAAGAAGAAATTTAGCTCTACCAAAGATCTGGGCTCAGTGACAACCACATTGGTCTCCTTGGAAAGTGAGAATATTCCCAGGAAAAGATAGGGGTCCCACCCTTAATCACACTGCCAGTCATTTCTCATGAGTAAGATTACTAAGTGGATAGGAAACATTGCCTTTGTTCTCAACGAAGATGATATAGGAGAAAGTGAGAGAAGGGACAGGAAGAAAGTGGCGGGGAGGAGGCTGATGAAAAGGTTTCTGACTAGAAATTTAGGCAAGGGTGAGAGAGATGAGGAGGAGCTAACGTGGAGAGATCCAGGAAAGGACTCAGCCTTGGGAGCACCTGGCAGGTAACAAGTGGGCAGAAACAATGAGACAGGGCCTCTTGTTCTCTTCTCCATTTGGCCATGTAAAAAATGTAGAAGAAACCTTTGACAAAGGAAGAGTTCAGCTCAACTTCTTTCTCCAGCCCAGAGGTCCTGGACATTTTACTCTGCTTCTCAGAATCTTGTTTTCATCTATAAAATCAAGTTAATGATCCCCATCTCCAGTGCTGTCAGCACATCCCAGCTGGGGTGGTGATGGATAGATTGCCCCGGGATGTCTGTGGCTCTACTCTAGTTCTATAATTTAGTTGCCTTGAAAGTCTAAGGGTAAAGCCACACCTCTGAGAGTTAAGGTGGAGCTTACATAAAGGAATGAGCTTCATGGTTGACACTTGTTGGACCAAGCCAAGGTCAGTTCTGAGATAGAATATCAGGACAATGGAGGTAGGTGGGTGGAAAAGCCCTTCTTAGGGAGCACCTCTTCCTATGCCTTATGACAGGCAGTCTCAGGGTTTTGTTAGAAAGTATATTATAGGTACTTTTGCTGGCCAGAAAGGAGAAAGATGACCCCTTGAATATGGTACAATATGGCAGTAAGGCAGGAGGAGTCAGTTCGAGGCCTCCTTGGGTCTAGCAATTATGAACTTCACAGTATGTAGCTTGTTCTGTTTCCCACAGCCAGTTGTGACTTTTCTGAAGAAGGCTGATGCCTACTTATGACAATTCCTATGGCCAAATGACACCAAGGGAAGGATCAAGGGGAGAAGGGGACAGTGAGCCTGAGAGAAGCAAGTGTAGGGGTGAAGAGTGGAGGGGGATTGGGGCACAGTCCTGGCAGAAAGTAAGGGTGGTGTTTCAGGGCCCAAGCTGCTGTGGCAACCAGGAAGGACTTCTGGGCACATCTGCTTGTTCTGTGATGCCTCAAAGGGGAAGGAGCCATTCTGATCAAAACTGGACTCTATGAAGCCATTAAAAAGAGAAATATACTCCTTTTAACTGGCACATTTTCCAGTTGCCACTTACTCCAGTCTAGAATAAAAATGTTAGTGAACTGTCTTCCAGAAAAAGTTTTTTTTTTTTTCACTTTACTCTTTGTGTTTGGATGAGAAATGCCCTCCATAGGCTCATACATTTAAACACCTGTTTGCCAGAGGCCACAGGGTTTGAGCTGGGGCTTAGTTGAGGAAGTGGGGCGGCAGGAATGGGCCTTGAGGTTTCCCATCCCAGACCTGCTCTCTGTCCTCTTTCTCCTTCCCTTCCTGCTTCTAACACCAAGCTTTACCCACTGGGCGTCACTGCAGGTAAACAGCAAAGAGTATTTTTCTTAACGGAGTGAATAGCTGCAGAGACAGAGAAAAAAGCATTTGAAGAGGAAGGCTGTCACGTGTCCCAGGTGTAGCTTAAGGCAAACTTCAGAGCTTCAGATTATTTAGCAAGTTAAAAGATATGTATTATACAGGCACATTAGATTAAACCTAATTAAATATGTTAAACAACTACCAGAACAGGAGAGGCAGAGACAGGCAAATCCCAAGTGCCCTCAGCAGCCATCACTATCCTAGCCTGCTGTGTGCAGCAGGTCAGAGAGAAACCCCCATCAAAGACCAAAGTGGATGGCTCATAAGGAATAACTCCCAAGGTTGCCCTCTGGCCTCCACAGGAACTAAACGTGAAGTCATCCATACACACATATAAACACAAACACCTTGAATAAAGGCCAGAGTAACTTTAATTGAATGAATTTCCATTATATAGTAATACAAACCCAAGCCATCATGCCTGGCTTGTTTACTGGGTTTTAGGATCAAACCGAAGCAAAACCACCACTTTGCTATCTCTCAGACTTCTTCTAGAAGTTCTTACCAAGTCACGCAGATTTTAATTTTGAGACTTCCATGGAATCTAATAAATAAAGAGTCCCAGAATAGGCCATGGATTCTAAGATCTCTGAGAACTTGGTCTGAGGCTTTCTTTTTACTCACTAGATATGCTAATTCTATTAAAAAAAGGGGGGAGGGAGTTGAGTTCATTTTCTCTAAAGACGGTGAGAACTGATTTACTCCTGGTAAGATATCATATACCATCCCTCATCCAACCAAATTGTCCCTAGGCATTGAGAGAGTGTAGGGCAGACATGAGTTTTTCTTGATATCAATGCCTAAAGCTGTGGCTTTCAGCCTCAAGGTTTTTGCAAGAATCTCTCATCCATCCTCTCTTCTCCAGTGCTCCCTATTTCTCAGGGGTGTAGTGTTTCTTTCATTATAGAAGCCTTGCATAAGTCATCTAGCCTCGCTCCTCACTGATGAGCAGTCACAAAAGCTCTCTCGGGTTAATTACCCTAGCTTCCAAGTGAGCAAACTAGATTTCTCCACTCATCTGCCTGTGACCATCATCCAGCCACAGCCTTTCAAGAGAAGCAAGTATTCCTATTTTGTCTGGAACACCTCCCTCCTGTAGACTCAATATCAGTGTTCTGGTAAGAGCCACCTATAAACCTTTGAGAGTATTTGCAAGGGTTCCCAATTTGCCCCACAGAGCTCTAGACTTGGGATGATAACTTTTTTTTTTTTTTCTGTTATGATTAATCAACCATCTAACTGGTCCTGGCCTCTCTGCAGAATGATATTCCTGGCCCTCCTGGTTGTGGCTACTCTGTTTCAACTTATCATGGTCAATGTGCCTCATA
Organism: Phyllotis vaccarum; assembly: GCA_033318265.1. Lineage (NCBI taxonomy): Eukaryota > Metazoa > Chordata > Mammalia > Rodentia > Cricetidae > Phyllotis > Phyllotis vaccarum. The sequence continues at coordinate 79,869,985 of JARWLC010000012.1, forward strand.
ACTAACTGACACCATATCCTTCTTTGTGAATAAATGGAAGAATGCCATACAGGGTCTTTTTGATTAGAGTTCACTCGCGAGGAATTCATTCTCTAGGCTGAAGCTACGTTTACAGGCTTATCAAGGTCACATTGCATTTCAGTTTCCTTCAAATCCCAATTGAAGCTAACATGCAATTGTAGAAACTGAACTCTGTCCATCAGTGACACAGATGATGCCTGCACCCTATATATAGTCCCACAGCACCCTGGCCATAGTTCCTGCAGAAGTCAGTCCCCTGCATGAGCTTCTGCTGACCCTCTGAGCTAGATAGCTCAATTCTCTTAGGCATAGAAAAACACTTTCTATGCCAGAGATGGTGGCTGGAAAATTTTGAATTCTCCCTCTCAACACCCTCCCCCAGCTATCTTTTCCAAGGCCTCAATGTCCCAACCTCCTTCTTTGCACACAGCTCCAGGACACAGGACTCCAGGACACAGCTCCCCTCAAGCACTTCCACCTGACTTTCTGACAAGATAGTAAGAAATGCCCCCACACACTAATGAGGCTCTCAGATTGGCAAAGACCTGTATTTTCTTTGTAAAATCACAATAACCAACTTTGGTGAGCTGGGTTTTAGAGATGCTGTGGAGGCTATGCTGTTTAATCACCTCTGAAGGCAATCTGCCAAACTGCCACACACCTTTAGGATGTTCATAGCCAGAGATAGTACTGAGAGCAAGTTCCTTGTGATTCTCAGAAAATATAAACTAAAAAACTCGCCTTTACTTGTAAGAAGGGAAATTCAAATTAAAGCCCCATGGTTTTCTGTTTTCATTCACCAGACTGTAAAAATGTAAAGGACTGATAAAAAATGGGAAGGGGCAGTCTACAACATTCTGACCCAGGCTGTGCTTCCAATGTACCACTGCATTAAACCCCTTGCTTTTAGAATCAAACTCAGGGACTCACTTGGTACTGTGAGGGACAGACAAGCCTTCATCCACAGCTCTCAAAATTGTATTGCCAGTTGGAGTTTGGCAAGACTTGCATCCAAAGAGTAAATAAACACACCAGGCTGACCATTAATGCGTTCCACGTTATATTTATCTCCAGTCACTTCCAGTTGGCCTTCATAGATCTTGTCCTTACCTGTGGGCCAGCAGCAAGCCAGAACAATAGGGCACAGCATAATTTGTCAGGCCAATTTTCACTCTGTATGTTGGCAGTTCATGTGATAGGATACCTAGACTATCATATCTCCTTCTATACAGACATATACAATGTGACTGTATGGTGTGGTTTTGTGTGTCAACTTTGACACAAGCTAGAACCATCAGAGGGAAAGGACCTCAGCTGAGGAAATACCTCCTAGAGATCCAGCTGAAAGGCATTGTCTCATTTACTGACCAATGGGAGAGAGCCGAGCCCATAGTGGGTGGGGCCATCCCTGAGCTGCTCATCCTGGGTTCCATAAGAAGGTGGGCTGAACCAGCCATGGGAAACAAGCCAGTAAGCACCTTCCTTCCATGACCTCTGCATCAGCTCCTGCTTCCAGGATCCTGCTTTGCTTGAGTTCATGTCCTGACTTCCCTCAGTGATGAACAGCAATGCTGAGGGTAAGCCAAATAAACACTTTTCTCCCAAGCTTGCTTTTTTAACATGGTGTTTTGTTGCAGCAATATAAACCCTAACTAAGACACTGGCAGATGATATCTCTTAGTTACATCAACTAACATCTTGTACTTGGATGTGCTGCATTTATTTTTGTCCTGGATCATCAGTTATTTCCAAGCATTTCAGTCAGTTTTACCCTCTCTGTCCTTTTAAATCTCACTTGGTATCTCTTAAATCAGGCTTTATTCTTGACACCTTTCACAAACCCCATCCTGCCAAAGAGAAACCCACAATCACAGCTCCACACAGACTTTAAGGCCAGTCAGTGCAAGAGGAATAAAGAAGAGTGCTGTGTACATGTTCAATATCAGAAAAGGTATATTTTGAATATATAGTACTAAATAATTTTCTTAAAGTGCTGGGTTGATGCATATTCAAAGAGGCTGTGTATAAAAGGGTCCATCTCAGGGATAAAGAGGTGGCTCAGCAGTTAAGAGCACTTACCGTTTCTCCAGAGGATCCAAGTTTGCTTCCAACCGCCCATGTCAGATGTCTCACAACCACCTGTAACTCCAGCTCCAGAAAACTTGACACCTGCTTCTGAACACCGCGAGCACTGCTTCCTGTAGATTAATAAAGTGTTGAAAATCCGTCGGAGGAAATAGACCTGAAGAAGCAGCAAAAGGAAAGGAAAAGAGAATTCTTATTTCCTTGTCGCCTCTACTTGCTGGAGTCATTTCAATAAACATTTATTACCTTTGTGACTAAATTTTAAAAATGTACACACTGCATTGATTATTTATTTTTGTCCATTTTACACAAGCTACAGTCACCGGAGAAGAGGGACCCTGGACTAGGAAACCTGCCCAATCTGATTGGCCGTGGACACAAGCCTTTAGGGCCTTTTCTTGACTAATGATGGGCATGGAAGGGCCTACCTCACTGTGGGTGGTGTTATCCTTGGTCAGGTTTTCCTGGGATAACTGAGAAAGCAGGGTGAGCAACTCTGGAAAGCAAACAAGTAAGCAGCATCCCTTCATGGCCTCTGTTTTATTCAGTGCCTGCTCTAGGTTCCTGCTTTGAGTTCCGGGTCTGACTCCCCTTTATTAGCAACAATGAGTTGCAGCAAAAACTGCAAACATAAGACAGCTTATTTTAGAATGACATATAATAAAGTTATTAAAATCACATTTTTATGCTTAGGGTTTGTTATAAATTGAAAAACCTATAATTTTGAAGTAAGCACCTATGTATTTGTTGTAATTTCTGCTTCTATAAAACATGTATCTGTGTTGATATATATGATAAAGCACCGAGGAGAAACATCTAGAATAGAATACGTTTTCTGAAGGTTTTTACTTTTTGTGTGTTTTCCAAATGATGCTAATAAACCATCCCTGGGAAAATGTAACCTCTGTGCCCTGCTCCAAGGCTAGGTAATAGGGGCGAACAGTTTGTCCAGTATCCATCTCCTTCTGGATGATGAGGAAAAGACCAGGAGGCTGTAGGGATGAGGCTCTATTACAAAGAGAATGAAGGCAGACTGAATCTCTCGCAGAGGCCAGCCCATGCTAGAAACAGGAAAACTCAAGGCTTGTGCATGGGGAGGTGGATCTTCTAACTCAGGAATCAGAACTTTAGAAGTGCACGAGATATTCTGAGATTGATCCTCCAGCTAAATGCTTGGCCAGGTGAGATCTGTGCGCCATCTAGGAGCTATCTGGAGATTCAGAATCTCCAGTCTCACCCCGGATCTACTAAGGCAACTTGAGAAACAAATAACTGCTCTATGATTTTAAAAAGAGATCAGGACTTGAGATGTGAGATAACATGTTCAAGGCCTCCCAGCCACCTCTGTGGTAGAGAGACAGGACCTCTGGCCTAATGGTCTCTGAATCTTCCAACACTTCACCACACCAGTCAACTGGTTACCCAGCTATACACAATGTGGTAGCTTCATTTCATTCCTTTTTGATCTAATAATGTTTACATATATATTTTATTCTCTAGGTTTTTATTGCATTCAAATTATCCTTGAAAGGAACAACTGAATGGCAAGGAGTAAGTTCAAAACCAGCTTCTGTCCCCAACTTCACTGCAGTGGTCTTACTGAACCCCTCAGAAGCTTCTTGCATGCCCACTGAAGTTTCTCTTTTGTTTTAGTACAAATCTGCCGTCCATCACCCGATGTAATAGAAATCATGCCCCAAAGAAGAAATAAAAAGCTCAGCATATCTGTCCAGAGGCTCTACAAAAACCTCTTTCCTGTCCACTTCTCTTCCCTCTGATCTGGGTTCTTCTTGGCTTTGGTCCCCCGTGCTCATTCATTTTCATCAAAGGCTTAATTATGTTCCAGGATTCTGATCACTGGTTTATTAAATGTTGAAGCCCATGAACACAGAATGATGATTTCTTAGTAATGAGTTCCATTCAAAAGTACAGGAGAGGGTCAGACATGGGTGTCATCTCTAAGAGTATGGCATCAGCTGTTTCATCTCTGGCAGACTTAATCATGGTTTCTGGCTTCTCAAGTGCTCAACCTGCTGCACTGTCTAAGGTCAAAAAGGGATGCCCCAAATTAATTTTATAGACACGTGGCTGCTATTAGCTTACAGTGTTTGCTCATAATATTAAAAATAGCTCCTTTGATTTTCTCCTCAGATTATAAACCAAAATATGTTAGCTCAAATGATAGGAGTAGCATTTTATTGTAAGAGAAAAATAAACAGACACCACTGAAACAAACTATCTTGAAGAAAACCTGCATTAAAAATAACCATAATATTGCAGCTCAAGTTGGGTACAGAGGGAGTAATCCGGGAAGGGGTGTTGGGGGAAGAGAAAGAATATGAAAATGCACATATTATATAATTTTTAAATAAATAAAAAGGAAGGAAAATAAAAACATTTCCTATGTAAAGCAAAAACACCCCCACAAATACCAGACTGAATGTGTACTGGATGAATCATATTCTACAGGCTTATTTAGTGTCTCTTTCGTATAAAAACATAATTTTAGGTGTTATGAGGAGTCAAAATTGGTTTCTTGATGGAGTTTTCATCATAAGCAAAGAGATAAGAGAAATTGTGAGCACTAACTACGGCAGAAGCCTACCATCTTTGAGTAAGGGATTTACTCAAAAGGGCTTATTTGCATGTGGACATCAGGAAAGGCCAGAAGTAGTATTTTATATTAGCTTTAAATACAGGTTTTTCATATAGGCATCTAGTGCTATGAGTTTTCCTCTTAGCGCTGCTTTCAATGTGTCCCATGTGTTTGGATATGTTGTGGATTCATTTTCATTAAATTCTAGGAAGTCTTTGATTTCTTTCTTAATTTCTTCCTTGACCTAAAGGTGGTTCAGTTGAGAGATATTCAGTTTCCATGAGTTTGTAGGCTTTCTGTGATTTTTGTTGTTATTGAACTCTATATTTAGACCATAGGAGTCTGATATGATACAAGGAGTTATTCCCATATTTTTTGTACCTATTGATAGTTGCTTATGTCTGAGTATGTGGTCAGTTTTAGAGAAAGTTCCATGGGGGTGCTGAGAAATATATATATTACTTTGTTTGGGGGTGGAAAGTTCTGTGTATATGTATTACATTTGGGTCATAGCATCTGTTAGATCCCTTATTTGTCTGTTGAGCTTCTGTCTGGTTGACCTATCTGAGGGTGAAAGTGGGGTATTGAAGTCTCCCACTATGAGTGTGTGGGGTTTGATGTGAGGTTTAAGCTTTAGTAGTGTTTCTTTTACAAATGTAGGTACCCTTGTGTTTGAGGGCATAAATATTCAGGATTGAGACTTCACTGTGGTAGATTTTTCCTGAGATGAATAAGTAATGTCTGTCCTGAAGACCAGCTTTATACTCTTAACCCTGACAAACAATACTGTATTGTAACCTTGAACTGGTTACTTCTACACTGCAGAATAGACATGTACACGTTCTTCAAAAGTCCCTTCCGGTGCTAAAGTTCTTGGATGAGTGGTCATGGTGAGCTCTGCAAAGTTTCACCTACCTACTAGATGTATAACTAGCAAAATTTTGTTTTCATTCTTCAGGCTGTATCTTAATTCCATTGTCCCTGGGGTGTGGAGACGCTATTTTACTTCATGTAACCCTACTTACCCATCTGATTTTTCTTCCATTTCCTCAGTTACTGGAGTCTTTTACGGAAAGTCCTTGCCCATGCCTCAATCGTGAGGTGTCTCCCATAACAATTTCAGAGTTTCAGGTTTTACATTAAGGCCTTTGATCCCTGTGAAGTGGTTTTGGAATAGTTGAGAGACAGGATCTAGTTTCATTTTGCTACAAGTGGATATCCAATTTTCCAGCACTCTTTGTGGCCAAGAGTATTTTCTACAATGTCTTTTTCGGTTTCATTGGTGGGTATTATTTATTTAGTTTTTATGTTTCTGTTTTAATTTTTGAGAATTTCATATATATGAGTCCACAGTATTCGCATCATTACCCACCTCTGCCGCTAATCCCCTTGAATTCCTCCAAAATCCCACCACACTCCCCTCTCAAATTCATGACCTTTTCTTCTATAATTATTATTGTTACATCCATATTACTCTTCTTCTCCTAAATTTATGTGTGGTGTATTCTAAGAAGAACTAGCAATAAACAGTCTCTGCATTCTGCTTCTAAATGCCTGGGAGAGAGAGAGAAAGAGCAGCCATGAGTCACCTGCTTAGACCATGTGACTGTACCTGCCCAATAAACTTGACTAGGAGGGAAGACTTGTGCAAGACATTTTATTTGCCAGGCTCATTCCTTAAGGAAGATAATTCCTCAGAGAATGAGGTCATATTTTTGGCCTCACTTAATGCAGGAACAATTTACCCAGAGTGCACATTAGTAATCCCAATAATAAAGTTAATGCTTTACATGACTTTTGTACTTCACAGAGTCAAACCATTCCCATGATAATTTTTAACCTCTTTAACTACTCAAGGAAATGGATAGTGCTCATATTCATTTGAAAGTGAGAAAGGTGAGGGTCAGAGAAGTTAGATTTTTTTCTACACCTGTGCCTCCTTATGGTCTAGCACTGAGATGAAAATGAGGTCCCCATCCCATTAAAGAGTGGGAGAGTTTTTCTCACATCCCAGGTCACAGGAAAGAGAGAACAATGGGAATTGTTAGCAAGAGGCATAACCAGCTTCTCACTCATCTGTCTTATTCTACCGCCAGTAGAGAAGCAGGGAGAGGCAGTAGCCTGAAGGCCAGGGGCGACTAAACAGGAGTTAGAGCTGTTTTTCATCTGAAAGGGGAGAGAGGTATTGGGGAAGAGAAGAAGGAGCGCTACTTAAGCCTCTTTGCAAGCTTTGGAAATACTTGGACAGTTTCACTAATCCACAGGCACCCTCTCAAGGACAGAACACCCATGGATCGGTGGGTGTGGAGTATGGATAGAGGCAGCAAGCCAGGCTGAGAAGGTCAGCTCAGTGTCACATCAGCTGTGTGATCTCACTTCCACAGTCCTCTCTTTCTACCAAGATAAAGTGATGGCCTTACTTCTGTGAGTACAGAGAATAGCAGAAGGATTGCAGACAATCTCCTCCTCCTCCAGCCTTCCAGCTGTGTGAACTATGATTCTAATAAGCTGTACAATGCCAAGAGACCCTATGCAGCTGTCTCTGGTGGGACACTCTCACCCAAGGGAAGAAGCAAACTCATTGCATGGATTTTATTCTCAGGCTATTCTTGTAGGAAACAGCAAAATAGTCCAGCATGCCTTGCAGAGTGTGACACTGCAGCTATGGTGGATGCTCTCTGCAGACCCAGGCCTGACTAAATGAGGTCTCACTCCAAGGAGAGGGCTAGAGGAGCAATCCGCCAGTTAGTGATTCCTTCATTTAACCCCAGCCCATTCCAAAGTGTGTCCAAGTATCTGAGAGGGTTTTCCTATAAAAAGCTGTCAAAAGGACAGACTTAACAGTGTTCAGGACATTTTTCATTTCTTTTGGTATTTCCATGTAAACTGTTTTAATAAGGGGAAAGCCATTAATTTCTGGCTTATTACCTAGGAGTTTGAGTGATTTTTAAAGGATTAACATATAAATCAGCTCATCTCTGCCCTTGACTGAGATCACAGATGTCCCCTGGAGCTGAGATTCTAGCCTGGTGGCTAAAAGATGTGGGCAGTAAACACTAAAGTCCTCACTTAATTCTCGTCCATCTTGGGTGAGCTTCAGAGTGGGAGTCTTCCCTGAGGCCTTTGATTGGGAAGTCAAGAAAGCACACCCACCCCCAGTATACTCTCTGTGAATCCCAATCCACCACACAGCACAAGGTTTAGCAGTGAGTGGACAGTTCACTTAAACAAGGCACCTCCCTGCCCATGGTGTTATACCCTCAAAGGCAAAGCACCTTAATTTTATCTCTAACACCCCCTCCCTTCTGTGGCTGCTCTGCTATGAAATTACCCAATCCCAGACCAACTCTTTATCCTCTACTTGCTGTGACATGTGAATTGGTGTCATCTACGATCCCAGCACTGTTGACCTCTTCCCAGTCACTTCCCCCCCTACACTGTCCTTAGCAGCCATTCTCAATACAGCCACATGAGCCCATAGAAAGATTTGTATTAGAGAGAAATGAGCAGACCCTCTCCACTTAGGAAATGTAGCTTTAGTTTTATGATGAAGGTGTTACTGTGCTGACCTGAAGACTGATCCTCAAAGGCTTTGTCTCTTCTTTCCTTGGTCTGCTGTGACTCCATGGTTGGCATATCATTTAATGTGTCACCCCTCCCCCATCATGAGCCCCTGAGCTCAATCCCTATGTTGGAGGTAAAAAGCTAATTTCCCCTGGTGCCAGGAGCCTTTACCCAAATACCTGCACAGCCTTCTGACCTCTGGGCTAACATTCACCTTCCATCCCAAGCAAAAACAATGGCTTTTATCCTACAGAGTCCCTATCTACTCAATTCTTTCCACCCTGGGTCCTCAACTATCAGACAAAACAACTTTACTGTGGATCTATTGCTCATGTTGATGGGGCTAGACCCGATGGATACCTACACTCACAATAAATAATGGGAGAGTTGTGTTTATTTCTGGAATCCTTTCTCACAGTCCTCAGAAGAGCTGCTTCCCAACTAGAACTGCAAATTTTCCCTCAGAGAACTTTAAAACGAGACCTCTGTTTTCCAGTGTAGGCTCACTTACTGCCTGGTGATTTCAATGATGCTGATGGAGGCTACTATCATTTCCCCATCCCAAGTGGACTATGGAAACATTTGGCAAATAATTGTTCTTTTTAGAACATAAAATAAAATCTCCCCCCCCTTCATGGTGTGTGTGTGTGTGTGTGTGTGTGTGTGTGTGTGTGTGTGTGTGTGTGTGTGTGTGTGTGTGTGTGTGTTCCTTAAATCCTGAATGGAAAAGTTTGGTTCATCCTATCCAGGGGCCCTGAAGAGAGTTTAAGACTTGTAATGCTGAGTGAAGAAGAAGATGAGAGCACATCTCCAGAAGACCACAAAGAGGATGTCTGGTGTCCAGCCAGCATCTAATTATACTGCCCACATCATAGGAGGTGTTGCTGACCTTTAACTCTCCCTGGACATTGCTTTCATAGACTTCACATTCTTCAAACATCGTCAGTTACCAAACATACCAATTTAATTCTCAATTTATGACTGATAAGAGGACAGAAAGTGTTTCAACTCTTGGGTTAGAAATTTGTACCATACGTCTTTACCTTACCAGCCAGGTCAGTTTCGCACTCCTAGACAATCTCCGAACCAACTACCTAAGGTTCCACTTTAGTGCCACGGGGATGTATGACATAGTTCCTTAGATGTTGTGCCCTCTGTGTTAGAAAATATACTATTTTTTTTTATCATTTTTGAGAGAGTAAGGACCTTTAAGCATAAAATCTGAAAGCTGTAGTGGCAGAGATGACTCAGAGCCTGCATCAGTGAAGCATGGATGAGGCATGGAGCTGAAATATCCCACACTTTATTGGCACTGTGCCCTGGGGACTGAACTCAGAAAACTCATACCTTGAAAAAGCCACCATAAATATTTAGTGAGCTGATAATCAAGGCAGAGCTGATGTAGAGCAGAGGCAGTAAATTCTACTCTAAGACGTAGGAGAAATATTTTTCTTGGGTGAAATAATTTATGAGTTCTGTGGGGGTGGAAGAGATGAGGACCGAAGAACTAAAACTGTGATTTGTTACAATTCTTATTTTCAGGACTTGAATTTATTCCAGAGTGCTTTCTGTCCACTGCAGTGTGTGTGTGTGTGTGTGTGTGTGTTTGTGTGCCTGTACAAATCACCTTCCATATTCCTAAATCATAAAAACACAATACAATGCAATTTTGTGAAGACCCTACCCTTGGTCATATTTCAAGATCTAACTAATTTTGTTTTCATGCTGAATGATCAGTGCAAAGATTAGTTGCTGCTGCCTATTAAAATCTTCACATTACAAGCTTCTGTCTTTGCTCCTCAGGTTTCAAAACCCTGAGAAGGAAAGTGGTGGCCAAAGAAGAAACTGAGCATTAGCCAGCATGAAGTCAATGACCAAAGGCCATATGCCAGTCATTACTCATGTATTCTCCCTCATGTATACAAAGGATGCTACTCATAGATACCCACTGGGGAGGAACCACCTTTATATACAATTACTAAATAGCTAGCCATGAGGTTCCGGACAAAGCAGGACCACCCATAACTCTGCACATTAAAAAAAAAAAAATGTATCTTTAGGCTGTCTGGTACATGCTAATGCTGGTCAGAACCTACCTGAATAGCCCAACATTTCTCCAGTGCATCCAAGAGTATTTGTTTTCTACACAATGACCTTGAAACAAAGAATCTCTATGCCACAAAGCTGGGCAAGGTAACTATTCTGAGAAACTCATAATGCAAAAGAATATATCAAAGACTCAGTGAAGCTCTGCAGAAAAAAAGTTGGTCTGTATTGGGTACAAAAGAATCCCTGGACAAATGGCTACTGTGGTGCATATTAGCATACCCAAGTACATGCTGGCCTCTAGGCTCTCTGGGCATTGCAAGTGCCCATTACAGAGTCCATTTGGTGTCCTGGCTCCTCTCTCAGCTCTTCTAACCATGTAACCTACTCTAAGCTGCTCTAGTCCATGGACTTCCCTTACCCCAGGTGCTCCATCCTATACAGTCGTGATGTTTCAGCCTTGTGCTTTCTTGGGTCCTTCTCTCACTTAGTCCCCTTTCCTTGCTTCTCTCTCGGTCTGCCCTGCCCTATAGCCAGGTTCAGTCTGCTTACCATGTCCAATCTATTACTTTATCTCCCTGCTCTGGACTCTTCTAGATGTAGTCTCCCTCATGTCTACAATAAAACCCTTCTCCTCAACCATACTTTTGAGTGGTCATGTCTTCATTTCATTGAGTCTGTTTTCACTGAACCCAGAACTTCCTGACTGGACTTAACACTTGTTGACTGTCACCTTCCAATCTCCAGAAGCAGGCCTGAACAACCTCCTAATTCCAAGGCAAGTTGTCATCTCAGTAATTTCTATGCCACTGCTTACCATGCTCCCTGATTCTTCCTTCTTCTCTTGGTCCATCTTGCCAATCCCTCTGAAGTCTTTGAGATACCTGGGATGGTCGCCTAATCTGGGAAGTTTCCCTTACCCTCTAGTCTGATTGAAACTCTGCTTTTCTGTTTTCTTTAAACATTTCTGTATTTCTCTGTGAGTGCGGAGGATTCTGGTTGAGCCAGGAACATACTTCTCTTTGATTTCTTAGCATGTAGTATAGTGCTGAGGCCACACAATACAGCTGTGGTGTGCATAAAGGAGAATTCACTGGATAGTATGTATAAAACAATAGAGCTGACCTCCCGGTGCCTCTCCTGCTATACAAGGCAGTGGTTAAATTCTCCCTGGGGTATCACCGTCTTTCTGTGGAACTTCTCATGCTGGTGTCCTGCTTATAGGAGGCTTATAGAAGAAGCCAATAGAATAACACTTGTGTTAACTAAAGCTCTCTATATTAGCCAACTGAGTAAGTGCATTGGTATCTATATGTTCTAACAGGAGTGAGAGATGATTTGTCTACAATTAGAGGAGAAATGTTGCTTTGGGGCACAGTGGACCCCCAAAAGAGTTTGGTAGGAAGAACAGACTGGTTGTTGAAGAGACATAGTTCCGGAGGAACCGGAGTGAAACTGAAGGTAATAGAAATAATTTAACTGTGTTCTTTTCCCGTCTGCCAGAATTGTTCTAATTAATTTTTAAATTTTTAACTTTTGGTGGGAGAGGGTCTCATGTAGCCCAGGCTGGATTTGCACAAAGCGTGTAGCCAGGGATGATCTTGAACTCCCAATTCTCCTGCCTCTGCCGGCCAAGTGCTGCGATTACTGGCATGTGCTCCCACTCTTGATTTATTCCAGAAATGTGAAACAAATTTACTTATTTGATTTTCCCACAAACCCATGGAATATAAACAAAAGAACATACAAAACTGATGCCTGACCCACTAAACAAAACTCATTTTGAGATAAATATAGACTCAGAAAGCCACAAAACCAGCCCCTTTGTGTTTCTCCAAAGACAGCATCTTACACAGCTTATTAGGAAGTTGACACTGGTACTATTTGTAGACATTATGCAGAATTTTTGTCATGTCTGTGTATCTGTGTGCATGTGTGTGTCTGTGTGAGTGTGTCCATGTGTGTATGTGTCTGTGTCAGTGTGTGTGTGTCTGTATGTGTGTGTCTGCATGTGTCTGTGTGTGCGTGTGTATATCTATATGTCTGTGTGTATCTGTATCTATGTGTCTGTGTATATCTATATGTCTGTGTGTATCTGTGTGTATGTGTATGTCTGTATATATGTGTCTGTGTGTCTGTCTGTCTGTGTGTCTGTGTGTGTGTGTGTCTATGTGTGGATGTATGTGTATGTGTGTGTATCTGTGTGTCTGTGTGTTTATGTGTGTGTATTGCAGCTTTCTCACTTGACGCTATCAATACACACATACACACAAAGATGAGAGAAATATAACTGATCATAACCAGAGAGAGAGAGAGAGAGAGAGAGAGAGAGAGAGAGAGAGAGAGCGAGCTGTGCTGATCACTACAAAGATCTCTGTATGAGACTGATGATTAACAACCAACACACAGCATCACCTGCCTGTCGTCTGAAAGGTGGCACAGACATCTCTTAAATTACAGGACACTGTCATCTAGGAGTGAACAGGGTCTGTAACGTATCATCTAACCAAGACCAGAACATCTCTGACTTCAGCAAAGTTAACAGAAGATTCAGAATGTCCAAGAATGCATCTCCAGAAGATCAGGAACCACACAGACCCCACCTCATCCCCTTAGATCTTTTAAGGGACTCTTATGCTCCTGCAGCCTGAGATTATAAATAAATGCCCTGTCTTGAAATGACAGGCTTCTCTGGGTGAGAGACATGGAAGAAAGCCAGTAGGGCCCAGTGAGCTGATCCAATCCAGGTCTCCAGCTTGTTCCCATCAGTTGGAGAATGAGGATGAGGAACCTGCTCCTAGCCACTCAGGAGTTAGAGGCTGAGAACTGGGAGGTGTCAGTCAACATTGTGCCTGGCCCAGGGGTAAGAAAGAGATAGTGATAACAGTAAGAGATTCTAGTCATGGATCGCTGTCTATATGGCAGGAAGCACCTAAGATCAAAATCTCATTTAGTCCTCATACCCAAGGCATCTCTATGTCACACCCATACTTATTATTTAGTCACTTTCCATGCTGCTAGGCACCCAGTAACTGAGAGTCCTCTATCATCATACTTATCATATCCACCATCAGCCTGCGACTCTCCATCATCATCCAGACACAAAGTGCTTCAGGACATGGAGAGCTTCCACTTTGAACTAGAATGCTGCCTTCCTGTATGTTCAGGACCAAGGCCTCAAGATCCACAGGAACCAAGTTCCAACCAAACCACCTCCTCTTTCAGCCCTTGTTTCTCTGTCTTCCTCTCCCTCGGACATCAAACCATCTCCTTTTTCTTTAGCAAAACTGTAGCACACAAAACATCACTGCAAAAAAACAAACCCAGAGCCATATTTGACTTCAGCAAGGTCATAAATTGATTTTTTTTTTTTTGCAATGCAGAATCCCAGCTTGACCCAGTTGGCACGTCCAGAGACCTTTAATTTGAAGCCTCTGACTGTGTGTGTGTGTGTGTAGAAAAGAAAACTCTTATTTTATGTAATTCCCAGATTTTACACTGATCAGCTTATCTATATAGGACTGATGTAAGCGCCTCCCATGGATCTGTGAGGACCACCCACAGACTGGCATGGCTGTGTAGCTTGCTGCCTGACACTCTAAGCATGAGGAAACTGTGGTTTCCCCATTACCGCCCAGAGGGCCCTCCAACCTCCTGGCCTCTGTGTAGAAAGCCATTCTGTATCCTAAGGCCTAGTTGGAATTTTATCTGGCCATGGCTCAGAGTGACTCACGTGTGACTTAACCTTCATCAAATTGTCATTTTACCCAGAATCACCCTATCTGATGAGGCACAGCCCCAGACATCACTGAACTCTAATTGTTCATTGGGTTCTTGTAGGAAATTAAGACCAAGACCATTCTTGAGGGTGTTTGGCAATAGACGCGGTTCCTGTTAGAAGTTGCCACTGAAGTCCCTTCCCCTGAGACACTCTTCTTGTATCCACAGAGAATTTTTATGTAACAGAACTTACTATATTCTTATTAAAGTCCAGTGGTGTGTTTAAGTGGCCAAGAAACAAGTGTTCATAGAGGCTGGTTTCAGCTGGGAAGTTTTCTGGCTCTAAATCCCGTGTCGTCTTTAAGCTGTCAGGATTAAAGTGACCAAGTGTCCAGGCCAGCTTTGGAAGGGAGGGAATGAGGAGGAACATTGATGGAGAACACGATGATGTCACTCCTACAGCTTGGAGAATAATGCCAACGCAGAAATAAGCCCTAGAGCCCTGGCCTTGTATTAAAAACAGTCACTTTCAGTTACATGAGCTACAGATGTTCTCCACTGTTAACATTGGTCATTGTATTTTATGATCATTGCCATTAAGCTGCTCTAAGGAAAACAATGGTAATGCATTTCACCTGCAAAGAACTACTAGATGATGAAGGGTACCAATTTATCATTCAGACTGGACACTTTGAAGAGCAAAGGGGGGTATTATTGACTACATGAGGGTGACAAGCAGAAGTTGTCTCCTGAGAATCTGAAACAAGATTCCCCCTCCACAGCATTTAGACATCACATGAAATTTTTCAGAGAGTTTGGGCAACATGTCTAACGCCACAGAGCTGCTAAGAGAGGGTGTCTTATATTGGAGTAAGGAGAGCTGCAGAGTGTGAACGTGAGCTACTATGCTGGCTGAGCTATGTGACTCTTCTGTTTCACTGCAGATATGATATGGAGACCCTCAGCCCCTGACCTCCCAGCCCTCAACAGAGACATGAGTCCTTTCATAGACAATAGACAGACAATATTTCTAGAAAAGTCAATCAGGTGTCATTGAGTACCTTGGCACCAATCCCACAGCGTGCCTGAGGATCTCAGGCTGGCTAGTGTGTATGTCAGGGGAGGGGGGTACCAAGGATAGGAAAATATCTTGACTCACACTGATTTTTCCATCACTCATTTCCAGAGACACACTATTGATGGCATTGCTCTTAGCTGAAAGTGCCAGATTATATCAATGACATCATGTGCAAGCACAGTAAAATTTTCCCATCTTTAAAATGAAATGCTCCAAAGGACCTTGTCAACTGAAGAATGTCAAGTAGTCATGCATCTGCCCATTCACCTATGTTTAAAATCTACTAGTTCTAATGTGAGGAGTGCTTAAGCCACACAGTGATTCTATTGTAACTTAGCCAATGTCCTGCTTCTTGGGTGACACCTACAATCTCATCTCCCATTCACTGTAACTCAACCCTTGCCTTGGACTAGACCATGCTACACTCTAGATCCTTCTCTGTTCTTGGCCTCTACTTATGCTGTTACTTCATTCTGTTCTATTTCCTTTCTATAGCGTGTTACTCAGCCTAAAAAACAATACATCCCTTAATTCACCACTTCCATAAAGTCTTTTCCAGACATAATTAAGCCCATGTTTCCCTCTGCATCCATAGTATCTCACTAAAATGTTTGAGCTAGCCCAAACTCAGTTATCATGGTTATTTCTAAAGTCACCTTGTCCATGAGCAGCAAACTGAGACCTGGCTGTCTGGGATGTCCCAGTCCCCCAAGTACTCTCCATCAAATGAACAATATGCCCAATGGCATTATCTAGACCTGGTCAATACCTTTGGGTACTTGTATTGTGACAATATTCTGAATTTATAGGAAACTGAGTCACTTGACAGCAACTGGGGAGGACTCAGTAAGTGTTCCTTCCACAAACAACCCATACAAGTCTTAGAAGAAGAGCAATAATAATGCAACTAGATAAAACTGAGGGGTTCTGGGAAATGAACTAGCTGGGGGTAGGGGGGAAGGGGATGGAGCTAGATTTGCATGCAGATGTCTAACTCTCAAGCCTGTGTTTCACAGGGAAAACATATCAGCTCTTGCAGGGCTTAAGGCTAAAGTGGGCAACTCTGGCCCCTACTAATATCAGTTTCTCCTGTATCTCTTATTCTAACCCAAGAGGCCCCTCAGTGTGTTCTGGGAATCATGAGATGTAGGCAGAGAATATTGGTGCTCCTGTGCCTACACCCTCTGACCCCACACACCTACTTCTACCTGCCTGGTGCCCCAAGCCCTCATCAAAACCCTCCTGGCTTCAGACTCCAGCTCAGAGGTGATGTGATAAGCTCACATCTCTTAGAAAAGCGATAGCTCTCCCCCTTCTCTCAAGCATCAATACTTGTATTTAATAAGGCTTTGTCTACACAGAGGCTAAAAGTCCATATGGAATCAACATAATAGCCGGAAGCATAAGTCATTTGTGGTCGAGGAAGAAAGAGTCTAGAATACAAGATCATTGTAAATTTATTATATGTAACTTAATCACATTAGTGACCTTTCACATCACATGACAAATACATCTACATAAAACTTTTATCCCTCTCTCTATCTGTACCCATTCTCTTCTCCTCTTCTGCCATCCCAAAGGCAGACTCATGGTGTGGTCTTTTTTTTTTTTTTTTTTTTTTCTGGAAACATCAACCCAAAGGCCCAAAAGACAGAGGGAAGCGAGTATGGTGAGTTTAAAAAACAGGATTAAGTTCTGCAAATATCCAACCCTCTAAAGTTGTAACTTGGAAAGTATATAAAATCAAGGTGAAACACGTTGGCAGGAAGGAGATGCCCTATAAGAGGGACTGATTTGATGTATGTCCCTTGACCTGTTCATAAAAAGGAGTCAACTTACTAAATATCTGGAACCAACACTTACTAAATATCTACTGCATTCCAGGTGCTCCACAGTTGCAATAATTCTCATATATGATAACATATATGGCCGATCTATACATGATTAGCATAGACACCTGGTAAATGAGCAAACTAAAGCCTAGATAAGTCCTATCAGCAACTAACTGGTCTACAACCTAGGACACATCACTACCTGAAGTGCTTTCTGTTGGTCCATGCTCCTTCCAGCCACATCACCTTGTTCTTGTTTATAATATTGCGATTTGAAATTGTCTTGCAGAATTTTGTTTATCACCCCATCTCCTACCCTACCTTCCCATCACACTGAATACAGTAAATTTAGACATGGCAGAGATCCTGTCTACCCACATATCCCTCTTCACTCATGTATACTTAGTAGTCCTCAAGAAAGATTTGCATATGTGAAGTGGTGGAGATGAGGTTGAAAATAAACCTCTGTTATCCCATGGTTCTTAGTCACTATTCTGTTTTCTATTCTTGGATGTCCATTCTCTAACCTGCATAAACAGATAAATGACAGCAATGGTGTCCCTTGACTATTGAAATAACCCACAGACGGAAGCTACTGTTAGTATCCCTTCTTCCTTAATCACTTTCTCTGTCAATCAGTGTCATCACCCCCTGTAGGCCAATCAGAAGCGTCATTAGCCAAGGGTATCTTTTCTGTGTTATTCTGACAGGCATTTTTTTCTGAGATGGTCTTTACAATTTTCATTGTTTAATTTTATATTATAGAGTCTCGTTCTATAGCTCACACTAGAAACGACGATGTACCTCAGGCTGTCCTAGAACCTACAAGTAATCTCCTGCCTCAGCCACTCAATTGCCTGATGACAGGCATAAGCCACCAGACTAACTAGGAATTTTCATAAGAAATGAAAAAATTATGTTTATATCAAGCACTGGGAACACCCACAGTTTTATGAACTCATTAGAGTTCAGGCCAAATGTATGGTCTGAGTCTTGCTTGTTCTTATTCATGATACAATGCCCTCATAGACATAGAGAGAAAGAAAGAAAGAGAGAGAGAGAGAGAGAGAGAGAGAGAGAGAGAGAGAGAGAGAGAGAGAGAGAGAGAGAGAGAAAGGAAGGAAGGAAGGAAGGAAGGAAGGAAGGAAGGAAGGAAGGAAGGAAGGAAGGAAGGAAGGAAGGAAGGAAGGAAGGTGAGTGAGGGAAGAGAAGAAGGAAGGAAGCAGGCAGGCAGGCTTTTCTGTCTACCAATATTTTGTCTTTGCGTTGCTCTCCATTTGCCCCCTGCTTTGGACTTTGTCATTAATCACATCTGCTAACCTTATCTCTGTGAGTGAGTTATATGCAGACCAGGTCCTACAGATGATGCCATTCAGTGTTCAGTAGCCATCCTGCACAGTCTGCAAACACTAGCCTATATAGGCCAAGGTTGCCATTGTGTTCCCAGGCCAGCCTGAAGTCTATGGAAGGAGCAGGAAGAATGCATTTGGTAGATCTATGCACGTCTCCAGATGACAGACGGCAACATGAGTGTCTTGGCCACAGATCCTTTCACAAAGGAGCAGCAATCTAGCCAGTGAGTCATCACAAAAACTAACAAGGCAGCAATCCATAAACATTAGAAGATGGCCATGTTACCATAGACCGAGATGACCAAACCAAGGAAGACTTTGGACCGTGAGAGGCTCTTAGGCAAAGTGATGGAGAGCAAATGGACTGTGGATAAATAAAGATTGGGGAGTAATAAATGAGGCCAAAGCCCTAGGACGGAAATGTGGAGGTGGGAGAGGAGGAAAACTATGTAATTCAGGAGGGTGGAGTGACTTGGCAAAGGCCAAAGCTTCATGCAGAATACTGGTGAGGAACAAGACTGGAGAGGGACACAGCTGTGTAGCATATGATTCAACATTTACTTAACCCAGTTGAAAAAGAGATGGAATGCTGGATCTTGAAACCTCAGTGACTCAGGTCATGGGGAAAAAGCTGCAACCATACCTGTGTTCAAGGAAAAGCACACATTCTCCTCTGCTGGACATTCTGTTTCTATTCTTTGGCTATCATTGTGTCTCCAGAACAAATCTGATCCTGATTCAGCTTCCCCGAGTTCTCTCAAGGCAACCATAGCCACTGTCCTGTTTTCAACTACAAAGCATGGGCTGAATATACCAAGAGGATGGCTTTGTCTCTGTCTTACTTTTGAGATTCAGACCCTAAATCTAATTGTTTGCCAACTGTCTCAATATCTCTTAAATACAAAATATGTTCTTGCCAAGACCTTACCACTCATACCATTTTCTGCCATTCTTAAAGGCCACTTTTCTTCCCTACACCCTTCCTTTCTTCCTTCTTCCCTCCACTTCTTTCCTTTTTTCCTACCTTTTCCCTTCCTTCCCCATCAATTAAATATCTTCTATATTTACATATCAAATGAAACAACCATTCATCTTTTGAGAATTGAGGGTAAACAGGTAGATGAGTTTAATATATCTTTTTGTTATTTAAAAACAATGTAATTACTTACAAAAATAAATATCCGTAACATAACAAGATAAAATAGAGAAGCATAGTTTTTGAGGAATCTATTCACTTTTATCCAGAAGAGTAAGTTTAAAAAAATGCCTCTTTCCCAAATAAAATCTGAAAGAGCCTTAGGGCTTGATATTAATTAGACAGAACAAAAGGCAACAGCACTCATTTTATGAGACAGGAAGAACAAATGGGCAGATAATATTTCATAACGAGAGTTCATAATAACCATGGTAACAGCCTTCACTGCCTACCCATTACTGGCAGGAGCTATTCACATGCTTTTTATATGGCCTTTGGGTCACCACAAACACAGGAGTGCAGAGTAGAAGTTGAACCTGAATCCCATGTTTCCCTGACTTGAGAACTTGAACAATGGAGAAGAGGAAAAGACAGAACTGGAGCAATGAGAAGAAACAAGAGCCCACAGATCCTGGGAAGAAATGAGCCTCTATGCTAGGCTTCTAAGCAGAGAAGTTACATGCAGTAGAACTTCCTTAATGAAGGTCACCTTTGGAGGGAGTCCAGGATTAACTTAAGGGTAGGAAGCATCATGGATCAGATCCTGAGAGAGCTGCCATCATTGGACAGGAGGCAGAATAGAATGACCTTGTCATGACTTAGTTGTTGGGAAGTGGGAGGGTTGATAACACTGGGATTTGAAGAGCTTTGCTTTTTAAATACTACTATGTACTTTTTGTTGTCATCCAGTTAAGTGTTATTGAGTGCATTCCATAAAATTGATCAATGAGAATAAATAAGGCCTCTGGCCTTAATTAATGATAGAGATATTAAAAACAAGTCATCATCGAGAATAACCCCAAATTCTAAACATAGGCATATCACAATGACCTGCACCTATAACCTTATAGGAAGGTTAGCTTTTATCCCTTGCCCTCTCAATGTACAAGTGTGCATAGCTAATGGTAAGGTCTTACAATATAGCCCTGGTTGACCCACTCCAGAACCTTCTGTTTCTTCTTCCCAAGTGTTGGCATTATACGTGCCACAAGCCAGTCTTGGCTAAATGATGAATCACATTTCTAACAGCTGGTCATCTTGCTGACCCTCAGATATTTCTAACTGTGTCCATAACTTTAACTTGACCCTGACATACGTTCCTTTTATTATGTACCATATCCAATGTTCTAATGGACTTTTTCATACAACCAATACATTCTCTGTCAGGCGTTGTATCAGGCATGGTACTTAGAGAATTCCTGAAGCCAGTTAATAGTTTGACTAGTTTAAAAATGAGAACACCAGGGTATAGTTTCTGAATGATGCCCTAAACATTACAACACCTAATACAGCAGTATTAAGAACACCAGCTTTCAAGTTTCTGCATTTTGCACATCAACAGTGTGACTTATTTTGTGCTCATGGGTTGCAAGAATCAATATTGTGAAAATGGTTATCTGACCAAAAGCAATATACAGAGTCAATGCAATCCTCATCAAAACATCAATGCCATTTTTCGCAGAACTCAAGCATGTAAAAAGGAAAATAGAACTTGAGATGTCTAGGGGGTCTCAGGGACTCATAGGAATGAGGAAGAAGGAGAAAGGGGACCTGGCTGGATAAAATGTCCTTATATAGTTTAAGACCATGTACAATGAAAATCTCAAAGCAAATGTGATCTACCCTGGGACCAAATGAATGAGCACGACTCTGAGGCAGGTTTTTCCTTGCAGGACAGGGAAAGAAGTAGCCCTCTGTCTTAGCAAAGACTGTTCTGAGGTGAGAGTGACACTGTTCGTCTCTCTCCAAGATCTAACTCCAGGAGGAAGTCATAGGCAAGGGGTGCCAGACAAGTCCCACACCGCTGCCACCATCCGGTGTGTCTGGCGTGCGGATGATGAGAACAGCTTGCAATGTTCTTGTGATAAAGACTTTGAGCTTTAATGGACCATTTCTAGGAAGCACAGCTTGAAACCTAACAGGATTCTAACCTCCTCTGGGGTCCACTCCTAACTGATTCTCAGCAGAAGCTTTGTGAGTCAGCCAGAAAAGGAAGAAGGGTGTTGGTAGAGAAGACTCTGGGGAAAATGAAGTCTCTGTGAGGGGTACCTCCCACAGACCTACAAAGGCTGTGCCCAGTATGTGACCTAGCAGTGTTCACTTAATGAATGGAAGAGTGAGGGCATATAGAGAGGCTGACAGGCAGAGGAGTTCCCTAGGGAGTTCAGAGGACACAGGCTCATTAACTTTTCACAAAGGTGTTTCAATGTCACACCTTTGGAGTTGACTCCCTGCTGTTTCGGGCCTGAAGATCCTGGGAAAGAAGAACAGAGACAGAAATGGCATAATTGGCTCTATTAGGTCCCCCAAATAAAGGCCCTAAAGAAATTCTGCCCCTTTTTTACTCTTATGGTACCATGAGAGCTCTGAGCAGTCACAGATTTCAACCTGGAAGAGCCATCAGTCACCTAAATCATGAAGCTATTTCCAATTATAGCAGAGGAGGGAAGAGTCAGTTTTCAAACCTGAGACCCCAACAGTTGGTTCCCTGATCTGTCCCCAAATCATCAAAGGAGCCAATCCCCAACTCAGCTTTCCACAATGTCCATGAAATTCCGGCACCAGCACACTAAAAGCTTATGTACAAAAGAAGAAAGCAACGCATCCCTACGTCCAGTGAGCTATGTGATCTCTATCAAGCCATCCAACCATTGAACGGAGCCCAACTGGAAACCTTTACTGTGCTTCCAGCCTAGAAAGAATTCGAAGTTGCCCTTCATTCCTCTGTCAAATCTACAGCCAAAAGTCAAAGCCCAAACTGGCCCGCAGAGAGCAAAGCCTTGACTCCTAGGCTCCCTCTTAATGAGAAAGGGCTTTTCTCATAAGCAAACTTGTCCTCACAAGTTAGATAATTGCGATAAATATCGGGGGTTTGGAAACATTTGGAGAACAGTCTGCAGGCCAGGGCCATTGAACAAACCAAACGGTTTAACCTTGTGGAATTTACACAATTCCCACCACAAGCCTGCTCAGAAGATGGGAACTGGGTCTCCAGATACACAGGTTTGGGGATGTGGGCCCCGTGCCCAGCCACATGAGTAAGGGTAGGGGTTATAAGAGGTCTTGAGGTATGAGCAAAGCCCAGAAAACATTCCAGTCAGAAAAACCCAAGTGAGGGCAGGGAGGTCACACCTGAGTTTACAACTGGAACAGAAGGGGAAGGCAGAACCATCTGAAACCTCATGGGTGTTCCACGGCCATTGGTCATTCCTGTTCTAGAGTTACTGGTATGGCCCTCGAGCTGAAGTTTCCTTCTGGCCTGTCTTACTGAACCCCAGCTGCAGAGGAGGCTACTATTTCCAAAGTGGCCTATGTGCTACTGCTGTTAATCACACAAAGCTGGTCAAAAGGTCAAGAGGGTTAAAGAAAGCCCTGGATCAGTAGGTCCATAGGAAGGAGGGAGCTCAGGGACCCAGGTTCATGTTCACAGTCAGTCCGGTTTCCATGACCACATTTTTTTCTCTTCATTTTTTTTCCTGCATCTTCTAAGACAGATTTATCTCATTTTTAAAATCTTTTCATTTATTTTACATACCAACCACAATTCCCCTCCCTCCTCTCTCTGGTTCCCTTCCCCCACCTCTCTTCTATGCTCTCCCCATCCAGTCTTGCTCTGTCTCTATTTAAGTCTCCTACGACGTAAACAAAGCATGATACATCAAGTTGAGGCAGGACCAAGCTCCTCCTTCTGCACCAAGGTGGGGTGAGGCAACCCACTTGGGGAATGGATTTCCAAAAGCCAGCTCTCCACAGGGACAGGTCCTGATCCCACTGCTAGGAGCTTTACAAACAGACTATGATCCACAGCTGTCACGTACATGCAGAGGGAATCAGTCCGTGGATAAAGAAAATGTAGTACATTTACACAATGGAGTATTACTCAGCAAAAAACCAACAAAAACAATGACATCATGATTTCTCTCTCTTTAGATTAACAACTATTACTTAAGTAATGTTCTGTGTTCTATCATCATAATTCGACAGTCTTACAATTTTTTAGAACATTGGTGGTTGAGATAAAACTTCTGTGGTCACATTTGTTTACAGTTTGTTATATAACTGGTTAGTATATTTTATCTATTGTATCTTGACCCAAGAAGAAAGTCCATACTTATGCATGCAGTGAAATCTGGTATGAACAGGTGGGGACCACTTCCCCATGTTATGAGCTGTCACTTCTGCTCAGTGTAGTTACTTTTGAGTTGACATGTAAAAATTATATATTAATGGTGCTCCGCATGGTACTCTGACATATGCATGCACTGTGAAGCTCTTCTTTTTATAGTAAAAACACCTGAAATATACTCTTAGCCACTACATAATATATTCATATTAACTATGGCCACTGTGCTATACAATAGATCTCTTGAACTTATTAGATTCTGTGTTCTTTAACATCTCTCTCAACCACCCACACTAACTTCTGATTACAATTATACTCTAAAAGACTCACATGCCACGTATAAGTAACAAAGAGGTCTTTGCCTCTCTGTGCCCCGCTTTACTCCCTTTACATAGTGTCCCGTGGATTCATCCATCTTGTCACAGGTGACACAATTCTCTCCTTTTCTTTTTTAATTTTATGAAATGAGTCAGTTAACGAACCTCACTTTTATTTTAAAACAAAATGGTCACAGCTACTCCGTCTTTCAGGAGCCACCACTAAGAATAGTCATCCACTATTAACAAGCCCAAGACAAGACCCCCCAACACACACACACACACACACACACACACACACACACACACACACACACTAGCAAAATCCCTTCTTTATAACAGTTAATTGTATGCCATATTTTAAAATTCCATTCATTCGTTGATAAGACCTTTAGGAGGCTTCCTCATCTCAGCTATTGAGAAGGGTGAACAATGAACATAGAAGTGTAAGTAAATTATTGATAAGCTGATTTAAAGACCTTTAAACCTTTAAATATAAACTAAGAATTGACATGGCTGAATCATGTTAGAATTGTATTTTAAATTTCTCTGAAGAAGCTTTACAGAATTTCTCACATACATATATGAACTTATGCTCCTATCACTGCAGCGTACACAGTTCCTTTTTCTCCACATTCATCGACACTGATTATCTTCAGCTTTCTCACACCAGTCAATCTAATGTCACTGAGTCATTTTTACACATTCACTAGATATATCTATTTCTTTTTTAAAAGAAGTGTTTATTTAGATCCTATGATGGTTTGAATAGGTATAGACTCCTGTGTGTGAGTGCTTAGCCCATAGGGAATGGCAGTATTTAGGAAGTAGGCTTTGGTGGAGTAGGTGTGGCCTTGTTGGAGGAGAATGTCTCTGTGGAGGTGGGCTTTGAGGTTGCATATATGCTCAAGCCACGCCCAGTGTGGCACAGAGTTGCTTCTGCTGTCTGTGGAGCAAGATGTAGAACTCTCGGCTCGTTCTCCGATGTCATGTCTGCCTCCCACTGCTGTGAAGATAATGGTCTAAACCTCTAAAACCGTAAGCCAGCCCCAATTAAATACTGTCCTGTACAAGAGTTGCTGTGGTCATGGTGTCTCTTTGCAGCAACAAAAACCCAAACCAAGACAGAGCCTATGTGTATTTTCAAAGTAGATGTTGTATTATATTATATTGGAATTGTTAGAATCTTATATAGTCCAGATATTAGCCATTAATCAGAGGTACAGCTTGAAAATATTTTATTTCATAGGTTATCTCTTTGCTTATTATTTCCTGTTTGTGCCATAAGTCTCTATTTGGTATAATCTCATTTTTTAATTTTTGTTTTCATTTCTGTGCTTTAGAGCATACAGAAAAATCAGTTACCAGAGCAAAGTCACAGAATGTTGCCATGTTTCCTTATGGGGCTCTCACAGTTTCAAGCTTTATATCTAAGTCCTTGGTTTGATTGTGGCTTGATTATCAAACATGGTACAAGTGAGGGTCTGAATGCATTCATTGCCTGCTCTGCATGTAGACATCCAATTCTTGTAACACCATTTCTGAAGACACCATGTTTCCCCAACTGTACATCTAATATCATTGTTAAAGATGATGACATGCATACATGAGTTTATTGTCCAATCTCCTCTGCTCTGTTGATTTCTTTTATGCCCGTTTCTATGTAGTTACCATACAACATGGTATAAATTTATAGCCAATTTTCAAATAGATTGTTTGTCATTTTCAAACTGATTGTGTGTGTGTATGTGTGTGTGTGTGAGAGAGAGAGAGAGAGAGAGAGAGAAAGCAGGAGCCATGGCAGAGGACACCTTTGTGGAGTGAGTGGTACTGATCCTCTCTCCATACACTTTTATATGGATTCCAGAGTCACCAGGCTCACAGGGCAAGCTCCTTTACCTGTGAGGCATCTTGGCAGTCTTTGTCATGTTTGTCAAAGATTATTTAACTACTTGAGTCTTTCATAGTTCCTTATGAGTTTCTGACTATTCTCTATGATAATGATGAGATTTTGAGATAGATTACACTGAGCCTGTAGATAACTTCGAATATTTCAGACATTTTAGCGGTGTTATTTCTTTCCATCCATAACATACATTTTATTCCACTTGTTTCTTATTTGATTATTCAGGTTTTCAAAAAAAAATCTACTTTTTATTTTCATGATATGAGTTTGATGCTATTACCATTCATGAGACAGCTGATATCAATGATGTCATCCATGTATTAAAAGGAAGAAGCTCATCACCCCAAAGTCACAGGGGCTTTATTCTGTGACTGCAGCATTTCATGTTTATTTATTTGTATATGTTGAGCCAGGAATACTTCTCATTTGATTATATCAAATAATATTTTAATATGTTATTAAATTTGCTAGTACTTTATTAAAGATTTCTGCATTTATATTCATCAAGGTTATTAACTTATAATTTTATTTTAGCAGCATTGTGTAGTTTTCATATAAGGGAAATGTTGAGCTGAGAAAATTATTTTGGAGGTGTTCTCATGTCCTAATTTTTTGGAAACAGTTGAGAAGGACTGGTATTAATTTTTTATAGCAATTGGTAGAATTCAGCAGTAAAATTAGTATTTTCTGAACTCATCTTTGTCTTTGATGGGAAATCATTCTTTTAAAAAAACAAAACAAAACAAAAAAACTTTTGGACAGGACTTCATATGTCTGACTTCAGACACAGTAGTACCTGAGAATGACCTGAAGTCCTGATCCCCTGCCTTTGCAGTGCTGAGAATTGAGCTATGAGCATCTATGCCTCACTTGAGAGTTTTTATTACTGGTTTAATCTCCTTCCTCATTACTGGTATGTCCTGATTTACTGTTTTCTAATGATTTAGTCTTTTTAGGTTGTATGTTGCAAGGAATTTATCCAATTTTGCATATGTTCTTTTCACCAATGTCTCTTGGATCTCTTTTGTATCCCTGCGGTGTCTGTTGTAATTCTTCTTCTTCTGTTTCTGACTTTATGTGAGATTCTTAATCTAGCTAAAGGTACACTGATGTGCAGATCCTTTCAAAGCCAGCTCTCCCAGCATGGCCTGTATTCCTCTCTTCATCTTTTTCCATCATTTCCTTCTTCTCTAATAGCTGTTATTTTCTGCCTTCTACTAATTTTTATACATTTCTTTTTTCTGGTTCTTTGAAATTTATGATTGAGTTGTGTATTTGAAATTCTCCATTTTGATACAAACGTATTGCTATAAACTTGACTCTAGTAACTGCCCTTAATGCTTCCATACATTTCAGTGTTTTTTAAAGAAAAACATATTCATGCTTTTTGTATCAACATTTTTTTAAATTTCCCATTTCTGCCCTGATGTATCCGTTGTTCTGGATCCTGTTTAACTTTTCACATATTTATGAATTCTCTGAAATTATTCTTCCTACTGATATCTACTTTCATGAAACTATGTTTTCCAGAGTATTAAGTTTGTTAAGACTTGTTTTATGACCCATTCTAGAGAACGTTCCTTGTATGTTTTGAGAATGTGCTTTTTGCTATTCCTGGATCTGTCTAAAGTTCATTTTGTATAAACCATAAAGGATAAGGATGAGGAGAGTGAGGTGGAGTTAGCAAAGCACAAGAAATTCTAGGCCATGCTAATTGAATTTGATTCTCTCTGTGATTGAGTTCTATTTAAGGGACTGAAGAGCATACACATTTCAGAAAGATTCTTTGCCTTGATTGGGGAGACTAGCCAGGGGGAAGCAGGGCAGAGAACACTTAGGAAGGTGTCACTATAACCCAGATAATAGAGAATTGTCATTAAGTAGGGCACACATTCAGAGATGGTATAGAGGAAAACATGGATACATGAAACAGTGAGTTTATTATAATTGGCACATTCCAGAAACATGCTATTGGTAAAACTCCATGGAATTTAGGGAAGTGTCAAAATGGTTCCTGGTTTCCCATGTGAAGAAGAGAATGTCTGGGACCATCGATGATAGGTGCTTGTGAGGATGGGGGCAAGTTTTGAGAAGGGAGCAGAGACAGTATGCTTTGAATATTATCATCACAATAAGATTCCTTTGAATTTCATATACCTTGCTACTTTTAGGCTATGTTTAGGCTATATACCTCAGCCTGAATCCTGTGTTCATATTGAATTTTGTATCACCTACTTGTAACCCAGATCTGGACTCTCAGCTCTAGATTTCAATGTACTAGTGATGGGGAACTAATTGAGCAGTTCTAGTTTTCTGATATCTTCTTGCCTCGAGTTAATGATTATATATAATATATATATATTTGCAAATGATGTTTTTCTGTGTTGTGCTTCTCTGTAAGTCCTAATGGAAAACATAGCCTATGCAGACCCAGGTATCAACTCCACACTCAAAAGGAAGATGTGCAGGTAGTTTTGAGCTGTGTTATTCAATAGGGAATTTGGAAAGGAAGAGAATCTTACCTGTGTTTTCTAATTACAGCGAAATTTCTGGCATGCGTTCTGCTTAATTAAGTGCTGCTAATCACATCAGGACTGAAGAGTTAGCCAAAGGCAAGAGAAACATAAACATCAGCCCTCAATCATCTCACAGATTAGAAGGAAGTAGATTTACAGATACAATCCTTGCTCTCTCCTCTTCTTTCTCAGAGTTTGCTCTGCATTTGGGACAATAGATCTTATGACAAAAGCCATCTTTTTCTTTTCTGACAGATTCAATTCTGACTCAAGACTGAAAACATTCTGTAGTTTCAGATTTCCCACTTTCCCTCCATGTATTTGTACCAATGAAATTCCTTAAAATCATTTCATATGAGACAGGTATGGTGGCTGCATGCCTGTAATCTCTACATTTGGAGGTCGATGTAGGAGAATCATAAGTTTGAGATGAGCCTGGACAATAAGACGACTTCCAAGCCAGGCTGTGCTACATACCGTGTCTCAAGACAAAGCAAACCACCTCTTTAACAGGATCAAGAGTCTCAAAGTAACTAGGACCAACAAAGCTTCACACATAGAATGCTGCAGGAGTATTTGCTCAAAGGAAGCCCAGGAAACTGCTAATCCTAATCTCCTGTTTGATGCTGTAATAGAGAAGAGCTGAGATGAATGTTCCGGACCCACAGACTTGACTGTGGCCAGCATTCCCTGATGCAGTAGACCACAGGCAAAGAACAGGGGGATGGTGCCTGACGAATAAGAAGTCACAAAATAAGCCTATTCTCAGTGACCCCTTTGCATTCTTTTGTTACAAAGCATGATGTACATGAGAGATTAGAGGCCATGCTTCTTACTACTCTGCGAGAATAAGACTTTGATGCTGTGGGATTATGCTCTTGTAAATTGCAAATATGTGTCCCTCCTACTGGTTTAATAAAACTCTGATTGTTCAGAAAGCAGACAAGAAATATGGGCGGTGCTACCAGACTAAGAAAACTCTGAGAAGAAGAAATGCAGAGCAGAGATGCCAGGGAGATACAGAGGAAGCAGGATGAGAATGTTGAATGCTGCTCTGAGAAAAGGTACTAAGCCACGTGGCTAATGGTGGTTTAGTTTAAAAGTAAGAATTAACAAGCAATATGCCTGAGTCACAGGCCACACAGCATGTAATTTATATAAGACATTTGTGATTATTTTGGAATACTGGTCTGAATCTCAGAGGTAGGTTGGGGCACAAACTTCTCCCTACACCTTGAGGTATTCACAGCCTCAGGCAGGTATACTCCTGAAGTCCTCAGAGTATGACTGGGTCCCTGAGCTAATTCCAGAGTAATCTTTAGCCACTACTTCACTACTCCATGACAGCTCCTCTAATCTGCCCGAGCTCCTTAAATGCATTTATAGTTTCACAGTCTTATTCTTGTCCACTACACGGGTGCTCATTAAACACTGGCTGACTTCTGCTGCAAGAATCCCCTTCCCCTGTCATCTGCTCTCTCTGATGTCTGCACTGTTTTTCAGATGTCATGATTTGGGGGCCACTTTTTAGTTCCTTTCCCATCTGTTTTTTAGGGCTTCATCTTTCTCCTAAGCACTTTTTCCTCCCTCCCCTCCCTTTGCTTCTCCTTCCCTTCCTCCCCCTGATCCTTTCCCTTCCATATGCCCTATAACAAGAATATCCAGCTCTAGCTCCTTCAGCTCTTTCTTCTCATCTCCCAACACTACTGACAATGTTGCTCCCCACTGAGTCGGGTATCTTCAGTAACTATATTCAGTGCAAGCCATTTGCTTATTTACTACACTGCTCCCCAGGGCAGATTTCTCTATTTCTAAGCTGATCAACACATCCAATACTTGATCTTATATCTATACTTGTTTGACCATCATTGATGTCTTTTGAAACTTTAAGCAAACAGTCATTGTCACATTTTAATCAAAAAATCTCCCTTTTCCAATCTAGATATATAGCACAGAGAAAACGATATAAACTCTTATCAAATAAATGATGGGCTATGTCAATTATTCATTTTCAAATACTTATTGGGAAGTAGGGTTATTTTGGTAGCCGGGCTCCTTCTGCTCTGAAATTCAAAGATAAAAAGAGAATTCAATTAAAAGTACATATTCAATCTACCGAGCTGTGCCAGATCATCTGAAAATACTATACGTTCCAGCCTAACAGAAACTGCACTGTGCATATGCTAACTTAGGAAGTTAAATTACTTTAATTAAACAAGAGATACATTGGTATATATGGAAGACAGCAAGGGGAGCTTATAAAGTGGAATGTCTTCCCTCTAAACTTCTTGCTCTTATTGCCCCACAGAGGGAAGAACTTGGCAATGTAACACCTTCTACTCTATTTGTCTTCTTAAGGAAGGACAAGATCGGGGTATGGGGCTTAGCAGGTACTTAGCTTTCGATATGTAATACTCATCGTAAAACTCAGTAAGCCTGGACATGCCTAGAGCTCATTGCAAACTTTGACTTTTTGGTTTACTTAGAAAAAAAAAAAAAACCTCTAATAGGTGTGCATAAATTTCTAGGTCTTATTTGAATTTTGCTAAGACCTCTCAAGAAACATTTTTCTTACAGACAGACTAATTTCAAAATCTGGACATAGCTCATTGAGTAGAATGCTTTTATAGAATGAACAAAGTCCTGGATTTGATCCACAGTATATCATAAACTAAGGGTGCTGGCATATGCCTGCCATCGCAGGGATCACAAGCACATACTACCTTGCCAAATTTGAGTGGTGCTATGATCAAACCTAGGGCTTTGGACATGCTAGGCAAGCATTCTACCATATGAGCTACAGCCCTAGTTCACTGACAGTTTTTTAAACATGTATTTAGTTCTATTTAATGTCTGTGACTAAAAAATTCATTGGGTAAGATAATGCACTAACCCCCATATTTCACATTTTGTATCCTTGATATTTGAAATCTGAGATATGATTATATAAATGGGATAATGACAGCTTTCTATAAAATATGTCAATGAACTTGGCAGTGCCATCTACATGGTTCTGGTATTATAGTGATAAAGGATACATGAGGAGAGGGGTTGTGAAATCCTCCATCATGGTTTCATAGAGTCACCAAGAGCATTTGTGTATCAGGAGAGTCCCTACGGGGAGGAGAAAGCAGCCCTCTATGATGGATTTTCAGCTGACATAAAAACCTTTCCCTCCCAAGTTGTTTGGGTCATTGTCCTATACAACAACCTAACTAGGACATTGGGGAAGAGGCATTCCAACTAGATCACCCACCTGGGTATTCTAGGAAACATGGGTAAAGAGAACACAATGACAAAATCCAGTCACCCCCAGAGAAGCTATCTGATGATCCTTAAATTTATTACTCATTCTTGGCTTATAAGAGAATCTCTGTCCTTCTTCAAACAGTCAACAAAAATGTGTTGAACATCTAATTTATGCCAGGAAACATTCTGGACTGTAGATACAAAAACTGTATTAACTCTTCCTTACCAATAGCCTTTTCCTTTGTAGTTTGGATATGGCTCACATGTCTCTTTAAAGTACATTATGACTGAAAGTTCAGTCCTTGGGATGCTGGTGTTTGGAAGTGGTACTGGGAAAACCAGGTCTTAAGAGGTCCCTACGTAGCTGGTAGTGTACTTTTAGAAAGTAGCTCTCCTGCAACACCTTAAGTTTTCTTGAAAGGGTTATTATAAAGGGAACAAGCTGTGCTTCTTCATCCTTTCTGCTTCCTGTTTTATTTGGGTCTACTTGCTCCTATTGTTAGATGCCATTGTCCCAGTTAGGGTTTGTATTGCCGTGAAGAGACACATGAGCACGGCAGCAACTCTTATAAAGAAAACATTGAATTGGGGTGGCTTGCTTACAGTTTCAGAGGTTCAGTCCCTTATTATAGTGGCATGCAGCAGATATGCTGGAGGAGTAGGTGAGAGTCCTATATCTTGCAGGCAACAAAAAGTCAACTGAGACATTGGGCAGTATCCTGAGCATAGAAACCTAAAGCCCACCTCCACAGTGACATACTTACCCCAACAAGGCCATGCCAGCTCTAAAAAAGCCACACCTCCTAATAGTGACACTCCCTGTGAGACTATGGGGCTAATTACATTCAAATTATCACACCACCATCCTTTGTCCTTGCCAAATAAAGACACATGATCTTAGATTTAAAGGCTCTAAAGTGGAGGTAAATAACTCCTTTAGTTCCTGAGTAGTCTGGGTCAGGTATTTCATTATAATGATAAAATGTTGACCTACACATTCTATCTTTTCAACTCCTTCCCATGGCCTTTGTTTGGGTCTTTGTCATTTCCCACTAGAGTTTCTGTCACAGTTTCCCAGCTGGTCACAGACATCTGCTATTAGATCTCTACACTCCAACCTCTCTATGCACCTGAGTGGTCTCTTTAAGACTCCAATCTGATCCACCTTCACTTAAAACCAGTGTTTATCATAAAATCTGAAGTCCCTCTCAATGCAGCCTCTTAAGGCTGACTTCTTTCTTCATTCCTTCCCGTTAAAGCTTCCTACTCTGTGTTTCAGCCATTTGGATTTCCCTGCATAGGTTAAAGATGTAGGTCCTACAGCCAAACTTTGTGAGTGGCCCAAGGTCCAATTCGTAATGGATGAGTGGCCCAGAACACTACACGACACAACTCCGTAAACAGATTCCTCTGGAGCTGTGCAACCAGGTTGCTGCAGCACACCATGAGCAACCTCATGCCTCATTGCCTTAGATCTGAACTGGGCCTTGCTCAGTCACTTAGCATACAAAACATTTCAGCTTAGCCATTACTTCCACAGATAAGTTTTCTCTGAGTTCTTCCTCCCTTTACCAGGGTAGGTTGACTTTTCTAGCCTCTACTCTCCATAGAACTAACACACACCATGAAGCATGTTGCTTTGAAATTACTCAGGAATGTTTGACGTTTGAGAAATTTTCAAATACATATGAAAGTTGAGATGAGTATCACTTGGATTTAGTGAAATCTTACTAACATGTTCCTCTGTGGGGGGGAGGGTTGGTGGGTGGGTGTGTGTGTGTGTGTATACATGCATACCAAAATAAATCCATGTACATACTTGGCCTGTAGATATTGTATATAATATATTTTTAAATAGAAACATTTTGGTGCAGATATCAAGATAAAGAACTTTCTGCTAAAAATTAGGATGTTCTCAAAAAAAGGATAATTTTTGTTATATTTAGTTTTTTATCCTTTTGGTAGTAAATTCTCTGACACTCATTTAAGAGTGAAAGACAGAACTAAACATTTTTTAATAGTGATCTCTCAATAAGAACAGACCACGCAGCAGCTTTTCTAGGCATGAGGGGCTTTTCAGCTTTAGCCATGCCAGATTTACCCCATTCTTCTTTGAAAAACTCTTTCTGTCTTACAGAAGTTGCCTCTCAGCAGGCACAGGAGCTTCAGTAGTTCTGTGGTTAAACAAATCCATATTTTGGCCAGACAATCCCACAGATACTATAGATACCAACGAAAAACATCTTGCCTTCTTTCATAATTTCTTCGATTTTCTGAGGAATTCTATCTTCAAAGTAGAGTTTATATCCTGGTACATGCTGGATGGCACCATTTGAGGTAAGCTAGAATGATGGTGTTCCTTTTAAACACTTAATAAAATATAGCACATCATTTTATTCAAATCAGATTGAAGAGCAAAGTTCCAGCCCTCCCCATTGTATCCCAGCACTGAGTGAGGTACAGTCTAGTTTCCGGAAAAACAATTCTGTAACAAAGCTGAGAAACAGTTCTAGGTATGGAACTTCTCTCCAGACAAAAAGGAGCATATTACAAATTGGCTGCTGGGCAGCTTAAAGAGCAGATAAGAAACTGGTACTTGTTATTTGTCAACAAAAGGGAATTCTTAATACTCAGACATCGTCTTCTGAGTGAGAGCTTATGAACCCATGTGAGCTGGTGAGCAATGCTATAGAATATGGTTTCAGGGCCCCAAATATTACCCCTTGGACATAAGAATTATTTGGTGCAGAGTTTGTATTTTTCTCCTCCCTCACTCTTCTCTTTATCTTCTTCCTGCTTCTCCTCCTTCTTCTCCGTCTTTGAGACAAGATTTCAGCTGACACTCAGGCTAGCCTAGAACTCATGATCTTCTGTTGCCATGTCCTGAGTGTTGGGATTGCAGGTCTGTGCTGCCAAGTCAGTTAAGCATTTAGGTCCTTGAAATTCTTTATTTGACTAAAACCAGAGGCCCACAAAATAATTCAGTTGTCATAAACACTCTCCATGGGAGCAACTCTAGTATTCTCTAGAATTCTACCCCACACATAGGGTGGCATTGTAATAAACTATTATATTTCCTGTTTATTCTTGTTAGGGTCCACTTATCTTTCCTAAAGCCTCACAATATTATTTCACTAATGGCTTTTCCTTCTAAGTTATGCGTATACACTCCAAATGTTAACAACTTTCCACTGAGTCGTGTATTATCCATGTTCCAAATTTTAACCACTATTTTGGGTTACCCACCAAGAGTCTCATGAGGGTATGTGTGTGTGTGTGTGTGTGTGTGTGTGTGTGTGAGAGAGAGAGAGAGAGAGAGAGAAAGAGAGAGAGAGAGAGAGAGAGAGAGAGAGAGAGAGAGAGTTGCATATGCTAATGAACTTCATTCTGTTTATCTGTCTTATTTTAAGCCTCACTTTATGCACCACAATCAAAGGACACAATAGGAGAGAAGGAGGAAGAATGTTGTTTCTCTTCCACATCTGTAAGAAGCACAGTGATTGACAGACAACAGCAGAGCAGACAGCAAAGCCAGAGTTTAAACCCACAGCTTCTAAGTGCAAGTTCCTACCACCTGATTCCCTTCAATAAATACAGTGAGGTATGACTTGAAACTCAAACAAATCACAGATATTAACCAGAAGTCAAGTATGTGCAAATAAACAAATAGAACCCCACCCTGGCAGTCAATCCATTACCTAGGTTTTCTACTTGAGTTCTTCTGCCCTGGGAGCAGAGAGCTAGAGGCAGATGGAGTAATATACACCTTGAATGTAATAGAAATGAAGACAGCACACCACCCAGAGGCTCCTGTTGGGTTGGTTCAGAGTTTCTTTGCTTTTGAAATAGGATGCTGTAAATTCTAATGCTTATAGATGTGGGAAAGATTCAATATAGCATCTTGTGAAATTTCACTTTGATAATAACTCAAAAGTCTTAGGGAGAAAAATCAGTTATAGAAGTTCAAAGTTGCAAAAAAAGATAACAGATTGAGTGTAGGATGAGGTCCCCAGGATCCAGTGTTGAATACAGAGCTCACTAAAGGTACTCGGGTCAGGGAGACATAAAGAAGACACAGGGGTAAGAGGTGGCACAGACTGGCACAGAGTCAGGGAGAGGTGTGTTGTATATGAAGACCAATAGAGCTATCTAAAGCACTAAAAATAACATGGTCAAAGCTGTGTAAAACAACAAAAACAAAAAGAGAAGCATCTAATAACAATAACAAAAACAGCAAACAGAAATAAAATATTCCTTGGCTAAGAGACACACTTGTCTGCATTACTGCTGTCCTGACTTTCACTTCAGCAAAACTACATTTTTTGTTGTTATTAGTTCCAACATTTCCAAATATGTTAACATTTTTGTTGATTATTTTGGAGTTTCACATAATGCACCCTAATCACAATCACTTCCCAGTCCTCCCAGGTCTACCCCACAACCCTTATGGCCTCCCCTCCAAACAAAACAAAATAAAACAAAAAAATCAAATTTGTGTTGCCTATATAGTCCCTGGAGCATAGTCAAACTCCCCACGGCCAGCTCCTTAAGTAAAACTTGAGTATTAGAAAGAATCATTGAAACAGAGTTTGCTTCCTGAGAAAATCAGCAAGATAGGCAAAACCTTATCTAACCTAACCAAAAGGAAGAGAGAGAGAGAGAGAATCCAAACTCACAAAATCAGAAATGAAAACGAGGAAATAACTATAGGCACAAAGAAAATACAGAGAATCATTAGGTCATATTCCAAAAACCTGTACTCACAAAATTAAAAAAACCTAAAAGAAATTGCTTTCTGGATAGGTACCAATTACCCAAATTAAACCAAATGACTTAAATAGACCTTATGTGGTGATATGTATTTAATAAAATTAGTCTGAGATATCAGGAGAGTAAACCACAGAGCCAAGCCATGGAAGCCAGGCCATGGTGGCACACACCATTAGTCCCAGTACTTGGGAGGCAGAGACAGGAGGCTCTCTGTGAGTTCAAAGCCAATCTGGTCTACAAAGCAAGTTCTAGGACAGCCAAAGCACAGAGAAAATAAAGGCTAGAGAGATGGTTCTGACCTCTGATATTCTAGGTTAATTTTATTACATAAATATCACTAAAGACCTATAACTCCCTAAGGAAATAGAAGCAGTTATTAAAATTCTCAAAAAAAACCCTACCCAGGGCCAAATGGTTTTAGCACAAAATTCTATCAGCTTTTTTCAAAGAAGAACAATACTCCTCAATTTCTACACAATAGAAACAGAAAGAACATTGCCAATATCTTTTTATGAGGCTATAGACATCCTGATACCCAAACTACATAAAGACACAACAAAGAAAGAGAATTGTAGACCAGTATTCCTCATGAACATGGATGCAAATACTCAATAAAACACTGGCAAACTGAATCCAAGAACATATCAAAAAAAATTATCCACCATGATCAAGTAGGCTTCATCCTAGAGATGCAGGGATGGTTCAACATACAAAAATCTGTCAATATCATCCATCATATAAACCTGAAAGAAAAGAACCACATGACCTTCTCATTAGATGCTGAAAGAAATCTTTGACAAAAATCCAACAACTCTTTATGAGTTCAGAGATACAAGGAGCATATCTAAACACGATAAAGGCAATATACATCAAACTTACAGCCAATGTCAAATTAAATGGAGAGAAACTCCAAGTGATTCATTTAAAATCAGGAACAAGACAAGACTGTCTACTTTCCATTTCTATTCAATATTGTACTCAAAGTTCTAGCAAGAGCCATAAGACAACAAAAAGAGATCAAAGGGGTACAAATTGGAAAGGAAGAGGTCAAACTTTCTCTGTTTGAAGATTATATATACATTATAGTAAACATAAGTGACCCCAAATATTCTACCAGGGAACTCCTATAGCTGGTAAACACCTTCATCAATGTAGAAGGGTACAAGATTAACTAAAAAAAAAATCAGTAGCCCTCCTATATATAAATGATAAAAGGA
Organism: Phyllotis vaccarum; assembly: GCA_033318265.1. Lineage (NCBI taxonomy): Eukaryota > Metazoa > Chordata > Mammalia > Rodentia > Cricetidae > Phyllotis > Phyllotis vaccarum. Next base: position 79,907,572 of record JARWLC010000012.1, read on the forward strand.
CTGAAAAATAAATCAGGGAAATATCACCCTTTACAATAGCTGTAAATGACATCAAATATCTCGGGGTAATCTAACCAAAAAGGTGAAAAATCTGTATGACAAGAACTTTAAGTCATTGAAGAAAGAAATTGAAGAAGAAATCAGAAAATTGGCAATAAATCTACCTAATAATCCTAATGGTAACTGTTAGGCCTATACCTAAAGGATGCACATTGGGAAAATAGGTAAGTTCTCCTGAGTAAATTGGGACCATAGGGAGGAAAGGGGAATGGGTGGAGGGAAGGGAACATGAGGGAATGGATGGTTGAGTCGGGGAAGGTCAGAGAGAGAGAACAACAATGAAATAGGTATATTGATAGAGGACGCCATTGTGGGGTTAGAGAGAAACCTGGTGCTAGGGAAACACCCAAGAACTCACAAAGACGACCCCGGCTAAGACTCCAAGCAATAGTGGAAAGGGAGCCTAAACTGACCTTCCCATATAATCAAATTGATGACCACACTGTCATTGTAGAACATTCCAGCAACTAATGGAAGCAGATGCAGAGATCCACAGCTAAGCCCTGGGCCAAGTTCCCAGTCCCGTTGTAGAGAGGAAAGAGAGATTATTTGAGCAAGGGGATCAGGATCATGATGAGGAAGCCCCAGAGACAGCAGACCCAACTAAGGGGATGCCACTAACTCTGAAATAACAGCTGGGGAACCTGCATGGGACTGAACTAGACCCTCTGGATGTGATGTGGATGGCAGTCAAATGACATGGACAGTTTGTGGGGCCTCTGGTAGTGAGACCAGAATTTAACCTAAACAAAACACCTTTATTTCACAGGGGAAAAAGTAGAATTTAGTAGGCCTTAATAACATGAGTTATATAAAAGTCTCATTTCTCTTAAATTGTACCAAACTGTATAAATAACTGAACATTTACTCTTAAAATTAATGACTTGTCAGGTCACAGAGAATCCACAGAGGGGCTGATACCTTGTAGAGGACACCTCTATCCGGACTCTTAGAGGAGACTTATGAGTACATATGCAGATAAATGCTTAGTTGATCAACTGACTTAGTAAAATTAGAGTGTTTGTTTTTATACCGCTATATTCTAGTTTGTATTAGAATAATCATCACATCATTCTAGCCTTGTAAGTAAAGAAAAAAGGAAAGTTTCACAGTCAGTGCCTCACCCATCCTAAAGCTCTATAATACTCTGTCAATATTTTGCAACTATCCACAGGGGAAGATAGACTATATTGATTTTTAGCATTGTTGTAACCAAATAACCCCACACAAACATTAAAGACAATTATTTATTTTGATACAGTTTCTTTTTTTCCAAGGCAGAAATTTTATTTAAGTACAATAAAGTACACTGTTTTTCTAATAATATGTGATATCAAAACCCCATCTATATTTCCTAGGCATAGATGTTTTCAGGTGCTACTTTATTTATTTATTATATTTTTATTATTTAAACAATTTTAAAATTAAATAAAAGTTAATTTTACCATTAAAATTCCACCATTCACATGGGTGATGAGGTGATGATCACTACCTATAAATAACCCATTTGTTGATAATGTAAGCCATGTCTAAGAATGTCTAAGACCTGCTCTGCCAGAAGCATACCTTTCGTAAACGATTAGCAGTCACCCAGTAAAAGAGAACCATGAGAGCTGGTTGGGGAAGTGGGGTTACATTGGGCAATGCAGAAAATATGAGGGGTTTCCAGAGCTGACTAGACCAGATAAGTACACACTCATCAACCTATGTGGAAAATCATTTCCTGGTTGGACACCTGCCAGTTGTCCCCTAGGGCAGTGGCTTTTATGAGGCTCAGGTAACACAGCTTTTCTCCTGTGTCCAGAGCAATTTGCTCTGTAAGCAAACTCTGCCAATAGGCTGCTCATAATGATTGCCAGATGAATTGTTCTCTGTCCTGAATTTTTACTCTAATCTATGTCTCATACCTTTGGAAAACAAAGTCCATCACTGGACAATACTTAGCTTTTAAGAAATAGTAAGGCAAAATATCACTGCTGCATTAATTCAGGCCAGTGAACTCTTATGCAGGAAACTGACCAGTGTGAAGTCACTGATGTCAATAATATGATAAAAGAATAACTAGATGCCTTAAGTACCCAGGAAAGGTTATATGTAGAATAAATATAACTGACGTATGTTAGTTATTTGGGTACTAAGGAAAACTGACTCCTCTTCTTTATCTATTTTTCATAACTATATTCTATGTAATATACCATCCATGTGACTAACTTTTGCCCATGGGAAGCAGTGCAACTAAGAACATACCATTTCTGAGCATAACTTGAAGTGGCAGTGGCCTTGAGTCTCTCCTTGTCAACAAGCCTGGAACAGCTTTCTGGAAAATGCGAGATCATATAAGATGGAGCCTCCACAACCATCCATTCCTATGGCTCTGGACCAAAGAAAGCTATTACAAACTAGATGGCCCCCAGCTGACTCATCAACCAACTATCCGTTCATAGGTAAGAAGCTCTGCTGAGCACCCAAAACCTCACTTAGATAACAGCTGCCCCCCTAAGCCTAACCTGTACAGTTGTGAGAGAACCAACAAGTAGTTGTAAGCCGTTTAACTGTGGGGTGGCTTGTTTCCCAGTAACAGACAAGGCATGGGGTTTATTTGGCCCCTGTGTACATTGCAAGCATGCCAGCCATAGTCATCTACTGGGACTGGTGCTCTAAGGTCCGAAGCAGAGGACAGGTTCCACAGGGCAGTTCTCATACTGTACCCTTGGCATACAACACTGGAGATAGCCTCCTACTTCCCAGTTTTCCAAGTGTGGAATTTGCTGAACTGCTGTGCTAAACATAGCCACAAAATCCTGTCCTATCAATATTTAATTGTGGCTGTTCTTCCCTCCAGTGTCCTGTGATCAGGGGACAAGAATGACTTGCTACTTACTCTGCCTTATATGAGCTCAAGGCAGCCATGTGTGGCCAAGCATGAATATTTCATCAACACCATCTTGGGTGTGTGGAATACTAAGCATCTTCAAAAAATGTTCTAGAAATTGTTCAAGTTCTTAATTCAATGGTATCACTAGTATATGCTATTAAAGGATGTTCATTCTCTGTAATAAAATGCTGCTTATTTATCGACGAGGATGCCATAATGTAAATTATCTATACATGAATCTATCTCAATTGAATTGTAAATTCTTCAAAGTCAAACAGTATATCTTATTCTTCTTTAAAATTACCATGATTAGTGCAAGGCCTAATGTTTCAGGTTTGTAGTATAGTTTATGAACTCGAACCATTAAAAAGTTAGTCAGTCAATCAGTCAGTAAGCTAATAAACCATATGCTTTGCTGAGCCCTAGTATCATACAAATTCACAAACAGGACCACAAAATGACAGTGTTCTATTCCTGCTTCCCATAGTACACTTCTGCATTGTGTACCACCTTGAAGCATCAAGGGTTTCTGTTTGGTCCACAATATCTTTGTGTGCAGGTCACTGTGATGTGCAGTCTCCATTAACGTATAAGAAAGCCAAATTCAGATTTTACTTTCTTTCAATATTTCCATAAAAATAAAGGTCTGGCCCAAAAGGGACAAATACCGCAACAGGAGCAGAACTTTGAACCCAGGGCAGGGAGCACATTGCTGTTACAGGGAGGTTCACCCAGGTATTATCTTCTCAATTAAGCTGACATTTATCACCATACTCAAAGCACCTTTTGATGAAGATCCCTGCAACCCAAAATCTGCTCAATTTTTAAAGCATTTATTTGCCTTCAAATATAAACTAACCATGCCTCACAGATGGTAAGTGCTCAATGCACATTATTGACTTAAAAATTATATCCATTGCTTCTATGGTAGACAGAACCTCATGTGACCTTCAGGATTCTCTCATCTCACTCACACACATACACACACAGATACACAGACACACACACACAGAGACACAGACACACACACAGATACACACACACACACAGACACAATAGACATAGACACAGACACACACACACACAGACACATACAGGCACAGACACAGACACTCAGAAACACACACACACACACACACATAAACACAGAGATACACACAGAGGTACACACACAGACACACACAGACAGACAGGCACACACACCTATAAATCTATTCTGCTGTAGTAAAAGCAAGGGTCTGAGAAGATGAATGATTTTCTGGTACCACCATACCCTGATGAGTTGTAGTAAATGACAAAAGTTGAGAGTTTCTTTTTGAGACAGGGTCTGGCTGTGTAGCCCAGGCTTGTCTCAAACACATGTTTCTCTTGCTTCTTGTTGCACAGTGTTGGGAACGCAGACATCAGCCAATGGGTAAGGTGGAGAGGTGTTACAAGTAAGACTAAGGTTCCTATGTTAATCACAAAATGTTAACCTGGATGGACCTCAACTCATTAACAACAGTATTATTAGCTCCACTTCTATTTTTTTTTTTTTTTGATAAAACACCATGGCCAATGATGACTTATGAAAGAAGACTGTCTATGGCTACAGATGGGTAAGAGTTCATTTTGGCAGCGAGGCATGACAGCATTTGGCAGACATGGCCGTAGAAGCAGAGAGCTGAGGCATCACAACTCACCCACAAGCAGGAAACAGAGAAAAACTGGGAGTACAGTGTGGCTGTATACATTTCAGAAACACTGAGGCCTGAGTGTGAGCCTCGGAGAGTCTAACTAGAGGTGTGCTGAGCCTGGCACATAAACATCCTCAAGGCTCTCCTGAGTGATCTAAAGTGTCCCCAGCTAAAGATGGAAGTTTGGGCAATGAACATTTGTTATTTTTGGCCTCTGTGACAAATCAGACCCTCCAGGCATGCTATAATTTTAGTACATTGCCACAGGGGCCTAAAGGTCACAAAGGAGGGTTGTTTTGTGACTCTGGCTCTCCAATAGTTCATGAGCTTTGGTCTATTTTTTTCTTGCAGGGATGATTGTTCTGCTCAGATGCTTCTTGGCGACCATGCTTATACTGTGGAACTCTGGGTGTATTCTGTTCTTTAAGAACTGAAATGCAGTCACCCCTCCTCTTCCCTCCTCAGACTGTTGTACTTTAGAGAAAAAACTACATCCAGTTTTCTAAGATGTCTTGGGCATGACTCTGTGTCTATTCACAACCTCCAACCCTTCAGGCTTCCTCTTTCCAGTACTCCTATGTAATCAACCTTTTATTCCAATTGAAATTGCCTCCTGTTATCAAATCTATCAGTTCTCTCAAGACTTTTCTTGACACCAACCAAAAAGGAAACTATTTTTTGAGCAACACTCTCCCAAAGAGCAGCAATTTCATCAATGCCTTGTCTTAGAATGGCATCATCTTAGGAACACAACAGTTTGGGAATCAAATTCTAACAGCACAGATGGATGAAAAGGCAAAGCTAGGTTGCTATCTTCTGCAGCTATTTGCTTTTATGATATTACTAGCTAATAGTAAACACTGACTCAATCATGACCTTTCCATTCTGTTATTCAATGTTCATAATAAGAAAGAGTCCTAAGATGGGAGTCGTACTTTCCTGTAACTAAATAATACATTGAGATACACCAAGGAGCATAGAATCTGTGTTATCATCCCCTTGGCTCCATGTTCCTGGAGGTCAAGAAATTCACATGGTTTGCACTACATTACATTCCCAGAATCTAACTAGTAGCTGGAGTATGATTAGTACCTGGTAACAAATATGCATTCAAGTAGCAAAAAATAAATAAATAAATAAAATGTACAAGGATAACAGTTAGAGCTGACCCAGCTACTACTTAGTTTTACTCATGGAACAATTCTGAGCAGGCAAAAGCCTCCTCTGCATACAAAGTCAGGATTGTAGATGAGTCAGGGTTCTTTTATCTCGACCTTGTGGTTCAGAGGGGTTTCTATTTGGACTAGCAAGACAGAAGATGTAAGCTAGAACTGACTCACAGGGCTATGGCTTCCTGTATTCTACCTGTCTCCAGGAATAGTTGGAGATGTTGGGTTGTTAGGCATTAGCTAAATAGCTTCTAAATGTGGATGCTGCCCTGTATCTTTAAGAAGGTAGAAACCAGGTGTCATTTTATCTCCTCAAAGAAAAATGCTTTCTCCTCTCAAAGAAGATAGCAGTTGTAAAAAGAAATGTGTAGAGATCCAGACTAAATGAATACAGGCATCTTGGTTGTAATTCTTGCTTTTACCACCAGATCACACTGGCCCAATAGAACAAAGTCATTAAGACAGTTGTGTGATGTGATGCACCAGGTGCTGTTGCCACACTGCTTCTGAACTGACACTAGCTTGTTAATCATTGAGAAAAGCCAAGTAATTCTATCTGGTTATAGCCAACTTTCTCAGCTTAGTACAGGAGCCCTTCTCCCACACCTTTAGACTTCTGAAATCTATCTTTCTTGCTATTCTCCCAAGACACACTGTGACTCACAAATCCAAAGTAAGCTCTACTCTGTGCAGTACCAGACCTGTCTGCCTCCTTTGGGAAAGGAAAGCATCTTGTGACTGCTCTTATATACTGATACTGGGTTTTTCTAAAGCATCATGCAAACTGAACATGTGTGTAGCCTGGAATACAGATTTTTTTTTTTATCACTTTATTGTACCAACACCTACTGTCTTCAGATTTGGGAACAGGAACATCAGCAGTTCTTGCCCAGCCCCCAGGCCAAATCCTTACACCTGACCTGTCATTCATGCACACAATTCCCTCTCAGCAAAGAATCTAAATCTGGCATCTTCTCTTTGTTTCTCCCTATTTCTAGGTCCAGGTCATTGACCTTAAGTGTTGAGCACATTCTACATTGGTCTTCAGTGCACTAGCCTTCTAATAGAAACAATTAACTTCTTTTCTTCACCAAAGTTGTATTTCTAAAGACAAACCTGCTAGATTCTACCTCACCTCAATAAGGAAAAACAAAGCCAATGAAGCCTCTTCTTTACTTTCTGTGAATTCTCAATCAAGATCCAAATCTATCAAGACTAGTATTTCAATTCACCTACTATCAACTTATCCCAAATCGTAACCTGCTGTCACCACGGTCTCTTGGTCACTGTCCTGCTCAGATAATCTCATACCGACTTCTGGCTCAATGTTCTCTGTGTCAGATTTACAACTCTTTCCTTTTTATTTTCTCCTATCCCATTATTCTCTATGTTTGTCTATCTACATCTCACTTCTACAAAACTCTACTCTGTTCAATATTGTTTGATTTCTTGATACCATGGCGTACCTCTTTAACTATCTCAAAGGAATGTCAACTGAAACAAAACAACAATCCCATGGGAACTTTCTCTTGGGGATAAAGGACTGCACTAAAACTGGAAGCAGAAGTGAGAATGTAACTTTCTAGTACCCATACACATTCTTTCTCCCTACAATACTCTAGTAATTGTCACCACTGCCACCATCATCATGACCATCATCAAGCTAGTTCTAAACCACCTTTAATTTCCCACACACATATCTCAGTGTTTTCTGTTTGCCTCAGGAATGTAGCCACCAGACAGCCCGATTTTATGAAATTATCTTGTTTCCCAAAAAGGCCAGCTAGTGTTCCAAAACTATTTGGTGGAGCCCTGTGTTTCATCTTTGAGCCTTTAAGCCAACTTGCTCACTAGCTTCCAGCTACAAGTGAGTCTTCCTGAGGCAAGGTCAAGATGCCACGGAGTTCAAGGGGGATTTTGCATCAACAGAGTCATACATGGCTCTGTTGGGCAATTATGCTTCAAAATGTTGATGTTTAGCTCTGACTCAGAAGTTGGGGCCCTTGTCTGGGAATCCAAGGGAGTGAGACATGAAGATTACTGTTCACTAACATCCTCTCCCCTTGTAAATCTGATAAATTGTTCAGTATCTGTTCTAAATTCTGAATGTCTATGCCTGATCTCTGCTTTTCTTTCCCATCTGACCTCTTTCTGGTCCATGTGGCCAATGGCTTAACTGAGACCCACTATCCTTCCATCCTATAAAACATGACTTTAAGATGTTTTTGTGAAACAACTTACTTCTTGTTTTAGGAAGTTCTTTAGAGGCATTATAAGACCTTAGCTTTATTTCCTATTCTCTATTAAATGAACATTGGCTCTTACAACATTACATTTTAAAAAGAATTTAAAATATTTTTATTAATTATTTGGTAATTTAATACATTGTATTTTTATCATATTCACTCCCTTCCCAAACTCCCCCCAAATCCACCCCTTCCATACTAACCTATTTGTAACCTCATTTTTTTTGCCAAGTCCATTGTATCCAGTTTGTCCTGCACGTACACTCCTGGGAGTGTGGCCATCCACTGGGGTGCAGTTCATCTCCCAGGGCCACATCCTCAGAGAAAACTAACTCATCCCCTCCCAGCAGCTATCAGTTTCCAGCAATTCTTTAGCCAAGGGTGGGACTTAATGCCCACTCCCCTCCACCTTCGGGCTGGAATTTTGTCTGGCTTGAATTACATTTTAATTTTTAAAAACAATGACAGTTCATAACTCTATACTAATAATTTTATCTGTTTGGATAAAGAATTGAAAACTGAAAAAGTTCATCTCCAAAGTCACACAGGCAGCTTAGAGACTTGTAAAGTACCTGAGCCTGGAATACAAATCCAACTCTAGTGATAAAAGCCTTGGTATTTCTCAAAGTGTTCATTTTCTTTTGATGTGGCCATTTTGATGCCAGGAATGACTTGATGGGGTTCACAGGCTGAGAGATGAGGCTGAGCTTATACACAAGAAGGAATATGCTAGATATTTCTTCTCTAAACATTACTACAAATATAGAACACAGTGCTTTATATATATAATATACAAATAATTTATTTATAAAAATATGTATTTGTAAATGTATTTATAAATATATAAAAAGCGTATTTGGGAATATATTAAAATATATAAATTATCATATATAGTGGTGTAGTAAATATATATTATGTACATAATAAATATATATAATGGTGTAACAAAGTATCAAAACACTTTTCATGTTTATTTATAATTATAAAATATTATATTCTTAAATTATTTTTGTAAGTTATTTGTAAACATATTTATTTACAAATGTATTTATAAATATATAAGTGTATTTGTGAATATATTAAATATATAAATTATATATAATGGTATAGCAAATAGATATTATGTACATAATAAACATATATAATGGTGTAACAAAGTATAAGAACACTGTTTTTATGTTTATTTATAGTTGTAAATATAATTAGATTCTTATTTTTATAATTTATTTATAAATATATAAACATAAGGAAGTATAAATCCTGTGTTTGGTACTTTGCTACACTTTTTAACAAGGCTTCATCAGCATGTGCCACTTTCTTCCCATCCCCTCTACCACAAGGTCGTAGTCCATACAGAATAAGGACCTAGACAAAGCTCTTCGGGGTGATGCACCTCAGTCATTGCTCTCACCACCAAGAGCAGAAGAATGAAGCTCTAGTGACTGCAGAAGCAGATTAAGTAAGAACCAGGTCCTCCAGGCCTCTTGTTAGCCTGCTTCCTGACCTGCTCCCTTTGAATGCCCCACACCCTACCTCCCACAACCTACCCTGTCCAAGCTGCCTCTGACTCAGCTACCCCATTATGAACCAAAGCATACTCCAGGACTCATACTTCCAATATCCTTCTTCCATATTAAGCTAGAGTTCCCACTAGATATCTTATAAAGGCATAAAATTTAAACACTTCTACTTAATCTTCTTTATTAAAAGGATAGAATTAAGTGAAGTTTCACTGAACAAAAATGAAGTACATTTAGCAAAACAGAGTAGAAAGTAAAAATACCTTTAACATTCAATTATTAATATTTTTAGATAATTAAGATTATTAAAGATAATGACTAGTAAAACATTCTAAGAAGATTAGTGTCTATATTCAAGTTTTGAAGAATACAAACCCAAAGGAAATAAAATAGGCAATTAAGATTAGAAACTGAAAGTATTTTTCTGCATAAAAACTAAGTAGTATGATACGTTTCTATGTGTAGAGTCTTACAGTAAGAATGACATTTATCCAAAAAGCCATAGGAAACAAGCGACAGAGGAATGAGCTCTTCTTTTACTGGTACTGGGAGTTCTGGAAGCTTTGAAAAGCTCTGGGTAGATAGTAGCTGTTCCTGTCTCTGTATTTATATTATTGTATCTCGGCTTCACACTGTACACCTATCACTCCTCCAATAGCTGCTTTATTCTCCTACGGGAGCAAAGCCTGTATGCTATTGGTCTGAATTAGAAAAGAATTCAAAATTTCATTCTAGCTGCTCCTCTCAGACCCATGTCTTATTAACCTCCACCTTGTGCCTCAGTTGCATTATACATAAAATGAAGAAAATCATCCTGAATTATCAGGGCAGATGTGAAGACCAACTGAGATCATTCCAATGAATAGCTTGGCACGAAATTTAATACAGAGTCAGAACTTAGTAAGTGTTAACTGTTTGTTTTGGTAAAGGAGACTGAAATCTTACAGGACACCCTCCTTGTTCATCCCTGGCAACGGGTAGCTAAAATGGGAGCTGAAATAGTAATTGAATGAATTAACACAATTATCTTTTCAATATTCCTCATTTTCCTTTTTCCTTTCTGTCCTGTTAAAATGCCACACATCATACACACATGGGAAGGGGGAGCAACCACTAAGATTCAAATATCCATATATTATTAATGAAAATAAATAGGACAATCAAAGGTATGTGTCTTTCATGGATATATTTTAGAACACACCAATAGCAATGTGGAGAGACAGAAGTGCAGTAACTTTGGGTCCACTTGAGTTTAGTTTTGAGAAAATATTACACCAATGGAAATAAAAAGGGAAATGGATTGGAAATGTATTCGTGAGGTCACATGATAGAGTTCCAGTGATGGATTAAACATGAGGAATCAGAGAGTAGGAGTTCCCTCTCAGGTACCACACGTCTGTTGTAGGTTGTTTCTAGTCCCTGCCTATGGGCACTGCTGAGCAAATATCTGCAGAGTAGGATGTTGAGCTTCTGGACATATGCCAAAGAGTGGTCTAGTTTAGCCATGTGGTAGATTTATATATATATATATATATATATATATATATATATATACATATATATATATATACATATATATATATACACACACCAAATATACACACACCAAATATACACACACCAAATACATATTTAACATACACATTTTTAAATATTGTTAACATATGCACCACTGTTCTTACTCCCCTCTTCCCAGTCATCATCCCTCAGCTTCCTACCATTGCATCTCCCCATCCATTCCCCAGAGAGGGTAAGGATCCCAGAGTGAGTCAACAGCATATCCAGTTGAGGTAGGATCAAGCCCTTCCTCCAAGCATCGAGACTGAGCAAGGTGTTCTTCTGTAGGAAATTGGCTCCTCCAAAAAAACAGTTTATGCACTAGAAATAAACTCCGGTCTCCACTGCCAGAGGCCCCACAAACTGCCCACACCATTTGACTGTCATCCATACTTAGAGGACCTCGTTCAGTAAAACACAAGTTCCCCAGGTGTCAGGTCAGAGCCAGTGAGATCCCAATAGCTGGGGTTAGCTGACTCTGAGGGTCTTCTCATCATCATCTTGACTGCTTTGCTCATATAATCCCTCCTCCTTCTCTTCAACTAGACTTGGAGCTCCACCCAGTACTGAGCTACGATCTCTGCATCTGCTTCCATTGGTTGCTGGATGAAGGTTCTGTAATGACAGTTAAAGAGGTTATGAACAAGTGTTACAACTCTGGGGAAGGGATGAAAGATATCCTGACTGTTCAGGAAGCCAGGCTATACCTGTAGAGCTGTCAGGACAGTTCTGAAAGCTGGAGCTGCATGGGACAGCTCAGCTCTGAAGGGAAAGGTATCCTGACTGTTCAGGAAGTGAGGCTATACCTGAAGCAGGTGCAGTGGGGGATGGTCTTCCTGCAGGATATAGCAATCCTGTTTCTCTCCTGGAGGGCTGCTACAGCTGAGTTTGCTCCGCCCCCTTAAGGGGCTTCTTGGCAAAGCTTTGCTTCTTCTCTCCAGTCCAAGGTGTTAATTCCTTTGTTTCAATCTGCTAATGGGAAACCCTGCAATGGAGCATCTCCTCCAGCTCCAATGAAAAGGTGTTGCGTTTTTCTGCTTTGCCTGGTTCAGTCCCCGTAAGGGGACATCTCTGCAAAGTTTTTCTGCTTGGTCCACTAAGGGATGTCCCCGCAAGTTCTTCTCTGTGCTGGCAGAATGAAGATCTTCACCCAAGACTCTTCTGAGAAAGAGATTTATTTGGGAAGAAGGAGTCCAGGTGAGTGGTTGTCTTTACCAGACTGGGAAAGAACAGCGAACAGCTGAACAGGCAGAGGGGTTTATATAGGGGCTCTTAGGGATGGAGTTTCTCCAGGGATACTCAAGGGTTGTTAGTCATTCTTGCTCAGGGATTGGTTAGTTTCACTGGTCAGGGGTGGAGACAGTTGATTTCAGGGCCAAACTTTGTTTCTTTTACTGGCCTTTTTTATGTTTTTGGACTTTAATTCTAAGGCCGGGACATATTTCTTGGCTCTAGGGACCAAGTGTGTTCCTCTGGTGCTAGGTTCAGAGCCAGGGCACGTTTCTTTGGTTCTGGTTAAGGGATAATTTTTTTCTTTCACTAGCTCTGGTTTCAGGGCCAGGGTTGATTTCTTTGGATAGTCCATTTTCCCTACAATGGTCATCAATTTGACTACAGGGTAAGGCCATTTTAGGCACCCTCTCCACTATTGCTTGGAGTCTTACCTGGGTCATCTTTTTGAGTTCTTTGGTATTTCTCTAGCATCAGGTTTTTCTCTAACCCTACAGTGGTTACCTCACTCAAGATATCTATTTCAGTGTTATCTCTCTCTGTCCTTCCCCCAACTCAACCATTCCATTCCCTTATGTTTGCTTCCCACCTCCCCTTATTAGATCAGATGGTCCCAATTTATAGAGGAGGTCATATCTACTTCCCTTTCCCAGGGGGGATCCATAGATGTATTTCTTAGGTTCCTCCTTGTTACCTAGTTTCTCTGGGGTTGTAAACTGTAGCCTGGTTATCCTTTGCTTTACCTCTAAAACCCACTTATGAGTAAACACATACCATGTTTGTCTTTCTGGGTCTGTGTTACCTCACTCAGGATGATTTTTTTCTAATTCCATCCATTTGCCTGAAAATTTCAGGATGCCTTTTTCTGCTGAGTAGTATTCCTTTTTGTAAATGTACCACATTTTTAAAAATCCATTCTTTAGTTAAGGGTCATCTTGGTGTTTTCAGGTTCTGTCTATTATAAATAATTCTGTTATGAACACAGTTGGGAAAATGTCCTTGGGGTAAGAAAGTACATCCTTTGGGCATATGCCAAGAGTGGTATTGCGGGGTCAGTTTTCTGAGAAACTGCTTTACTGATTTCTGAAGTGGCTGTATAAGTTTACACTCCCACTAATAATGGAGGAGTGTTCCCCTTAGTCCACATCCCCTCCAGCATATACTGTCATCAATGTTTTTGATCTTAGCCATTCTGACAGTTTTTAGGATGGTACCTCAGAGTTGTTTTCGTTTGCATTTTCCTGATGGCTAAGGATGTTGAGCAATTCTCTAAGAGTCTTTTAGCCATTTGAAGTTCTTCTATTGAGAATTCTCTATTTAACTCTGTACTCCATTTTTAAAAATTGGATTATTTGGGGTTTTTTGATCTCTAGTTTCTTGAGTGCTTTATCTATTTTAGAAACAAGCTTGGTCAGATGCTGGGTTGGTGAAGATCTTTTCCCACTCTGTAGGCTGTCATGTTGTCTTATTGACCATGTTCTGTGCATTACAGAAGCTTCTTAGTTTCAGGATGTAAATAGACCCACATCTATCACCCTGCACAAAACTCGAGTTCAAGAGAATTGAAGACCTGAACATAAATCCAGTTGTACTGAACCTGATAGAAAAAAAAGTGGTTCATAGCCTTTAACACATTGGCACAGGAGACCACTTCATAAATATAACACCAGCAGCACAGACAATGAGGGAGATAATAAATAGGATATCCTATTTTGGGTTTCATAAAGGAGTCTCCATGCTGATTTCCATGGTAACTGCATTTATTTCCATTCCCACCAACAGTGACTGAGGGTTGCTCTTTCCCTACAACCCATCAGCATTTGGTTTCATGGTGCCAAATGTTTTGTTGATATAAGCCATTCTGACTGGGGTGAGATGAAATAGTCACTTTTAACCTGCGTTTCCATAATTGCTAAAGAGGATGAACACCTTTAAAGGTATTTCTTGGCCATTTTTATGTTTTCTGTTAAGAAATAAAATTCTCTTTAAAAATGTTATTCTATTAATGTTTTCTAAACTGGGCCATTAGTTTCCTTGATTCTTTGCTTTTTGTGTTCTTTGTATATCCTGGTTCTTAATCCTCTGTAAGATGTGTAACTGGCAAAAATTCTCTCGTATTTTGTGAGTTTCTTCTTCTTTCTTCAATTGATCATTTCCTTAGTTGTGCAAAGATGTTCTAGTTTCATAATGTACCCAGTGTCAAATGTCATCTTTAGTTCCTGGGCTAAAGAGTTCTGTTTTTTAAAAAAAATCACTCCTATACTTACATCTTATAGAGTATTACCTATGATTTCTTCTAGTTTTAGTGTTTCAGGCTTCAAATTGATGTCTGTGATCCGCTTGGATCTCATTTCCATTCTTCTACATGTGGACATTGAGTTTCCCCAAAAAACATTTGTTGGAGGTGCTGCCTTCTCACCAATGTATAGTTTCTGTCTCTTCATCAAATATCAGATTACTTTATTTGTAAGGAGTCATGTCTAGGTCTCCTATCATATACCATCAGTTTATTTGTCTGTTTTGTGCCGGTACCATATTAGTATTTCAGTAGCTCTATAATTTATCTTAAAAATTGGAAAAGAATACCCTCTAGTATTCTTTTCATTTAGGATTGCTTTAGCTTAGCTATCCAGGGTGTTTTCTTGTTCCATATGAATTTTAAGATTCTTTTTTCCTATTTGTATGAAGAATGATGTAAGTATTTTTATTGGGATTATGTTAAATCTGTAAGTTACTTTTGTTAGGATGGTCATTTTCACAATACTAATTTTATCCATCCGTGACCATGGGAGGTCTTACTATACTCTAGTGTCTTTATCTCTTTCTACAGAGATTTGAAGTTTTCATTATAGAAGTCTTTTACCTCTTTGTTTGGGTTTATTCCAAGATATTTTAACATCTGTGATGTTACTATAAATGAATGTGTGTTCAGGATTTTTCTCTTGGTGTTTGTTGGTAGTGTATAAAAAGGCTGATGATATTTTGTAAACTGATTTTGTATCCTGCCACTTTGCTGAAATTGTTTATTGTTTCTAGACTTTTTCCGGAAGAATTTTTGGGATTTCACATGTATGTTATCAAATAATCTGAAATATGGATAATCTAGTTTCTTCTTTTCATGTTTATAACCCTTTATTTTCTTTTCCTTCTCTTGCCTTACTGCTCTGGCTGGTGCTTTCAACATTATTTTGAAAAGGAATAAGGAAAGTGGGCAGTCCTACCTTGTTTCTGAGTTTAGTTGGTAGAGCTTCTATGGCATCAAGCAATATTATGCAAGCTGCCAAAAAAGGTAAGCAGAGTGTTATCCAGATGCAACCCCTATAAACCACAACCATGACCAACAAGGCAAGCTATCCACAGAGGTGAAATAGTAGTACTTGTATGGTGAGGAATCAACAGCTGTCCAGTTGGATGGAGGGGCATATTCAAAAGGAGGGACTTGAAACTTAGCCAATTTCTTGAACCTAGTGAGGTCATGGACTTTGGAAAAGAATCTATTACTATGAACTTGCTAGACCAGCATGATTGGTTGCCATATTCCAAATGTTATCAAACCCACAGATAAGTGTCCTCACACTGCATCAAAGTAGCTTCTTTTTAAAGCAGATGAAAACTATCACAGGCAAAAGGGGGTGATAAACAGTCTGTGGGGAGCCCATTCTCAATTAATATATCCACATAATGGGTCTTTCATCCTTGGCCCAGGAAACATCACGGAAGAGAGGCAGAAGGATTCTTCAAGGCAGAGCACCGGGAAGTCTGCTATGAAACAGTCACTCTTAGAGATAGCTGCATAAAGAACACTGGGACTGTGGCAGTATTAATAGGCACGCTGACGTGGAATTAGAAACATTTCTCAGGGTCCCATCCCTAGACAAAGAACTACAGGCAACTAATGATAACTGGGAAAGGGAAAATTAGCCCCTCTCAAAGAGGAACCTCCTTATTCGTTATCCAATACAAACGTTCACCCCTGAAACCATAAATACATCACCAAAAAAAGCTAGACTCAGAAGGTTGTATTTATATATTTGTGCATACATATATATGTGTACACACATACATATATATATGTATATATACATACATACATATATATGACAATAGTAATCATTTAAAAGAGGCTATCAATTTGAGGGCCAGCATGGGAGGGGTTGGGGGAAAAAGGTACCTTGGAGGAAGTAGACGGAGGAAAAGGAAGATGAAAACTGTATATTTTATTTAATCAAAATGTATTTTTTGAAAATGAATAAACAATTTATCAGTAAGATGGAGTAATTATAAACTTATATGTGACTAATAATATAGTCTCAACATATATCAAACTAAAGAAAGTTGATAAAGTCATTGCTTCATAATATAAATCAATGTATATCGGATCATAAAAACATATTATCATGAGAAACTTTTTTGTTATAGAGTGGCAAATCTATAATAGCTTCACAAATAAACCTTCACAAGTTGTTTGCAAATTATATAAATTAATATGCTCCAAGAAGAGAGTAAGGAGCCCTCCAGTGAGGCTCTCATTTGACCCATCCCTGTCCCCAGTTCTTGTTGTCTTAATTTTGTGTTCATGGGTGAAACATTCTTTAAGTCCAGGTCCATCCATGTATCCAAAAACAAACCAGGCTCCAGCAGAAAGTGGTGTTTTCACCCCTGCTGCTAGTATAATTTAACCTCTCTGCCCTTCAGTCTTTCTCCAGAGGTACTAACTTGGTCCCCAACTCACACTTTTTAACAGTTAGCTCTGGACTTCTGAGAAATGCTTGTCATCCGGTCAGTGTGCCCATCTGCCTAGTAAGAAATCCCTTGCCTTCAGCCTCTATGAGAGCAGTTCTCAACCTATAAGTTGTGACCCCTTTAGGGGCTGAATTACCCTTTCAGGGGGTCACATATGAGGTGTCTTACATATCATATATTTACATTACAATTTATAACAATAGCAAAATTACAGTTATGAAGTAGCAATGAAATAGTGTTCTGGCTGGACTCACCACAGAATGCTGGCAGCGTTAGAAAGGTTGAGAACCACTTACCTATACCGTTTGTCTGATCACTGAAAAGTTACAACTGAGTCTCTTGGAAATATCAGCTCCCGAACAAAAGGAACTGTCTCTGTTGAAATAGTAGATGGGTCACCTACTCCTATCTCTTTGGTATAAATCTGGGGTCTGGTATCAGTGGTCCCTTAGCTTGGTAGCTGGGACATGTAGACTCTACTCCAGTTCCAGAGACTGGCTTTACTTTGTAACTCTTACATCCTCACCATCTACTGTTTGTTGTATTATTCAGTAGAAAGCTGCTTAAGCCCATTAGGACTCTACCACTTCCAGAGTGCCCACCCTACATTGATGGGGGATAATAAGATAAATAAAACCTTTCCACTGTCAAAGTTCTAGAACAGGACACCAGCATCAGCAAAAGCAAACATAATTATTCTGTATCTACATATGTACTGTGATTATTTCTTAATCTTGCAAATACAATAGTATGCCAATCAGGCTTGCAGAGGGGGTGTTGAAAACAACAGAAAAAATGCTAGCCAGTTTCAGCAAAGAAATGTATCACCTTTCATTATCTAGTCCAAAAACAAAGAAAAAGCCTTGAAAAGAACAGGACCTTAGATAGCATCAGGAACATTTGCTTCAGGAACGGAATCCAGTCTCTCCAGATGACACCAGTGAGCCAAATAACTCATATTTCTTTTACTTCCCTTATGTTAATTTTAAGATACCATGTGGAAGGCATTCTAGCCTGCCTATTTCTTAGTTGAGAAAAGATAAGTCTCTTTCACAACACCAGGGAGAAAAAAAAATATGAAATACAGTAGAGAGAATTCCTAAAGAAAGAGAGAGGTACTGTTTGTGGGAGGAGACAGGATGGTGCGTCCTCAACAGATGTCAAGGACAAAAGAGCAGCCTGGAAGATGTTCTCTGAAGGCTAGAATTTTATGTCTAGGCCAAGATGTCCCGGGGACAGAATAAATGAAAGCAGAATTGTTTAGGAACATTTGTGCAAATGATCTTTCAAGATATTATGAGGCCTAGTACAAGTGCCTTGTAAATGAGTTTAGAACCAAGTAGAGAGAAAGGTGTGATAATGGAAACACTGATATTTCCATGGGGAAAAAAGCAGGAAAACCAGAAGAAAGTATCAGTTCATCTGGGGTGTTTATCTCAGTAGAGGAAAAAGAGAACTCAGACTAGAAACACACTGGTCAAAGTATAAAGTGAAAATTAACAAAGACGTCCTTAGCCATCAGAGAAATGCAAATCAAAACACCTCTGAGATCCCACCTGTCAGAATGGCTAAGATCAAAACACTGATGACGGCCTATGCTGGAGGGGATGTGGAGCAAGGGGAACACTCCTCCATTGCTGGTGGGAGTGTAAACTTGTACAGCCACCCTGGAATGCAGAATGGTGGTTCCTCAGAAACTGGGAATCAATCTCCCCAAAGATCTGGAAATACCATTGTTGGGCATATATCCAAAGGATGCACATTCGTACCCTAAAGGCATTAGCTCAACTATGTTCATAGTAATATTATTCATAATAGCAAGAACCTGGAAACAACCTATATGCCCCTCAACTGAATAATTGATTAACAAAACTGTGGTACAACTACACAATAGAGTACTGTTCAGCAGAAAAAAAAATCCTAAAATTTGTAGGCAAATGGATGGACTTGGAGAATATCCTCCTGGGTGAGGTATCACAAGCCCAGAAAGATTAACATGGGATGTGCTCACTCATAAGTGGATTTTAGACAAAAAGCAAAGAATACCCAAGCTGCAAACCAAACCCCTGAACATCTTGGGATTAGAAGGAACTTAAGAGAGACATCTAGGGTTTCCCCTAGAAAGAGAAAATAGAGAAGATCACCTGAGCAAATTGGGACCATAACAGGTTGTAACCAAGAAGAGTTGGGAACAAATCATGAGAGAAGGAGATGGTTGAGTGAGAGGAGCAACAAAGATGGAGAATAAAAGAGATGGATATCTTGATAAAGGAAGGCAATGTTGAGCTGGAAAGAGGCCAGGTGTTAGGGAAACTTCCAAGAACTCATAGGATGTCCCTGGTTAGGTCTCCAACCAATAGAGGAGGGGGTGCCTAAACAGGACTTCCCCTATAATCGAATGAATAATCATCCTAAATGTCATCACAGAACCTACATCCAACAATGAATAGAGGTGGAGGCAGAGATTCATGGCAGAGCACTGGGCAGAGCTGCTGGTCCAGACAAGAGCGAGAGAGGAAAGTCTGTATTTAGCAAGGGGATTGGGATTATGAGGAAAATTCCCACAGAGATGGCTGGCTGGAACTCTAGGGAGCTCACTGGATCAAGAACAGCCACTGAGGAACCATCGGGAAAAGGAGCTAGGCCCTCCAAGGGTAGGCAACTCTCAATTGGCATGGGCAGTATGCGGAGCCTCGAGGGGTGGGATCAGACTGTGTTCTTGTGCGTGGGCTGGCACCTTGGAGCCCATTCCCTTCAGAGGAACACCTAACCAAGCTTTGACCTTGGGATGAATGGATCAGACTTGCCTGGAGTGAGTGTGTCATGCTTAGCTGACCCACCTTGGGACTTCTTGCCGTCTTGAAGGAGGGGATAGGGGTTTGAGGAGGGGGGGGGAAGCTGAAGGCTGACTGGAAGGGATTTGGAGGAGGGAAGAGAGGGAGATACATGGATAAAAAGAAATTTTTATTAAAAAAAATAATAAAATTAACATAACAAAAAACTCTGTATACACACACACACAAGGTTTATGAAAACCAATACTATAATTTCTTTCAAAAGCAGGTAGCTTGAATGTGTAAATATTTTCAAGTTAGGTCGGTATTGGTGATGAGGAACAAGTGAAAGAATGAGCTGCCTCACTCCAGTGAGGAGGTAAGAGGCCTTGGTTTCTGCTGGCAGCAGTGTACCACAGAGGGACCGGCCAGTGCAGGAAGGATGATGTAGAAATGAGTGCCCATTTGCAGCAGTGGACTACAACAGAATGAGGAGCAATGGATGGTTACAACTGGCACAGATTTCAAGGCAGAGGAAAACCAGGAAAGGTGGGTGAAATGTGCCTAGCTTACCATGCCAGGGAACAGGAGGCAGAGAGTTCAATCCTGAGGCAATCTGCTTTGGGATTGCTGATCACAGTGTTATGAGTAAAGTAAGAGGGGGAAGATTCCAGACCAAAGAGATGATCTTGTTGATAATCTGTATTCATAGAAATTGGTGGTAAAGTGCCACTTGGTCCTTTTTGAGTCCATATGGTGTAATATAATGCCAGAGATGGGATAATGTATAAAGACCAGAGTTCTACTTTTCACAAATCAGCAAGTTTGATTTCTGGTGAGGACCCTGTCCTAAGATGGCACCTTGGATGCTCTTTCCTCTTCGCATGCAGAAAGGTAGAAAGGGCGAAAGAAAAAGCCGAGAGACTCCACCCTCCTTTTCAGTTGATAAAACCCACAGTGAGGACGAAATCCTCAGGGCACAATCACTTCTCATGGGCGCTGGGGTGACGCTTAACACTGGCAGCATTACATTATGAATTACATTTCAGTTTGGATCTTTGTAATGGAACCAACATCCACATTCAAACTAGGAAAGTTAATGAAAGAATCAAAAAATCAGAGCAAACAGAGAGAAAATGGCCCAGTACTGAGTGCTGGGCAGCATGGTGAAGACAAAGACTGCGTTAGTCTAGTACTTTGAGAATAAAGTAAAGTTGAGGAGACTTTTAGAATAAAGTCCATCTGGCTTGCAGAGATTTGGGGTAAAGACAACAAGTGACCGACTTAAAGATGAGTGACAAGAAAGAGCCAGCCAGAGAAGGGGGGGTGTGTGTCCTGGACCGCAGGAAGAGGAAGAGCAATACAGAATGACTGGAAATGAGCAAGCTCCATTTTCTAGCTTTGATCTCAGTAGGGTGAGGGTGAATCTGTATGCCAAAAGCAAAACTGGAAGATCTGAGACATTAAAGAAAAAAAAAAAAAAACCAAAAACATTTGAAGCAACTGCTGTGAGTTATCTATTATGATGACATCTTCTTGGATGGTGGAAAATCCACTAACGTCTCCTAATTCCTAGAAACTCCTGCCTTTGTGATCCAAACCACTGAACTGCCTATCATCTTAACAGTTTGACAGCCACAGTGGCCAGGGGTCTGTTGACTTCTGGTTCTCTGCTGACTGGGACAATACTCTCCATCTAATGGCAGTCAGGCAACAGAATAGCTGACTTGTTATTTTGTCCAAGAGGCTACCATTTCACAGCCACTTTTCCTTTGGAGGTTTGTTTTATTTAAATTGATATGACTGTGGTCCCTGAGTCCAGGTGGTCTCAGTGAATCAGACAAGAGTCAGTATGGCACAGTCACCCAGATATTTTTTTAGCATACAGAAAATCCCTATGGTTCCATAATACTATTGAGACATATATCATTGTTTTTATCTTTGTCACATATTACTTCATTTCTAAGGAACTCAGAAATAGAGAAAATAGATAGCCAATCTAAAATGTTCATTCTGTCATTATGCTTCAAGATGCTCCCATAAGACACGTGGCATTTTAACTTCACATATAATAAATACATCAGGGTGTCTCTAGTATGTTACCAACATATAAATGTAAAATATAATGGCTTTTATATACAGACTTTCTACCCATTAAAAATAAAGTTTATCAATAGCTTCAGTATATAATCTGTGCAGTCTTTGAAAATCAAAGCCAGAATCTACCCCATTCTCTTGCATCCACAAATTTTAATTTTTATATTTGTATGAGAATATGCCAGTTGATTTTTAAATTCAAAGAGGAAATTTCAATAATAAGATATAGGTGATTCTAGCGATTGTACAGGTACTTAATCAACTTTTAAGATATCGTTAGTCACAAAAACAAAACACAAAATCAGGTTAAAATTTGTCTATAAATCATTCTTCTTGTAAAGTTAATCCAAATAGTGTATATGATCAATAAATGAAAATATCATTGAAACTGCCATTATTGAAGTACATTTTAGAGTATTAATAATGAAAACAAGGTTTTCTTATAAAGAAATAATTTAGGAACACAAAATGCATATAAATGATAATGTAACGAACACCCACACCCTGTCACAAAGTTTGAGAATATATAGCATAGATTTAAATTATGTCAGTTTCAACTTAGAATCCCACTTTAATAACTACTTTGTAAAAATAATATGATTTAAAAAGTTCCTAATAGGATCTGCAATATTTGACCATGAAACTTAACGAAACGACTTAGAAAGCACTTGGGGACTCTGTCCTGTGGCTCCCAGTCCCCACGGTGTTATTTAGCTGTGGTTGCAGTGGGCTCATCAGGTGACTTGCCAGGCTTAAGGACATATGAAAAACAAAGAGAGCAAATGAAGGGAAATATTGCTATTTTCTTAAGTGAAGTACAAACAGAAAAAGAATGGGCCACTGCTATACACTCTCTGTGTTCTCATCTAGTTGTGCGATAGGATTGTATGCGGGCTCAGAAAGATAGAGTCCAGCTTAGAGTTTGGAAGAAACAATATCATATTGAGGGTCCTATTGGGTGCTAGATCCCATCATCAGGCATATTATACTTAATATCTTTGTAATTCCTTAGAGAGGAATTCTCATCGTTGTAATATTACACAAGAGGAAATGGACTTCCCAAAGGTGGTGGCTTTGGAATCTCTGTCCAACCTCAACAATTTATCTTAAAAAAAAAAACCCCAAAACAAAACATACTTTTTGCTTTGTTTTTCCTATATCTACTGCCTAGGGACTTAAGGTTTATAACAAAAAAATAATCATATAGTAAAGCATCATACACGAAAACAGAAGTTCACCTCCAAGGTAGTAAGATAGTTCTTACTCTTACTTACTTATCTAATTCCTTTGTTGGTCCAGGAACCAAAGCAGCTTCTTTATATTTACACCTAGAGACAAGAAGATACCAAGGCAACTCATGGACTAAGGAATACATTCTAAGAAAAGTCCAGGTCCTGATTGTGGGCATACAAGGTCACTTGAATTAATGGATGTCCAAAACCTCAAAAGGTGCTTCTGGAAGAATCTGCCTAATTATCATCAATGCTTCCATGAATGCATGGCTACTTCCAAATGCATTTATATTCTTTATCCACATTGTGCCTCTAACATGGTGTTTCTTTATTCCTAAACATCATCTAAACACTTTACAAAATCCTGGGATACAATCCCTGCTGCCTTCTGAAACAGAAGAGGCACCTGAGAAGTGGAAGTGTATATATAGAAAGAGGAGGAGGAGACAGAGGAGGAGGAGAAGATGACGATGATGATGATAATGATGATGAAGATGAAGACAATCAAGTAGAAGTAAAGGAATAAGAGAACAGAGCTCCTTAGGCCCTGAGCTGTTAGCACATCAAATAAGAGTAGGTGGCCTAGCGCACTCTTACTAATATTTTCTGGGTATTGAAACTCATAATAAACTGAGGAAAGCTCTGAGGTATATTTAACAAGAATAGCATATTGTGTACACAGATCCAAGAAGTATACACATTTCAGGCTAGAAAATCATAGACTAGATCCCTAAGGTTCCTTCCTATTCTGTATAAGAACCCTGGTGTAAATTGTAATTGCCACCAGACACTGAGTGCTAGTTATCTGCATTGCAGCCTACAGCCACAAATGAGCATCCAATAGCATTAAGGATATATCATTGTTTCAAGTGTCTGAATATATCACGAGTAAGTTTCATGTCCCTGAATGTATGCACTCCACCAAGCAGACCTCTGAAAACACTTCAAGTGCTGTGACAGTTTTCAACATGGCTCCTCTTTCTCCCCCATCCTATGCCCCAAGCCTCATACCAAATGTTCCAAGAACTTAAGTCTTAATAATAAATTAAAATGGGCAGTGTGTGTGTGTGTGTGTGTGTGTGTGTGTGTGTGTGTGTGTGTTAGCTTGGTTTCCCTCTCTCTCTTCTATCTTCTATAGAGGGCAAGATACTCACAGCAGAAGTTCTCCTTGACTGTGTTGCATTTCCATGGTGATAGCAGAGGTCATGCTTAACAAACCAGGGTGATGGGCCCCATCTACTGCAGAGAGGATGTGAAGGAAGGCCTGGCAAAGTGTCACTAGAAGACCCAACTTCACAACATCCTCCTTTGAATGACCCACAGAGTCTGGCTTATGCCTTTCTGAATGGACAAGCTTGTGATGTCTTGTGTATAATAATAGCTCCTTCCCTTCCCCCAGTGCAGAAATTTGCTGTGCCCTTCCTCTCAGAGGCCAACAACTGATGCCTCTCATGACCAACAATCTGTGAATTGTTTGAATATGTATGTGCTCTTTGTATTGCCACTGGCAGTTCAGAGATGCCAAGTTTTAGAAACCGAATGTACTTTAGCAAAGCAATTTGATCTTTGGGAACAAGAGATGCTAAATAAGTTCTGACCCTGTCAGGACAGGCCAAACAGATGAATTAATTAAATGGCGAGTGGGAAGCATCCAGTTTAAATCAAGTATCAGATAACTCAAATACTCCCCACTAAAATCCACCTCACTTATTCTGTCCAAAACTAAATGTCCCAATTTTTCAGGTTGGTATTTTCCTCTACTTTTATGTGGGCGTCTTGTATAGCTTTGTCCAGACTAGAACTAAAGAGGAGGGGAGGATGGGAAGAAGATGAGCTACAATGGGCCAAGGATGTTAAAGGCTCAAAACCTGTGAGTTCTTTGAGAGGAAGCAGAAACAGTCACAGCAGATGAGTGTTCTTAGGATCCTAAATATGGAATGAAATAGACCTTTGTGCCTTATGGAGAAATGGTCAAGGGTATTCAAAAGTAGGACAGCTTTTCCTATTTTAAATAATAGCTACAGATATTTAAAATTCAAGCGTTCCATATACATATTGTCTCCAATGATTATCTAAATGCAAAAGAATCTGGGATTTTAATAACCGAAGCTTCAGGTCCATATAGCAATTATCTACCAGATTTCCTGTTGGAAAATGCTACTCTAACAAACTAACCCCAATGAGATTAAAGGTGACCTTTTGGTCTTCACCCCATTCACAGGCTTTTTCTCTACTTCATTAAATACTCATGAGTCACTAGCTCAGACAGAACTGGCAGTCAACCTAGCCTCCCTTTTATCCATCCTAAGGAACATTGTGCAACCTTGGCTATATGCTCTTGTTAATATTGCTTGAATGCATTCCCTCCATCCTGTCTCCATTTCTGCCTGCCCCATTTAGACTTCCATCCTTTCTACTAAGAATGTTCACATCCTTTTCTATGTAGCCTTCTGCTTCCAGCTTGTCCATATCCAACAATCTCTTCTCTGATATAAGATCAGAATTGTCTTTTCAAATGTGATTATAGTCATTCCTCTGCCTCAAAGAAACCAAAGTTCAATGCAACAAACACAGCTTTCAGCCTGACAGGGATAAAAAGATCAATTATTATAAATTCAAATGAGTAACCATGGCCTGGGGACATAGATCTAGGTAAACCCAACTTCCCTGCTCCAATATGATAACTGCTTCCCAATGTTCTTAAAGTCACGTAACACATAAAACCCCAACTCAGGATACCTTTCAAATATATTGATAGAGATAGCATATAGACAGGTTATAACAAAGAAGGGAAAAGGTCTACTATAGGTCTTGGGTGCTATCTGTTAGCCTTTGGTAGGGGGAAAACAAATGGTCTACCAACAGATTCTGAAATATTTCACCTCATAGTCACAGAGATGTTAGATCACACACTGAAGTAGGTGAAAATGGCAATGAAAGGGTCTAAAGGTAGCCCAAGACAAATGATAATTAGACTCTGTCCTGCAAATGTCTAGCCCTTTACACAGCACTGCAGTTGTAGTTAATGTGTCTTAAGGAAGGTTCAGTATAAGGTGTGACTTCTTTCCACAAACTTACATTCATACTACCTTCAGGATAAATCCCAAATGTACAAGACTTGGTAGGAATCATGTCCTACTTCCTCTCTTTCCCCACTGTACACGGCACTCTTTTCTCTCCTCAGACCATCTGCACACACATGGTGGTATAAGTTACATCTGGAATAAACTACTTGATTTTCTTCATATACCACCATTCTCTTGACTCTGCACCTTTGTCACAGGTAAAACTCTGCCCTATTACTCTAGACACTCATTATTCTGGATTGGGATCTAATTATAATGTCAAGATGACTGCTTAGTTGTCATTTTTTTCAAGGAGATGTTTTCTGGCCTCTAAATTTATCCAGGATGATCCCATAACACTTCATATTTCCTCTACCCAAGCATTTCCTCATTATGATCATTATTATTTGTATTACATCACTGTAATTGCTTTTTGTATTTTTATTTTCCATGTAAGCTCCATGAGGGTAGAAACAATACACGCACATGATGTTCAACAATGCTTATGGAATGTTCCTAACTATTCTCCAATAACAATTAAGCATCCACATATTAATTCACAAGTTACATATGTGATAAGCTATGCCTTTCAATCAAGAACTAACCAGGCTGAGATGCCCTACAATATGCTCTTCTGATGGTTATTGTTTTTCTTCCTCTCTCATGTTCTAGAACTTTCTCATATTCACCTTTGTATAGATTTCCAACAAAATCCCATTGAAAGAAAATGTTGGAAATACTCATTTTCTAAGAAAATTCTTGTGAATTCAAATTTGGCTCCTGTAGGAATTAAGAAAGTAGCCCTTCCAAAAAACATGGGTGGAGTGCATATCCTCAAAATTTTTGGAATTTTTTTCTAAGGCAGGAAATAAGTTGGACAGAGGAAAGGACTCAAGATTATCCACTTTGGAAATAACATATAGAGAAGGAGTTTGCCAAACTGCTGAAATATTTTCATTATGATGTCTTAGGCCACTTAGTAATCTCTTTAATTTCTAGCAAATGTAAAATGTTTTTTGAAGAATTACAGTGTCTGAGAGAGTCTGTTGCAGTGATTTGGTCCTGCTTGACAATTCCAATCAGGACATTTATTGATTGCCATTCAAGTTTCTAAAACCTAGCATTGATTTCAATACTTCTACTTGAAAAAAAAAAAAAAAAAACTTTTGCTGATTAACAGCCACAGAAGTAAAACCATCATTAGATTGGCTCAGATCCTGTATTATACAGTCCCTGTGACTCTTGAGGACTTCACATTTCCTGAGTGTCTTCATGTATTCTATCCTCCATGTTCCTCAAACATGTCTTGTCCTTTCAAATCCCCACACCGTTACCTGAATCTATCTGTGATTCTTTCTTCAACTGTCTTTGCCAACTACTGTTAGTTACTCTTCAACACAAGCTCTTTCAGCATCATGAATGTTAGAAAAGCTCATGAGAACCCCAAGCTAGTATACGAGTCTGACCGCTTAAATTTCTCTCCAGATAGTAAGATAAAGCATGCTTATTACATAGACGGTCTATGAGAGGTGGTGCTTTATGAACAACCTCAGAGTCTCAGGAACCAAGAAATAGTAATATTCAGCTAGTCACCTAAAAGGACAAATTACCAGCTTCAAGCACCCTGAAGGTAGTCCCAGGATATTCCCATCCTTTTTTCTTTTTCGTTTTTCTTTTTTCCCCTAGTCTGCTGCTCTCACTCTTGGTCTGGGTTTTTGCTCACCATGCTGCTGGACATCTGGAAACTTCTACTGGCACACCAAGCTAGACAAACAGCTAGAGGTGTCCCTTACATCATCAGGCCCTTTCTGTGTCAGCTTTGATTTCTCAGGCTGCCACTTTCATGACATCTGCCCAGATTTCCCAATTAGCCATCTGTAAGCCAGACTCAGGCTGAAAATTAAAAATCAAATAAAAGCATGTTTACGCAATACCCTGCTTGAAAAAAAAAAAAAAAAAGACAGCCAAGCAGACTTCTCAGCCCGTGGATGTCATTTTCGTTTTTTAGTTTTTTTGGTAAATGGCAGGAAAGTTAAAAGATTAAAAATAAAATCACTTGGGAAAAGTTCACCTCAGGCTTGAAAATCACTTCAGCCTGTAGCCACTGGCATCACACACTGAGAAGCCAGACATTTTTAGCTGACAGTGTCATCAAAATTCATTTAGTGACAAGACGACGACGAAATGATTACATGTATGTGAAATTGGCACAAAGATGTTGTGTTCTATAAAAGAAAACAAAACTTTCCAATCCAGAAAACTTCACTGAAAGATCTGAATTGTTTTATAATTTAAGAAAATGTCCCCCCAAATTATCCTAAACAAATATATTTTGCCTGTGTGCGCATACATGCTTTATAAAATGTGTCCTGCTTGTTTGTTCTGTTCACATAAGTTCCATCATAAGTCAATAGAAAAGGGCAAAGATGCCAGTGTTCTCAAACAAAAGCTAGACTCTTCCTTTTGTCTTTTTGTTTCAACTTTTTCTGCTTGAAAAATATTTTTCCTCTTTGTTGTTTTGTTTGGTTGTTAAATATAAATAAATGTATTAAGAAAAAATTGTGGGCTAGGTGGTGGTGACACACGCCTTTAATCCCAGCACTCAGAAGACAGAGGCAGGTGGATCTCTGTGAGTTTGAGGCCAGCCTGGTCTACAGAGCAAGTGAGAGGAAGGAAGGGAGAGAGGGAGGAAGGGAGGGAGGGAAGGAGAGAGAGAAAAAAGAAAGATCTAGTGGGTCAGACTAGCTTCCTGACATCCTTGTCACCTGAAGAAGAGGATCCTCATGTGAATCTCCCTGGAGAATCTGAACCAATGGCTGTAGGTGAACCCTGTGTGGGAAGATACCCCGATGCTCACAAGTCAAGTCAGTATGTTAGTTAGAAGGCTTCATCCCTGTATCCACCACAGTACTCTTCATAATCACCAAGATAATGGAGTCAGTCTAGGTAGACATATGAAACATAAACAATGGTTCATTTCAAACTCCTGTAATAGAATATCCCATGATTATGAGAAATGGAACTTTGTCATTTGCAACAATATAGGTGGGACTAGAGGACACTGTGTTCAATAAACAAGTCAGGCACAGAAAACATCATTGTCATATGTACTCACAACATGTAGAAGCTAAAAATATTAATTATCCTCACTCATTCATCAAAGAAGCAGAGAGTGGAACAGTAGTTACTACTAGGTTAAAAGGATTAGGGAGGAATATAAAAAATGGTTAATGGGTGAAATTGTTCTAGAAAAATCTTTCTAGTGTTCTATATATATGTAGGTAACCATGATTGATAACTCATAATTGAACATTTCAAAGTGGCCAGTATTTTGCTCCAAATACACACACACACACACAAAACCACACAACACACACACAGAATATATGCCCATTAACTTTAATGCAAATATTTTATATAAAGAATATACCACTTAACCTGATCTAATCACTCCACATTATATATATACATATATACATCAAAATATAACTGTATTTCAGAAATGTGTACAATTAATATGTCAATTAAAATATAAACCATTTTAGAATCTATTTTCAATTTATACAACCTTGTATCACTAAGATGAATCAGTGTGACTCGTGTGACCACATGTCTATTTTTTAATTTCTAAAAGTTCATTTTTTGTCTTAAAATGTTTTAATTTGATATGTCTTTTATTAGCAGAAACCTCTATAATTCTTACAGGAAAGAAAAAATGCTCAGATATTCTCCTTAAGTCCTAGGTGTGAATGGTGTACAGCAAAATGATGGTACCTCTTTCTATAGCATCCAGCTTAATTTCCAAATAGAGTGTGTAGTTATCTCTAGGGAAGTGAGAAGCCCAGGCTACAGGTGGATAGTGCAAGACTTCGTATGTTTTCATTTCTATCCTTGCTAGGGTTGCTAGGAGACCTCTAGTCCTTAAAACACACCTTCCTCTAGGAATTCAAAAAAGGTTTCAATGGGTTAACATTCACCATTTGAAGGGGAAATGGTAGGGAGAAGGGGGACATGGCTGAGAAAAGGCCTGTCTTTGAGAACTTGCTCCGACTGTCGGCAGGGAGCATGCTGCTGCAGAGGGTCACAACCCCAAGTTCTGTTTCGTGTTAGGGAGTCATGGCCAAGGTTTGTCAAAACAAAGCCACACACAACACCCTAGTGCCAAACAGGGCAGGAGCTCTGGCCTGTGCAAATGGAATCACTGGAAATTCCTTTGGAGTGAGGAGAGTTCCAGGCCCTGAGCTCTGTGGCTAAGCAAATGCAGATGTCTAATTGTGCTTGTTACTTTCTCCCTCAGGCACAGCTTGGAGCATGTCACTTCCCTTTTCAAAAATCCTTAAAGGATGCCACCCTCCTGGAACAAAGTGCAAACTCTTCGACTTGCTTCTCAACTCGTCCTATGTTTTGTTTCTCTGTATTTCCAATTATGAGCCATGAGAATCCAGAGTGCCAATCATGCGCCACTCTAGTATAAAATAACCAATCGTGAGCCACAATAAGCCTCAAACGCCAAACATCCTCCAGCCAACAGCCTACTTTCCCCTTTCAGACCAGCTCAATTCCAGACTTTTCCTTTCCTCTCTCGCCCTCACACTACTAGGAGATCCATCACTCAGTACGGCATCTCTAACATCCTTTCCAAGGACACTAACCCAAACACCAACAATTCTTCCAGCCCTTCAGCTTCCCTGGTGTGTTGCCGACCAGGTCACAAGTCTTCCGTTTCTCCTCTGATAGATGGGAATTATTTAAAATTTTCCTTACTTTGAGGATTAAATCATTGTCAGAGAGCATTTAGAATCCTGCCTGGCACCACACACCACTTTGGTATTATGTCTTACTTTTCTAACTATGTTGGAACCTGAACTGACCTGCCATGTAGTCTCAGAAGCCTCGTGGTTTCCACCTTATGAGCCCTAAAGAATGTGTTGCTGGACTAAAGCTTCTCTTATTGGTTAGATTTATGGAGTGAAACCAGGCAAATCACACCAAGCAAGGCAAATGAGGTAGATATCTGAAGGAGGAGACCACACCTCAAGTTCATTTGGCTCAAGCTCTTACTTCAGATTCCCAGAAAGAACATCTAAGAGAATTATCCCACACTAAGGCTAGCAAAACTGCTTGATTTCTGGTGCTGAAAAGGCCTTTATGTGTCACATTTACGAAAAATGAAAAATGGGAATAATAAAGTTGTGGTCTCCCTGACCAAAACAACCACTACTTCTTTCCAAAAACCGAGTAGAACGAAAGGCACACAAACTATTTCAGCTGCTAATTCTCAGACTTCTGGTCTCAGGATCCTCCACATTGTTAAAAATGAGGTGGAGCCTTCCCCCCTCCCTGCCCAAGCTGTGTCCGCCTCTATTTCATTGTTCTGAAAATTAAGACAGAAAGCTTAAGTGTATTTCTTTCTAACCCAAACACTAGTCAGGAACGCAAGCTTTTCAAAAGTGTCTTTTGGTGTCTGATTTCATAGGAAACAGCTGGATTCCTGTATCTAGCTTTGCATTCAATCGATTGTCAAATGTTATTTCGATTAAATGATGTGAATAATATTAGCCTCACAGAGATGCCTAATTAAACAGAACGAGGACCCTGCAAAGGGGAGTTAAAGGTTAGTTGCAGTGCAGAACCTGAACCAAGGCAGTGAAATTTCTGGGCTGTGTCATACTAAAATTCATCGATTATTCTTGCATTTTAAGTGGCTCTTTTGCTGTCCATTGATCATGGGGAAAATATCAATTCACCGAGTGATGTAAACCTGCAAGATGCTAATATATAAACAACACATAAACCTCCAAGTTAACAATGCCAATGACCTCCTTTAAAAGAGTCTTTTTAAATATTTGTTGGGTTGCTTATGGGAGACATTTTAACCTTTTCTTTAAAATTCACTTTAAAAATGTTTATCTTTGTGGGAGGATACACATGTCCCACAGCACATATATAGCAGTCAGAGAACAATATTGGGTATCAGTCCTTACCTTCCATTTTGTTTGAAATAAAGTCTTTCCTTACTGAAAATGTCAAGTTATCTGTCACACAAGTTTCCACGAATTCTCCTTACTCTGTCTCCCATCTTGCTATAGCAGGACTGTGATTACAAACATTAGATACTATGTCTAGATTTACATGGTTTGTGTGGGTCTAAAATCAGGTCCTCATGATTGCACAGCAAGTACTTTATCTCCCTGACTCCCCCACCATATCACCAACCAAAGAGTTCGAAATTTGATCACTGACAATACATGCTGCCAGTTATTCTCCTGGACATGAGAAGCTCATTTGGCTCATTCCAAGAAAACTCATGTTCAAATAGCCAATGTTTGTCTATCAGTAACACTTCTGAGTAACAGATGATGTTTCGTAAAAAGAGAGGCCAGTGTAGCACACTATACAAACAAATGAGTGCTTCTGGGTTCTTAATCTAGAGATAGCTATAATGTATTTTTAGAAGACTTATTTTTTTTTAGTTGTGTGTATGCCTCTTTGATTAGGTGTGTGCAGAAGCTCATGGATGCCAGAGAGGCTGATTCACTGGAGGTGGAGTTACAGGCAACTGTAAGCGACCTGACATGGATACTTGAACCCTATCTCAGGTCCTCTGGCAGAGCAAAAAGTACTCTTCACCACTGAGCCATTTTTCCAGCCCCAGGTAAGTTCTTAAATCTGTTATCTTATTTTTCACTGTGAATTCACAGCAAGGTGTGGATGATGACTCTATCACAATGCTAATTGCATTTAGCAGGGCCAAGGACAGAATGTCAGCATTGAATAAATAACTGATAAAATACTTTAAAACCACATGGATGGGTAAAGAGACATTTCCTCTCATTCCTTGGAATTTAGAACATGTCTTAACCTTCTATTGTTCTTGAATATTTTCATAGAGGACATATCAGGTGCCCTCGGGCCTAGAGTAGGGCAAGAGTGACAACCTGAAAATTCACCTATGAAGTACTGGCATGGAACATGTGCTATTGGATTCTTCTCTTTTGATATGCTTGCTCTCTTTCAAAAGGCAGAACAGCTGGGGACCATACTAAACCCTTAAAGCTAAAGCTAGAGCATTAAAGCATTTCCAAAACCCCAAAAGGTAGAGTCCATTGGATGCTCTTTCATATCACACACTGACAATATCTTCTTCACAACATTTAATTTACCAATTCATTCCATAAAATATACCGCTTCTTTATAAATTCACAGAAGAAAAAAATAGCAAAGCACAGAGCTTCAGAGACCCAGAGCTAAAAGATCTTAAATTCTCACCAAGGAGAACAGCATAGCTGTGTGTGTGTGTGGGGGGGGGATACTCAGAGAAATTATTATCTGGGGCTAAAGAGATGGCTCAGCATCTAAGAACACTTGCTGTTCTTACAGAGCATCAGGATTGGATTCCCAACACCTATATGCTGGCCCACACCATCTGTAGTTCCAGTTTGAGAGGACCAGGCATGTACATGATGCACATACATACATACATTCAGGAAAAAGCATTTACAGACAGTAAAATACAATTTTTAAAAATAAATTATTACTTAGATAACTGAAATTTGATAATAAATACAAATATGTAGTGCTGGGAGTCTGAAAGCCTTCATACAAGACAAATCAAAAGAAATATATGATTAAATTCCTGATAATTAAGGACAAAAAATTATTAAAAACAACTCACAAAAACCTACCTATACATAAAAACCAATCAGAATATTAATAAATTCCCCATTTTAACCATGAAGATGAAACAGAAGGGGAATTTTTTCTAGCTTTATAGAAAATAATTATTAAACCTCTATTTGGGCATCACATTTTGTATAAAATATTATTTCAAATATGCCACAGACTTAAACACACAGTGTAAAATTACAGAACATTTAAAAAACCAAAAAAAAAAAAAAAAAAAACCCGAGATCTGGAATAAGGCAGTAGATTTTCTAGACTTTAAAATAAAATTTCCCTGTATGAGATAAATACAGAATAAATTGGAGATCATCAAAGGTAAAGTAAGTGCCTTTGGAATACAATGCTATGGTGGCAGAAAGGCAAGGTATATTGGAAGAAAAATGCCAAATTCTGTACCTAACAACCTAACGTCCAGACGTCACAAAGGCAGGCGTGGTGGCCCATCCCTATACTTCTAAGTGCTCTGAAGAACTAGCGAATAAGGCCTGGGCTACGTATAAAATGTCTCAGTGTTGAAAGAAATGAAAGACTTCTCAACACTGAGCAATGAGAAGAGAGACAACGTAATCTAATGATCTACCAAATACATCTCAGAGAAGAATATACATAAATGTCAAAGGGGTGCATGTAAAGATGTTCAAAATCATTAGTCATCAAAGAAACAGAAATCAAAACCACATCCATTGGGTTTTAAACACACCCACACACACACTCATAGCACACCTATTAGAATGGCTCAAATTAAAAAAAAATACTGATGTCAATCCTTGAAAGAAAGTCAATAAATTAGATTACCAGTGGGAATGTACATAATACAACATCTTGGGAAAGAGTTTGGTACTTCCTTTAAAAACCAACCATGTGATGACTATACGGCAATTACACTACTGTGAATTTTTTCCAGAGAAATGACCATATATGTATATATCGATATATACACTTCTACGTGTTCTCTGGAATACTACTCAGCAATAAAAGTGAATGAGCTATTGATAAATGGCAAAAATAGGGCCCATTTCTGAAGCTCCATTTAAAAATGTCAATTCAAAAAGGTTACATACATACATAATTCTACGGACAGAATGGGACTGAAATAACCTGTGTTAGTGATGTTGAATGAGGTAATGGTTGTCAATCACCTGCCATTTTTCTCTGTGCACTGAATGGTAAAAGCCTCTGAACCTGGGTTGGTCGATCTGCTGTGTACTGTAGTTCACAAGCTACCTTATATGCAGCTTCTCTCTCTCTCTCTCTGTCTCTCTGTCTCTGTCTCTGTCTCTCTCCCCTCTCTCTCTTTCCCTGTGTGTGTGTGTGTGTGTGTGTGTGTGTGTGTGTGTGTGTGTGTGTGTGTAAAATTCTCAAATAACAAAATATAAATAAAAAACTTCATTTGTGATAAGTCAGGGTACTTATAAGTACTGATAAGACATATTACATATAAAAGAGGTACACAAGCAATACGAATGTTTTCATATAAAAATTGACTCAGTTTTATCTTAAATCAACATTTTATAACATCAGTCAAAACTAAGTAATTCACCAACACTAGCTGGCAAAACTACAGTCTTAAGTCAGTTTCCAGGTTTATGATCCAGCCCAGGATCCCCTATTACAGTTAGTTGTCTCCTAATCGCCTTCTAGCCTAAGAGAGTTTTTAATCCCTTCCTTATTTTCTATGGCTTTGACACATTGAAGGAAAGACACTGCTTCGTTATTTTGATAACTTCCTTTCTTCCCCCCA
Organism: Phyllotis vaccarum; assembly: GCA_033318265.1. Lineage (NCBI taxonomy): Eukaryota > Metazoa > Chordata > Mammalia > Rodentia > Cricetidae > Phyllotis > Phyllotis vaccarum. The sequence continues at coordinate 79,943,240 of JARWLC010000012.1, forward strand.
AAGTTGTTTTTCTTTTAAGCTAGTATGTATCATTCATTTTCATTTACCAGCTGCTCTGCCGTAAAATCCACACAGTTATACAAACATTTATAATGCGCAAGGTGGAAGTTTGATACAGTTGTAGACTGTGAGATGAAATGAAATACTTCACTGCAGTGAAACAAATTCACAAAGCCAATGTCTCGGTTGCCACTGTTGAGTTCGTAGGTGGCGAGAACACTTGAGATTTATTCTCTTAGCAAAGCTCAAGTATGTGACACATTATTAGCCCTTCATTATCATTTCAAAGCATGCTGCACATCAGGTCTCTAGTCCTTATTCACCCTTCATAAGTTTGTCTGGTCAGCGTGTACTTCTGAAAGCAGCACTTGGTGCTGACTTTTCTTATGGGAGGAGATGGCTTTCCATTTTGGCTCCCGTGTGTCAAATGGAAGACAGACTAGAAGCTCCAATTGTTTCCAAGACTAGAGGAAGGAGGGAAAAAGATAAGGAAGAAAAGAAACAAAAAAGAGGATAATCTTTTATAATAATAATAGGGAGGAGAAATGGGGAGGGAGGAGCAGGAAACTTTGTAACTCTCAACCCTTCTCTCCTCACACAAGAGAAATGGCTTAGAGTAGGATCTTGAAAGTCAAAATAAAGGCTCCACACATTCTTGATTCCACATAGTATGTGGTTACTGCTAACACATGTGTTTCAAATCACCTCTGTCTTAAAAAGTAGTGCAAATGCGGGTGCTAAGAGAACTGAACCTGCCAAACATATCTGACATCACAACACCCTTGGAAGAGCATGCAGTGAAACTCAGATGTCTATGTGCAACATGGTGGTTCAGTTTTATTACACTCACCATGATAGTACACCATGTTTGGGTGGTGGTTTCCTTTCCAACTGGCGTTCAGAATTCAGTATTAAGCCAGATCTATAATCAAATGCCAAGCCCATGATGAGGCTCTTCTTTACACTTGGGTCTCTTGTTTTTTTTTGTTTTGTTTTTTTAAGTGGCTGTGCAATGCTGGATACAACCACCTATGGATGTCCTAAGGATAGAACCTGGTGTGACAATGGCTGTGAGAGACATTGTAAGTGTAATTCTCATTGCTTCTGGTATAGCTATGATTTTATGGCTAAGGGTGGTATGTTTATACTCAGGTTGCATTAATGGCTCTTAGATCATGTGTAGCTAACAGATGTGGTCTGTTTGGCTAACTCAGTGTTAGAGAAGCATCTGACTCTGTGGCTAATATTTACATATTAAAAGATTCTACATGAAAATATGGATTTCTGGCTGCTTGTGTAAATTTTGGTGTGGCCACTGTTGGGCCTACTTTTTCACACAGCAACAATTGGCCGGGGCTGCAAAGCAGCTGTCTTTTTGAGACAGGCTCTGTACCATCTGGTTAGCATCTCCATCCAGCTCACGTCTCCCATTTATGTAACTTGCCTCCTTCCCGTGGGTGTTTAGATTTTCAACACTGGCTTATAACAACAGAATTATAGATTATCTAAGCTTCTGGTTTGACCAAAGCGAGGAAATCTGTAATGACCTTTGTCTTAATCTGGCATCTTCAAAAGTAGACCTTGTAATAAAGATTTGAGTCTATGTAATTTATTTAAAAGCTGAACCATAAAACACTAGCAGGGAAATAGAGAAGTTGATTAGGAAGAAATGAAAACCCACCAAGGATATATCATGAAATAAATCACCACCACAGTCAACTAAAGCTTAATTATTCTAGAGTTTTCTGAGAGGAACTTAAAGTATGACCCAACAGAAGGGCAAGAGAGTAGAGAAGTATAAGCCTGTTCCCACCAGTTATCAGTTGATGGCTCTTAGAAGTAGAGACCTCAGTGTTTCCAGTCTATTTCCAGTCAGCCATGCTGAGGCAGATGGTAAGAACTGGGAATTACTGCCAAGATGCAGTGAAATACATGCATGGAATCAGCAGCATAAGCTGCATCAAGCTTCTGAGACAATCACCAAATGATGGGTACAATGGTGGTTATTGTCTCAGAATATGCAGGGTGATGATGATTGAAGACTGGCATTTCAAAGTCTCTCTCTCTGTGTCTGTCTGTCTCTCTGATGAGAACTTATCATACTCTGAACAAACATAAAATACATTGGCCTTCATCTTCTACTCATTCTTACCCTCTGGATTAAAAAAAAAATGTATGTGCCTAGATCACCTTATGCTTTGCTCTTCAACATGATAATCAGATTCCATTCACTTTTGCTAACAATATTGACTCATGTAAGAATTTTAAGTGCTTCAAACATGTATATATAAGCACTATAGTTATGCCAAAATTTCCTCTGGTAAAAAGTCTTCCTAATTCCCAAGCCCCATGACATGTTTAAAGTGTTATTTTGCACACCTTATCCCATTTGTTTGTCCAAATTATTTGGCTTTATTTTGTCTTATAATTTAAGAGTGCATAGTAATAGGGAAGACATGGTAACAGCATGAGGTGGCAGGTCACACTTCTCAGGAAGTAGAAGGCATACCTATGCTAGAGGGGTTATCAAACTTCAAGGTCTTACTGCTTCTAGCAAGGCTCCACCTTCTAAGAGTACACACTCTTACAAAGCAGTCCCATCAGCTGGGGACAAAATGTTCATGCACATGAATCTATGGGTGACATTTTACATTCTGAACCACAGCAGTAAAAGAGCAGAAAAGTTTAATTATTTATGGAGTTTTAGCCCTACAGGAGAAAGCATTCCACTCAAGGGGGAAAGTCAGACAGGACATTTTCATTCTCTTCTGCTTTCTCCTCCAATGGGGCCTCCCAGACAATTGTACAGTGTCCACTTCCACTAGAAATAGGCTGTTCTCAGAGAAATATCCAACATGCAAAGCTATGCTTTGATAGTTTTGCAGGGTTATTTTTTTCCCTCAATTCAAGCAAGCTAAAACCCCAAATTAACTATCATGCTACCTGAGAAGTTGCCTTAGCTAGGTTTCTATTGCTGTGATAAAACATCATGTTCCAAAGCAACTTGGGGAAGTAAAGGGTTTATTTTTTCCTACAGTTTATAATTCACTGAAGAGGGAAATCAGGATAGGAACTCAAGACAGGAACCTAGAGGCATGGAGTAAAGCAGAGGCACTGGAGGAATGCTGGATACTGACTTGTTCCTATGGCTTGCTCAGCCTGCTTTATTAGACACTCCAAGAGCATATGCCCATGGATGATACCACCCATAGTAGACTTGGTCCTCTCACATCATTCATTAATCAAGAAAATAACCTACAGATCTGCCCACAGACAAGCTGATGGAGGCATTGAGGTTCTTCTTCTCAGAAAACTCTAGTTTGTATCAAGTCAATGAAAATCCAATCAGGACAGAAGACATTTGTTTGGGGGTCTAGTGCATTTTTCCTGATCCAAGAACAAACCTTAGTGGAAATAAGCCAGCCTGAACACAATTTCTCTTCAAGCCATGTGTAGCCGTAATGATTGCTGTTGACTGATGCCTTATGAAGATTTTTGCCAAATTGATTTTCTCATTAGCCGTCCTAATGAACTGCAAATGCATTTAGGTTGGGATAACAAAAAAATTTTACTCAATATGTAATGATGACATTTAGATTCAATTGCTCAACGGGAACCATAAAAAAGTCAATCCACGATGATGATATGTTGGTTATTACTATTGGCTATAATTTTTCAAAAAGAGTGAGCACATTCAGAAAAGGACTGAACAAAACACACAGACTCTAAATACATATGGAAGATATGCGTATCCATGGGAGAGTATGAGGCTATTCCAAGAGAGTATATCATCAGCATAACCATGTTAGTCAGTTTTCCATCACTATAGCTAAGTCTCTAGGGCAAGAAAAACAATGAGAAACTGATTCACTTCCTATGGAAGTTCTATCCCTTGAATGATTGACCCCACCCTCTGCTTTAGGCCTTGTGACAATGAAGCTTTTTATGACAGTAAAACAAAACCATTCACCTCCTGATCCTTAAGCAAAAGAGTAAGGAAAGGGCCAGAGTTCCTCAGTTTCCTTGAGCATGCCCCTCCAGTGACATACTGATCTTCAGATAAGCTTATTTTGGAATGTCTCTATTATTTCCCTGTAGTGTCACCCTAAGGACCCAGATTTTAATACAGGAGCTTTGGGGTAGCTGTCAGTATCTAAACTATATTATACCCAGACAATCTTTTCAAGTGCCCGTGTCTTTTGATGAAAATCACACTGGTGGTGCCTAAGGATCCTAGAAAGTTCTACTTTCTTCAGTCTCACCTTGAGTGATAATACCCAGCATAGTGGAAAGGTAGTTATCTGTAAGAGTCCTGGTCAATGCCACCACTTCTGCTGACCACCAATGTATGGGCAGTGTCTTTAATTAAACATTCACTAACTGAAATCTACATAAGCCTATAAGACTGTTGCCATGTAAATATGCTCCTTATCAGAGTAGAGTATTCTTATCAGTGTGAGTTGGCATTTCATAGTATGGATACCACTTATAACTGCTCATTTATTAAATGCTAAATGTACATCACAACAATCATTAAAATAATGGGCCTGACAACAGTCGCTCACAGATCTGGAAGAAGCTCAGAGGGCCCTATTCCTCCATATAAAACTAATGACTACTCATGTATGGAAGACAAGGAGTCACTGGCTTCTGTTGTATAGCCACTGCAGAGTCCACCACGCTCCAATGGGTAGTTCAATGCCCATTCTCACACAGAGGGTTAGAGTCAGATTAAATGGATTACAAAACAGAAAGAAAAGATATGAATGTAGGAAAGGGATTTGTGGGAAGGTATGTCATGAAGTGAGATAAGAGATACTGAGGGTGAGAAAAATCAGGATGCACTATATACATAAAAAGGATGGACTTTTCAGAGAATATGTTTAATTTGAAGTATATAATTTAAATACAACTTAACAAATAAAATTTGTTTTAAATACTACATGGGTAAAATAAGATTGAAAAACTTGAGCAAAATATCATAGAGCTATTATGTGTCAAACTCATCACTCCAATATGCTGGTGCATATTATTATACATTATCTATTATGAAGGAAAGCCTGTGCATAGAAGAGATGAAATTGCAGTGATGATGGTGATGATGATGTGATGATGATTGGGATCTTAGGAATGATCATTTGGTGGGGGCTAGAAAGAGATGGTGCTTTTTATTTATCTTATTCATCTCTTTGATTCATGGACATTGGTAGCCATCATTAATCAATGATATAGTTTTCAAATGTTTTGAAATTGTATTTACATTACAAACACACAGTTTATAAAACTTATCTTATAAGCAACTTGAAAAGGGGAGTTTACAGACCTTAAGATTCCCAGTTATTCCCCGATGCCATTACTAAATTTTCCCACTAGTATTTTTAAAGTAGTTCCCACGTGCTAGGCTTTACACCTGTATACTAGACATTATTGATGTGAGAATGTCTTTCTGTATGCTGTGAATATCAATCTTTAAATAAAGGACTGTTTTGGTCCATGGCAGGCACTGTAGAAAAAAGTAGTCAGGGAAATCAGAACAGGGAGTAGGAGGCCAGAGATACAGACAAATCAAGCCAAATGCCCAAAGAAGAAACGTAAGGAACACAGGTGAGCCATGGGTCACATGGCAGACAGATTAATGGAAATGGGTCAAGTTTAAATGAAAGAGCTAGCTAGAAATGTGCCTGAGACACAGGGAAAATAGCATGAAGTTAATATGAGCGTCTGAATCACTTTTGGAGGCCTAAGCAGCGGTGGATGGCTAGACGCTCTGGGATGGCAGGTCTGTGGGTCTGGACTCTGGCTGGACAGTGCCAGAAACCTAATGTAACATATTATAGTATATAAATATGTAGTAGTGAAAATAACATGCTGGAGAAACTGACAAAACGCAACTCCAATACATTTCAGAACTCAAGAACATAAGTTTGGGGAAGGTCTTCTATAAAGAATTAGATAAATACCGAGTCCCTCCAATGTCACTTAGTGAATTCTTACATTAGCTTACACACTGCAGTTGAGTCTTGAATTTTCTTCTAATTCAAGAGAGATGTGATAAGGGACAGAGAGAAGAGAAGATTCTGATGTCTAAGTTATGATCAAAAGCCTAAATGATATGAGACAAAACAGTAAGAGGTTATTGTGAGCATGGAATTAGGGTTAAAAATAAACAAGCAAAGCCAGGCGTAATGAAGGAAAAGCCAAGGGCTTACCTTTGGGGACAGATAGTCATATGCGAAAAGCTATCTGGAGGTTATGTTTCAATGTGTGTGAATGATTCATTCTTTACTCTCAGCTTCTCTCATTTACAAATGGACATATCTTTTCCCTCTTAGAGTTATTGAACAGTGACTGAAATATGAACCCAATACTAGCACTTACTAGTGTACAACTGAAATCTTACCTATTCAGAGGCTGAAACAAGAAGATTCATAACTCAAGGGCAACCTTGAGAGACCGTATCTCAATAACAAAAGGGAAAACTGAGTCTAAAGAGCCTTAGTATTGTACCGAAGAGAAGTGACATTTGATAGGTGGTTATTATTGTTAGAGTCTTGACATAAACTATCACTTTCCCCATAGTAAATCTTTTTGACTTACCTTGAAAGTGCTGTTTCTAAAGACACTGATTTCATCACTGAGTCAGGTAAAGTTAGACTAATCATTTCTCATGTCTAGTTAGGATATACAGTTCTGTTTGCTTTCAGTTGCTTTTACATATACAAAAAGGCTTGGTGTCCATATACACTTCTAGAATGATCTCTCATTCTTCTCCCTGCATAGTTTTGTTAGCACTGTTAATCGCGCACTACTTCCATTGGTCTCAGAATCCAAGCCCTCTGCTCTCTATTCCATAGCACACACCTGTGACATACACACACACACCACACCACACACACACACACACACACTTATACACACTCATAAATGTTGACATACACAGATATATGTACATACATATATATGACATGCACACTTATATACACAAGCATACTCAAAGACATATACTTACACATAGAGACATACACATATACTTCAAATTATTTTTATTTTCCCATTCTTTCTAGATAATCCCATCACTGAATTATGAGTCTGTGAATAAATCACACTTTTCTTTGAAGTCAATGAAGCATAAAACTGTGGTGGGATTCAGGTGTCAGCTGATAAGGTCTGAAGAAGCTTATCTGGTGTCCCGGGCTCCTGAAGGGGGTGTGGCCAACCCCATTGATAAGGGGCTGCTGGGACCCTGGGAGGTCTGTTGTTCCTGGTTCCTGGCTGTTGGAGAGACTGGTTTGGAATTCATCGTCCATCGCTTGGATACTCCAGTCCCTGTTCAGGCGCCACTATAAGCTGTTACCTGTATCGTGAGTGTTGATTTATATTTTAATAAATATTAATCTTGGACTGGTGCCTTGTAAATATAACTCTGCCTACATAAAACTCCCCTTGGACAGAAGCTAAATACCCCTATCTCCTGGAGGGAAATCCTGCATCTTTCACTGAGGGCATATGAGGAAGAATGACATAGACCCACAGACAGCACTTTATATTACCTCAGTAACCCAGAATTAAGAAGGAACATTTTCATAAGCATTTGAAAGGTGGACAGTCAGAAATATCCAAGATTCAGTCTGAGTAATTATTACTTCTCATGTAAATGGGCACAGGAAACTCTGAAAACTAAATATTATATTTTTCTCACAACGTTTAAAGCTCAAGGCATGTTCTCAAGGCACATAACATTCATAAAGCACAAATATGCTATTCTAGGCTGTATGTGTTTGCATGTCAACATGTGTATACATGTATGCACATGCCTGCATGTATGCATATGTGTGTGTGTGTATGTGTGTGTGTGTGTGTGTGTGTGTGTGTGTGTGTGTGTGTGTGTGTGTCATAGAGAGAGAAACTGAGACAAAGACAGGCTGTAACAGGAAGGGCACACAGATCCCTGTGGTGACTGGATACAGTCAGGAAACTTAGAGTTAACACCCTGACTATCAACAGTCATGTGACAGTCCAAGCCTCACTTTCACATTTCCAGTCTGTCTATCTGCCTCACACACTCAGTGTACAGGGTCTGTTCCTCATTTAACTCTGCTGTGCATATCACAAGACTCAGGTATGTTCATGGTTCTGCTGTTAAAGAATGGTTAACACTTTAAGAGGGTGGGCACCCTTGCCAAGTACCCATAGGGCAGATAGGAAGCTGGAAAGGCAATAATCAATTTCATGGAAAAAAAAACCCACTCAGATACAAACATCACTGAGTTATATTTAAATCCCCCCCGACTCATAAGGGACCCCACATTTTCACATTAGCTGGCTTTGTCTATTTCCCCCTCACAGGCAAGCATATGCTCTCTGTGGAACTTACCCAGCCCATCTGAACTGGTTGCTATTTCTGTAAGAAGTGGGAGGGGGAGGGAAAAATTCATATTTCTGTTCTCATGTGAAGCTATAAATATTCACCCACAAAAAAGCCATGGGGTCTCATTTGCATGAATGATATATGAAGGCCAGTTGTACTTCTTAGAACTAAAGCATCTCTCAGCTTGCCACGCAGATGCTAAGGTGGGCTCTAGGTGCATCCAGATCTGGAATATAACACTGCATATCCTCAAGGAATGCATAATTTTCTTCCAGCTTTTCAGTTCATCTCTCTTACTCTCTGCACGTTATCTTATACCTAACTAGTCACCCACACCCACCAACAGTTCCATTCAATCAAGTCATTCGGTACATGTCTTTATAAATATTTCACTGTCTTATCCCATTTTTATGGACTGGACTGTTTACTCTTATTTGCAGTTTAAAATTTCATGCTCATTTACCAACATTGCTTTTCATAGATTCCTAATTTTTCTATCCTTCTTCTTTGAAATGCTTACTTAGCTAAACAAAACACTTAGTTATATCTATCTCTTGGCCTACTTGGAAAAAATACACACAGCCTTACTGATTAACCTAAGTCTATGAGTACCATCTTCAAGGGGGCCTTTAATATTGTCCTGTGGCTACCTGTACATCCCTATCCCATTTGCTATCTCACTTCCCTATGTGATCAGGTCATCTTCCTGCCCTCTTCAAACCTCCTTAAATACACCCCCCATCCTCTCCCCCACACTCTCTCCATGGTGGCTAATCTTGGTTGTAAACTTGACATACCCAGGAAAAGGGAATCTCAATGGTGGAACTGACTCCATCTGACTGGTCTATAGGCATGTCCATGGAGGCATATTCCTGATTTTTAATTGATGGAGGACTAACCCCACTATGGGCGGTACCATCCCTATGCAGGAGTGACTGGGCCATCTCAGAAAGATAGCTTTGTGGTGATATATTTTATATTTAATAAAATCAGCCTGGAATATCAGAGGACAGAGCCAGAGCCATCTCTCCAATCCTTTTGATGTTGGTGTCGTTTGGGGTTTTTTGTTTGTTTGTTTGTTTTGAGACAGGGGTTTTTTGGGGGTTTTTTGTTTTTTGGTTTTTTTTGTTTTGTTTTTTTTTTTTTTTTTTTTTTTTTTTTTTTTTGCAGTGTAACAGTCTTGTTTGTTCTGGAACTTGCTTTGTAATCTAGGCTGGCCTCAAACTCACAGAGATCCTCCTGCTTCTGCCTCCCAATGCTGAGACTAATGGCATGCTCCACTTCTGCCTGGCTTAATGGTGTGAGTTATCACTCTCTGACCCTTATGGCTTGATTGTGGGTAATTCTGTTCTCTGATATTCCAGGCTGATTTTATTAAATATAAAATATATCACCACATAGCTTAGCAATCCAGTATACAGCTTCTCTTTGTGGCCTCTGCTTCAGTTCCTACTTTGGATTCCCATGATGATGAACTGTAACCTGACAGTCAAGACACAGTCCTCATCAAGTTATTTTTGATCAGTGTTTTAACACGGGACGAAGAAGCAAACTGGAATACTTGCCACTCTCTGTCCCAGTCAGTGGCCTTACTTGCTACCACTCTCCTAAGTAAAATGGAAACAGGAGAGGGAATTTCCACCAACTCCTCCCTCCACTTCTCCCTTTCTCTGAGGATGTGCCTCATTTCCAAGCATGCAATGAAGTCCTTGTGCTCTGCGCATGCCCCTTCTGGCCTTTATCCATTCCTATCCTCACATGCTCTTATCCGAAGTTACATTGAAAAGAAGCTCTTCTCTTGAATTCTCTCAACTTGCTTTGACTTCTCCTCCCCTCCTTATTTATTTATTTATTTATAGAAAAATCTCTTTAAGAGGGCACTTTATAAAGCAATCACAAACACTAAATAATTTCTTCCTATTCTTTCTTGAAATATTTTGATCATGTATTTGCCCCAATTAAAGCAATCTCATCAAGTCAACAAGCATCCTTAGGCAGCTGAATGCAGTGGTAGGTTTTTAATGGGTGTGTGTGTGTGTGTGTGTGTGTGTGTGTGTGTGTGTGTGTGTGTGTATGTATGTGTGTGTGTATGTGTGTGTGTATGTGTGTGTATGGTGTGTGTATGTGTGTGTGTGCATGTGTATGTGTGTGTGCATATGTGTGTGTATGTGTGTGTATGTGTGTGTGTGTTTGTGTGTGTATGAATGGCTCTAAGCCTTGTTTTCTTCACATGTAAAATAAGAGATTGACTACTTCTGAAGTTGACTGTGAAGAGTGATACTACTAAGATTTAGCGGAAGTGTCAAGTTTCAAACAGTGCTAAGTAATTTCAATATGTTAAGAGGAAACACCTACAAAGACTCTGAAGCTGCCTTAACATTGACTCTTCAAAGAAATGTGTTGATCACACCACACAACCATTGCTTGTCACTATGGAAAGACTTCGTCCTGTTTCTTTCAAGAAAAAGGCTGCACGTTCCATCACTAGACATTAAGAACTGACACAATGGGAGACGAGAATTTTTACTTTTGTTAATTAAATTGGAAAGGGATGAAATGACTGGCTAGACACCTTTGTGAAGAAACCAAGTTGATGGAGAGACTGAGAGGTAAGCAGTGAAAGAGATGTGTGACAGAGAGAGCCATCGTGGAGCTAGGGAGAAACCTGGTGCTAGGAAAATCCACAAGAACCCACAAGATGTCTCCAGCTAAGACTCCTGGCAATGCTAGAGAGGTGTCTGAACTCACCCTCCCCTGTAGTCAGATAGGTGACTACCCTAATTGACATCATAGAACCTACATCCATTGACTGATGGAAGCAGATGCAGACACCCTCAGCCAAGTACTTGGTAGAACTTCTTGATTTTAGTGAAGACAGCAACAGAAGAGGGGAGGGGCTAGAGCACAATGGGGAAACCACAGGGACAGCTGGCACCAGCTAATGGGAGCTCAGGTCTGGGACTGACAGTTGGAGAGGCTGCACAGAACCTAAGTAGGCCCTCTGAATGGTGTGCATCAATCTGTTAGTGGGTCCCTGGCAAAGGGAGCAGGAATTAACCCTGTGTACATGAACTGGCTTTTTAGAGCCCACTCCATATGATGGGATGTCTTGCTCGGCCTTGATACAGGGAGAAGGGGCTTGACCCTGCCTCACCTTGGTATGTTAGCCTATGTTGACTACTTACCCACTTTGAGAAGTTAGTGGAGTGGGGGGAGAGGGAAAAGTGGAGGGAAGAGAAGAGTAGAGTATGCAAAAGGGAAAAAAAACCTTCTTAAATAAAAGATCATAACAACAACAACAAAAAGATTCATTCTTTAAATACAACATGTGTGCAGCCATTGGAAAATAATGACTATCTCAGTGAAAGAAAGGTCAGAATAAAGCAGGTGCAAGAGGTAGGGAAAGAGTGGGTGCTTTGACTGTCTGTTCAGAGGTATTTAAATGATTGGCTTGTTAAGACAATCTCATAGACAAGGAGCTTTGCCACAGGGAAGACTCTAGAGGATTCAAACATGATTCCTGCCACACTCTGAATTACACCTTTCTGAAATCTTGGGTTCAGTTTATCAGTGTGCCTCAGAAAGGTTTGAAAAATGCCCTTGAATGCAGTTGTTCCTTTCCAAGGAATTTAACTGGAGGAAGTAAACATGGATGCCCACAGATTTAGTAACAAAGAAATTTACTTTAAAGTGGTTCACCATTTCAAAAACATAAAAATTGAAATAGAAAAATCTAAATGTTCACCGTTGAGGAATTACTTGAACACTTGATTATTGTAAAATGACATTAAATGCATCCAGGCATTAAAATATGCTATGTGCTTCTTAATGTTGAAATGTGTCCAAATGAATTGTTAATTTTTTAAAAAGCCCTCAGGTTACAATGTAGTATGTAGAGAGTGACATGTTTTTACAGATTTATAAGAAAGAAGACTTTATAGTAATTTGCACTTCTTTTTATTTACAACTTATAATTCTATAATTAGGCATTGTGTATCTAACAAAAACTAAATATGCAAAGGAAAGGTTTCACTGTTGTTATGATAGGCAATATCATCCTTCTTATCTTTTTCTTGTCCCCTCCCCCCAAAAAAATCATGAAAATGGAGAAACTCAAGGGAGATATACATCTCCAGCCATCATGGAAGTGCAAATCAAAATACACTAGGAAGACACAATTTCACTCCCTTCACTCCCGTTAGCCTGAGGGGGTCACAGGGAGAGGTCTACTATATGCTGCTGGTGAAGATAGAAGCTAGGTGAAGCCAAAAAGGAGGTCAAACTAGAACAACCATATAATTCAGTGTCACTCCCCCTTCCCATGCATGTTCCAAGGAGCATCTAAGATAAGCATACTACAGAGACACCTGTTGATCCATATTTACTGTGGTACTATACTCCAGTCTTACTGTGCAGTCAGCCCTGGTGTCCATCAACAAATAAATGGGTCAAGAAAATGTTCTGTTCATTAACATTTGTTAAAGAACAGATAACCTTGGGAGGAGGCAGAGAGAATAGACAAAAATGGGTAATGAATATGGTCAATGTACATAATATGCTTGAATAAAAACATATTATGAAACCCACTGTTTTGTAAAACTAATACACACTAATGACATTTTCCAATGGAGTTACACACAAGCTAATGAGCTAAGAGTATCCAGAAAATGATTAGGAACTTTTGGAATACAAGTCCAAAGCATATTATATCACTGTACAAATGATCAGCCACTGTGGGATTCTCACAATCATAGCCCTCGTGTAGTTTCACATATTTAAAAAATAGAAATTGAGGCAACTATTATGTAAGTATGAAGATTGTTACAGAATAGAAGCATATAAAAGGATTTAGTCAAGATGAGGAATATAAAACTTTTTCTTGGTAAATGATTTCTAAGCCAAGACATGAATGATGGGCAAAGTTGGCCATCATATACACTAAAAGGGAGAGAATACATGGCAGAGGGGTCAGGCAGAAGGGCCAGCAGGAGTGCAGGTCAAGTCAACACTAAGACAAGGCACATTTGAAACAGTGAAAGAAAATACAAACGCTGGAATCATAAGGACAAGTCCAAGGGAAGGACCAGCCTTCTGGGAGCGGACCTGAGCGAAGAGTCTCAGAGTCTGCAATGAGAACTCTCAAAGACTCCATTGGGAGTCCTGGTAGAGGATCACTACCAGAACTCACTGGAATAACTAAAGCAGTCTAAATTAGACAATCTCTGTTACTGCAGGGCTCTTTAGAATGTACGCCTGGCAAAATGTTCTTCTAAAACAGCACGGAACTCCAGCCAGTGGACCCCAGTATGGTCCAGATGTTAATGAACAGATAACCTTCATGTGTATTTTCTACCGAACGCCAGATTCTGTTTTAAAGTGTGGGTATTTATTGTCATAATTTTATAGATGAGGAAGTCGAAGCTTTGAGGAGATGGGGTTTTTTTTCCCCCGAGATTGAAAAACAAGTGAAGAAAAAAGTATGGGTTTAAGCCCAAGAGAGTCCGAATTGATCCTTGAATGAAGTGAGAAGGAAAGTAGCGGATGCCAACGGAATTTGCAGAAGTACCGGAAGTAGCGATGCCAATGATCATCTCTTGATTTTAACTTTCAATGCAAGCTGAGTGCAAACACACATTTCGAGGGACTGCTGAAGAAACAGAACTCAGCATTCTAAAGCCTCCCACCCCTCCCATCCCCTGCACTTTCTGGGGCTGTTCTTATGAGCTGTGGAATTTCAGTGAGGAGACCCTCTGCCTCCATTGTTAATGTTTCTGGCTTTTCTTGGAATACGAGCATGGCCTAGGAATTTGGGGAGAGGGTATTGGTCTCCAGTCCTTTTCCTGATGCCCCTTTATAGATGTTCTGACAACGCAGTAGATCTTAGAACCTGCAATCTCCTTTTCCCTCCCAGACCCTCTGTATTCCCGGTCTGAAGTACAATCTCTCTCCTTTTCCTTCCCAGACCCTCTGTATTCCCGGTCTGAAGCACAATCTCTCTTTTCTTGTCTTCCAAGAGCTTCTCCTCAGCTTTAGACCCTGATGTGTTCTGTGGATTCATGATTTCAGGAGGAAAATCCATGAAAGGATGTGCCTTATATCAAACCAGACGCAGCTCAGCTCCCACAGGGCTCCCAAAGAGCCTTGTATCCTTATTGTTTTCTCAGAGGCCTCTTTCTATAAATTTCCCCAGTATCCCTTGGTGGACCTTCTAAAAACATCTGCATCCCTCGTCAGGCACTTACGACTTCAGGTTTCATGTGTGAGGAGTACCCAAAAACCAGGCTTGGGCAATTTCCACCTTTCTGATTTATCATACAATTTGTCAGGGGAAAAGTAAAAATGTGGTCTGACAGGAGTTCTCAGCCTGTGGGTCACAACCCCTTTGGGAATTGATGGATCCTTTCACAGGCGTTCCCCTAAGACCATCAGAAAACACAGATATTTACATGACAATTTATAACAGTAGCAAAATTACACTTATGAAATAGCAATAATAATAATTTTATAGTTAGAGGGCCACCACATTATGAGGAATGTTATTAAAGGGTCTCTGCACTGGGAAGGTTGAGAACCCCTGGTCTATCACAGACCCGCTCCCTATCACAATAGAATCACAGCCATCAACCATGAGCATGCACTGCACCAGGAGTCAGCATACCAAATCAAGGCCTCACTGTGGCCCTACATGTGTGACCCTGGCAATGTGTGTGTATTCACAGAAGGAGCTTGGTGGAATGCATTATTTAGCAAAGATTGTTTGACTACACAGGCCAGGAAGATTCTGGAAGGAGAAAAGAAAGCTGGATGTGGGCATGAGCATAGGCAAAAGCCAATGGGCTTTGGTTAAGGTTAGGTGGGGAGAGTTAGATTCCCAGAACAGAAGGACTCATGTCTGGAAGGAACAGGAATTTAATGGGCTTCAAACACTGGGACTTGATCATTTTCTTTATTTTGACTCAGAAAGTAGTCACACAAGCAACTCTGGCATATAACAAAGTTCACTCAAGTAAGTCTGAAGGATGACGGATGAGGCAGGAAGCACCTACATCTTCAGGAGAAAGTTGCCAGTCATTTCAGAATATTTAGAGGTCCTTTTATGATACTCAACACCCCTACCCTCTATCCATATTGCTTCCTTCTCTCTCCACTCTATCATCTATGATCAACTTTTTACTTTTTTCTTTATTAATCCAATACATTACTCACTCTCCTACTCAAATCAATTTGTTTTGTTGAACCCAAAGTATCCAGGCTTATCCATGCAGGTACAAACCATCGCTCATAATCACTAGACCCATGCCTGAAAGTTGAATCCCATAAACACTCACACCAGAATGCAAGGTCATTTGTACACCAAGACTTATATCTTCCCTTGACTATAACAGTATCGTATATAATGGCAGTAATCACTCATCTCTTTCACAGTGTGGGGGTCTCTTAGATTATAAAACAGAGCAACTATTAGGGCTGTTCAATTATCTACTATCAAAGCCCAAGAAGCCTTGCTTTTCTTTGTAGAATTTATTACCCATTATCCCAAGAGCAAATGAGAGCATCCCTTAGGGAAAGGTTCTGGGAGACAGTAATAATTTGGCAAATGCTACAGTTATCTACGTAATACTGTCAGCAGTTCTCTGGAGTAAAAGATATGTTAGTACAAGAGCCCCAGGTAAATTAGCTTCAGGACATGGAGATCTGGGCCTGGTCATTTACCCCTATCTTTTAAAGTCTAAAGGGACAAGAAGTCCCAAGCTAAATTCCTGGTCTCGTGGAGCAAAGGCTCTGGGAAGCTTGTGCTGGCCAGTGAAAATGTAGCAATCACTAGAGAAATGAAGAGACAGGCACACTGAGTGTTCTGTAATACCCACGCCTGGAACACAAGCCAAAGAGAAAGGACATCTCCTAAGGGATGTGGGCCATCTGCATTTTCTACATTGTTTATGTTTCATATCAATGTCCTCAATTCTATACAGTGATAACAATGAACTACAAATGACAATTAAGGGATCAGACACTGAGTTTTTAGAAATGTGTGCAAAGTTATATGTAAATAATTTTTCAAGCTGTAACTCAAATCTGGGAGAAAAAGAGGAGTCTGTGGGACAGGGCCAGGGGGCCAGAGCACTGGGCATCTGACTTTAACATTTCCTCCAAATGTATCTGGACAGCTTCAAGCTTAAAAATATGGCCTTAGTTGTCCTTTCAATGGTTTCAAACAGTGGTGGCATTTATCTTGGGACAACTTTCAAAAGCTTAAGAAAAAAATCTATTCTCCTAAAATAGGGCAATCTGTTTATAGTGTGGATTTGCTTATTTTTCCTCTGTTTGTAATCCAGACATCTCTGCTGGCTCATACTCTTCCCAAATGCTCAAAGAAACACTTGATTTGGGATCAAGTACTAGATTCGCTGCTAATTGACTGGATGATCTTGGATAAGGTCCTTAATCCCCCTGAACATCTGTGTCCCGAGTTAAAAAGCAAAAAGAGCAGGCCTAGTTGAAGGAATAACTGTGAGGATCAAGAGGTGATGGATGTAGTTGTTTCAGCTGAACTCCCGACATGAGAAAGTTCTGGAAAATGCTAGCTCTAGATAGATGAATAAATAATAAAGAAATTAGTTACTCTTTGCCCCATCTTTCCAACTACTGTTACTGCAATAGTATGTGTGAACTGAGACCAGAAAGGGACGGTAGGGTATCCCTGGATAGGTGGGAGGTTGTGAGGTTGTATGATGGGGCAGGTCAACAAGTGGATGGTGTAGGATGGCCTGGGGGACAAAGTTTGGGAAAGGGATACTTATCCCTAGCAGTTTTTTATTGATGATAAAAACAACTATCTGTTGCTAAGGGCCTGCAGTCTGCCAGACAGGGCACACAGTGCTCATGTTTCATATCAAGGTCCTCAATTCTATAGGGTGATGACAATTAACCCTAACTTAAAATTAAGAGATCAGACACAGAGCTTGTTAGAAATATGTGCAAAATTATATGTGAATAATTTTTCAAGCTGTATCTCAAATCCAGGCATGTATCTGACATCCAAGCTTGTGCCATCCTGCTGTTCTTGGTCTGTGAATAGATAGGAAGAGGACTCATAGCTCCCAATCCAAACCTGTGGATCAGGGGCTCTGCATGAATGACCATTACAGCTCTTGACCTACATATAGGCTACCTGGACCTGCCCATCTGGACATCTGATCAGATATGACCTTTAGAGAGTCGATACACTCAATCACACATGCACAAACACAGAACACTGGAACACCAAATGCCACTCTTGTTTGGATTACATTAAAATTCTGTTTCATTTCTTAGCCATGATACTATTGGTGGGTCTTTCCCAAGGATCTGCAATGTGAATGACAACTTTGTTGTGCCTGAGCCTCTTTATCTACTGAAGAAAAACACTAATCGTCACTCAGGAGTATAAGCAGATGCAGTTAGAGACCAGTGAACACAGCCATTCTCCACAGAAAGAAAAATAAAAAGAAACTATCCAGCTACCTCGAACAGCAGAGGACAACACATGTCACATAGATTCAAAAGCTTGTTGAGTTTTATATGGATAGATGATGGGGGGGGGGGCTGCTGCTGTGCAGAAGTTGGAGCATCCAGTGGTTGGTTAGCTCTAGGCAGAAGAGGAGCTGCTGACAGAGGCAGTCAGGATCATTCAGCCAGCCATTAAGGGCTTCTGATAAATGCTGAGGATTCACTTTTCTAGCAAAACCCAGTTCAGGTGGGGGTTGTGTCGCTGCCTTAAGCAATGCCACTTTGTGACTTGTTTTGTTCTTTAATATAAAGGATATTGTGAGGATTGAGTTAATGTAGGTGAAGTGATTGGAAACATCCCTCCTATGTTGGAAAAATTGCTCTGGTGTGATATTTTCCTCTGAACAATGAAATCTAGTGAAGGAAGGCCCAGGTCTCAGTCCTTCCTCTTCCCAGTCAGGCAATTCTGAAGTGATGTTCAGCTTATATTTATTTCTACCCTCAAAGATGACACGATTATTGTATATTTAGTTGGCCTCAAATATTATTTAAGAGATAGGACAAAAACGGAATACAAATAAATTGAGTTCAAACCTTAACCCTGTGGCTTCCAGGAGCATATCATGGGGCCTCTAGAATCTTCATGGACACACTCATTAGGAGACTTGATATCAAATACTTGATTTTCTACATAGAAATCTAAGAGGAGAATGTACTGGAGTGATGTGCAAAAAGCTCCCCACAATTGCACAAATAGTAAAAGGAATTTACCAGGGAGGGGCAGAAAGCCCCTGTGGCGTCTTCCAGTTGAGTGGGAGACAGTTTCTTTGGAGTTTGATGAGGTCTCTGTGCTCTAATCTCCTGAGGTTGCTAGAACAGAGGGAGAGCTTTTGCACTTTTTACCAAAGAATTATGTTTGAAGATGAATTTTACAATTTAAACAATTGGGAAAATAACAAAGCAAAAAAGTAAATATTTTCAAAAAAATAGACAGAAAATTGATTCTTAGAAGAAGATGCTATTTTTTACATCCAGCTCAGGTACTACAGCACACAATCACCCCTTTTGCTTCTCTAGCAAGACAGTGACACTCAGAATTTTTACCTTAGTTGACTCATTGCCAGGAATAAGAATTTCACAAGATTCTTTGACTTAAGAAATATGAAAGGCAGAAGCTGTGTCATCACAGTCCAACAACTGGAGACCCTGAAGCCTCCAGGTCCACAACTGACTAAGAGGTGTGTGGGACCCTGACCTTCAGGCCAAGCAGAGACTATGGTCTCTGAACCCCAGCCCAGGGACACAGCTCCTAGCACCCTACCCACAACTAGCCCTGTCCTAAACTGAAGAAAGTTTGGAGAGCTACTCCCCAGCCCAATTCCCAGCAAAACACAGCTGGAGAGACACCCCACGGGCCAAACCCCATACTAACTGCAATCTGCATCATCACACACCAACAACTGGAGCCCCCAAAGCCTCCAGGGCTATAGTTGACTAAGAGCCAACTAAGAGCCCACTAAGAATGACCCCTTCAACAACTGGAGACACACAGCTCCTTGGCCTATATCCAATTAAGAGCTGACTAAGAGCAACCTCTGCAATTACTGGAGACACCCAGCCCCTGGGCTCACAACTGACTAAGAGCTGAAATAAAAGTGAACTGAGAAAGCAATGGGCAGATGCCAGTGCAAGAATAGATATGACAATATAAAGAACAACAAGACACCAACAGGAGAAGCTGGTGGCTCTACAACATCAAGACCTGAGCATAACAGTGAAGAGGAAACAGAAGGAAACAATCTTAAAAACAACTTTATGAAGATAATAGAAGCTTTAAAAGTGGATATAAAAAAACTACTTAAATAAATAGAAGAAAATACAGACAAAAATTGAAAGAGATGAACAAATCCCTGAAAAACAAAATAAAGAAAACCAAGAAAAAGAAAACAAACAGGGGAAAGAAATATTCCAGGAATTAAAACTTGAAATAGAAGCAATGAAGAAGGCACAAATCCAGGCAAAGCTGGAAATAAAAACCTGAGGAAATGAACTGAACTACACTTGCACGCATAACCAACAGAATGCAAGAGATAGAAGAGAGAATCTGTGGAGTGGAGGATTCAATAGTGGAAATAGATATATCAGTTAAAGAAAACACTAATACCAAACAATAATAATAATAATGACACAAAATGTCCAGGAAATCTGGAACACCAAAAAAAGACCAAACCTGAGATTAGTTGGTATCAAAGAAGGAGAAGAATACCAGCTCAAAGGAACAGAAAATATATTCAACAAAATTATAGGTAAAAACTTTCCCAACTAAGAAGGAAATGTCTATAAAGATATAAGAAGGTCACAGAACACCAAATAGACTAGACTCCCAAAAGAAGTCTGCTCACCACATAATAATCAAGCAAGTAAACCTACAAAGCAAAGAAAAAATACTAAGAGCTACAAAGGAAAAAGGCTAAATTACCTATAAAGGCAGACCCATCAGAATAGCACCTTACTATTCAGTGGAAACAATGAAAGCAAGAAGGTCCTGGTCAGATGTTACACAGACACTAAAAGACCCTGGCTGTCAACCCAGACTACTATACCCAGAAAAACTATCAATCACCATAGATGGAGTAAACAAGATATTTCATGACAAAACCAGTTTTAAATAATACCTATCCACAAATACATTCCTAGAGAAAGCACTAGAGAGAAAACTCGAACCTAAGGAAACCAGATACACCCACGAAACCACAAACAATTGATTGTTCCACAGAAAAAAACACACAAAGAAAGGAAATACACACAAGCTACCACCCAAAATAACAGGAAATAACAATCATTGATCATTAATATCCCTTAATATCATTGTACTTAATACACCTATAAAAAGACATACCCTAACATGATGGATACAAAAACAGAGGCCATCCTTCTGCTGCATACAAGAAACACACCTCAACTTCAAAGACAGACACAGGCTCAGAGTGAAGGGTTTGAAAAAGATTTTCTAATCAAATGGGCCTAAGAAACAAGCTGGTGCAGCCATCCTAATATCTAACAAAATAGATTCTAAACTAAAATCAATCAAAAAGAGACCAGGACGGACATTACTTATTCATCTTAGGAAAAATCCAAGATGAAGTCTTAAACCTGAATATTTATGCCCCTAACACAAGGACACCCACATATATAAAAGAAATGCTAGTAAAGCTTAAACCTCACATCAAACCCCACACACTAATAGTGGGAGACTTCAGTACCCCACTATCACCCTTGGATAGGTCAACCAGACAGAAACTCAACAGAGAAATAAGGGATCTAACAGATGTTATGACCCAATTGGACTTAATAAATATATACAGAACCTTCCACCCAAACACAAATGAATTTACATATTTCTCAGCACCCCATGGAACTTTCACTAAAATTTACCATATACTCAGTAATAAACAAATATCAATAGATACAAAAAAAATGGAAATAACTCCTTGTATCATATCAGACCGCCATGGTCTAAAGTTAAAGTTCAACAACAACAACAACAAAAAAAATCACAGAAAGCCTACAAATTTGTAGAAACTAAACATCTCTCAATTGCATAACCTCTGGGTCAAGAAATAAATTAATTCCTAGAATTTAATGAAAATGAACCCACAACATACCCGAACTTATGGAACACAATGAAAGCAAAGTTAAGAGGAAAATTCATAGCATTAGATACCTACATGAAAAACCTAGAGAAATTTTACACAAGAGACCTAATAACACAGTGGAAGGCTTTAGAACAATTAGAAGCAAACTCACCTAAAGGAGCAGACATCAGGTTTATCAAACTTAGTGCTGAAATCAATACAATAGAAACAAAGAGAACTATACAACTAGTCAATGAATCAAAGAGTTGGCTCAATAAGACACATAAACCCTATCCAAACTAACCAAAAAAGCAGACAGAATCAGAAATGAAAAGGAGGAGGTAAGAAAAGACACGATGAAGTTCAGAGAATTATCAGGTCATATTTTGAAAATCTGTGCTCCCCTAAATGGAAAACCTAAAAGAAATGGACAACTTTCTAGACAGCTCTGAGAAAATGTACCAAGCAACATGGCTGAACAGGATAAGAATCATGGGTTTGTTTAAGAGCAAGAACTAGAAATTTATATGCCTGGACCCCAGGTTAATCAGCGTACAATTAATATAAGTGTCTGTGTGTTTCAGTGAGACTATGGGACTTTGGGTCTGCAGGTCCGGACCATGAGGCTAGGCAGGAAAGTCTGGGCCAGAAACCTCATACAACAGTTTCCACCTCTTCTTGACTGCAACCTGTTGTAATACTAGTATGCTAAGGTGATCTTCTCTATTTTCTCTTCTTGGGGAATCTCTGATGTCTCTCTTAAGTTCCTTCTGATCCCAAGCAGTTTAGAGGTTGTGATTTGCAGCTTGGGTATTCTTTGCTTTTTATCTAAAGTCCACTTATGAGCGGATACATCCAATTCCTATCTTTCTGGGCCTGTGATACCTTGCTCATGAGAGTATTCTCCAACTCCATCCATTTGCCTGAAAATTTTAGGATGTCATTAAAATTACCACTTACCAAAATGAAATCAAGATCAGATTAAAGACCTAAACAGACCTATAACCCCACAGGAAATTGAAGCTGTTATTAAAAGTCTCCCAAGCAAAAAAAAAACCCAGAACCAGATGGTTTCAGTGCAGAATTCTACCAGACATTCAAAGAAGAACTAATACCAATACTCTCCAAACTGCTACATACAGTAGAAACTGAAGGAACATTGTCAAACTCTTTATATGAGGTCACAATTACCTTGATAACAAAGCCACTCAAACATGCAACGCGGACCAATCTCCCTCGTGAACATTGATACAAAAGTACTCAATAAAAGTCTGGCAAACTGAATCCAACAACATATCAAAAAACAATTATCTACCACAATCAGGTAGGATTCATCCCAGAGATGCAGGGATGGTTCATCATACAAAAAAACTGTAAATGCCATCCATCATATAAACAAACTGAAAAAAATCACATGTTCATCTCCTTAGATGCTGAAAAAACCTTTGACAAAATTCAGCATTCCTTTGTGATAAAAAAAAAAAGTTCTGGAGAGATCAGGAATACAGGGAAAATACCTAAATATAATAAAGCAAGCCAGTAGTCAACATCATACAAAATGGAAAAACACTCAAAGCAATCCCACTAAAATTAGGAATAAGACAAGGCTGTCCTCTCCTTATCTATTCATTATAGTTCTCAAAGTTTTAGCTAAAGCAATAAGAGAACAGAAGGAGATTAAGTGGATACAAATTGGAAAGGAAGAAGTCAAACTATCTCTATTTGCAGACGATATGAGCATATACATAAGTGACCCCCAAAATTCTACCAGGGAACTCCCACAGCTGGTAACACTCCAGCAATTTAGCAGAGTACAAGATCAGCTAAAGAAAAATCAATAGCCCTCCTATATACTAAGGATAAAATGGCTGAAATAAGGGAAAAATCACCCTTTATAATAGCTGAAAATAACATTAAATATCTGGGCGTAACTCTAACCAAAGAAATAGCAGACCTGTTTGACAAAAACTTTAAGTCATTGAAGAAAGAAATTGAAGAGGATATCAGAAAATGGAAATATAACCCATGCTCCTGGACAGATAGGATCAACATAATAAAAACGGAAATTTAACCAAAAACAATCTACGGATTCAATGCAATCCCCATCAAAATCCCAACACATTTTTTTACAGACTTTGAAAGAACAGTACTCAACTTCATATGGAATAACAGGAGATCCAGAATTGCCAAGACAATTCTTTTATTGAACAGGAGGAATCACAATCCCTGACTTCAAGCTATACTATAGAGCTACAGTAGTAAAAACAGCCTAGTACTAACACAGAAACAGACTTGTGGATCAATGGAATCAAATCAAAAGACCCCGACATTAATCTACACACATGCAAACACCTGAATTTGACAAAGAGGCCAAAAATATTCAGTGCAAAAAAGATAATATCTTCAACAAATGGTGTTGGCATAACTGCATGGTAGTATGTACACCTATCACCCTGCAGAAAACTCAAATCCAAGCATATCAAAGACCTCAACATAAACCTAGATACACTGAACTTGTTAGAAAAAGTGGAAAACACCCTCTTCCGCATTGGCACAGGCGACCATTTTCTAAATATAACACCAGTAGCACAGAACAATAGTCAATAAGTGGACCACATGAGATGGAAAATAGCGCTGTCAATAAGACAAAACAACAGCCTACAGAATGGAAAACTATCTTCTCCAACACTACAACTGACAGAGGACTTATCTCTAAAATATATAGAGAACTCAAGAAACTAGAGCCCCAAAACCTAAATAATGCAATTAAAAAATGGGGTTCAGAGCTAAAAAGGGAATTCTCAACAGAATTAAAAATGGCTGAAATATTGACAATATTAGAGAAAATACTCTTATCATTTATCTTCTCTTTACAAGTTCAAAGTTTTATATTACTTATTAAACTTATTGTATTATTGTGTATATTATATATCATAACTAAGGGAAAAAACTATAACTATTTAGTCTTCAATTCCATCAAAGACCCCATAAGGGTAAAATGTTACCTAATGAGTATATTGGGGCGATCTGCATAAGTATGGTTACTTATAGGAGCATGGGTAACTCAAAGGCAGCTTATCACTGAAAATTCTAGCCCAGCATTAAGGGCTCAAAAAAAAAAAAAAAAAAATCTCATCTCTAAAGATTTCTACAAGAGCCTTGCAGGCAGTACAGGGCAACATCTCTCCTCACCAGCAGCAGCCACTGCATATGCAACTCTGGGTACTGTGACTATTTTAAGTTTCAGGAGCTTAATGGACTGGTTAGATTTACTTCCTGAGCTTTGTAAGTTTCCTTTGCTTCCTGGGTCTTAATGAATTTCCTTTCTTCTTCAGGAGAGAGTGTTCCCATTGGAGAAAATTCCTATACCACACAAGTAGATGGGGAAAATGATCTTATTCTTCCCTAATGGGTTTACCTTTGCAGAGCACTCCCATGTATGACATACAATCATATCTAAACAACTTGGAAACTGGCTATTACAGTACTCACTATCTAATAAAATAATCTTATGGGACGATTCAAAAATCAGTTATTTCATTTGTACCTCAAAAAAAAAAAAACCACCTTGTTATTTTTTTTCACAGAGACTTTAAAATGAGACTGAAGCCTAATTGTCTGATTAAATTTTTAGTTTGGCCTCTTATTGACTATGTGACCTCAGGGAAGTCACTTAATCTTGCTATGCTTCAGGTTCTTTGGCTATAAAAATGAGATTGTATACATTTACTGAGATCAGTGTTAAATTGAATGTATGTGACACACTTGGAAGTACAGCAGGTACACTGAAGAGCTATTATATGGTGAAGTTCAACTCCAAATAAAAATACTTGGATTCTTGCCAGCCACACCTGTAATCCTAGCACTTCAGAGGCAGAATCAGGCAAATAATAGGCTTTATATCAGTTTGGGATACACAGAGAGACCATGCCTCAAAAACTGGATTATTGATTGAATCTTCTACCAATAGGTTTATAGGTTCCTGGAGTAGTTTTGAAGAGTGTTAACAAGTTTTATTGAGGAAAGGCTGATGAAACTCATAGTAACAGATAATTCAGGGAAGTCTGTTAAATAGCTCTCTGCTCCTTAATCCTTCCCAGCGCATTTAACCAATCTGTGTAAACTATGATTTTTTAAGACAGTTTTCTATATAAACCCCTAAATTCTAGTCTTCCATTCAGTTCCCTTGCTCTGCTGTCTGTATAGCTGAAGTCTTATAAGTGTACTTGGCCTTTCGAAGATGAAGGACAGCCACATTGAAGATTTCTCTGGGACTTGGTCATATCTTTAATAAATAAAAAAGTAAAGTGCAGCAGGATAGTCTTTCTCCAGTACAAGTGACCTCAAGAACAGTAAACTTGGCTAGAGGTGCTAGAGGTAGGATAAAGAAGATTGGAAATTTATATAATAATACAGCAGGCTATGCTAGATGGGTAGATAGAGTGCTTGAGAGAATCAAAAGTTAAACCAGTATTTGTCAGATTTTTATAACTGTCAAAAGTGTGTTCATCCACATTATCTCCTTGAAGTATTTCACTCTTAGTTGAGAGCTGACCATGTCCACCTGATATATTCTATATTTAATAAAATCAGTCTGGAATATGAGAGAACAGAGTCACCCACAGTCAAGCCATGAGGGTCAGAGAGTGATGACTCTCATCACTCAGGAGACAGAGATCTTAATATATTTCTGTGAGTTCAAAGTCTAAAAACAAAACAGTAGTAGCTCACACCTTTAATCCTAACTCTAGGATTATGATGTTGAACCCAAAAGTAAAACAATTGGACAGAGAAGATATTTAAGGCAGGCATAGGCAGACATTTAGGTATTCTGTAGGAGTGACCAGCCAGGCAGAGGACTCTTAATAGCATTTACCCTGTTCAGCCTGAGAACTTTGCTGGGCAGGAATTGACTTTGGTCCGTTTCCTTTCTCTGATATTCTAGCTTTTCCCCAATATCTAACTCTGGGTTTTCATCATATACTAACTACAATTTGTGTGATATCCACCTTATGATGAGGAGTGAAGGTCCTAAAATGGAAGATAGCTGGTCTCTAACATCACTGAGCCAATGATTGGCAAGGTTGAGACTCAAAGGCAGGTTCTACCACTCCAGAGTGTGTGTGTTATATATTCTACTGAAGGTCCTTGACACCTAAGACCACCGAAAAAGAGGAGGAGAGACCTAGGAACTGTTGAGAAAAATAAGAGAGAGAAAGTAACTTTGAAATGAGCTCTGGAAAGAGCTGCCATCCTACATGCATTAAAACCTGCCAAAGATAGAATTGCCAATTCCACTGTGGAATTGAAAAATAATTTCAAGTTGGAAACTGCATATTTTTCCTTCTCATTTACTTCAGTTCAGAATTCAACTTCTTGTGGTTGCTTTGAATTTAAAAAAAAAAAAAATCCAACATTCCAATTCAAATACAGTGAGTCCAAGTCCTGATACATCTATGCTGAAAACAGACAATTGAATCAGAGTACCTGGAAAACCAAACAGGAGCCTGAACTTCTACAAGGCATCAGAGCCTATTTTCATCATTCAGGATGACTGGTTTAGAAAGAGACCACACTTCTGTGCACAAGATGAGATACCCAGGAACTGGAAGTTCATGCTTCACTACGAGTTTCCTGGAAAATGGTTTTCCCTATTCTAAGAACTGAGCAGATAAAGCACGGTGTCTATCCACAGAATCACTGAGAAAAGAGAGAGCTAGTATATTCTATTAAAGAGAATTGTGGCCTTGTGAGGGGGAGGTCATCCAAATCAGACTTCCTAGTGATAAGCTATGTTTTATCTATTGTCTTAGTTATAGTTACTAGCACTGTAATGAAGCAACACAGCCAGAAGCAACCTGGGGAGAAAAGAGTGTGTTTGGCTTATATATCCTAAGGCAGAGTCCACTGAAGGAAGCCAAGGTTGGAACCTGAGGAAGGAGCTGGTTCAGAGTGCTGCTTACTGGCTTGCTCCTCATGGCGTACTCAGCTTACTTTCTTAGGGAACCCAGGACCACCAATCAATGGGCCCTCCTCCATCAATCACTAAGAAAATGCTCTACAGGCTTTGTCTGCAGACTGATCTTCCCAGAGCAATTTTTAAAAGTTGGCATTCCCTTCTCTCAGATGCTTCTAGCTTGTATCATGCACATATACTTGCTTAAAGTTTGAATGTAAAATGTATCTCACGTACTCATGCATTTGAGTATTTGGTCACCAGCAATGGCAACTAGTTTGGAGGTTATGGAATCTTTAGAAGGTGGGACCAACCTGGAGTAAGTGGGATCTTTGTGAAATTGGTCCTGCCTTGAAGTTTATCAAGACCATGTTCTTTGGTGCTCTCTGCTTCCTAATCTCCAGAGATATGTGCCAGTACCTACCACCATAACCACAGCAGCACCTACCACCATACCCACAGCATCTACCAACCACCATAGCCACAGCAGCACCTACCACCATACCCACAGCAGCACCTACCACCAGAGCCACACCAGTATCAACACCATATACAGCAGCATCTACCACCATACCTTTCTAGCCACAAGGGATCATACTCTCAGAAATGAGCCAGAATAGAATAACTCCTTTAAGTGTTTCTTGTCAGGTATTTGGTCCCAGTAGTGAGGAAACTAACTAATTCACACATCATAATGTGTGAATACAGCAAAATAGTCACCGTAGTCAATAATGGTTTGAATGTTTGTGTCCTAAGCTGATTACACTTGTTTAACTCATAGTTACCATAAATAGCAAAAAAGAAAGACATGAGTTTTAAGCTTTACAGACTCAGTTGTTCAACCAAAAGAGCAAGAAGAGCCTACAGCAAAGACTGATTAAAGCCATATATGAGCAGGGTTGGACTGACACCATAGCTCTCCTATGATCTCCATAGTACCATTCCAGAAACTAAGACCAAGAGGACCAGGGTAGAGGTGGAGGCCATGGATCCTAGCTGGCCACATTCCAAATCCAGCTCAGAATGTGGCAGAGTAAATGAGTAAGGAGACAGGCCAGGGGAGGCTGGCCTTTTTCTTGTGCCTGCCAGGAACATCCTGGAATCCTGTGGGCTAAGAGCCCAGAATGCCTAGGAGGAGCCTGTTGCCAAGGAGGTGAAAACTAGGACCCAAACAAGGGTTTTGGTGGGCAGCCTGGGTGTCTGTTGCAGAATGAGCTAAATGTTTTTCAACTTCATCCTGGAAGGTATAGAGGGAAAGGCATCACCGAGGGCTAGGAAGGCAGTTCTTGTCAGGAAAACACTTCCTTATGGAGGCCCAGGAATCCATCCCTGGAAGATGAAGTTCCTTATGTGACTGGGCAGAATCAGAGGCATAAGAGGGTGGAGGTGAAGCTTCTTTATGTGCATAAACTTAGTGCCCTGGAAAGCTAAAACCTTACAGAAATATTTCTCTGAGTTTACAGAGTCCAAAGTAAATCTGAAAGTCTTTGGGGGAGAGTGAGAAATATCCCCAGACAAATGCTTCCTGTAATGGACATTATTCTTAAAAAATCAAAAGCTTCCATTTAGGTACAAGAGAAAGGATGTAGGTTTTGTGAGTGATCCCTAGATTAGAATCTGAGGTATACATGTTCTAGCAATGGAGACGAGTGACAGAGCCTCCTTTGTTAAGTGTAGAGAGTGGCACCTTCCAAGAGGAATGTTCCAGGAAATACAGGCACTATTTAACACATGTTTACAATGTGCAAGGCATGCTGCTAGGGCTTCATAAACACCTCACTGAATTCTTAGAGCCAATTTATAAGCTAAATTTTCTTCATACCTCCACCCAGTCCCGCAGTTGACAGATAAGGGACCTAGAATAGCCTCTCTGAGACTGAGACTTCAGACAAATGGCCAGAAATTTCCCAGCTGGTGGAAAGGAAAGACGTGGAAACTCTTGGCAATTACTTTATATTGGTATTTCAAAGCTTGAGTTTTAGTCTTTAATATTTTCTCTTTTTGTCTCCAAATAAAATTCAATAGAATGTTCAGGAGCAGTATAGCTGTTTCTTGAGTATTCTGTTCCCCAGCTAGTTTATTCACGGATGTGATTTTCCTATCCTGGCATCTCTGCCACAGAAATAATCATGCTAAGCCAATCTGCATCCTTTTGGAAGCAGACATTGTTTAGGTGGAAGCTCCACCTCAGCCTCCTCCCTCATTTCCTTCTCTCCAAACCCTGCCTCATGTCAGAAAGCCCTCCAAATCGTGGCTCCTCCCCCAGACATGCTCAAGACCACTCACGCTGGATATTTAAACTCCATTCCAGAAATAAAGTGATGTTTTGAATGAAATCAATTTCATTTAAAGTCTTGTGTACTTTATCAACTTTAGTTACAGCCTTTAGAATACACACTACCCAAATCTGTGTGGTAGGGACCATGCAACATCTGTTACTAGAACTCATCTTGCCTATAGCTGAGGAAACCTGAAAGTGATGCCAGCCCAGCACCAGACAGCCATTGCATAATGATGTTCCCACTACTTCCAATATATCACCAACAATCCAGTGGTTTGAAGGGAGGTTGAAATTCACCAGGACCTAGGGGACTATATGTAATGGGTGCAGCCAGATCTTACATGAATTCTTATACTAAGATGATCAATACTGGATTTTTGACAGCAAGGAGCTACAGGTAGGCAAGTCTGAGTCATGACCTTCAGTGATTGGGCTAAAGAGATAAAAGCAAATTTTAAGGCTAAAATCTGGAGCAAATGAAGCAATTTAATACTAATTAGTATAATAACTTACTACAAGTACTCCCCCCACAGTTACCATTAGACAATCCTCTATGAGGAACTGGGCTATATTTATTAGCTTGCAATAAAACTGCTCCAGAATGTAGTATTACACTCTTGGTGTTTATTCAGCCAGTGTAACAAACATCCACACGATAATAGCCTCTGTGATGTCTCCAGCTCTGTTTCTGAGCACATTTTTGCCTGATTTCCTCAATACCAGATACTTCTCAACAAATCTTCCTAAAACTTAATGCCAGCTAATGACGTCTCACTCCTTGATCTTGGTACTTATTTCATGGTTGTGTTTGCTTGAGTCTGTAAGCTTAGGATTTAGGTCTATGAGCCAGTAGGCCTAGAAACACCAAAGGACAATGTGACACACAAAAAAATGTGCTAACTAAAATGTCTGTCACTGTGAGAAGCATTTCAGAACCCTGGAGTTCCAGAGCTAGGACATCTTTCCTTGTCAGAGGACTAGAATATTCTTCTAGGCTATAGGCCCTCCTATGGTTGTAGGTTGTAGGTTGTATGGGTATTCTTCATGACATGAAGATTGGCAAAAGGATCAGAAGTTTGTGTGAATACAGTAGTCAAAACACTGTGCATTAGAAAGTGGTAGACTTGGCATGGATCTGCAACCGTGCAAGAAACATAGCTATGAATATCAAGCATATAAGTCCATGTCCCTATGCCAGATACCTCTGTTACATTCACAAGGAGGTCCCCTGTGACTAATGTCAGATAGTAAAACAATACTGGGGGGTCTTTTACCCTGCCACCATGAGCCCAGTGAGCTTATTTTATTGGTACTGATCAAGACAAACTACTGTTGTTCACAGCTATACTTGACATGACCTGTGTGTGTTGCAGCAAAAGGAAATCCTGTTAGTGGGTAGAGGTGAAAGCCACACAGCTGGACATTTACTTGGCATGAAAAATGAAGTGGTCCGAGGTTCGGAGGAACATGATAAATGGCTTCTTTGGTTGACTAGAGTCTTCAAGAAACATGACTTAGTTCTTCAAGGAACTAAGCATGTACACCTTTGTTACTTTGTGCAATGCCACCAGAGAGGAGATACCCAACAAGCAAGGAAAGAGAATGCTTTGCAGATGAATGTCAGACATACTTTTTCTCCTCAGCCATCCCAGTGCTTATAGAGTGGGCCACTTATGGATTCCTGAAGCTATGCTCACTATCATACAATCCCTTTGATCAAGGTTTTTCCAGGTATTATCATAGGTGAGCATCTAAATTGACAACAGCATAAGCTATTGTAAGCCTTCAACACAGTATCTCCCGTGAGGAAACCAACCAGTCACTGGATGGAGCCCTAGAGAAGGCTGATAGCCCTTCACCCTGATGGAAAGGATATCACTTGCTCAAAGGAAGATATCTTCTGCCTCAATACCTCTGCTAGAATTCCTGGGGCTTACAGGATGCCCAAATTATCAGTACAAGACCATTCACAACATTTCTTCAAATTTATGACAATAAACACCCACAGCCACAGGAGACTAACTTCACAATGATTCTCATCACCTAGACTCAGCTTGCCTGGAATGATAACTGCCTATTAAAAGCTTGGTTAATACCATGGTCCTAAGATTATTCCCCACCATATTTGGGAGATATTCTCAAAGACAAGGTAAACACACTTAACTACTAATTAGCATACACAGTACTGGATGTTTAATAGCTACAGAGTTCAGGTCACAAGACAAAAGAATGAATATAAGACTGGCCCTTTAAAGCAGCATCTCATAGATCTATCGATGGATTCTTCTGCTTGTTATCTTTACATACCTGTATGATTCCAGAGTGAATGTCTGGTTAATTGGAGCTGGAGTGAGAAGAGACTTCCACTAAGGAATATTTAAGTTATGACTGTCTTATGAGTTCCTCATACCAGTGAGCCGATAATCAAAGAGAAAAGTGTAGTCATTATATTCAATTCTAACTACTATGAGAGGCTAGAGGTCTGTCAGGCATTGTAGAAGAGAACTAAGAAGGTTTCTTATGTGAATTCAAATTCACTTCTATGCCAGTCAAT
Source organism: Phyllotis vaccarum (assembly GCA_033318265.1). Taxonomy (NCBI): domain Eukaryota; kingdom Metazoa; phylum Chordata; class Mammalia; order Rodentia; family Cricetidae; genus Phyllotis; species Phyllotis vaccarum. The sequence goes on from JARWLC010000012.1 coordinate 79,975,523, forward strand.
AATGGTAAACAAACAAGAGAAATATCAAGACCCCAAAGTTGCTAGGCAACTGAAAAACTCAACCATTTTAGGATGAATGTTTAGGTTGTCGTTTCTGTAAGGAAACTGCACAACTGAGCTGCTGGGTGGTGGTGTGGATTGTGATTGTAGAAGACTGTAATAATAGCCTTGGAACCTTCTGGGGAGGTGGGATTGCAACTTGTTACACCAACTCACAAAACTGTAGAGACTAGAACTGGTTATCAATGGATTTGGCTTACTACAAAGTATAAGAGGCCCAACAGTACTTCTGTTGAAAGAGGTTTCTGGCCCATCAGCTGGTGGTTCAGACCCACTAGCCCCACAGTCTAGACCTGCTTGCTGCTGCTTACACCCCAAAATGACTTAGACACTAATTTGATGCCATTTGGCTAGCTAGCTCCTGCATTCTAATTCAACCCATCTCCATTAATCTGCCCTGCCACATAGCCCGTGGCTCACCTGTGTTACCTTACATGTTGATTCTTAGGTGGATGAATCGTGTCTCTTCTGACTCCATTCTCTTTCTCTTACTATGTTCCAATATCTCTGCCTACTTCTAAGATGCCTGTCATAGGCCAAAACAGTCGCTTTATTTAAAGAATACAGCATACAGAAAGTCATTCCCACATTAGACCTCATAATGTATGGGTTCTATTTCTTTTAAAGTCTTAACCTGTTCTTGACTTTTTCTTTGTTTTAGTAACTCTAGGGCTTTCTACCCACCTTGTGTTGACTGGCAAAACTTTTCAGATGTGTACTCTGGCCTTCACTGAAGGATAGTTAAAAGAATGCTATTATATAAATTCCTGAATGACACCCAAACAGGGAAGAGTTGCCCCAAGAAACAATCCTAAACAAATGGAAAGTAGTAACTAAGGGGTAAAATGCTTGCTCCCCTTTGTCTTTCAGGTTGACTACTTCAGGAATGTGGCATACCATCCTAACACAATCCCAGAGGGCTCAAACACCACAGTGAAAACTTAGGTTCTAAAAATATTCTTCCCTTTGCATTTCCCTTTCTGGTTCATGATCCCTCATCTTTCACATTTATTCCCTTGGAACACATCCCCAAATAAACACAAATCCTTGTTCAAGACACAGAATTTGCAAGATAAGCCTAGGCTTAAACACTCCCCCAGTCATCTTTTCTACCATAACTGCCTCTCCCTTATAGTTTAATTCCAACTATCTCATGGCTTCTGCTCCCTTAATTCCAACTCACATAATATCACAGAAGCGTTTGTCTCAGCATCTCTCAGTATTGCCCCATTTTGTTTCTCGGCCACAACAGAGATACAGGCAGCCTCTTGATCTTCCAATCACCGTTTCCTTTGAAATACCTTTGAAGTTTTCCTTCTTCCTCCTTAGTGCCCATCTAATTCCCTTGCTACTAATGATATATTCCGTCTGTTCTCTGAGAACCATTCTTTCCATAGCTTGGTCCAATGGTGCACATGGAATGTGTGATCTAAAATAGATTTATTTCCTTTCCTCTGGCCAGAGCGATCAGCTCAAGAATCAACACATAAGCTAATCAAGACAAACTAGAATAACTGGCAAGACTTTTACTAGAGTGATAAGAAAGAGGGGGGATATTCTGCTAGAGAACAAGAAGTGGATGGAAAAGGGAATGGTGAGGAACCCAATCAATACTCTTTCTCCTGCCTCACCATGTCATTTTGATAGGCACCGATTCCAAACGATAAAGCAATAAAGGTATGTTTCCATCAGTGACCCAAGCTAAGCACTGAAATATAAACAGCCTAGAAAATCTATTTAATCTAAACTGAACTGTCTCTTCCTTTAACGTTTAAAAATTAAAGAGCTGTGAAAGATATAAATGTTTATCTGCTCATAATAAAATAAGGAAAAAAATATAATTTAGAACTAAAATATACTTTTAAAAATACTGATTCTGAAAAAGGAAGAGCTTGTGATGTGGAAACATCATTTCTGAGGCTGCAAGATATAATACGAGAAAAAGGTTTCTGTTTATCAATATTGGTAAAGGGCCTACTACGTGGTAAGGATTGTGCTAGGTTGCTAAGGGGAACCCCCTGTGGATTTCCACAGTGATAACCCAGATTTCCCTACTGCTGTTTCCTTACAGCTAAATGTCCCATCTTCCTCTATTCCTCTAATCAATTATTTCTCACATTCCTGTCACATTCTAGTTCATCATTTCTCTCCTGGGTTCCTGTTTGCTTTGTTGAATGGGTTCAGGGGTGGTAGTCTTTGTTAGGTTCTGAGATAGACTCCCATGTAGCCTCAAACTCACTATATAGCCAAAGATGACCCTGTCTTTCTGAGCTCCCTGCCTCTACCTCTAGAGTTCCGGAATTATAGACTTAATCCATGACACCTGGTTTTTAAGGCACTTGAGTTAGAATTCAGGGCCTTGTTCATGCTAAGCAGACACTCAGGCAAGTGAACCACGTTGTCAGGTGGTGGGGTTTTGTTTTTAATCACCAGGTTAAGCATCACTTCCCTGGATTTTAATCTATAAACGTAGTGTGTTCTTTGCCTAGTACAAAGCCCAGGCCATCATATTTTCCCCCAAACCGTTTCTCTGGCTCCCTGGTGGACTGCCCACTACGTGTGGCTGATTTTCTTTTCAGCTCACTTACCCTCCTGTCAGTCCCCAGCCTCCTCTCATCTACTCCACTGCCTCAAAATCCTAAAGCTAAAACGCTCTTAAGAGATCCTGCTCTCTGTTTTCCATTCCCAACTCCAAGAATTTTCTTTCGTGTTACCAAAGTTTGGCATCACTGTGGCATCTGCCTTCCTCTGGTCTCAGAGTTATTTCTTACATGCAGCCAGAATAATTGCTCACTATCTGTATCCAGGAAAGCTCCCTGTCCCTACCATGCCAAGCTATCACTGACCTGAGACAGAGGCCATCAATCAAAACCAGACATCTTCAGGGACAGGGTCAAATAGTAGGTGTTCCAAGGAGGTATGTGGAGGCCCCTATCTTTCTTTGTTGTCCCATCTGGGAACTGCCCTGGCACTGAGTGGGATTATAGTAGGAAAACAAACTTTCTAGGGTTTTCCCACATTTGATCTTTAAGAAGGCCAAGCCCCCCCCCCCCCAACACTCCTCTCAAATACCTGAGGGAAGGGCTAACCTCATGCTGCGGCTGGCATCAGTTCTTATCTTCCTCGCCCTTTGATCTCCCTTTCTAGAGTACAACCATGATGACTTCTGTCCCCACCAGTGACACAGGAGCCACTGTGCTGATGGCTTCCACCAGCCCTATCCATCACGCCTCTGCCAGGGCTGCCAGCTGCCTAGGACTGACTGCCATCCTGATGCTCTCTTCCTGACCACAGGAGATGCTCTTGATGCCTAAGGAGGAGAAATCGGTTTTTGTCAGTACCTTCACTGCATTTGCAGCCAGTCTTCACCTGAAAACACTTTCATTCCCCCTCAGGGACACTGATGTCACTACAAAAAGTACTACCTTCCACGTAAGTGACATCAGTTCTGTTACCACCCATGAAAACCATCCTTTGCATTTTTACTCACATTATAATGAGGCTTTATAAGCTTAGGACTCAGATACAGCTCTAGGGTTGCTGAGTTATTTTACAGCCGAGTAGTCAACACCTGTGTCTTTTTTCCTGGTCTCACCTGTAATGTCCCACACCTAAGTCCTCACTCGTCTCTCCTCCTTACACTAAACTGTACTCTCACGTGAACAGGCCATTGGATGTTTGCAATAGCTAGTTTCATGTCAGTCTGACACAATCTAGAGTTGTTTGGAAAGGGGGAACTTCAACTGAGAAAGTGGCTCTACAAGCCTGCAGTGCAAAATCTTGACTAATGGTTGATATGGAAGGGCCCTGCTCACAGTGGGTAGTGTCACCCTGGGGCTGGTGGTCCTCTGTGCTATAAGAAAACACACTAAGCAAGCCATGAGTGAGCAAGCCAGTAGATAGCACTCCTTCAATGGCCTCTGCCTGAGCTCCTGCCTTCAGGTTCCTATCCCATTTAAGTTCCCACCCTAACGTCCCTCGATGAAAAACTGCAATGTGGAACTGTAAGATGAAATAAATCCTTTCCTCTCCAAGCTGCTTTGGGTCATGATGTTTTCCCACGGCAATAGACACCCAAACCAAGACAATGTTTAGCTTGCCAGATCTCCCAGCATGAAACACAGTAAAGCCCAGTAAACAGAACATGGATACAACTAAGTAGAAAGGAAGGAAGAGTCAACCATCCATCTAATATAAGGACGGACCCTATAATAGATACACATGGCCTAACACACTGACTCTGGACTGGTGAACTTCCCCAGAAGAGGGAAATCTTGCAGCAGTCATTACTAAGAACCCAGCCTGTCTGGCCATTTGTGTCCTCTCAAGAAAAGCTCTGACCCAGCACTGTAGTTCTCAGTGACTGGCGGCTATTGCATAATTTCTTAGCATATTCACCCTCATTGCTATGAGAAGCCGATATTTCACCAGCTCACAGTTCTCAAATTTGAGAGATTATTTAAAACTATTAACTGAGCTTCAGGAGGAACAAGTTCACATCGTTCACAAGCTTCCCACATTAGCCTATGCCCCAAGATAGATATCTGCAAGAGAGACATAGGTCAGTGTAGTGTATGAATCTTTTAGGCACTCCAAGTTCTTCCAAGACACCTACTCACTGTGCTTATTCAAATACTTTAACTCCTATTCCCTAAAAAAAAAAATCTGTTTTCTCTAATTATTTTCTAACAAGATGTATTTCTGCCAAGGAACCTATCCATTGTACAAACTGTCTCCACTTTTTCAAGTGGTCAAGCTCTGCTAAAGAAGGCATGTTTCTCTTTGTTTTCTTACCCTTGGTTTTGGGCTTCATACACTTAGCTGATGTACTTCTTAACATTCCCCTTTTCCCCAGAATGCAACATTGCTAATAGAAACCATCAACATTGCCAGAAGCTGGGGATATCTGAGCAGAGACTACAGTTCCGGCTATTTGTTGTGTGAGCATAGATATGATTTGTTTCTGTGAGATCAGACTCAGAGCAGACTGCCATATCCACCTACACTACATAGGCCTGATTATACTTTTTGTGTGCCCACTGGCTCTCAACACTCCCACACTTAACGTCTTCTCTGAGAACATCCTGCAGTGGTTTGTCAAAAAACTACACACTGACCTGAGCTTCAATAACTTAGCTACAGCTTTCTCTCTATCTCAATTGCTGCCTTCTCTGTATACTTTTAAATCTAGATGATGAATAGAAGGACATACATAAAGCTGGGACATAGGGATTTTACATAAATATTGTTTTTAAGGTGATATGTATATATATACATATATATATACACACATAAATATGTACAGATAAAATATATACATATGAATGTATACACATTTATATATCTATAAATATTATATATGTGTGTATATATGTGTGTGTATATGTGGGTGTGTGTATATATATGTATATATGTATATATATATATGTGTGTATATATATATATGAGATGTGGTGTTTTGAATATAATTGCCCCCATAATCTCGTAAGGAGTGGCACTATTGGAGACATGGCTTTGTTAGAGTGGGTATGGGCCTTGTTGAAGAAAGTTTGTCACTATAGGGATGAGCTTTGAGCTTTCCTATGCTCAGGATACCACTCAATGTATCAGTCAACTTCGTGTTGCCTACAGGATATAGGACTCTTAGCTAGTCCCCCAGCACTGCCTTCACCTACATGCCACTCTGCTCCCCACCATGGTGATAATGGACCAAACCTCTGAAACTGTAAGCAAGCCCCCTCAATTAAATATTTTTATGTATAAGAATTGTCGTGGTTATGGTGTCTGTTCACAACAATAGAAACCCTACCTAGCTAAGACAGGAGGTACCAGGAGTGGGGTATTGCTGTGATGGGCCTGATAATGTTTTGCTTGGAGGAATCTGGATTTTGGTACTTTGGGTTAGAAGAGCAGTGGAATGCTTTAAATAAACACCGCTTAATGGGGCATATTAGTAGGAACATGGAAGATGGAGGTGCTAAGAGTTACTTGAACAGCCAGGAGCTCATTCAAGAGGTTTCAGAGGAGAAAAATTTTAATATGTTGCCTAGAGATTATTCTTGTGATTTTTTTTTTTTTTTAGTGAGGGAAGTGGCTGCCTTTTGCCCTTGTCTAAAAAGTCTGTCTGAGGCTAAAGTGGGGAGTTTTAGATTAATTATATTGGCAGAAGAAATCTCAAACAGCCTACTAAAGACTGTCATGTGGTTATTAGTGTTCATGCTCATAAAGATTTATAATAAAAAGAACCAAGAAGAGCAGAATAAATTACAAATGTAAATTCTGAGGAGAAAACGATCACCAGAAAGTGGAACGGGACTATCATATGTTTAAGGAGACAAATGGATTAAGGAATAGAATGTACAGAGTAGTGACCTCAAGGCCTACTCAGCTAAGTTTCTAACTTGGAGAAATGAATGAAAGAAAAGCTTAGAGTTAGGTGTGGTGGGGGCACACTATTAACCCCAGGACTGAGTAGGCAAAGGCTGATATATTTCTGAGTTTGAGGCCAGCTTGGTCTACAGAGCAAGTTTCAGGATAGCCAGGATTAAGGAGTAAAGAACAGAAAGCTGTTTAAGATGTAGATGAATGAGGCCGCCATGTTCCAGCCTTCTCAAGAAGCAGAATTTGGCAGCTTCAGCCACCTGGTTCTGGGTTTAGAGTTAAGAATAAAAAAAAAGGAGTTATGAAATAAAGTTGTTGAGGTTAGGCATATATCAGGGTGTCCATTAATCAAGGTCTAGTAGAGAGGCCACTGCATGAAGCTGTAAAATAGAAGCCTAAATTGCCTTGGAGAATCCAAGATGTTAGAGATGCCAGAGTCATGGGATATTTTCTGAGGAGTAAAACCATCCTAATAGAAAGTGTGCTGTAGTCAACAAAGCTGAAGAAAGTTGGAGATCTGAAGAACATTTTAACATCAGGTATGGAGATGCAGAGTTTCGAGTTTGCCCGGCTGGTTCTCAGTTTTGCTTTGGTCCAGTATTTCCTCACCATGGTCCCTTCTTTGCATTTATGAATAGTAATGTATATCCTGTGCCATTATATGTCTAAAAGATGTGATCTGCTTTTCGCTTTTGATATTTACAGGTGAATTCAGTTAAGAGATTGCATTAATCACAGAAGAGACTTTGAACTTGGGACTTTAAAACAATGTTGAGACTATGGTAGACTATGGGGACTTTCGAAGTTAGACTAATACATTTTGTTGCAGCCTATGGGGGCCATGGAGTATAATGTGATAGTGTGAATGCTACTGGTCCCCATAAGCTCATAGGGAGTGACACTATGGCTTTGCTGGAGTGGGTGTGGCCTTGTTGAAGGAAATGTATCACTGTTGGTGTGGGCTTTGAGGTTTACTGTGTCCAGGATACGACCCAGTGTCTCAGTTGACTTCCTGTTGCCTGAAAGATATAGAACCTCAGCTAATCCTCCAACACCAAGTCTGCCTACATGCCACCACGTTCCCTGCCATGAAAATAATAAATTAAACCTCTGAAACTGTAAGCAAGTCCCATCAGTTAAATGCTTTCATTTATAAGGATTGCCATGGTCATGGTGTCTCTTCTCAGAAATAAAAACCCTAACTAAAACATATGTCAAATGTAGTTTATCTAACAAAATATATTTAAATATACTCTGCATGATATGCTATGTGTGAGGAGTCAAAGGTTTTACCTTCAACATCTTACTCTTGTGTTAGAGCTTTCCAGTGCACCTGCTCTCTTTCTTCTAAAGTCAGAATGCCACTGCTCTATAATTTCATATGAGACATTCATAGAGGCATTTTGAAACACATTAAGGTCCATGAACCAGTAATGAATTTGAGACTATTATCATTAGCAGGTTAGAATAAGCATCTCCAGAAAACAAAAGTCATCTTCTTATAAAATGACTACCCTTTGCTCTCAGAATTGGGAATCTGATAAATACAAGAGATAACTCCAGTGTGGTGAAGGTTAAAGGCACTTGGGAAGCATCCTGAAGTCCTTGCTACCTGTTCACTGTTGTCTGACCCACAACCAAACACATTTAGAGATGGCACTGGCGAACAACACCAACAATGGGTAAGTTGCATCTGTAACCTAGGATCAGGACTGGATGTGAGAGAGAAAGCAATCTTCACATGGCCTACCAAACTCTTAAGAGAATAAATATAACTTTGATCTTCTCTCAGAAATTTCTCATTCTTGATTCACATTATTCATTATCAAAATGGCATTTTAAAAAGGTAGTAAAATAGCAGGTGCCTCCAATGATCACAGTAAGGGTTTGCTAATGAGACTCCCACCACCATTCAAAGGATGGTGGTTGATTTTGTATGCCCACAGATGGGCTGAAATACTCAAAATCTGGTTACCAACACCACTCCAAATTGGAGTGTGTCAGAACCAAAAAGACATTTTAAAAACAAACAAAAGACTCAGTAATTTGAAAACTCACAGGGGCCAAAGGGAAAGAAAACATCCACGTGTGGTTAGGGTGGTGTGAGATAATAAAATGGTGGAACCATTGTCAAACCAAAAAAATTAGTGTCTTGCTATAGTATCTTGAATTCAAGACTTGGTGATCAAACCACAGATGGTTATAAAGTTATCACAATCAAACAACTGTCAGTCTGGCCCAAACCCCTCCACTGTCTGGGAGACCAGTGGGTACAACTTTAGTCACTGAGCCTGTAAGGTATAGGATACTATGTCAGCATCATTGTGAGACTTCAAACTCTTCCCTTCCAAGTGAATCATACTTTCTCCTGAGGCCATCACATCACTCTGTCTTAGTCACCATGTGCTGTCTACTCTCTTATTTTAATCTATTTTAATGGTTTTATCTCCTCCTGGGGTAGCATTAGTGCCGTGGAAGGTACTTCACCATAGCTAATACCACTGGTATTTTTATGAACAGCAGCAACTATTCCTACATGCTACCTCATGCCTTAAATGGCAACTTCCAGGCTGCAAAGACATAATCTATCAATGTCCAACTCAGCTTAGCACTTGGGTGCCGAGGCCCCTTTCAAAGCACCCACCTGGCTTCCTTTCTCTGTGATGTCTCTCATACAAAGTTCTAAGACAAACACAAGCATCATCCATCAAAATGATCCACAGAACAGACAAGGGCAAACAGTGCCAAGAAACACTTCTCCACATCTACCAGACCACCAAATAAACAAAAGCAAAATTTGCCAAGAAATTGCTTTGACTGTAACAAACCCAGGAATTTACATGAACCCAAGGAACTCGGCTACTCTGTTTACAGGCTCAGAGTGAAGAAAAGTGTCCAGTCAGTGAAGAGAGTGAAACTTGGTTTTTATTTATGCAGCAATGGGGCTTATTCAGTTGCTTATGCCAGAGCAAAGCAGCAATCATCCCAGGGAAGCACTGAGTCTTGACTTTCAGTGGCATCTGATTAACAACTGATATCACAACTACAATAAAACAGTGTAACAAAAGTAATGCTGATGTGAACTCTTTCGTCTCAAAATATGTTATTGTGTGTATAGATTTAACTCAGCATACACCTTTCTCTCTCCTTCTGGTTGAGGTAGTTCCTATTTTTGCTTAATGAATACTCTTTACTACTTATCTTGATACAGTGGAATTTCCAGCATCGCCAGTCTTGCACTCTGAAGCCTTCACTGAGGAAAATATAGGCTTGAGAACAAGCCCTCTAAATCCATAACTGTTGGCATGACGACCAACATATGACTAAGGGGCAGGTAGCATATATTATTGTATGTACACTGACAAAGAGGTGATTCGCATCCTAGGCCCATGACGGAATGGGGTGGGGTTCACTATTTAAAATCATGAGCAATTTAAAACTCAAAGTGTTGCTTAACACAAAACAATAAGACAGCTGATGTAGGACTGCGTTTATGTATGCTGTGAATCTCAATCTTTAAATAAAGGAGCTGTTTTGGGCCATGGCAGGCACCATAGAAGAAGTAGGAGGAGAAATCAGAGCATAGGGAGGAGAAGCAGAGCGGAGTCAGGCAGATCAAGCTGAAGCCACCCAAGGAGCAACATGTAAGAAACACAGGTGAGCCATGGGCCACATGGCAGACAGATTAATAGAAATGGGTTGATTTAAGATGTAAGAGCTAGCTAGAAATGTGCCTGAGCCATAGGCCAAACGGCATAAAGTTAATATAAGCATCTGAGTCATTTCTGGGGACTAGAGAGGGCTGAGCGGCTAACAGGTCTCAGGAGGCAGGTCTGTGGGTCTCGGCCACCTGGGACCTGAGAAACCGCACTACAACATATGGCACGTCCAACGTGGGTCGATTATCCACTTAAAGCCTGAGAAAGATTAGAAAGAGTTCTAGATCACAGAAACTGAGCAAAGGCAGCTTCCAAATTGTGTATAGGAAGCAGGTCTTTGTACAAAGAAAGTGTGGCGGCCCAGTCACATTCAAAATGGCGCAAGCAGACTGGTGGCAGGCAGTGTAAGCTGCACCTGCAATCAGGGGGTTCCTGAAGTCTCACAGAAGACTCAGTAGCATGTGATTGACTTTAGATTTCTGTTTATTTTGAACAAAAAAGAAACAAAGATAGTTTCTTAGTAGCAGCATTTTCTTGGGCGTGCTCTGTTTGCTGGCCACAAACTGAGACGCGGTACCTTTAAGAAAACTTAATGATTCAGCTTCCTCGGCAAAAACTATGCAGCTTTTTAAGAGAGTATATTTTAAAAGCTCTTATGGTTAAAAGATGATTAAGGATTCACAATAAAACACATTCAGATGAAAAGAAAAACCTGTAAACAGGTTACAATGCATGTAAAAGATACATAGGCTTCAGAGAAAAAAGAGAGAAGATAAAGTCTTTAAAAAGAGAAATAGAGTATTAAAATATAATAAGCCATGTAAAGATGGAAAATAGACACAAAATCTGGATTTTGGTTGTTATGTTTTCTTTTTTTAACTGTTAATGAGCTAACTGCAGAAAGACAATGGATTGCAAATGCAAAGGCTACTAAGTTAAACAAGAATATATATTTTAAAGGTATTTTGATTTTGAAATTTGTGTCTAAGGATTTATTGCTTTATAAGAGTTCTGCTTTTGTTTCCACAGAAGATGAGAACCTGTGGATTGCTTCCAGGCAAATATGGTTTCATCAACCAAGGCCCCCTGAAAAAAATTTCTGATGGGAAGAGATGGCCATATCAGCTTCAAGACTGCGGATTATGATCCAGTCTCAACAATCTGTGAGATTTTCAACGCCCCTTAATCAGCAGGAAGTAGTAATGGATAACTACGCCCAAATCCCCCAAATATTGTTTCTAAATGTTCGTTTTCATTATAAATGGTTAAGGTCATAGTTAATCTCTTTCTAAGAAGAAAAAGGGGATATGGTATATGAATGATTTTTTAAAAGGTTAGATTATTGATTTTACCTAGATCAGGAAATCAGCTGTTAATCTCAAAATGCTTTACATTGGTATAGATTTTGGTTTATTGATACAAATTTAAGGTCAATTTTGTTATGCTGTATGTGTTTTTCTATTCTTGTTTAAAGTATGATGTTCATGTAACTGTTTTAAAATTGTAGTGTGTAATTAAGAAATGAAGGTTAATAGTCACCTTTGATAATCAAACTTATAGTTAGGTTAGTTAGGATTTTTAGGTATACAAAGATATATTTCAATTAGGTAGGTACTCTTCAAATACTTCTAAGACCTACAAAATATGGCATTTAAAATGTTTTAAGAGCTTAGACTTTTCTGGACAGTGAGACAGGTCTGATCCTGGCAGCACTAATTTACTTCAACAGAAAAATGGGCATTGAAGAAACTCCATATGGAATCTACTCTCTTTGTGGCAATGGTTAGCCACTGGACAAGGACCTGTTCTTATATTGACTGCTTGACAGTATGCTGTTTAAACTGGACATGCATGTTCCATAGGAAGATGACCTCTGAACTTTGGCAGAATAAGCCTAGATGGTCATTCAGGTTCCTGCTTTGCAGAGAAAACTGTCAGACATTCTTCAGGACTCGAGTAGAAGCAACTGATGAACTGTGCCAGAATGGGCAGAGCAGATTTCCTGCTTTACTGAAATGAAAAGAAACTCTGGGCCTATAGGCTGAAGATGGATGCCCCAACTTTATAAAGGAACTTTGGGTGACTGTCCAGGCAGATAGGTGTCATCTCTGTCCTTTCTAGCTTTTAGAAGTCGCTTGCACTTCTGGTTTACTTGGGTAAATATGTCCTTCTGTGGTCTTTGATGTAGTTGAAGATTAGATAGTTATAGGTACAGTTTTTCTTAGTCATTTGAAAGGTATATTGGATATAAAACTTTAGATTCATAAAGATAAGGTAGATGATAGAGTATTTTCTTTAATTTTGCTAAATACAAATAGACTAGATATTGTAACTGTAATTCTTGCTTGATAGCTATTTTGTTATATGTAATTTTGCTATGTTAAAATTGAAACCTTCCTTTTTGATGAGACAGAAAGGGGGAAGTGATGTGGGAATGCGTTTATGTATGCTGTGAATCTCAATCTTTAAATAAAGGAGCTGTTTTGGGCCTATGTTCTTCTATGGCAGGCACCATAGAAGAAGTAGGAGGAGAAATCAGCGCATAGGTAGGAGAAGCAGGGTGGAGTCAGGCAGATCGAGCTGAAGCTGCCCAAGAAGAAACATGTAAGAAACACAGGTGAGCCACGGGCCACATGGCAAGCAGATTAATAGAAATGGGTTGATTAAGATGTAAGAGCTAGCTAGCAATGTGCCTGAGCCATAGGCCAAACAGCATAAAGTTAATATAAGCGTCTGAGTCATTTTTGGGGACTAGAGCGGGCTGGGCAGCTAACAGGTCTCGGGCGGCAGGTCTCGGCCGCCTGGGACCCAAGAAACCGCACTACAACAGACAGCCATAACTAAACTTGAGATGGCCTAGAGGTTGGAACTTAAGACGATGTTAAAAACATTAACTTGGAAACATCCAACATCAAAGCAAAATGTGGCCAAAAAAACTAAGCCACTCTGGGTATTAGTAACCATCAGCTTTTCAAATCAATGGATGAAAGCTTACAAAGTAAGAGGCTGAACATTGAATAATTAAATGTATTTGGTGGATATGGCCTAAAACCACTGATCAATAAGATAAATCCCATTCTTAGAAGTGAGACAGCCAACTGCTGCATGAATCATGATACAATTTTATTTTCAACTTAGAAAGAAGTAAAAAAAAAAAAGAAATATATTATATTTAGAATGTAAACTGTTGTACTAGACTATTAGTGTATCTAATAAGTCAATATCTTAAGAAAAGAAAAACAGGGATCTGTTATAAAGAAACTGCAATCACTGGCGGGAGAAATGGTTCCACTGTTAACAGTGCATGCTGCTCTTGACTCAGGTCTCAGCACTCACACCAGGAGGCTCACAACTGTTTGTATCTCCAGCTATAGAGGGCTCCAACACCCCTATCCACCTTGTGCAAATCCATGCATGTTTACATGCCCACTTAGATAAACATGCATGCATGCAAACAACACACACATACATACATGCACACACACATTAAATTTAAACAAAAAGTAAGTCAAATATATTGCATAAACATCAAATCTTAATTTTTAGAAATTTCATTATGTTTAATGTCTCCATTTTGAACATGCCTTGTGTATTAATGGTATTAAGAACACATTGATCATTGTGCCATTCTTATAGTCTAATGGGTATTTTAAAAAAATCTTAAAGATTTATTATTTTATATGTATATGACTTCCCATAAGAGTTTATGTGCAGCATGCATTTAAGAGCCCACAGAAGCCAGGAGTGAGTGTTGAATGCCATAGAACTGAGTTACAGATGACTGTGAATAAAAGTTTACATGCAGCATGCATTTAAGAGCCCACAGAAGCCAGGAGTGAGTGTTGAACGCCATAGAACTGAGTTACAGAGGACTGTGAGCCTCCATGTGAGTGCTGGGAACTTTACCAGGATCCTCTGCAAGGGCAACAAGAACTTTTAGCTGAACCATCTCTTCATCCCCTAAAATCTGATTTAAAAAAAAAAAATCAGCAAGAGAACATATCACTTTCATGTGGAATACATAATGTACAACTTAGACAACACAATGCTCAGAATCTGCAATTCATCTGAAATTTTCCCACACTGACAAGCAAAAGAAACTATAGGCAAATAAGTCTAATAAAATATTGAAACTGAGAGAGGCAAATCTGAGGATTCAGTAATGTCGCTCTCTATACTACTGTGTTGGAAATTTTATACCAAAAAAAGGGTAATAAATAAAATCAACTCACCTTAACTTTAAAAAAATATCCAGATGATTAGACATAGTGATTTATTTCTAAAAGTTATGATTAGAGATTTTATGTATAAACAGAACAACTTAAAATTTCCTGAAAAAGTGGTTTAAACAAATCATGCTAGTCCATTATATGGATCTCAGAATAAAAACTACACACACAAAGAATTTTTAATAGAAAAATACTATAAATAAAATATAAGTATAAATATAAGCTTTATACTTATCCTGTGTTTTTATTTTTTATTTATAGTATTTTATTATATGTCTTACAGATTCAATGTGATGACTGAGTACATTTATACTATATGTAATGATCAGAGAAGGAGAACATTACAGTATCGCATAAAGAGCTAATATACTTCAGTAATTAAAATACATAAGTTCTGAATTTTTCATTTTTTGGAATTTTCTATTCACTATTTCTGCCTGCAGGTGACTGCATTTCTAGAAAGTAAATCTATGGGCCAGTGTAGAATACACTATGTGAAATACCTCACTTAGGCAATCCACAGGGCAGAATGTACATTAGCTGTAAAAGCTTGAAGAAGGAGCCTGGGAGGGGTAAAGGGTGAGTGCAGTGAGTGTGGATTTCTATGAGGAGTGGTCACTACACCGACTTGGAAGATGTCAGAAGCTACACAACTGAATTCTTAAAGGTGTTATTACGTTTTGGATGCTTCAACACTTGGGTTCCAGCTGGAGGTCATTATATGTGATGGTATAGAACCTTTGGAAAGAGGGGTCCTGATAAAGCAGTGTCTCTCCATGACCAACCTGGATGGAGGTTTATAACCTAACCTTGCTTCCTTCTCCACTACCTCTTGTTCCACCCAGAACAGCCTTGATAACCTTCTCTCACAGGACTGACCATCAGACAGCAAGCAGAACTAAATCATTCCTCCTTAGAGAGACATGGCTCATCGGATACTTGGTGACAGAAAGAAGGAAATTAATGGAAGTGAGGTGTATGGTATATGGAGTAGACCCCCCAAAAGTGGAGGAGTGGGAGATGATTCAGCTATTAAAGTCCCTGCTATGCAATGTGAGGAGCAGGAATTCCAGAACCCAAGGCAGGAAAGCCAGGTATGATGGCAGAAATAGACAGATATCTGACGCTGGTTAGCCAGCCAACCAGCCTAACCTAACTGGCAAACACCAAGTCCCATAGACTTTGCCTGAGGTCCTGGGTTTGGTTCCCAGCACCCACATGCTGGTTCACAACCATTCATAACTCCAGTCGTAGAGGATACCTCTTCTGGTTTTCATGGGTACCAGACACACAAATTGTGAACAGACTTACACATAGGCAAAACATTTAAAAATGTTTAAAAAAAGTTAATAATTTTTTAAAAAGGGAGTGGCTTCTGAGGAAGAACACCTGAGGTTGGTCTCTGGCTTCTATATGCCTGCACATAGATGTATGTTTGCACTCACATACACAGAAAATGCAGTATGTAAACAGTCCAAAGAAATAAATTCCTTAGTTATCTCAATCCTCATTTGAAAATCTGCAATAAAGTTAATATAGATATAAATATCCACATAGATATGAAAGAAGACATTTTAATAGCTTAGAAAATTATCTATTTCTGTAGTGAAGTACTATTGTCGACTGCAAAGAAGTTGTAGGGATTTTATGCAGTGGCCCATTGTATTCTTCTGCTATTTCCATTTAAATCGGTGGCTCTCAATCCACAGGATGCAACTTCTTTGGGGTCGAATGACCCTTTCACAGGAACTGTGTATAAGATATCCTACACATTAGATATTTACACTACAATGCATAACAGTCATAAAACTGCAGTTATGAAGTAGCAATGAAAATAATTTTATGGTTGGGAGGCCACCACAGCATGCATTCAATACAGCCTGTATTAAAGGGTCTGAGCACTAGGAAAGCCAAGGACTGCTGCCTTCAATGATGCCTTCTGTATGCATGATGAGTGCTTTATACACAGGGGTTCTGAAACTCCTTCCCATGCACATTTCTGTTGCATGAAAGTCTCCCAGCTGTTTCTACCATGCCTTCAAATTTGTCAAAACAAGATAAAATCTCCTCTTTTAGTTGGGAAAAAAATGTTTTGAGGGCAATTAAAGGCATTGGAAATATTATCCCACTGCTATATATGTATATTAGATATAAAACTTAGTCTCATCAGCCTGGATGAAAGTTGTTGTTGGATACAAAGCAGAGCAGAGGTAAATTTCTCTCACCCTCTTTCCTGCTGCACAGTTCAGCAGTAGAAAGTAAGGGGGGATGCTGGAGAGAAAATGGTTGACGTGACTGTGGAAAGAGGTACTTGAAAATCATTCTGAAAAGTGCATGGGTTTTCTTTTTTCAAAGTAAAAGGAAAAGAGCAGGTAGAATTGGCTGAAGGTTACAGGGTCCCACATCCCACTCTGCCGCTAGTCCGTGGTTCTGTTCATAGTGGAACAAAACTTTCAGATTCCATGTGCATGAAGCATCCAGCAGAGATAAGTCTAAGATACAAAGGTAAACCATTGACTTCTGGGCTAGGGGAGAGGAGAATGGAGGAGAAGCAGCTTAATGGTTTTAAGAACCAGCTAAACACATTTGCATTGTTAGTGTATAAAGTACTATTTAATTGTATAGGGGGATTATGTTGTTCCATTGTAAATAATTGTCCCACCCACTGGTTTAATAAAAAGCACTGATTGGCCAAAGGCAGACAGGAAACTTTGGGAACAGGAAGAACAGAGCACAAATGCCACAGAGACTCCAGAGTTGCCAGACAAGCCAGAAGATGCAGAGGACATCTATGCTGCTCTGAGAAAAGGAACCAAGCCCCATGACTGAACAGGATAAGAACCATGGGTTAGTTTAAGGGTAAAGAGTTAGCAAGTTATATGCCTGGGCCTTAGGCCGATCAGCCTAAAACTATTGTAAGCATCTGTGGTGTGTCTCTGCAGGTCTGTGGGTCTGCAAATCTAAACCTTGAGGTTAATTCCAAAAGTCCAGGCTAGAAACCTCTTACTACAAAACTGTTCGCTTCAAAATAGCTAATTTTATATCACATGAAACTCAAATTAATAAGCTATATCTTAAGCATTGTGGAAAGATTGTACTTATTTTCTGCTCTTACTCATTTCCCAGATTCTTTGGAGCTAACACAAATCAAGCATTCACATTCACCACCTTACTCAAACCGCTAAGGTTAAGGTTCATCTCATCTCCAGAACTCCAAATCCCGCAGGCACTTGTAGCCCTATGCAGCCTCAGAGGGGAGCAGAAACATGTCGTCTTTATTCTAAGCAGTGATAAAGCAACAAAACTCATCTTATTGCCAGAAAATATGAGAAAGCTGGCAATAGGAGATAACTAGCAGTTTCCATTCACTTTAAAGTAAACGTTTTAATGAGGACAATTACAGCCTCTGTGGGAGGGAAGGGATGTTTTTATAGAAAAGAGACTAATTCCTAAATATATGAATGTAGCCTTCTCAGTCTGTATGAGGTTCTTTCTGTGCATAGATTTTCAGGGTGACCATTTGTCATTGTTGTGCTCTTCTCTGGGGAGGATGCTGGCCATTCTTTAGTTGCCTGTAGTTCTTTGTCTAGGGTGAAGGCCTCATGGACCTTCCTTCCACCCATGTCAGCATGTTTATTGTTGCTGCCTTTGCTCAGCTCATGTTTAGGCAATCACGTTGGTGAGACTGTATGTGCATAGTTTCTGACATTTCTAGGAAAATGGAAAGATGAAAATCATGCCATTGTATTATTTCAAAAGATAAAAAATACTTTCTAAAAGAGACAAGTGTAATGAATGCAGACTCATTAGCTGTGACTGACACAGGGGCTCCTTCAAGTGACTGTTACAATTTGGCTTAAGTTATTACACATAGATTGTTGTACAGGCAGGCTTCCTGAGCTGTTTCCATGTATGGCCTCTTTGCCTACCCAAGAAAATTTTCATGGTCCTAAGTATATAGATAGATAAATATTAAAATATTTACAGATTTACAGATAATAAATCATAAAAATTGTTTTAAAACAGTATTTAGTGCAAATATAGTTTTATCACTAAGATTTAAGATATTTATTTGAATTTTCATTTATATGTATGCGTGTCTGTCTGAGTACATGTATATGAGTGCCCACAACGGCCAGAAGATGACATCAGATTCTCTGGAGCTGGAGTTACAGGCATTTGTGAGATTACCTGATGTTCTTAACTGCTGAGTCATCTCCACAGCTATAATTTTAGCATTGACTAAAGAAATAAAAATATATAACCATGAGAGAGATGTTTTTATCTTTTATCTTCATAAAGAATCTTAGCTGAAGATTTGACGACTGAAAAAAAATCTAAACATCTTCAATATTTCTGTGTTAATTGACATTTCAGCTTTTATTGCTGCTGATGATACTTCACATAAATATATAGTACAAAATGACAGAAGCATGTATGAGGCTATTTCAGACATTATTGCATATTATAATTGAAAGAGAAATTCATTTCACTTTTATGAAACTGAAGCCAGAAACCCAAATAGCTTATTTTTCAAAATCAAACATCCTAAAACAATCCAAATCAAAGAGTTGGATGCTTATATATACCAGAAATGCTTATATCCTAAAGATACTTAGATGCTAGAAACATATAACTTCACAATCTATCAGTATAGCAGAATGGGCTCATAGAGACCAAAGTGACAAGCTCCAGGCCTGCAATGGTCTGTGCCAGGTCCTCTGTGTCTATGTTATGGCTGCTAGCTTGAGGTTTTTGCAAGGCACCTAACAGCGGGAGCAGGTGTGTCTCTGACTCCTTTCCTCCTATTGGACTGCTGTGTCCAGCTTCGGCATGAGGGCTTTTGCCTTGTCTTACCATGTACTGTTTTGTCCTGTTTGGCTGTTGTCTCTTGGAGACTTACTCTTTTCTGAAGGGAAATGAAGGGGTGATCTCCGGGAGAGGGGTGATGGAGGCATCTGGGAAGAGTAGAGGGAGGGGACACTGTGGTAGAGATGATATGAGCAAAAACACTATTTCCAATTGTAAAAAAGCTACAAAAACACACTTCTATAAAAGCAGAGCAGTGTATTACAGCAGAGACATGGCCAAGTGTCCATGTTTGACATTTTGATTTTTATCATTTTTCTATTTTCTATTTTATTGTTTTCTGGTTTTCTTGTTTGGTTGGTTGGTTTCGGTTTGGTTTTGTCGTTTTCTTTCTTGTGGTGACATATTGTGTATCTAATAAAGTTTGCCTAAAAATTAGAGGACAGAGCTAGCCACAGATTTAGCCAGGAAGATGAGGAAGTGGTGACCCAGGCCTTTAATCCTAGCACTCTGGAAGACAGAGGTAGAAATCCATCAGGATCTTCATGAGTTCAAGGCTAACAGAGCCAGGTGGTGGTGGCACACACCTTTATTCCCAGCACTTAGGATCTCATGCCTCTGTTCTCAGTACTTGGGAAACACTTGCCTTTAATCTTAGCACTAGGATATATGAACCCCAAAGTGAGATAGCTGGGCAGAGAAAGAAGGATAAGGCAGGAGGGGGCAGAAGTTCAGCCCTTCACCTGCACCCTCTTACCTTTCTGCTGAGGACTCAGATTCATCCAGTCTGAGGATTCGTGAGAAGTAGCTGTGGCTTGTTTCTCGGTCTCTCTCATTTTCAGGAAAACTTTATTAGATACACAATATATCACCACAATTTCCTATGCTTGTTTTAGATTTTAAAAACTGGCTCTTTGTGTAGCTGTGGATTTTAACTCTTCCCCTTCCCTAACATATACATTTGATTCTCTCATCCCTGCTAAGAACTGCTTAGTCTGTCCTACTCATTTTGATGAGCTGGATTTTCACTTTTAATTTAAATCTTTACAAACTTCTCAGAAGCTCCTTTGACCCATGCATTATTTAACAAGTCTCATGTAATGGCAACGTACTGGGGTATTTTCCATCTATCATTCTGAACTTAGTCCTCCTTAATTCTACTGTGGTTGGAAAGTACCCACGCTAACTTCCATTCTTTCAATATAAAGTAAATTTTGAGAATTAGTTAACGTTAGTGGTATACTTTCCATGTGAACATGAGGAGAGTGTGCTTCTCCATTAGGTCCAGCCGGGCAGGGGTACTGATGAGAACAACTCACCCTCCTGATTTGCTGCCACTGTATACAGATGTCAGTACTTACTGACAAAGGAGTTTGATGTGTCCAATAATAGTCATAGAACTGCCTATTTCTCCTTCTGCCTCATGGATGCTACTGTTAGACCATACATATTAAGACTCTATCTTCTTAGAGAACTGGATACTTTGTCTACAGAAGAACTCTCTTTCCCTGGCCAGTTCCCTGTTCTGATAATTAAGGTATAACTTCCTATATCAAATATAAAATCAAAATCATTTGTTTTCAAAAGAATCAAGTACAGGAATTTCTAAACTGAATGCTTACAAACACAGGGTAGATAAAATGGAATACTGAAAAAAATCTGGTGTTTTTATTAGGTAAAAATACAATTTAAAATATAATTCAAGAGAAATAATAAATTTATATTCAATTAACAGAATATAGCTTAACCTAGTTAGGGAAACAATGTAATAATTAACCTAAAATTCCACTAGAAAGATGTAAGAACACATACACACACACACACCATCAAAGTAGCTAAGCACAGTAACACACACTTGTATCCCAAGACAAAATGATTGGCATTATCTTGAAGCTAGCCTAGGTATGCAAGTACCAGGTCTGTTGGGCTTATGTTGTCTATGCAAAATTCTGCCTGCCTCAAAAAACAAGCAAACAAATAAATATTTCAGGGATTAAAAATTATACAAGTGAGATATTAGTATACTTGCAAAAAGAAATTAGTAAACTTCTAGCTATATTAATTTAAATACACTCTTAGAAAGAGGAGACAGACAAAAAATATAACAATGTATAAATTTCACAATATAAGCAATAAATGTAATTTGACTATACCTTGTGCTTTACAAAAAAAGTATTTTATTTTTCAAAGCAATATGAATTGGATACCAAAAATAACCATATGCTAGGCGAGTTTGTCCTGCCTAAGGACAGCTAAAACTCTAGGACAAAGTTCTCTTATTGTTGTTATGATGATGATGGCAGTGATGATAATGGTGGTGGTGATGGTGGTAGTGGTAATGATGGTGATGATGGTGGTGGTTGGTGGCGATGGTGATGATGATGGTGATGGTAGTGGTGGTGATGATGATAGTGGTGGTGGTGATTATGGTGGTGGTGGTGGTTATGGTGGTGGTAGTGATGATGATGATGGTGGTGGTGATGATGAAGATGGTGGTGGTGGTGGTGATAATGATGAGGAGGAGGATGATAATGGTGATGGTGTTTTCGATAACAGCCACTCTTGAGTAAGAGCAGGTTGTATTCCTTCTGGCATCATGAGGTGAGTCAAATTCGGGCTTGTAGGTCATAGAGCCCATTTGAAGGGCACCTTTAGAAGAGCAATGGGATGGAAATGTTAATTCTTCTGAAGAAGATGTTCTATGACTATGTCCTCTGATATCAATTAAGCAAGATGAGATCTGGGGGGACATAGCATCTCCTTATGTATGACTGAGCTCGTCACAGCCTCCCAAGTGCTGTGATTACAGGTACATGCCACAATGGCTAGCTTGAAACATTTTTTTAAGTGTAAGCAAAAACATTAAAAATACACTCTTTTTGTCATTTGTAGGCATCTTCAACTCACTGTCATCCACAAGAGGAGTCATTTTAATGATGTAAACATTGATTTTCAAGTCGATACTGCATATTTCCATGTTCATATCCAGGTTAAATCCCCATCCCTGTCCTGGATCCTGCCTATCTCAGCTCAAGGGTGAAAACAGCATTTTCCTGTCCTTCCTCACTGCCCACTTTCCCGTCTGTACCTTCTCTACTGGGTTGTCTCTGAACATGTAGAGTTAAAGCTTAGGAGAAGATTCAGCAGGAGAAATAGAAAAAGGCAAAGTACCAGAAACACCCTCGTGGCTATAAAGACATAACCTGGGAAGGTACCTTGGGCACAATGGCTTCCCTGCTAACTATCTTTCCGCTGGGTACTTCCTGGCAGGTTCTTAGATTTGAACACCCCTGAAAAGAAAATAGGTTCACAGTACATGAGACATGGATGCAGCTCAATCAGTTCCATCCTGGGAACATCTACCTGTTTTCCTATTGGAATCCCATGGTTCTTAAAGCAGTGTTATCCAAAATCAAAGCTCCACACTGTCTATGGTGCGCGTAAACTAGTTTCTGGACATGGCCTCAGCTTTGTTCCACTTCGTGTAGGAGAGCTCTGTTTCTTCTTGACTCAGTCTCACCGGCTTACCTAGCAATAGCATGCAGTTCAGTTCTCTGGGACCCCTACTCTTCCAGCATAGCTCAGGGTGCCTGTGCTCTTTAGAGGCCCTCTATTCTCCTGGATTTGGGACAGGCAGAAGTGAAAGTAGCAATGAAGGAAAGGAATGTACAGCTCTCTAACAACTATCTACACAGACATATGTTGCCTCTGACTGCATCCCTCTAAATTGACGACGGCCTGAGAGTACCAAAAAGAGGTTATACATACAACCAACTTGAATGTCTAAACACCCTATCCTGGAATCTCCACATCCAAAGGAGACTATCTTAGCACAATTATAAAATCATCATCATTATTAAGCAATAGAAGAAATAAATGCAGAAGTCAGAAAGTCTTTCTCTTAATGAGTTTCCATTTTCTAGAAACATGAATTACACATGTGTACAGTGTTATAGGGTCTCCTGATCATCACTCAAGTATTCTGAGGATACCAGGAAATTACTCACAGACAAGAGAATCTGCTCACTTGGGCTTTCCTCAAGTGAAGCCTCATGCTGCCAATGATTGCCTAGCACTATGAATTTACAAACTGCCCATTTGCCCCATTCCATATTAATTGTGTCCCCTCATGAACCTGTGCTATTGTCCTAGTTTCTGCCCACAGATTAGTCTTTGGGAACCCTGAAGAGTTAAAACTATGGTTTTGAGTTATACAGCTGGTTCATAGCACAGAACTTGAACTCCTGCCCTCTCTCGAGGACACCACACTAAGTCTATCTGCACATGAGCCCACACAGTCTCAGTTTCCTTTTACCAAAAGTTGAGATGGCACTATTTCAAAAGGGGGTGAGGGGATAACTCTTTCTGCTAGCCAGTCTCACGGTTCAAATTAAATTCCACTAGGCAATCAGAAATATATTTGGAGCTGTATATTGCAGAGTCTCTTAGATATATGGTTTCCTGGGAATGCATTTATCATGTTTAATGCCCTAGCTCATTTCTGAGATTGTAGATAAGTCTCTGGAAAATGCTGGTCTAATAAGGAAGAAGCACCAAGCTAAAGCATTCAGATAGAGTGTGGCTCCAAGGCAGGTCACACAAAGGTTTTGATTGGTTTGTGATTTAGCCCAAGTTGTATTTTCAAAACAAATTAAAAATATTTTCCTCTAGTTTATGCCCTAGTGGACTACTTATGGCTGTCTCCTTGCCAGATGGAACAGTTTGGAAGAAATAAGTGATCTCACATAATGGCAGAGGAGAGAAAGCAGTGTGCTATCTGGGGTCTGTGGTCAGAGCACTTGGCTTCCATGTGTATCTCTCACAAGTGCCTTTTGTCAGAGGACCCATGACAGAATGCATGTAGCAAGCACTGGCATGTTGCTATCACCCTGTTCAGCTGATTCTCTTATTGGTGACCCCAACACAAGTCAAGAAGATGACACCAAGGCAACCTTAGGACATAGTTTTTAACTCTATTGTCATGGTTGCAAATCTTGTTTCTGCCCAGAAAATAAATCAGCTTCTTTATACTTAATTCAAATTGGAGGAAGAAACTATGCATACAGTATGTAACCACTATTTAAAGTTTTCACTAAGGGCTGGAGAAATGGCTCAGTGGCACTTGTTGCTCTTGCAGAGGACACATATTTGATCCCCAGCACCTACATGATGGTTTACAGCCATCCTTAACTCTGTTTCCAAGGAGTTTAACATCTTCTTATGACCTCCATGGGCACCATTCACATCTGTGGCACACATACATGCAGACAAAACACTCAAACATAAAATAATATAAATAAATAAATCCAGTCTTAAAAGTTTTATAACATAAAATCAAAATCTTTGGGGGAGGGGTAAGTTTCACTCATGGTTGATTTTTTTTATGGCTTAAGTTGGAGTCAGCTGACATGTAGTATTAATCAACATGAAAGCTGAGGTCAACAGCTTGAGCAATCAATCAAGCCATCATGGTTATGATAGATAACTTAGATAGATAACATAGACTGACTTCATGATAGAGGACAACAGAAACTTTGTTACCTTCTGAGTCTCTGCCCTCCCATCTCTTCCTTTGGATGTTTTTTCAGTATCCCTTATTAAACCATTGCCATAATTACAGTGAGTCCTATATGTTATTCTGGTAAATTATAGATTCATTTAAAAATAATTTTAGAGTGTGTGTGAGTACATTTGTGTGTGTATGTGTACATGGCATGCAATGTGTATATATGCATGCACAAGAAAAGGCTCATGTGTGGAGATCAGGTTCTCTCCTTCTACCTTGTAGGATCCAGGGATAGAGCTTAGGTCCTCGGGCTTGGAAGCCCACTGATGGATCTTGACAGGTTCTGAGGTTAATGAGGTAAGTAGAGTTGTTCTATAACACTTTACCCAACATGATGTTTAGCATGGACATACTATTGCTTATTCCTCAGAATTTATAAACTTTAGAGACATTGCAGACAAGTCAACAACAGTAATAGGGACAAAGTGACCATAGAAACCATAAATCTTTTCCTGAGTAAATTATCTAGATATTTTCCAGAGTAACAAAAAGCCAGCACAGATTCCACACAAATGTACTTGAGGTGATACAGAAAGGTGAATAGAAAGAACAGTGTTGGTTGGACTATGAGAGTGAGTCTGGGTTGTAATGAAGTATTTAGATTGGCAGAAACCATGCTTGGTCCCTGTGATGTGAGTCCTTTGTGGATTTACTTGATGATGTCAGTTATCCTTCAAGGTAGGTGGTCAGGACTTACTGCTCTACTCGTTCCACAGATGGGTAAGGTGAAGTGAAGCGGGTCCAAACTCTAGGGAGTCAAAACTGTAGTTCAAACCAAAGACAGTCCAGGTTTTCAAACAGGCTGCCTCTAGAGTAACCATGACCACACCCTTGAATCCCTGCTGTGGATCTGGAACACCAATGACTGATTTCTTTTCTGTCATGTCTTTAGAACTCATAATTCTGAAGAACACGCAATACCATGTCCATTTCTGTCCTCAGGAAGCCTATCCAAGCCTCCTCTCTTTTTCCTTGGATTGTATTTACAAGCAACAAGTGGAACAGGGAGTATCTGAAGCCATGGTGAGCAAGAGTTGAGATTATACTAAAGGCAATGCTAAAATATAGACTTCCAACCATGCCAACTAGCCTTGGGCACTTTCTATTAGATAATGAGCTTTATGTAAACTGGAAAATGACCCATCGCCTGTCAGCATTAGCATTATTTCCCCACCATAGCTGAGATCTAGCTCCCTCTCTCATTAATCTTGGGGACCCACACTTGCCTCCAGACATGAACACATCCGAGGGCTTCATGCCCCCCACTCCTACTTATAACCACTATTTTGCTTATTCTCACTGTGCCAGGGAAATGCTAGAGACAGAAATCCTAGTCTAATTACCCTAACTAATGACCTGTTAAGCACAACAAACCATGAAATCTTTACTTAGTAGAGGGTGCCCAGGCATGCAGATTTATCCTTAATTATGACATGTCATCGAGTTAGAAGAACTTAGAATTTGTTTTGCTGTGATTACTAATCCCATCTACATCATACTTTGTTTGAAGTGAATATTCTTTTCAGACATGCTCCCTAAGGAAGCTGACCATTGGTTGTCATCAAATGACCCATCATTACAACAAGAAGGCCCTTGCTTCAATCACTGGTTATGCATATACTTGGAAAATCAAGAGGAAAAAGCAGTACCCACAGAACGCTTGATGTGAGGACACAAATATAACTCTGTAAGCATTAATTACTTAGAAGCTTAACATGCCCCCTTTTACTTTGCTTGTGCTCATCTTTTTCAAATGTTCCATTAATAATTATGATTAAGGTAGGTGGTTTCTAAGAATTTTGAGATATTTTAATCAATGTTCTGGCTCTGGAAGCATCCATACTTTGTCAATGGAAGCTATCCTGTTGAAAATCTTTGAAAGAGAAATACACCCTAGTTCTTTCACTCCAGATATCACTCATTTCTACAGCCAGTAAACTCCCACTTAAACTTGGTGCTGTCTTGGATAAAGTCTCTACTTAGTCTCATATACAGTATCATCTGTGGTTTTTCATTATGGCCCTACCTGAAATGATATTGTCCTGATTCCTAGGTGATATGTGCAGGAAATGGATGCTACTCTCAGGCTTGAATAGCACTGAAACCAAGCCCTGGCACAAACCAGGAATTCTGAAGGAGGGGAAGCTCATCAGCTGTGTAAAGCCCCTGACAAAAGATTCAGACAATTGCAGTGTCCTCTACAAAGTGTAGAGAGGGGCACCTTACTCTGAGTGTCAGCACAAGTCCCACCAGGGCCACCCTGTCCCTATAAGAAATAGTGTGTCATCTGGAAGCTAACCAGAACACATCAGTCACTCGAGCCACTAGCCAAGATAAAGGCTGATATCAGACCTAATTCTCTTGGCACACACAATGGTTTTAAAAATTCATATTGACTGCTAATATTTAAAAATTCAGAGTTCACACAAAAAATGTAGGTTAACAGTCTATGTACTTGTTTTTTAGTCTAAATTTTCCTGCCACACAATATTTGCTCATGGGAGAGTAGACAGTATCCTTCATAGGCAGCAGGTTCTCCATGCTCCAGCATCCCTTCTCCATTTTGCTTTGATTCATTTTTGTGACATCCTATGGAACTTCCAGACATCTGAGTGTAAATAATGCTCGTATAACAAA
Organism: Phyllotis vaccarum; assembly: GCA_033318265.1. NCBI lineage: Eukaryota > Metazoa > Chordata > Mammalia > Rodentia > Cricetidae > Phyllotis > Phyllotis vaccarum. The sequence goes on from JARWLC010000012.1 coordinate 80,002,864, forward strand.
TGGGTTTTCAGGGACTCCGCTAGACAGAAAGATTTACAGTACAGGCGGGAGAGTAAAGGAGAAATCTCTAAAAACAGAAGCAACAGTGCTTGAGGGTTTGGGGTTTCAGAGAGAGGAAAGGACCACTTGCTTAGTAATTACATCTATAGCATACTGAGTGGTCACTATGTGCCAAGCCTTTTACCTCAGAAGACAGAAAGGATTCTTCAGGAGAGCTTCATTTGAGTAAACATTCAAAAATAGGAACACTATTCAGAAAATATTTTAGATAGAATTATATAGTCAAGGCCTTATACATAAGTAGAGAGAGTTCAGATAACATGAAAACCATGGTGTAGCTGCAATCTGTGTTACACAAGAGACCAGAGTAAGATAAAGGACTATGAACTGAGTTAGAGGATAGACCAGAGTTCTAGCCTACAGCCAAAAGGATAGCACTCAATATCTTTTTTAAATCCTAAAGCATTTGGATGATGCTAATCATAGTATGTTGCACAAATAAAGGAAACTCAGGGCCAGATCTCTGGGAAAGTCGGAGATATTAGAGAGAGTAAACACCACAGTCAGATCTTACCCAGCTGTCTTCCAGCTTCCTCAGCCTGGCTTCTCCTGGCTTCTTCTGCCCTTCTGTCTTTCTATGCCTGCCTTAAATACTCTCTTCACTCAGTTAAGGCTGGCCCCACCACTGCCTGCCTGGAGCCTGGAACTTCTTCTGTAAACTAAGATGACCTCAGAACTCAGTTTGGATTAAGGGTGTAGGTCACCACTCCCAGGATATTCCCTGTGCTAGGATTAAAGGTGTGAGTTACCACTGTCTGATCTGACTGTGAGTAGATCCCTCTGATATCCCTGAAATGTTTCTATTATATTTCAAAATATCCCCACAATAGTATATATTCAAAGTGTACAATAAAACAACGCTATCTAGTTTGGATAATGATTGGTACAATAAAATTGGCTAATGCATACATGACTAAACATGTTCAGCTTTAGGTTACCAGAATGTGCTCACCCGATATTCTATCTCCCACCCCTGACCATGACCATTACACTTTTTGAGCTATGAATTTAATATCTCTGGGTTTACTGACAAATCAGATCTTACAGTTCTCTTGTTTTGGTGATGTTCTTATTTCACTTAGCAAAGCATCATTTAATCCTGTCATTCTCTTTGTTGCTAACTAACATTCCAAGGTATACACTCACACACAGGAACACCCTCCACACGAACTTAATACGCTTGATTTACTCAAACACTATAGCCGACTTTAACTATGTTCAAAGCACCTATATTATCCTACAGTATAGAAAAGTCATCTCACAAAGGATGCTTAAAGGGGCGATTGTTTCATGGCACACAGTGCACTGAATAACAGTAATGTCTTCCCTTTCTGACTCTGTGGTTTACTGAGTTGGATTGGATCTCATTGCCACTGCCCAGCACAGTAAGGGAGCACAATGGCACTTGAGCAACCTGGGAAAAGCTTGAAATTCAGAGTACAATTTCTACAGAGAGGTATTATTTAGATTAGGTTGGTCAGTGGGCATTCCTGTGAGGGATTCCCTGAAGTTACCATTACCTTAAGGGAGGCGGGAAGACCTACCCTAAAGGAGGGTGACACTGTTTTCCTAGGGATGGGTTCTAAACTGCATAAAAGGAAGCTAGCTGAGCGTGAGTTCTGTTGCTCATTTTCTTGACCATGGAAGCAATGTGGCCAGCTGCTTCAAATTCCTGCCCCTGTGACTTCCCCAAGATGATAACCAAGAAACTCAAATTGTGAGTGGACATAAGTCCTCTTTCTCTGCGTCATTTTGTTTAGGATGCTTTATAGCAGGAACAATCAGGTAAGTCAACCCTAGTCTAACATAATGAATAAGGTAAGCATGATGCCCCAAACCCTGGCAATGCATTGGAAACCATCTGGTCCATTTTCCTTTACTATGAACTGATGATACTTCTTCCTCCCTGGTCAAAGAAGTGGCTTTGCATCTTTGAGTTTATACCATTCCACTCAATGCTGTGCTCAAATACCTTCATAAATACATGTTTTCATCATTTCTCTTTCCAGAAACTTCCAATTTTTTCCTTATTTGTGAAATATGCATTCATGCTAATATGCAAAACGGTCCTGGGGATGGTCTGGGGCCACTTTGCCATGCAGATTACTTAAGAGAAGCAACGTGAGAGCCCTCTGGGAAATTTTCAGATGTAACTAAATCAGAAAGTAATATCCTGTTTGGTCTGCACTCTGCACTAGTCCCCGTGTGTCCTGTGGAGGAATCCTGGAGTTTCTCTCCACTGGCTGAAAGATCAACAAACTCTTGGCTCCTGGCCCTACCCTAGATCCACCCAGGGAATTACCCTAAAAACAAAATGTCATCAAAACTGAACCAAAGCTAAGGAAACAAAGCCTTAAGGGTCTTAGCCACAGCGCAGCGGATCGAGAAGCCTGAAGCAAATTTTCCATGTTTGCATGTAGAACAAGTACCTATAGCAAAGGTCATTAACTCTCTATTTTCCCTTTGAGAAAGTCCAGTTTTATCCTCAAATAATTTCAGGAATTCAGAATAACAGATGATCACTGCTAAGCTCCTGAGGAAAATATAATGATAAAAACATAACAGCAATTACAAAAAGGCTTTGAGAGGGATTTTAATTCTCTCCATCATGACAGTGCCATTATTTGTCTGCTAGACATGATCAGAAAACCTACTTAGTCTGCCCCCTTTATGCTTGCTCTAAAGTGTAAGCAGCCTGACTTGGTAAGGGCAGGCCTTTGAGGACTTTCTTTCCCACACGCTCCCCAACAGGAGTCCTCTCTCCACAGACTGAAGATCACTGTGACTCAGGACAAATAGCAAGGGCACGGGGCACTGTGTTTCTTCCCGGGTTGTTTTTTGTGATGCTCTTAAGAGAAGCCTACCCTGTCAACACTTTAGATTGATAGCCTCTGGAAGTGTGAGGAAACATATTTTTGTTGTCGAAGCCAGTAAGTCTATGACACTTTATTATGGCAATGCTAGGGGAAGTCAGTGTGCTCCCTCTGTATTTAGGGAACATTTTTTTTTTTTTACATCTTTGTTAAAAAAAAAAAAAAAAAAACCCCAACAACAACAAACATTGGCTTTTTATACCCAATCACCTCTCTGTCTCATGGGTCTCCATCCTTTCCTTTGCTACCTTACCAGCATTCATCTCTGCTTATTCTTTTCATACTAAGGACTCATACTTGAACCTGCTCAGAGAAGTCTGCCATCACAAGGTGGTCCATGACCTAAGATATTTGCTGTTTTCTCCTCCACCTGGAATGTCCTTTTGTCTTTGTATTTATAGCATTCTTTATGATCTCTAAACATACAGTTCATAAAGCATATTCTGGGTAGGCTAGCCAGGATTGCTATACCCAATTCTTACATGTTGTGAACATAATTATCACAGTTTATATGTCTCTATCTAACTTCCCAAACATCAAGTTCCTTTGTGTACAGTGCCTGACACATCTAACAAAGATTCTGGCATACACCAAGTACTCAATAAATGTTTTATTAAATGTAATAAATTTAGTCAAACATGTTAACATCAAATAAATTCACATTTAAAGGACATTTCATGGGCAGCAAACTCTAAACTAGGAAAGAACACTTAGTAGACATTTTTGGCTGTAACTATATTGACAGAGAATTTAACTCCTTTATGAACACTATTGCTATCACCAAATATACATAAACATGTTTGTATTTATATTTGTCCATTATGATTTCAGACGCTTCTAAATCTTAGAAGCAACTTTATTTGGAAAGGCACATCACTAGTGAAGTAGGAGATGTGACTAGTCACGTGGGAATAAAAAGGCAGACTCTGCACAGCTGAGCCAGGATGCTTCCACTTAATCTGTCATTTCTTTGGCCCTATAGTAAATATCAGCTCCTCCATTAGGCTTCTTCCAAATGCTCCAATCCGTGCTAATATTTCTATCCTCTTGAGTTTCAATAAACTCAATGGAGGATTAAATCGGCTCATGATTCTTGGTCTTCCTTTCTCCTGTAATGCTTTATAACTCTTTTTATTTCCAGAATAAGGAAGTGCTAGAGAAGACATAGGTGTGAATCCCAGCTTTCCATTCAGGCATATACAAGTAATGAACTGGACAGGTACTACAGAGGTATAGAAATTGCTGGAACATTTTCAAAATGGCTTAAACCCCCAGGGCTGCAGATAAGAAATTCAGTATAAGCAGAAGAATTGTGCCCTTGGGGGTATGACAGGTGAGTCCTTCTACTGAAGGTAGATGGTTTTCATGGCTAGATAGATGCTCTTGTTACAAGAATGATAAAATATGGATTCATAATCTCTTTCAGAGAGAGGAGGGTGAATCATAGTTAAGCAGTGATGCTCTTCACATCCAGGGACCATTCAATATTAACCAGGTTCTTTATCTGACACAGACAGGGAGGGGTATGGAGGCTTTTCCAGTTTAAAAAATTAACTTTTTTTCAAAAAAAAGGAGGGATTTGTTTCCCTACACCCTTGGAGAAAACTATTTTTTCATTGCCAGTGGCTATCAATTGGAAATAGTTTCTGGGTTAGGGATGCGGCACGTGTCCACTTCTTTCAGCCCTAGGACGCCATCTGGCACAGACCTATGCAGGCCTTGTGCATGCTACCTCAGTTCAGTCTGTGAGTTCATTTATGTGTCAGCCTTTGTGTGTCTAAAAGGCCTTGATTCCTTGGTATCTTCTATATTCTTTGACTCTGACACACTTCTACACTATCTTCCACAGGGTTCCCTGAGCCCTGAGGTAAGGGCTTTGATGGAGGCATCCCTTTGAAGATTGAATGTTCCTTGATCTCTCACTGTGCATATTGTTTTGACTGTGAGTCCCTGTATTTGCTTCTATTGCTGCAGGGGGAAGCATCTCTGACAATGGCTCAGGAAAGCATGGACATATGAATATAACTAGGAATCATTGTATTGCTATGTTCCTTTAGCAGAAGAGTAGGATTTGGCTCTTCCCTGGGTCCTTGACCTATTTAGTCTCAGGTTCTTGATTATACAAAAAGTGTTGGGTGTCGGTTACATCTCATGGAATAGACCTTAACTCAAATCAGATATTGATTGGTTACTTCCCTAAGCTTTGTACCACTACTGCACTAGCATCTTGCTAGTAGGTGACTTGCATAGGTAGGTGACTCTGATAGACTGAAGAAGGGTGTGAATCTGAGTTGACGCTTACATTTCTCCTTTTGTAGTATAAAAGAGCATCTTCTAGCAACATGAGTACAACGAGTCTGTAGGAATAAAGAGTCAAGTAGACACGAGCTCAACTTTTTAATTCAAACTTGGATCCCTAGTATGGATCATCAGCTTCACTAACTATTCATCTTAGGGAACATCCAAACCACATTTCTAAGGATACCTCCCAGTCTACAGCCACCAATGATTAATCCTGGAAAATATTTTGAAAATTTTATCAAGATTGTATATACTAGGATAGAGTCAATGCTGAATGTCCCTTAATAACATATATTTTTATGCGTGGTAAATTTCAACTTTACATTCTAAATCTTGTCCCAAGTAAGAAGTTCAAGTTGAATGAATGAATACATTTCTAGTTTCCATCTAAGAAAAATTTAAGGAAATCCCATGAAACTTTTCCTTGTCTACTTTCTTTCTGCATTAGGTGCTTTACAAACAGGAGCCATTGCTGGTTAAACTGACTAGCTCTTGGACATTCACACTTTCATCACTGATTCCAAGATCACCAGCTATATTAACTTCAAGAATTTACATGGAGAATGAGTTCACTTTTAAATAGAGAAATAGAAACATCGCTGGTCCTTTTTAAGTCATTTTGAGATTTCGCTGAACATTTGTTCTTTTCTAAGAGTCAACTCCCAGCAGCCACAGGGACCACACGTTCACATCCTATCTCTTTCCCAGATAAAAAGAACTCTCAGCTTACATGGACAACAAAGCAACAAAAGTACAACATCTTTAAAAGATACATTTTAATTCCGGCAAAACTGAATGATTTGTTTGTAGTTGTTAATAACTGACTGATTCAGGAAGGACCTGAATATGCAAGTGCAATGCTTTGGAAATCCACAGCAAGCCTGCTTTTTGAACCAGCTACCACTGACCTTACAGATCAAACCTGGTCTTTTCAGTCTGGATTAGTTCTTTGTTATGCTCATTGCTGTGATTACTGACAATGAACAGACAATGCCTGGTGCAACTGCAGGCAGAGGCTAGCTCTCTAGGTCCAGATATTATCCCTCTTTGCCAGAGTTGGAGGGAAACAGGATCTGGACAGTGAAGGAAAGACTGATGCCCAGCCAAGAGTTCTGGGCCTGAGTGGAAATCACTGGAGAGAGGACCTGATTCTCCCATCACTTCAGTGAAGCTGGTGGAGAACCATTGCTTCTTTCTCCTTTTTCTAACTGAAATCACTTTACCTTCAAGTTACTACAGAAATAAGACATATGGAAAATGTGCAGGAATTTGGGAGTAATTGTATAATAAGGGCTTTAAAAAAAAAAAGGAAAAAACCCACTTCAGTGCTAGTGTCTGTCTTGTGCACACTAGGTAAGCATTCTGCCACATACCAGCCCTCAGCATTATATTTGAAATAAATGATATTCAGTAACTCCTTCATGACCAATGGGGTGTGTGTGTGTGTGTGTGTGTGTGTGTGTGTGTGTGTGTAAGTTTGTGCATATGTACATAGACACCCTGACATATGAATATGGAGACCAGGGACTGATTTCAGGTTCCTTTTTGTGTAGCACTCCACTTTATTTATTGAAATAAGACATCTCACTGATCCTGGAGCTTGCCATTGAGGCTAGGACCACCTGGGCAGTAAACCCCTAGACATGACCTGTCTCCCACCCCCAGTACTGGGGTTTCTAGGCATACACATCCAGTTCTGGCACAAATACTCAAATCCAGCTAATGGGAGGCAATTCTCCATAGATTCCTCACACGTCTGCACATTTTTGCATGTAGAGGCACCGACTACCCATTACTGTGAACTACCCTTTAAAGTCCTATGAAACAGCCTTGGAAATACGTTGCCCTCCCAAGGGAACATGAGGCACAATCTCTGCAACATAAATACCAGGTGGAAAGGCTTCTTGAGGCTTTAGAAGGCCCAGGATCCCCGAGGGAGTCGGCTAGCAAGACTACCCTGGTCTGTCACCAAGCTATGGGTCTGATGGAAAGGCTCACTTTCTTCAGCAATGTAGCCAATGGTAGGTTGACCTTGATCAAGCACTCTTGATGTGCTCAGGTAAGAAAATCAATTTAAATCCAGTTGGCCACACACAAAACAGACATGCAAACAAACAGGAAGGGGTCTTATTGAGAAGAAGGGCAGTCCTGAGGAATGGGGATGCGAGAAAAGGATGAGGATAAAGACAGTTAAAATGTATTACATAAATTATGAAATTCAAATGTAAAAAAAAATATATTAGGAAAAGACCCTCTCTCAATGAGCAAGGTCAAAGAGTAATTAAAGGTGAATTCTGCCACCAACTTCAAACCTCTGCATGTACATACATACACAAGACATGCACACACACACACGTACAAATACATGCATGCACACCACACACAAACAAAAAATAAGAAATGAAAAGCACAACATATGTGCATATACATACAGCAAGCAAATAAGATTCTGGGATTGTCCTGACTTGTACTGAATGTGTCTATCCAATGGGGTTAGAGGACTTTAGAACAATGAAAGCATAATTTGGGGCTTTCTTTGAAAAAGTTTCTATCATGATCTACTCTGGAGACAGAAAAATAAACGGGGCGGGGTAGGTTGTCTTGTCATAAACCCAAATGTGTCCCTCTGCCTTCTCCTTCAGCGTCACTCTGCTCTTGGCTGTCACAATGAAAAACTGACCAGGGTCACCAAGTCCAAGACTGTCCTTCTGCATGGCATTTTCTCTGTTAGGAGGGCTGCCTGCTGCAGGAGAGAAAAAATGAGTCCTGGGGAGACCAGCTGTTGATTCATTGTTCTCTGCCACATGTTGGAGATGAACACACAGGGCATACACAACATCTTCATTCTATTTTCTGATGTGCCGGGCACAAACGCCGAAGACTGTTCCAAGTAAATTGCTCTCCAGGCTCCAGTGAACTAGAACACCTTCATTTAAGTCATAGCCTGGAATTTTTTATTTTTTTTTTAGGAAGAGAAAGATGACTTTATGTGGTAGTTGCTAAGCAGCGAGGCTCTCTTGGGGAGCTCAAACATACAGCAGGTTTGCAGAATCGCAGTGGGAAGCCGCACAGCCCTCTTTAAAACTCTCCTCACTAAGTAACCCTTCCAATCCTCAGCTGCAGGCAGCCTGTTTCCTGCGTTGTTTGTAACCACTCTCCATTCCTACACCTCATTAACCAGTGATGGAGCAGGAGAAGATTTGTGTTACTCAGATAGACTGCCTCGTTGAAAGCCCCCAAGGCAGCCTAATTTGAAAATAACAGTGATAGTAAGGAGTCATAGCTTTTTATTTATTACGTTGTATGTACGTGGGAAAAATGTAAACTGTTGAGAATACAAGGCACTAAAATAAAAACTGTAATTTCATGATAGAGCAGTCAGGAATGACTTTGATGCTGTCTCTATAACAACATATAACAAAAATGTGATAGTACACATCTAGAAATTAGTAGGCACTTCCTTTGATAAACAATTTTACTGTGGGTAAGAATATAATTTTATGTCAGTTTTGCAATCAATCTCTTCACATTATAGAATTGCCATAAATGAGCAATATTTTGTCACATACATACACCATTTTCACCATTATGTTTTAAGTGTTTTACTAACTTTTAGCTGAACACTCCTCTAGAGAAAGCCTTTACATGATGTTTCATAAACTATAATCTCAGTTAAGGTAGTTTTAAAACCATCAGTAATAGTATTTGTTATACCAAGTTTTTACTATATTAGCATATTAAGATGTTATTTTAACATGTTATCCTGTAAAAATATAATCTTTTGTTAATGTATATTATTGCAATATATTATACCTTTAAAAAAAAAAAAAGAAACATTTAGTGCCTAAATAGTTTTATTCTCTTGTAGATTGCAAACTAAGGATCTTACTGGGTTCTAAGGTTGGGGGTTGTTTGTTTTTTTGTTTTGTTTTTTTGTTTTTTTGAGTTTTGGCTTTTTTGCTTTTTGTTTTTTTGTGGGGGATTTTTTGTTGTTGTTGTTGTTTTGTTTGTTTGTTTGTTTGTTTTACCAAGAGAGGGGAGGGGACCACAAAGGCCTGAATACTAGGTGGTAAGAAGTAGAAATCACTTTTGAATTTTACTACCAGACCATCTCAGCATCAAAAAGTGGCCCTCAGTTATACCTAGACACCCAGTTCATGAATTTAAAAGTATCAAAGATGAGAAGGGCAAAGTGGATCTGTTTCCAGAGAGCTAGCAAGGCTCTATTTGCCTCACCTCCCCACACCCTTTGAGAGGCAGTGGTGGGAAGGATTCTCTCCTCACCTTCAATCCAGTGAGGGTAGAGATGTGCAGACAACCCTCAAAGACTGATGTGTATCCATCCCCTAAAGGCTGGGGACAACCGGCTATGAAAAGTTGTGCCTGAAAGCTTCCTTGGAAGAGAGAAGGGGTCACCCTAACCGACTACATGACCCCCATGGATCAGATGAATCAAGAAGCTACACTGATTCCTATACACGGATCTGCTTGTCAGGTGACCAACAGCCCCTGAACAGGGGACAGCAGATACCCAGGGACTGAGGGGGAATTAACAGAAAACCCTGGAGTTGTTTATAACCCCCCCCCAAATCTGCGAGCTTCCTGGAATAATTATAATGAGGTTTCAGGATGGGTAGAGTGTCATACATCAGGAGAACTTGAGTCTGATCTCTGGTACCCATATGAAAGGGCAAAGACGCAGGTGCCTACAATCCTAGTGTTGAGGGCAGAGACAGGAGGCTCTCGGTGTAATGCTGCCCAGCCAGGCTGTACAAATTTGTAAGCTGGGTTCAAAGAAAGAGCATGTCTCAAAAAAAAAAAAAAAAATGAGGTGGAGACCAACTGAGGAAGACATTTGACATTGACCTCTGGCCTTCCTCCAAACACACATTTGTGCGCTCTCTCTCTCTCTCTCTCTCTCTCTCTCTCTCTCTCTCTCTCTCTCTCTCTCTCTCTCTCTCTCTCATTTTTCTCTCTGCTTCTCTCTCTCCCTTCCTCTTTCCCCTTCTTCTCTCCCCATGTTTACTCCAAAGTAAGGGGTATTGGCAACAGAACTTGGGCTTTATACATGCTAGGCAAGGGCTCTACTGTGATTCCCAGAACTGAGGCCTAGATCACTATGCCTGGATTTTATTTTTGAATTAAGTATCAAATGAGGGGATTTCCATAGACAGTGAATCTTACTTTTATGAGTTCATGTATTTGGGTAAAGCTATTTATGGTGCCCTTCTAAGTAAGACTGTAAAATATGAGTATAGATTCTCAGCTGCGTAAAATTCAATTCGAACAGTGGTCCCATGTCCCAAATAGAAATTACCAGGAAAGAATCTTAATCTTCTCTATAAGACATTTTAATCAATTTATAGAACAAGATACATGTGTCAAATTTCAAAATGTCAAAAAGTTAGGAGAAAGAAGAAACCAAATGTCCAAAATTTATCAAAATTCAGAGGGAGAATAATGTTGGGTGAATAGGGAGGAAGGAGGATATGGAGGAGGGGGAGGATGGGGAGGAGGGGAAGGATAGGGAGGAGGGGGAGGATAGGGAGGAGGGGGAGGATAGGGAGGATGGGGAGGATAGGGAGGAAGGGGAGGATAGGGAGGAGGAGGGATAGGGAGGAGGAGGATAGGGAGGAGGAGGGATAGGGAGGAGGAGGATGATAGGGAGGAGGAGGGATAGGGAGGAGGAGGATAGGGAGGAGGAGGGATAGGGAGGAGGAGGATGATAGGGAGGAGGAGGGATAGGGAGGAGGAGGATAGGGAGGAGGAGGGATAGGGAGGAGGGGGATGATAGGGAGGAGGAGGGATAGGGAGGAGGGAGAGGATAGGGAGGAGGAGGATAGGGAGGAGGAGGGATAGGGAGGAGGAGGGATAGGGAGGAGGGGGATGATAGGGAGGAGGAGGGATAGGGAGGAGGGGGAGGATAGGGAGGAGGAGGGAAAAGGGAAAACATAAGAGTATATTGTATTTTTTTAAATAAAAATAGAAAAGCAAAACCATGTTAAATGGTCTTAATAGCTTGAAGCCAAGTATTGATCTGTTAAAATGAGGAAATAGGTGAGGTCTGCATAAATAGATCTGTCCCACAATGACAGACGGAGACTGAATTGGCAAATGTTCAATTCAACATCAACAACCAAACGCTTTCTGTACAACCTAAAATATGAGACAAGAGATTGATGCAGAGGGGACTGGTGTGATGTCACAGATTCGATGTCCAGAAAGCACGTGGTGCAGAATAATTCATCAATCAGGAGTGCCCTTGGAGCCAGTGCCTGTGATCTCAGTCAGGAGAGGCAAAAAGTGGAACTGGGATTCAGATCAGTGACTGAAGGCATCACAATTCTCAGAACCAGAATGGATTCCCACAAATGCCCCAAGAAGACAAAGATGATAAGGCCTTTGTCTTCCATTAATCATTTGTTGGATGTGGACTGCCCAGGGAAAGGAAGGGCCATGACCTTGGAGGAGGAAGATCTCTGCAGCTGAGCAGACTCTGAAGGGCCGACAGCTGAACTTATCTACAGCCCGAACTGCCAGCAGCTGGGTCAACAAATCCTTCAGCGAAGGGGTTTCTGGGCCATGCATCACAGTGTCCTCCACAGTGGGAAATCCCAGTGCCTGATCCAAACCCATAGAAATGCTGGGAGAATATATTTTTAAGATGTTTTTAATACATGGTTAAGCATAAAAAAGCAAGAACAGATGCCAAAATGGAAAAAACAAAACTGAGAGGCAAAATGCAAAGACACGGGCTCAAGAGAACATGGTTTCAGTTCCATGAGAAAGAAACGCAAGCTTTAAGACTCGGTTCCCGCTTCATGCTACCAGTGGCTCGGGGTTTCAGTGTTTGCTACTCTCCAGGTACACACTCTAAAATGAGACCTTAGCATAAAACCGACCCAAGTGGTATCTTGTGCACAAATCCCCATCAGAAGGAGAATTCAAACATTCCATGTGCTGCCCCACTCACTTCCCACCTGAGGGCCACCTAGCATGAGCTCAAATGAGCACTAACCAGGACAGAACAGAGAACTTGCACATGCCATCATACCATATGTTAATACAAAATTTAGGTTGTCTCACCAGAGACTTACAACTGCTCACAATACTGAAGACAAATAAAAGGAAAAAAATACAAAGTTGCAAACACATGGTGGGGGGGAGTCATGATTAATAATTGTAGGAATAAAAGTATAGACCCAGAAAATTTTATTGTGCTAGGTGAGAAAAATGATTGTTGATCCCACCTGGCTGCAGCCTAGAAAAAAAATCCATTGTGTCCAAGGATTCATAAGGTGATGAAAATCCTTTCTATTACACACATATTGAATACCTACTGTGTGCTCGGTACTATACTAGATATTGCAGTAATGACCAGGAAGAAATGATATGGTCACAAAATATTTATGAAAGCATCATCAAAGATTTCTAATCCATATTATCTGCAAAATTAAGCAAACTAATAAATGTTAGAAGACCCACCTAATAAGACAGTCTTTTACTTTGTCAAGATGAGGGAAAAACGTATTCTATTGTTTCTTATTGACCAACTATATCTGAAATAATATGACACCGTCTAGACATCCAAATTCAAGGCTGGATGTTGACAAGTTATAAAGGATCTAGACTCAGTAAATGTGAATGTGAGATCTCCTGCAATACATGCCCTTTAATAAGCAGCTGATGGTTGCTCCAGCTGGAGAAGAAACTATGTAGATATGAAGCCCTCCAGTCTCTTACTCTAAAGTGCCCTGATTTGGCTCAAGCCTCCAGCTTCAGAGATGAACAGTTCTTTCTTCTACCTTCAAAGCCAAACCATAACTCTTGGCTTCTCCTGGAGCTGAAGACATTCTAAGCACTAGAATGGCCCAAGTAACTGTGTGCTGCTTCCAACCTGGACCTGAAGCCCCACACATGCAAGGAAGTTCTGAGCACCTGGTGCAGTGCAGAGTCCCCATGGCCAGTGATGAAGATAGAAGTGTCACCAAGATGGAAACGTTGCAGTCCCTAGGCCACTGAGTAAGTGACACTTCCAACCCGCAGGTGCATCCCTGTAGGCATCACATCACTGAGAAATGAATTTTGTTCTTTTCATTTTCTTCTTTACTTCATGTAATTAACACATCTCTATTGGAGGAAGATTTAGGGGAGGCACCAGGTACTCAGTGTACACACACCCAATTCTTACGTATACCAACCCCTAGTGGGTATCTGTTCTAAGATTAGCTAGTATTCTCTTCCTAATACAGCATCTTCACAGAGGATTCCTTATACAGTCTTCACATCCGGTTCCTGCCCACCTCGACCTAATGAATTATTGTTTGCAGAAATCCAATCCCCTGTGAAAGCTTTGTTTCTACCTGATTTTGTTTTTATTGTTGTTACAGAGACTATCATAATATCTTCCATCTGCTTCCATGGAAGGGCTCCTCTTCTCTTTCACCATCAAAATCTGCATTAAATGTTCCCCCCTCAGCCAGACTGAGTGACCTGAAGGGTCTCTCTTATACTCATGTTTAGATCTTCAAGAGTCGCCATGGTAGTATTATAGGGCTGCTGATTCTTGATCCGGTTACAAGCAATGCATCAGAGCTACCAGTATGAAACCATGCTTCTGGTCTCTTGGCCTCCTTGGAAGCAACACGGATGCAGCAATATTTGGCAAAAGTTAACACAGCATGCAAGCATGGAAACAGAGCACAATATAAACATCTATGCACATATATAAATATAAAGGAAATCAGTTATTTCCATGAATAAAAATAACAGCTTACTTTATTGTTCTTGTAAGATCAAGGAAATCTGAATGTGTAGTTATTTTTAAAATCCACCCAGGGTTCCCCTGAGCAAATGGTCTCTCACTAAATTAATAAATGAATAATGGTAATGAGATTACTCTGGGAATCATACACGTCAGAAAATCACAGTGCTCAGAAACAAAAGAAAACAAGCAAAGGAGCCTTTCAGGGACCTTAATCTTCTGCTACTGAGCAAACACATCTGTCCAGCTCAAGGCCAAATAGTTAATATGATCTTTATGAATATAAATAAAAGTTTAGACACCGCTCAAGGATAATGCATTCTTATCTTTTCCTGGGATTTGTCCTAGAATCAGAAATGAGAGGAGAGGGAGAGATGTAGCCTTCTTTATTATTTTCAAAGAATAAAAGAAAAAGTTAGCGTGTGCTAAACAGAAAACATCCAGTTACTGTTACCGTAGCAAATGCTCTAGAAACACAGACCTGGTTTCTCAGTTCCTGGTCCCTCTCCTCCTGCACATATCACAGAGCATATGTGCTGTGCAATGCTTCGGATGCCTTCTCTTCATCTAAGATGTGTCAGTCACGTATTTGACACAGGGGAACTGGGCTTCAGTAACTGGTTATTAAATGCTTGCTAAATCATCTTGAAATTTTTGTAAAAGCATTTTACTGAATTGTGATGATTCCCCCACCTCCACCCTTGTTATAAGTAAACTTGGAAGAACGGAACACAAACATAAACAATTATGTATGGTCTATTATGACCCGAGTCTCTTCCATGAAAGCAGAAACATTGGCTCAGGGTAGCACCCTCAGCAAACAAGACTTATGATCTCTTGTGCAATCCTTTGAGAATTTCAGTCAATGACATCACCTAAATCACAATGGAAGCTTGACATTTTCCTGATTCCCTTTCTCATATAAATAATGTACAATATGCTTTATTTTTACCTCCATAATATGCTTTATTTTTACCTCTTTTATAATAAATTATCAACCTTTGCAGCCTAAAAAACTCATGCTCAGTAACTGTTGTGTGACAGAATATTTCTGGAGCAACGCTTCAGAGAGGGAACCTGTGATAGACCAAAGTACCAAAGTACCAATACCAAAGAAGCCCCCTTGGTGAACCAATGTGTTTTATTTAAATTACTCAGGAGCAGAAATGCTATTGGATTGTGCTTTTGTATACTGTAAATATTTGTTATTGTAAATATCGATTTAATATTTCATAATTTGTTTAATACTCAAAATTAATAATTTTGATTGGCCAGAAGGCAGACAGGAAGTGTGAGTGTGGCTACCAGACCAAGAAGATTCTGGGAACAGGAACTGGAGAGAGAGACAAAAACAAGACGCAGAGGAAGTGAGATAAGAACGCTGCTCTGAGAAAAGGTACCAAACCTAGTGACTAAACAAGCTAGGAATCATGGGTCAATTTAAGGATAAGAGTTAGCGAGTTATGTGCCTGAGACATTGACCAATCAATCAACTTGCTATTAATATAAGCTTCTGTATGTTTATTGGGAGTGAATGGCTGTGGGACCATCCAGGTGGGACATAGAAACTACATACTACACAGAAATAACTCAAAACAGGTTGCATCACCAAAACCACTCTAGTAGCTGACAACTCACAAAAGCTTGAAACTTGGAGCGCACTTCCCAGCCTACAGGCAGCTCAATGGGTTGAATAGTGTCCTTTGCAAGTGGCTCAGTAGTACTAAACCTCTTCCAAGAAGCTCAGCTGGTTTCTACTTCTTACAGCTTGGCTTGTGACTCTCAACAACATTTATTTTTACCCTTGAACTGGAGAGGCCTAGTGAATCTTGTCAGTTTCAGGAACTTCCTGAAGCTATTTTAAGTTGTTTGCTTTCTATTTTAAAGAGCTTCTCTGCAGGATAGAATGTTTTGATCTTGGAGGAAATTGATACACCACAGTAAGTTAGGCTCTGAAGACCCAAAAGTCTAGGTGAATTCAGAGTCTGCTTCTAAACTCAGTGTCACTCAGGATGGCTCTGACCTGGAAGACACTAGGGAGAATTAACTTTCAGGCTTTTAAGATGTTGACAGAGTTTGCATTCCTGTGATTTTAGATCTGAAGTCTGAGCCGTTTCTGGAAGTTGCCAGAAGTCATACTCAGCTTCTATACATTTATACACTAGAAACTCTTCAGTTTTTCATTAGCAACAATGAGCTGAGTCCTTATACGTTTTGTCTCTTTGGCCTTCCTTTCTGTCCTGCCTATCTTCTTGTGCTGCCTCTACAGGTTGATACGATTACCTCAGACCTATCTGGATACCTGTGGTGGGATTAAGGTGTCAGCCACAGATAAGGTCCAAAGAGGCTTATCCAGGAGCCCAGGACCCTGGAGTGGGTGTGGCCAACCTGGAGGGGGTGTGAGTGGCTGCTGGGACAAGGAGGACTCTCTCTTCCTGGTTTCTGGCTGCTGGCTGCTGGCTGCTGGAGAGACAGGATCGGAATCCATCGTCCTTCCATTACGCATCCATCGCTCGTCTATCACTTGGATACGCCAGTCTTTGTTCAGGTGCCACTATAAGCTGTTACTAATATCGTGAGTGTTGATTTATATTCTAATAAATATTAATTTTGGACTGGTGCCTTGTAAGTAAAACTCCACCTACAGATACTCAAGGTAATCTCTCAGTTTTCAGGTCATCTGATTATTAAACTTGGTTTCATCTGAAAAAAATCCCTCACAGTAGTATAAGATTAGTGTTAATAGCCAAGGAATAGTAATTTGGTGAGACATCATTCCAACTCTGCCTACCACACTTAAGAGTCAATAGTGTTAATTTCCTATCTCAGAACCTAATCTTGAAAGTGACATCTAATGCTTCAACAACACTGTAACTGTTGGACACAAGTCAATGAGTATAACTATACTCATGGAAAAGAAACACACAGACTTTGGATACTAGTAGACAGTGGTCATTGAGGACTGTCTGAAAAAATCCTTACCACAGATTAGAAAAGGCATTGCATTTGGTTCAGTATTTACATATTCCTAATGGTGAATTCCAGTCTCAGAAAAACCATGATACCATTATACAAGGAGGAAAATATTATAAGACACAAAAAGGGGATGTTTGATAGAAAAAGTAGAAAGTAACTAAGTCTTCTTAGTTGGCTGTTAGGAATCAATAAGAAATACCTTAAAACAGTGAATCAAGAAGTAGTAAAAATTATGTTATTTAGACACATGAAGACAAGTTTCTAGACTGAGAACAGCTGAGAGGGTTGTTTATAAAGATGACTGTTTATAGCCAGTATTAGATAATTTCCTCATTTTTTCAGTCATGTATGCAGCCTGGTATACATCTCAGCTGATAAAGTGCTGACCTAGTATGCATACACCCTGAGTTTTATTTCCAGCACTGCACAAACTGTTCATGATGTCCCATGCCTATAATGCTAGCATTTGGGAAGTGGAAGCAGGAGAATCAGAAGTCAAGGTCATTGTCGGATACATAGCAAATTTGAGGCCAGCCTGAGATATACGAGATCATGATTCAAACAAACAAACAAATCATGTATGCACGTTGCTTTGGTTAGGGTATCAGGAAGATGGGGGATGGGCAGAGCTGGAAAGATAGACAAAAGAATCCCTAGGACTCACTGGCCAGTCAGTTTTCCCTAATCAGCAAGCTCCAAGTTCAGTGAGAGACCTTGTCTCATAAAGAAGGTGGAGCATGATTAAGAAAAACACCAGTGTCAATTTCTGGCCTCCATATGTGCGCATGTGTGCAAGCACACACATAGAAGCAGAAGAAAAATGTAAAATTATTTGCATCCAGTTAAAACAATACATGGAACATCTTTTGCTGAGACAGAAAAACATTGGCCCAAAAAATAAAAGAGAGAATGGTTGGTGACAATAATGATGAAAGACTGCAACCAGCTCACTGGAGCGTGCAAATCACTGCCTAACTACATGTTCAGCCAGTCTGATTCCCACCTACCCTGGAGATCAGAGATGGGTACCTGGCAAGGCCAGCGCAGACCCACTGTCACCTTGTTCAATCTGGATGCCCTGCTTCACTTAGGCTTGGTTCTACTTCTGGATTCCAATACATAGCTTTGGGTAATTTGTGAGACTGACAAGCCAACTTCATTTCCACAGTGCTTCACTCTGCCCTTTCTCTTCCTGTGCAAACTCTGCCTGCCTCCTTGTGTTTCATGAGTCATTCTGTATTTCCTCCTAGAGAATTTTCCTAACTACCCAGATCAAATGAACACTGACCCACAGCCACTGTCACATCATCCTAACTAGCCTTATTTTAGCATTTGGCCTGTAGTGGGCTTATATTACAAATGTCAACATAGATATTCTGTGTAATAAATAATTACTAACTAGAAAAGTCAGTAGGGCAATGTATTGATTTGTTTCTGCTGAAATAATGCCATACAGCTAAGCATCTGAAACTTTGACATCTTCAAACAAATATCTTTCTTGCCTTGGAATCTATAGAGAGCAATGTGGATATAAGTTGATATTGGGTGAGCTCAGTGGGACTTGGCTCCAGGCTTGTGCTGCATTCGGTCCCATACCATGTATTTACTTGTGCTCTTGGACTAGAGGCTACCTGATATATGTTCTTCTCTCAGCCGACTTCCAGGTTCAGGGAGTGAAAGAAGCAAGCTGTCCTTCTTGAAGGCTGCACAGGAAGTGACAAACCATTCCATCTATGTGATTTCTATTGGTCAAAGAAAATCACATGACTAAGATTAATCTTAGAGGTGTGAGTGAGAAAATATATTCTTTTCACTATCACCTTCGGTGATGACACAACATTAAAAACACATATGCAGAGAGAAATATTTTGTTCGGTCATTTTGCACATGAGAAAACGGATTTTGATAGAGAAAAATAATGAATGAAAACCACCTAGGAGTTATATGGTATATGGGCGGTTGAATAAATTAATACATTGGAATGGGGAGAAAGGGATCCAAGAGGGAGTTAGAAATTTAAAACACAGAAAAGGCAAGACCCTGAGGAAGTCAAGGTGTAAGATAATTGAGTTGGTATAAGGCAGCCGTTGGTGAAAAAAATGTCCTCCCCAGAGGGGAAAAGAATAGGGATGTATGTAGACATGCTTCCTAGCTGTAAATGAGGGTGAAAGGGACACTTCAGAGGAGAATACAGCACTTGGCTGGTTCTAAATTCAGATATGACGTGATAGGTAATGTGTTCTCAGACCCACAGGCAAGCTGGCTGTTCCACTTAACAGCGCTGAGGAAGGCTTGCTCTCTGTAAATCACCTAGGCTTAACATCAAGCCATTTTATGTTTCTATACATCTGCTAGAATGACCTCAGTTTCTCAGTGATGTACAAGAGTCTCTTGCTTAAGACAAAGGAAGCAAGGTTTTCACAAGGGGCTGGAGACAGGCAATGAAGGTCTGAGGAAATATCTAAGAGAAATAACCATCAGCAATGTGGACCTGGTCCAACTGGGCTGGTTGGACTGAAATAAGGCTACCAATTGGAAGTATCTTCTACCCACATAGCTGAAGAGAAATCCCCCAGTGCTTCTCCGTTCAGCCATTTATGGGATGTTCATTGAGAACTATGAGAAACAAGTGTTGTTCCTAGTTCTAAGCAGGTTGTGTTCTGAATCCTACATGCCATGAATGGGTTAATGACTAGAGAAAGCTCTACTGCCATCCAGAACTTAAAAGTAAAGGTGAGGCATGAATTCATGCAAATGTGACCTTTTCATCTCATCTGCCAGAACCAAATGTCACTGTCATTTAGTTTCCTAATAAATTGCAGCCATAGACTGTGTTTAAATGTAAGGTTTAATGTAGTCAATAAAATATAGGTATCAAAAAGCAGAATGTAAATCCCTCTACTTTGGTGCCTTATTGAGAGACAAATGTCATTTGTCCTATGATAATATTGCCACAAAAGTATTTCAAAGAATTGTGGCTCCAATACCCCAAAAAGATGGCTGACAACCACTGTCTTTATAGTTATGACAGTGAATGAAAAGCACAGGCATAGACCTTTATTGCAGCTGATTAAATCTTAAGCATCCATGTGGCAGGATGATAACATTACACAGAACTTTGTTCTGGGTTAGGAATTTCATTTGCTGAAGACCCAGAAATTAATCCCAAGTCTTCTGATTCCCACTCAAGATCATTTCATTGCCCCAGTCTGTTTCCTGAGCTGTGCTTATATACATGACCTAAAACCTTGAATAAATAGGATAACTGTAAGTGAACTGAACATGTTCCCTTTTTTGTCCCCAACTTAGTGAAGTCTTTGACTCAGTAACTGTGACAGAAAGAATTCTATAGCTGGACTTTTTTGTTAAGAACAAAGGTGTAGGCGGAGTTTTACACAAAGATCCCCCAATAATGACAAAGAGACTTTCTACTAATTATGAAGGCTCAACCAAAAAGCAAGCCTAAGCTTGTTTCTAACTAGCTATTATAACTTAAACTAACCCATATCTTTTCATCTACATTCTCTTCCTTTACTCAGTTACCTTACTCTGCATTGCCTGTGCAGCTCCTTTGTGTCTCCCAGCATTTACATCTTTCTTCTTCCCAGCATCCTCTGTGCCTAGAAATTCTGCTGAGATATTGGTCATTAGGCTCTTTATTAAACCAATCAGAGGAATGAATCTTCACAGTGTCAAAAAAAAATCATTGTTCTACAACATTTTCCCCATTTTTTCTAAATAAAAATGAAAGATTTTAACTATAACACAGTAAAACTATAAGAACAATCATCAGGTATTGTTTAAATAGAAAGGAAAGCACACACATACACACACACACGCTCACACACACACACTCTACACATATGCACACACACATGCACACAAATTACACACCCATTTGTTTAAATACAAATGAAACTATATACAACATAACAAAAATAATCTTAAATTTGTATCAATATATAAAAATACATACTAATATAAAATATTTGAGACAAATGGTTGTTTCAAACTCAAGAATCTATCTTTTTATCCCATCATTTTTATACTATCTGCCTTGCTTTACTAGGTGCTTGCAGCATTCTCTGACCACATGAGTGAAACCTTAAACACACCATGCAGTTTAGCTTACGGCACACTGGCAGCTCAAGCCTTCAGGCAGAGGCCAAGATATCCATCTCTGCACAAACAAATGCAAATATACTACATATTGTAAATATAATCCTTACTTGATAATTGTTCTATTGCATAAAGTTTTACTATGTTAGAGTTAAAAATCTTTCCTTTTTATTTAGACAAAAAGGGGGAAATGTTGTGGGATATTTTTATACTGTGTAAATGTACTACTATAACTGATATAATAAAAGCTGAATGGTTAAAAGCTAGGTAGGAGGTGTAAGTGGGACTTCTGAGCAGAGAAAGAGAGAGAGAGAAAATCCTCACGAAAAGGTGGTCAGATCAGCAGCCAGGCACATAAGAAGCAGAATGGGCAAAATGGAGATGAGGTAACAAGTGAATGGAAGAATGTATATTAAAAACAATGTGTTAATTTAACTTATAAGAGCTAGTTAGGAACAAGCCTAAGTTAAGGCTGGGCTTTCACAACTACTAATAAGTCTCTATATATTTTTCTGGGAGAGATGGAAGTACAGAGAAAGACTTGCTATAGAATTATATTGTTCAAACTTATCTTCTGGGATTTAAACCTGGATTTGATGATGATGGACTATTTAATTATCTCATCTCCGTATTTTATAAGCCTCCTTAACACATCCCCTGCAATACTTGAATGCATGCTATTTATGATCGCCTTACCCTTTCTTGTTTCTTCCTCTTATTTCCAGTACATCTTTCAGAGTTTTTAGTTATCTCCCATATCATGGATAGGATTAAACCATTCATAGGTACTCATAGTTTATGTTCACAAAAACCACTAGACAGTAATGAATGGGTGTTAAATCATTGAGAAATTTAGAAAAAGCATGTCCCCTTATCATTGTCACTGCCCCCACCCTGCCACATACACACATACTTTGTTTCTCTAAAACTTGTTTCCTTGGGCTATGAAAATGGCACCCATTTAAACTGCAATGTGTAACAGACATCTATAACCCCTGTGCTAGTGAGGCAGAGATAGATGTATCCCGGGCCTTTCTAGCCAGATAGTCCAGCCTCAAGCTTCAGGTTCACTGAAAAACACTGTTTCAAAGGACGAGAAGAGCAATGAAAGAGAACACCAGATAACAACCTCTGACCTCCACATGCACAGATGAGCATGCATGCACACACACACACGTGCACACACACATACCTACACACACATGCACACACAGACACACACACTACACACATGCACACATACATGCACACAAATTACACACTCTTTTGCATTTGTAGAAGTTCTATATATGACTGTCAGTTTTTGAAAAGTTATTTAATATAGCAAGTAGCCAGAAGTTTCTGACCTCCATTAGTCTTAAGGTCCCGACCCACAGTTCCACATCCACTTAGTCCCAAATAATCACACAAAGACTTACATTAATTATAAACTGTTTGGCGTAGGGCTCATCATTACCATCTAGCTCTTATAATTTAACTCAACCCGTTTCTACTAATCTATGTATTGCCATATGTTCTGTAGCTTTACCTGTGTCCCATTACATCTTTCTTCTTGAGCAATGACTTGCAGCATCTATCTGACTCTGCCCTTCTTCTCCTTTATCTCTGCTTAAATTTCCTGCCTGTCTCAAAGCTGCCTTGCAGTAGGCCAAAACAGCTTCTTTATTAACCAAGGGTAATAAAGCATATTCACATCATACAGAAAGACATCTCAATCACTTCCCCTTCTCTGTTTAATCAAAAAGGAAGGTTTTGATTTTGACATAGTAAAATTACATATAACAAAATAGTTATCAAGCAAGAATTACAGTTACATTATCTAGTTTATTTGTACTTAGCAAAATTAAAGAAAATATCATCTATATTATATTTGTATGTCTAAAGTTTCATATTTAATTTACCTTCTATCACAACTAAGGAAAACCTTAATTAAAACTATCTAGTCTTCAACTCTACCAAAGACCACAAAAGGATATAATATTACCTAAGTAAACAGGAAGTGCATTATAAGCAACTTCTAAAATTCTAGAAATGACAGAGACAACTGGCTGCCTGGACAGTTACCCAAAGTTCCTCTGCAACATTGGAGCATCTATCTTCAGCCTACAGACCTAGAGTCTCTGGCATACCTTTCTGTGAAGGAGGAAATTTGAAGGACTGCTCTGCCCATTTTGGCATAGTTGTCAGTCAGTTCTTCCTGTGTCCTGAAGGATGTCTGACAGCCTCTGTGAAACAGGAACCTAAAGGATGATCTCAGTTTACTCTAGGTAAGTTCAGTGGTAATTTTTCTATGTGTCCTACATGTCCCGTTTAAACAACATACTGTCAAGCAGTCAAGGCAAGTGGTCAAGTTCAGTGGTCACTTTCCTATGTGTCCTACATGTCCAGTTTAAACAGCATACTGTCCAGAAGTCAAGGCAAGAATAATTTCTTTCCCAGTGGCTAACTTTTGCCACAAAAAAGTAAACTGCATATGGCAGTTTTCAATGCCCATAATTCTCTTGAAGTAGATTGGTGCTGCCAGAACAGACATGTTTCACTGTCCAGAAAAGTCTAAATTCTTAAAATATTCACATGCCATATTCTGTAAGACTTTGATGTATTTGAAAAGTAACTATCAATTGTTATATGTATATCTTTGTATATCTAAAAACCCTAACTAACATGACTACATTTGATTATCATAGATGATTAACTATTAATCTATATTTTAAATGAATTATACAAACATAATATCTTAAACAAGAGTAGAAATATATATACAGTATAACAAAATTAAGCTCAAATTTGAATCAATAAACCAAAATCCTTATCAATGCAAAGTATTTAAAACAAGTAGTTTTTTTAAGTAGATTCAATAATCTACCCCTTTATCTTATTATATCTATATCTCCCTTTATTCTTTAGAAAGAAATTGACTATGACCAATAACCAAATACTCTAAATAAAGATAAACATCCATATTTTATTTTTTGGAAATGTTGGCATAGTTTTTTAGGCTACTTCCTGCTGACTTGGGTGCTAGTAATCTTTTAAGGACCCTGAGGCTGGATCATCTTAGTCAGCATCCTTGAAGCAATGTGGATATTAGATCATCTGGGTCACCCCTTCCCATCAGAGATTTTTTAGGGAGTCTTCTTTGGTCAGACCATATTAGCCTGGAAGCAATCCACAGGTTCTTATCTTCTGTGGAAACAAAAGCAGAACCTCTTCTGCAAAGTGACATATCCTTAGACTCAAATTTTAAAGTCAAGATATCTTTAAAATACATAGGTAGGTTTAACTTAGCAACCTTTACAATCAAATGTCTTTGTGCAGTTAGCTCATTAACAGTTAAAAAATTAAAATAAAAATTAAAATAAAACACAATTATATATAGTCTAGACCTGCAGTCCTGCAGCCACTTAGTCCCAAATTATCACACAAAGGCTTATATTAATTACAAATCATTTGGCCTATGACTCAGACTCATTACCAACTAGCTCTTATAACTTAACTCAACCCATTTCTATTAACTATGCATTGCCACATGTCCTGTGTTTCATTACATCTTGCTTATTGGGTGGCAGGCTGCATAGTCTGTCTGGTTCTGCCCTTCTTCTCCTTTATCTGTGCTTAGATTTTCCACCTGCCTTTAAGCTGACTTACAATAGCCAAAAAGTTTTTCTTTATTAATCAATGCTAACAAAGCATATTCACAGTATACAGAAATATATCCCACACTATAGCAATGATGAAGACTGAAGGATAAAATGACTCGTAGAGTATCTAAGCATGAACATGGATTTGAAGAACACAAGCAAGAACAGTCCAGCCTTTTGAACTCTTGTCAGTAGGCTTGTAAGAGGCTACAGTGAAGTAAAATCTATACAAAATGAATAGATTAGCTCTAAAAGAGCAAAGGAGTTTGGGAAGCTCAAATTCTGAAATGGAAAGGCTGTATGTTTTGTCAACAAAGACTGCCTGTGACTCCCTTGCATAGTTTGTATCATTATGGGGCATGATAACAATAGAGAAATCCTAGGTACCCACCTTGACATGAATTTTCCCACATGGTCTCAGAGCATGGGGTGGCCTGGTCTAGAACTAGACTGGGCGGATGAGAGACATGGATAAAGTAATGAGTCTCCTTTAATCTAAAGTTAAGCCAGGTTCTATCTGACTTGATACCAATGATAACAGACTAAGCAGAGACTGATTATAGATAGTAAAATAAGAATGGAGATGTTTCACAGATGTCAGCATCTATCAAGACAAGGGTGTTGATATATTGTATATTTAATAAAGCTTCTCTGAAAATCAGGGGACAGAGCCAAGCCATGAAGACCAAGAAGTGGTGACCCACACCTTTAATCCCAACCCTTGGGAGGCAGAGATCCTCTAAATCTCTGATTCCAAGGTGAGACAGAGCCGGGCAGTGGTGGCACACACCTTTAATCCTAGCTCTAGGAAAGTTGAAAGAGGAAGTGAGATGGCTGAATGGAGAGAGAGGAGGCAGGAGGTTTCCCCTTTGACTTTGTTCCCCCTTCCACTGAAGACTCAGAGATATTCATTCTAAAGATTCACAGAGACAAGATCTACCCTTTTTGGCCTGAGGAGTTGGCTAGGTAAGAACCAGATGTGGCTTGTTCCTCTGTCTCTCTGATATTTCAGCTTTGACCCCAATATTTGGCTCTGGGTTTTTATTTCAATAACAAATAGAATTTGTGCAATAGACAAGCCAAACCTCAGGTTATCACTTATACCCCAGGACTCAAATATGGGAGAAGGGTACTTCAATAATCCAAACTACCTCACAATATCTGTAGCCTAGAAGTTCTGTGTATAAAGTATCTCCTGCTCTAGAATTTCACATGACTGTTTCCCCCAATGTCTGGTTTAAGACTAAGATTATGTAGCCTAAATGGTTTATTCTGTTCCATATGGGAAGCTCTTCTTTCCTGTCACCCAGTTCTGCCTCCTGAGGCCAAGGTGCTACAGATGAGATGGTTACAATCCCTTATAACTTACATTTTAATATTGCCATGATTAGATCATCTGGGTCAAGTGAACTCTGCATTTACTCCTATAAAATTACCAGTGTAACTATGTTAGAATCCTCTTTATTATGTTAGAGACCTTTCAAATGGCATAATTCAATGCAGACTTTAAAATCATTACTGAGTGATGTCTCTGAATTCAATTAAGCATTCAAGCCCTTGGAGAGCTGGGATTCCACTATGGGGAGACTGAGAAAATCTGTTAAGTTGGCAGCAGGGGCTGTCAAGATGTCTGAGCTCTTATATGGAAGACTTAGCTGTCATAATAGGTAACATTTTGACATTTACCATGTGCCTGACACTTTGCATGTATTTTGCGTGTCTCAGTTTGCTCCATTCTTACACAAACATTTGAGCTAAAGACTATTATATCCATGGGAAGCTCAGGTATTGATAGATAAGGGAAAAGCAAACACTTGAGGCTATCATTGAGCAGCTCACATCTGCAGACCTCTAAAGACCACCCCCCCACACACGTACAAAATCATTATGCAAACCAATTATGATTTATTTTTAAACCTCCAGTGCAAAACATCCTTAGAAACTTGACTTAAAAAGAAAAATATCTGGTAATTTGGGGACACAATCCATAAAAATGTATTTCTAATTCAGAAAGAAGATATGGGAGGGGAGGAAGGGGGTGGCATTTGCTGCTAACTGTGGTAGGCAATCTGTTCAGTCCCCACAGTATAAAGTTTGAGTTTTCCTTTTCTATCTGCTTTTATGCTTAAGGGAATTAAAATGTCAGGAATCATGCGTGCCCTGTGGATGGTAGAGACATAAATAGCTTCCACGACACTTTGCACAGATGCAATAGCTAAATTGAGACCAGGAAAGACAGAGACAAGTGTAACAACACACTGATGATGTATCTATTTTTAAGAGAAACTGTTAAATTAGAAAGAGTTCTCAAAGTTTTAAAAAAAAAAAAAGAAAGAAAGAAAAAATCTTGAGAGGAAATACTTTCGGTACAATTTTAAGAAACTCAAAGGAGGATCAGGGTTAGAGTGAATGAGCAATTGCACATTCCACAAAGGACTAGGAGAATCACTTTCCAGCTTTAAACAAAATTATGAACATGTTTAAGGTATAAAAGCAAAGAAAAAATTGAGCCTTTAAGGGTTTAAAAGATTATTTAGAATAAAGGAAAATATTTCTGAAACAATAAAAATTGTATATATAAAATATAACAACTTATAAATAAATAATTTATTCTAAAGAATTTAGTATATAAGATGTTTATCTACCCTGGAGGAAGTTTATACTTGAAGCAAAGATAGAAATAGCTGTTGAAAATGGATTAAACTTAACTTATTTATCATATATTTTATACCACTCCAGCTCATTAATATAATTCCTTATTATTGATTGTATCATAACAATATAAAAAAGGTACCAGTCACTGAGAGAACTTGGAACATTCAGTCCTAAATGAACTCATCACATCCCTCATCACTTCCCTCCCCTTAGGGCTTATGCAAAAGAGGGGTAGGCAGGCTGTAAAACCAGAGCAGATGAGGTCTCCACAGAAACTGCTTCCAGACACATCAGGATTGATGTATTTATGAACTCACGGAGGAGACTGTGGCAGCATGCACACAGGGTCTGCACAGGTTCAAACCAGACCAGGTCCCAGTGCCAAGAGAGGGTAGGAAAGAGGAGATCCAATCATAACCAAGAAGTTACCTGCAATGGACACCCACGTGCAAAAGAAAAGTTAGTTTTCTCCAATGAGTCTCACTGGGTATATGAGTCACACTTAAAGGTAGGTCTCGTCCCCAGCAGTAGATGGCCACAAGATGAACTCAGTGTTATTTTTGTAGACAGTTTGGTTCTCATTGTTTTATTTGGGCATTTTTTTTACCTTACTGGTCTTCTGTATATTTATATATTATGGTTTCCAATTTTGTGGAGTGTGCATGTGTGTGTGTGTGTGTGTGCACGCGCTTTTTCTTTGTTTTTTACTCTGGTTTGCTTTGTTGTTTTCCTATTAATTTTTTAAAGAAAGAGAGAGAGGACGTGGAGTTGAATGGGTGGGGAAATAGAAGGATCCAGTATAAGTTGGAGGAGAGAAAACTATGATCAGAAAAGATCTTATGAAAATAAAGTTCAATTAAAGAGAGAGTATCAGCCACAACAAACATCCAAGAAAACTTTTTTTATAGCAATCTCTTAAAAATGGAACCAGAACGCAGGAAAGTAAAAACTCTACCAAATTGTTTGGATACTTTGCTAACACTATATTAACAATAATAATTCAGATAGTCTCTTTATAATAAGAGGATGAGTTCAAGGAGATTACATTACCTGTAAAAAAAAAATTAATCACTCAGATATAGATAATTAAAGTATATTCTGAAGGACGTGAAATAGAAAGGTGGTTAATTACCTGCACACCTTTGCTAATGTAATTTGTAAAAATGCAGTATTTGTATAGCCATTAAGGTTAATTTTTCTGAAGAGCATCAAGAAGAATGGAAAGTACATAAGATTTAATATTTGCACATGTGCATATGTAGGTATATATACTTCACACATATAATTTTATTCCATAATGAAATGTGTGAAGTTACATTTACAAATGGGCAGTAAGTGGACATGAGGAAAGCCCATATTTATTAAAGGTAGTAGATTTTCTTAGTTAAAAAGTATTCTGTTGCTTATTCATTCATTGGAGACATTTATTGAGGGTCTATTTCAATGTACAAAATGAAGGCCATGTCTTTATAAAGATTATAATCTAATAAAGGAGATAAATAATAATGCGTATTTACATATACTTGACTAATAACAAGAAAACAACGTTTTAGAAACAATGGCCAAGGGAAATCTCTGAGATGAGATGGGATCATCACATAGAGCCAAACTGAGTAAGCTACTCACTTGTGGGAGAGCATCACAGACCAGTGGAGTGATGCCTAGACTCCAGTGTGATGCCACATGGATGGATAGGTATATGTGGTTGCGTTCAACTAAAACAGGGTACGAAACAAAAGCTACAAAATCATGCCCATAATTGAACAAAAGCACAGAGAAAGACACTGACTCATCCCCCTAAAGTATTTGATAACAAGCTGTGTGAGGATTATTTTAGAGACCTCCTGGATGCCACGAAGCCTCTTCCTTACCTGTAAAGTAGGAGTGATAGTAACAAGAGCACAGGTTGATTCTGTACCATTGTGAAGATGCATAAAACATAGAGCAATGAGCCTAGACATCCCACTCTGGATCTCCAAAACCTGTTGCTTGTCACCACCCCATATACATACACAAAGGGCAACAGTCTGCAAATGGAGAATAGCAAGGGGGAGGGGAGGGGGAAGAAAGAGGAGAGAAAGACAGAAGGAGAGCGAAGGAAGAGAAAGGAAGAGGGAGGGAGGAAAAGAGAGAGGAGAGAGAGAGAGAGAGAGAGAGAGAGAGAGAGAGAGAGAGAGAGAGAGAGAGAGAGAGAGATTAAGACATAACAACAGAAGCAGAGGCAGAAAATGATGGTTTAGGTATTGAAGATAAAAGAGGAACCATGAGCCAAGTAATAGGGACCAGTTCTAGAGGACACAGAAAATAAATCAGGACACATTCCTTGAGTTTATTATACTCCACCACATTGGACTTCTAAACTACGAAACATCTTGTTGTGATGCTCTACATCCATTACCATTTCCTAGAGCACCAGTGAAAAATAAATACAAGAGAAGCAAGTCAGTCTTATGAGTGAAATACTTAGAACCTGATACATGTTCATCAACCCATAAGCTTAATGATACAAAAGGTGATGTTTCCTCCCAGAGTAGATCTGGGAGGTGGCTCTGTTAGTAGTAAGCCATGCAACACAGGAACCTGGGTTGGATCATCAGAATATACAAAGTCAGGTGTGAAGTGCACACTTACAAACCCAGTACTTGGGCTCTAGAAACAAGAGGATCTCTGAGGTGGCTGGCCAGCAAGCCTAGTCTTGGGGAGCTTCAGCTCAGCGAGAGACCTTGCTTCAAAACACAAGGTAAACAGTAACTTTGAGAAATAACACCTGGAAATGATCTCTGGCTTCCACACACAGGTTTACCAATGTGTACACACATGTACACCCCCAACACACACAAAATATAACAGCAAAACCAGTAACTGTGTATGAATAAAAATTTTGCCTTTAAAATTAAGCAAAAATGGACTACCAGAAGGGAAAAAGTTTTATCATGGGTGTCACTAACACACACAGAGGGAGATTTCAATTACAGAAAAACAAATGGAATTGAAATGTAAAAAAGGAATAATGAACACAT
Source organism: Phyllotis vaccarum (assembly GCA_033318265.1). Taxonomy (NCBI): domain Eukaryota; kingdom Metazoa; phylum Chordata; class Mammalia; order Rodentia; family Cricetidae; genus Phyllotis; species Phyllotis vaccarum. Next base: position 80,033,273 of record JARWLC010000012.1, read on the forward strand.
ACACACACACTCACACAAAAACAGACACACACATATACACACAGACACACACACACAAACACAGACACAGACACAAACAGACACAAACACATACACACACACATACACACACACATACACACACATACACACACACATACACACACACATACACACACACATACACACACACACACAGCATTCCTGTGAACTTCCATGTCCAAGTTCCATCCATTCTTTAGTCACTAACAAAACACTGACAAGTGGCTGGAACTGGACTATATTAAAAGAGGTTCATTTTGGATGTGATTTATAGCCTATGAGGAAAACCATGGATCTATCAAGAATCCAGATGTGGGTCAGTAATCTAAGCCATGGAGTCCAGCAAGCTCCTTTATGGATGAGGACCATAAAAGCTTGGAATTTCACGCCTAGTAAAAGTCTCTAGGAATTTGTGAATTTCATTTTCATTCCAGCAGAAAAGTGACAAATCAAAGTACAGCAGTTCACAGAAAGCACCCCACCTTCCATTCTTGGCTCCATCAGGTCTCCAAGGCACTTAAAAATGTCAATTCCTTCCAAACACTTCACAAGCATCTCCCATATGTATGGCCAGACCCTGTGTAAGTAGCATTGAACGTGAAGACGGTACATAATCCAAAACATTTATATTTGAAAAAAGTACAGCTTCATTATTTTAAAAGATTGCGACATTTGTTGTTCGTGCTCAGATTTTTCATTCAAAAGTATTTACTGAATGTCCTTCTGAACACACCGAAGCTGGGGCATGTGTCCTTGAGGCGTTTGTAGTAAAGGGTGGGGAATTATGCTACTTTTCCACTTTGGAATTAGTTTCTGATTCTTCATGATTTAGATATTCGGAAAATAAGTAAAAATGCTTATTTCTTCAGAATTAGATAGTGAGATGTTTGTCAAGGCAACACTGGGAGAACATGTCATCCTTAGCTTTATATTTATTCTTATTTAAGCGGTGTGCTAAAAGGCAAATTCTATTCACACTGCCCAGAAACTGCCCCTTGCAATGTCTCAGTCTGTTTGTTATCTAGTATCCCCTTTCATACTTCCAAATAGCTTATTTACATTGTGTAAATTGTCTTTTAAAATTTAAACTGTCTTTTGAGTCATGTTATGTAAGATGTGAATCTAATTAGATGCCCATGCACCCCATACTCTCATAAACATATATAAATATCTCCTAGTACCCACAAAGAATGGGTTTCTGCATCCCCCAAAATTTGAAATCCTGCAAGTGATCAAGTAACTTTTGAAAAACAAACAAACAAACAAACAAAAGCCCTCGGTGTATGTTCACTTTCAAAGGTTTTCTGATCCCACATTGGTCACAGTGAAGAAGCAAAATCCATGGAAACCAGGGCTCCACTGTCAACATGTCTTCTAGGGTTCTTCAGTCTGTTCTGCTGACCAATGTTTATTATCTAGATTTCTAAAGATTTGTTTAGTGTGAGTGCATGAGAGAGAGAGAGAGAGAGAGAGAGAGAGAGAGAGAGAGAGAGAGAGAGAGAGAGAGAGAGATTGCAGAGCCCAAAGGGGGTACCATATCTCCTGGAGCCAGAGTTACACAACAGTGACTGAGAAACAAATTTCAATCCTTTCAAAAGCAGGAAGCACTTTTAAAGTCAGATCCATCTCTCCAGACCCTTGCTGTCTGGTTTATGACCACATAAAATAACACATGGTAACTCAACGCAGTATAGTCTAGCTTATAATATTTTGTTTTATAGAATTACCTAATCCAGTCGTCAGCTTACTGTATGACTGCTGCCATTCTGATCCTAAAGCTAAGTTTCAGTGTAACAGGAAACCCATGGGTTTTTTACTTCATGTCTTGCAGACTGACTGCTCAGGAGTTCCTTCTCCTTTTACTCACTCCTACATTAGAACATCTTATCTTCTCTCTCGGGTGATGCCCTAAATTTAAAGAAATCTATTCTTCAGAAGCCTCCTAAAAGTGATGTACAAGAACTCAGTGTTAAGAATTTACAGTCCCAATGATGTCTCTTTTACCTTCATGCTTTCTTGGTAGTTTGGCTGGGTATAGAATCCTAGTTTACAAATTGAAGGATTTAAAACATGCTATTCTGGCTTACTGATGATTAACCCTGAGAACACTTGAGAAAAAAAAAAAAAAACAGGACTGAAAAGATCTCACTGTCAATCACATCAAGTCAAATGTATGTCTACATCTCTGTGTGAAGATATGGTATCCTTCTTAAGGAAGAGAAGTGAGATCAGTGCTACATACATCTTAAAAATAGATGTCATCATTTAAGCTTTCCAACATGATTTAGTTGCCTCTTCATAGCAACTGCTCTTATCTATTTCAATATGTAGTTACAGTTTCCACTGGCCCACAAATTAATGTATTATTCTTATGTTAATCTACATCATGTAAATTTAATTCAGAGGCACACCACAGCCCTAAGCAAATATACCACTTGTTAGCTGTTTTTGTTTGTTTGTTTGTTCGACTTCTGAAGTGCCATTCTGACTTCTGGTCATTTCCATGTGGCTGACTATTAATTTAAATGCATCCCCAATTTCATATGCTAAAAGCTGAATTCTTTAACTCAATAGTGTTGGAAGTGGGGCCGTATGAATGACAGGGTAAGGAGAGCTCTGTAATGGATTTGTGTTGCGATGGGATGGTGGTGGTTATTGAATAGGTTCAAAGAGATCAGTCCCTTTTGGTACATGTACTTTCATGCCTTATGCGCTCTGTTATGAGGTAATAGAGTACAAAGTTCCCCCATGCTCCTGGATTTATCAGCCTCCAGAACCAAACAAACATCTATTATTCATCAATTATCTAGTCTTAAAGTATCCTGATACAGATCAAAAAATGGACCGAGACATAACTGTTCATATCCATCTTCGGAAATTTTTCATAAGCTTTCTTCACCTTTGATATTCTAAGATATTTATTATATGCTCTGTTTAAGTTTATATTTAGTTACCCAATAGGGAAGCTTTAAAAGTTAATGCCCATAGTTCTGGAAAATAGTTTTAATATGTCCATAATCATATTTTCTTTCTTTCTTTGAACTTTTATTATCGCATATGATGTCATGTCAACTGCCCATTCATATTCTTTACTCTTCCACCCAGATAAACACAATTTTAAGAAAAATAGTCTGAAATATCTTTCCATTTTGTTGCCTAAGCTTCCCTATAATATGAATTTCTAGCCTGGCCTTTCCAGCCTAGTCCAGAGGTTTGGTCCCACTCACAGCCTCACTGATTTTTAGCCCCAAATAATCACTCAAAGGCTTATATTAACTTTTGCTGATTGACCTATGGCTCAGGCATATCTTAACTTAATCCATTTCCATTAATCTCTTTAGCTATATGGTTTGGTACCTTTTTTCAGAGAAGTATGGTTGTCTTATTTCTTCTGCATCTGCTGGGGTCTCTGCTGGTCTCTCTCTTCTGCTCTTCCTCTTCCCAGAGTTTTCTTAGTCTGGTAACCCCACCCACACTAACTCTCTCCCTTCTGGTCAATCAGCCTTTTATTAAACCAGTAGAAAGGACAAATATTTACAGTGTACCAGAACATACTCCTGCTACACTTCACATTCCAACAATCCTTAATTAGTTTTAATACCTAAGGTACTTTTTAAAAGCAACTTATTCTTTGTGAGAAAGCTTTCTTTTTATTCTGATAATATTAAAAGTCTTTTATTTTTATTTTCTATTTACTAAACAGTCTTTCTTCAAGCAACTGATAATTTCTGAGTACCAGACTAAAATTAAATGCTTCTGTGTAGGATTTTTAAGCAGTGGGCTTCACTGTTGGATGGTATAGTCAAGATGGGGTTGTCTTTTGATAAATCACAAATGTGGTCTCTATAGAAGTTCACAATTGAGGACTTGGTGTCTTCCAAACCAGAATCTTCCAGTTTCATGGCTCAAGATAAGAAAATGATTCCAAACTCCACAGGCCCCACAAAGGAATCTGAGTGACAATAGGTTAGAACTTCCTTCCAGGGTACAGAACTCCACCTACTACCCTCTGCTGTCAGCAAGCCACTATCTTACCTGAGTAATTCATTTTTTTCTGGCTTGTTGAATCCTGTGATTCATCCTCCTTTATGCTAAATTTCAAATCTTTGGCCAAGGGATGGAGGGACATTTGCCCTGGAAAGGGGGATCTAAAGACCTAACAGCTAATTCAAGTAAGATTTCCAACTTATCCATCTGTTTTTTGTTTTGTTTTGTTTTGTTTCCCCAGACTGCACTTCCTACTTTTCCAGATACCTGCAGTCTGAAATTCCTGAGTCTTTTTGGGGCTCTGCAGATTGAGTCCGTTTGCTTTTATTGGCTATCCATGCTGCAAGCTTAGATTGGTGCTCTTTCAGGTCAGTCAAGCTGATCCAAATGTAATCCCTCCAAGTCCCTGCTTCCAGTCTAAGAAAGATTAGTTTGATGTAAATTCCTGGCCTTGCATCCTTGTAAATGTATGTCCTTTAAGAAAAAAGAAACAAATAAACAAAAACACTCTCCGTTGTCCTTCCAATGAGGCTTGGAGAGGAGGAAGAGGCAAGACAAGCATGTCTGTGCCCACCTAGAGCTGTACCTTTTATTTCTTAAAACAATTTAGAACAATGTAGTATGATTTTATTCTCATGACTTTTAGAGACTGTTTAAGTAAGAAGCAATTTCTTAAGTAAGTATTGTGGCTGGAAGGAGAGGAATTCTTTATCATTGGTGTTCATTTTCACTCTGTAGTGCTTAAAAGTGCCTCCTAATAAAACTATTAGTAACAGGATCTGCCTCACAGTGAAGATTACCTGAGACAATCCATCAAAACTACCCAGTAAATATAAGAAGTCAAATGTGGTTAGCTGTCAGGTAATAGCTTAATGCCTTTACAAGGCTAAAGTACAATTTTCCTTGTATTCAAAACATTTACCCTGACCATCTAAAGGAATTTAACAGTTTCACCAAGTTGCATTTAAGGCTTGCTTTTGAATTACTATAATGGGATAGTGAGTTGATATATTATATTATTTGTATTTTTTCAATAATGAGTAGAGGGTAAGAAGAAAATGAAGAAGAGAAATTGTAAGCTGCTACATTTCATCCTGGGATAGAAGAATATTCGGCAAAGAATGTGGGAGAAAGTTTTCAGGGTCTAGTTCTGAGTTCAAACCCTATAATTTTCTATCCAGGCCATCAGGATAACATCCCAACTGTCATTAGGCATAAGAGGTACTTGCAATGTTAGCATTTCAAAAAATTGTCAGACATGGTGCTTCCATTTAGCAAAGAATAGGATTCTCTTTTCACTTTGGGTATGAAGCAGAACCCATCTCCTACTATATGGAAGCTAAAAAAAAAAAAAAAAAAAAAAAACCTCTCACTGCTCACATCTAGTGATACCTGCCCATTATTCCTAGAAGGGATGAAGCAGAAAGCTCACAAGTTCAAGGATAACTTGAAATTTAGTGATACTCTGCCCCCCCCCCCAAATAAGAAGGGTCCTATGAAGTATCTCAGCAGTAGAATGCTTGACTGGAGTATACCAGGTCCTACATTCAGTCCCCAATACCACGAAATGAATTGACTAGTTAGTTAATTAAAATTAAATAAAAAGCCTTTACAGTCCTATGTCACACTAACTACAAGTGAGGCAGAACCGTGTCTTAAGTTCCATCAGAGTGAGTCATTCCATCTCTGCATTGAGCAGAACTCAGGCTAAATGAGCACCTATCACAATGACTAGTATTGACTCTCACAGCAACAGGTTGACAACCATGATGAGTTCTCTAAGCACCACTGCCCAACATCCAAGGTCCAGCAACATAGACAGGTACCATTTCAGCATCTTAGCTCACTATCAGCACCAGAGAACATCCTCACAGGCCAGGATGAATGAAGTCTTTTGTCAGGATAGGTCATGACAATTCCTGTCAGTTCCTGGGAGGTACTGTGTAGTGGACATTGTTTAAATGCTTTATCCTGAGTAAGCTGAACCAGTTACTTGGCTGCCTCTGTAAACTAAGAGGGTGGATGTGAGCTAATGCCTGAATGTTCACTCCAGCTCCCAGCTTTGCTGTGGAAACAGATCCTTTCACTTGTTCATTATAGAGTTGAGTAGTAAGGAGAGTCCTAAATCTTGGCTGGATGTGACCAGATTCAATGACCCTGGGGATTACAAACAAGCACCCTGTATGATCATCTTCCTCATTGTAAGGCCTTGGATGCAGGGTGCCCCAGCCCAATTCCTGAGAATCCTTCCTGCATAACAACAGCTTTGAAAACAGAATCCAAGTTGATTGTGGTACTGCTGAGTTGTAGCTCCATCAGTGACTTTGGCCTTGTTTTAAATTTTTCCCTAAGGAACACGTGTTAGTCATTTCTTTGGGAAAAGGGACATGTTTTTTAAAATGTGTTCTTAATCAGATAACTAATTCCTTAGTCCTTCTTAGTTTCTAAAGATTAAATTCAGTAATTATATATTTTTAATCTGGCTCATTCAAGTAACATTTTAATTACAAGAGATCCAAATTTATAATACTTATACTAGCCTGTACTCTCTAGACACTATCAGCAGGCACAAGACTTTGTGAGGGTAGTCAGAGCCCACATATCAGGTCCCCTAAGTCTTTAAACAACCTGCCCTACCTCAGTTAGCCTATAGGACATGTTTATGAGGACAACAATCTCCATTCAGTGTCTACATAATCAGCAGGAAGCCTTACCCAAGCCCCAGAGTCAAGACCCAAAGTCTCATTTCCTAACCCAAGATCCTGTGTTTTTGTTTTCTAAAGGGGGCTGTCCAGCTGCCTTTATGACCTCTTTAGTTGCTGTCTCAAAACCTATTTCTATTTTACAAATTCAGAGGAATTGGTGATCACTCTGTCTTTGTTCAGACAGGAAATTCATGCTTCCCACGAGAAGTCTTTTAGGTCTGACCTAGATAAAACTAAATGCCCTGCCTCTGGATTCTTACATTCCTCTGGACTCCTAGAATGGTGGCAAATGCCAAAAAGGAAGTGTGCTTTAGCGTGGGGTGCAGTGAGTTTCTGAGTCCTCTTTAATTAAAAAGGGATTTGGGGAATTTATTTTATCAAGATCCTTAGATAAGTCACAGAACACATTTTTTTAGATACATGATCTTGTTACCAAGAGCATGAGGCGATATTATTGAGGGTTTCATAAATATTTAGAGAATGACAAAGAATGTTAATGATGCAAAACAGAAAAGTTCCCTTTCCCTAAAAAATAATTTAGGCTAATGGAAGACCTTGAAAGACATTTCAAGTATTTCATTCCAAGCCTTGAGCACATGATCCGAGAAACCATCCCCACCATTGCCCTCTTTTCTGCTTTTCATCTTGACCTTAAATATTGAATGAAATTCAAGAGGGATGAACCGTAAGGCATCTTGCCAGGTCCATCTATCTGGATTCATAAGGCCCAGGGAGAAGATGCCAAAACTCTCCTGACCTCTGATATTTTTCAATGTAAGAGTTTTCATACTGTCTGGGGATTAGCTGTGCAGTACCATCTCTGTCAATCATGAAATCATGTGTCCACACAAGAACTGGCTCGATAAAGAATTTATTCCAATCGCTGCACCTGTGGAGCAGGTCAACTAGGCTGTCTATCATCTTAGTCTCTCCTGTTACAGGATCATTGTGAAACATGCCCTGTCCCTGGAAGCCACAGGGTTTTCATTATAAGACATGGCGATAAAGGAAATAATTGTAAGAGTTGTGATTTTTGTTAGTATTTGAGGGTTATATTTGGTGATCTCTTGAAACTGTAGTAGAGATGGATAAAAAAGAAAATTTATCTTCATAACATAATATTCGTTATAGTAACTGGTGGAGAAAAACTGTCATCCCCTGGCAGAGGGAGAGGGCTTCTATTCTAATTTGCTTTCTATTGTTCTGATAAAAACACCATGACCCAAAGCAACTTGGGGAGGAAAGGTTTCATTTATCTTGTAGCTGTACTCCATTATGAAGGCAAGTCAGGGCAGAAACTCAAAGCAGGAACCTGGAGGTAGAAACTGAAGCAGAGGCAATGGAACAGTGCTGCTTTACTGGTTTGTTCCCTGTGGCTGAATCAACGTGTGTGTGTGCGTGTGCGTGTGCGTGTGCGTGTGCGTGTGCGTGTGCGTGTGCGTGTGCGTGTGCGTGTGCGTGTGCGTGTGCGTGTGTGTGTGTGTGTGTGTTTACACAACCCAGGACCAATTGTCTAGGTGTGGTACTGCCCCTAGTTGGGAAGACTCTCCCACATCAATCATTAATCAAGAAAATGCTCCCACAGAATGCCTATAAGCAATCAGATGGAGGCATTTTCTCTACTGAAGTTTCCCACTCCCAGATGACACTAGATTGTGTGAAGTCGATAATAGCTAAATAGCACATCCTGCTAATTAATTCTATAGATTTCCATGAGTAATAAATAATACCATAGACTGTTTAGGCTGCTGTAAAATATAACAGTAATTTCAATCATAAACAACACTAGAGCTTGGGTGGCTTCAACAGAATAGATTTTCTCATAGTTGTAAAGTCAAGAAGTCTAAGATCAGGGGAGCAGCACAGTTGGGTCTGGGAGATGAGACGCTTCCTGAAATCAAGATGGATGTCTTCTCACGATCCTCATCTGGCAAGAGGAGGACAGGGAGAGGTAGAGTTCTCTGGAATCCCTTTGTATAAAGGCCCTTATCTTAACATATGGGCCCCACCTTCATGATGCCATCTAAATCTAATGATCTTCCATGGTCCTCATCTCCAAATACTTTTATACAAGATAAAAATTTCAGTTTTTGAATTGGAAATGGTGGAGGTCGGGGCAGTAACAAATTCAATTTATAGCAATAACAGATTTGTCAGGAGACAGAGACTCTAAGGGCGCTTGTGAATTAAGACATTAAAACGGACCATTCAACTGCTATCTATTTGAAAGGACTTGGTGCATAAGCTGGAATTGTGAGCCAATGGCTGACTAGTAGCGATATGTGTAGAGAAGATAAGAAATCAAACAACAGAAAAAAATGTGAGAAGCAAGGAGAAAATGAGCATCTAGTGAGACAGAGAACGGAAAACCCTGAAGAGTCAGTCCTGTGAATAGGATGCCAGAGGGCTTTAATATAGAGATTGCCTAATATCCATATCAAAGTCTCTTTACACTTGTTTTAATCAATGTTCCTCCCACTCGCCCCTGTTTCTCAAAGTCCAAGTCGGTTTTTGCAGCACACAGTTCTTACTGTGGTGCTTAAGGAAAGGGCCTAGTTTTAGTCTTTGGCCTTCTGTGGATCAGAGATGGATATCCATGACAAATTCATCCACGACAACGGAAAATCCCATGACGCCCATAGATAAGTGCATCTCTCAACCCTCATCTGAGAAGCCTCTGTTTGCAGTAGATGGTATTAATCAGAGAGGCTGAGGTTCAGAAAATACACTTCTAGTCTAAGCCCCAAACAGGACATATACACCACAGTCCTCTTCCCAAGGCTTAAGGACCATTGTGGAATAGAAGGACAGAAAGAGTGTAAGAGCCAGCGGCAGTGATGACCACAGGGAAGCCATTTCTTATGGACACAAGAGGATGGCGGCATATGTGAACTCACAGCAGCGAACAGTAAACACAGTGCAGTGAACATATGGACAGGACAGTACCCACAAGCTCTACACAAGCCCATGCCAGACCAAATCCCAGAATGGAGAGCAGAATGGGCACAGCAACCCCACCCCAAGCCCAACAGCTGCTGAGAAAGGGAGAACACGTTTTCTCTAAGAATGTAGGTCCCAGTAAGTCAACCATGCTTTCATGGAAGACCACACATCCAAAAATATTTAGGCAACGCAAATTGGGCTTGATGGGGAAAAACCAAAACGACACAAAGTTGGACAGATGGGGAAGGATCAGGAGTCTGAGAAGAGCAAGTAGAGGGTCAACGTGCTCTAAGCACAAATACACTGCACAAAACTCTTAAACCAAAGCCTACGGTTAGGACAGGTTAGGTGGAAAAATAAACCCTGCGGTGAATATGCTACAGCTGTGTCCCAGCTTCCAATGGTCTCCTGAGCCCTGGCCTTCAAATTCAGCTGCATAAGGCTGTCCCATGGATCTCTTAGCAAAAAAAAACTTAAGGTTCTTTTTCAAAGCTAACATATGCATAGAGTGTTTGTTTGTTTAAGGATATTAATCAATAGCCTTACTGATCAAATATAATTAAGCATTTGCAAAATACTTATTCCTGAGAGGTGCACATTGTCACTCCTCCAAGTTCTAATGAAAGATTATTCTGAATGTGAAGGCCAGGGGGGAATTTTTATTTATTTATTCCAAGTATTTCAGCTAATGAAAATGCCAATTTAAATTCCCTCTCATCAGGAGTTCTGTAGCCTAGCTCTCTAGTGGAACCCTTGGCATGGGTATTCATGACTCCTGTGGGAGTCTATGAGGTCCACTCCCTCTCCAGGTTTCTTATTATCAGAAACCTCACCACTCACTGAGGCACAGAAACTTCCCTTCTGCCCACACCTCTACTTTACTTACAGACACACACACACACACACACACACACACACACACACACACATACACACACACACACACACACACACACACACACACACACACACACACACACACACACACACACAATTTTCCTCTCCCTCACTCCAGTTCAGCCCTCCTTTTCTGCAGGACTTTACCCATCTTGGCCATCTTTCTGCGGGACTCCTGACAGCAATCTATTTTTGATGGATCCGACAAGTCCTCACTTTGAATTCCCCATAGCTCAATCAAACATGTCTAACCCAATATAAGAGAAGTCCTGTTCCGCCTATAGGTTGCCAGAAACTTGTTTCTCCTCCTGTGTGACAGAATAATAAGGTAATAGTGGAGAGCAAGAGACATCACATTCTTGTATATGACCGCTTAGGAAGCTGAGCACCCTATTGGAAGGAAATGGGGATAAATGCACTGGTTGAGCCCCAGCTATGATGACAGAGCTTTGGCTTTGGATATAGATATAAAAGAAACATGGCTAGACCCCCAACTCTGCCTACATGAGACTTATTGTGATCAACCACTTTGTCATATCTTAGGACTGTTAACCACATTCTGAGTATGAATTACCTGAAACAGTACAATAGCTGATGTAGTTCCACTGTAAAACATCCACATAGGCTCATGTGTTTGAGTACCTAGTACCCTGCTGGAGTGGACAGGGGGGCTGTTTTGAAAAGTTATCGAACCTTTAGTAAATGGAGCCTTGCTGAAGGAAGTGAATAACTAAGGATGGGGCCTCGGAGTCTGCAAGCTTGGCTGTACCCCTATCTGATTTTTATTTCCTGACTGAGGGTAGCATGTGCCCATCCACCTCACATTCCTGCTGCCATGTCTTCATAGCAGTGATTTGTCACACGAAAGAATGAGACTCAGGGATAGATCTCTGAAGAAGTTGGAGATACTAGTGGGAATAAACACCACAGTCAGATCTTACCCAGCTGTCTTATAGCTTCCTCAGCCTCGATTCACTTGGAATGGCTTTCCTCTGGGTTTCAATTCTGTCTTTAAGTACTCTTTCAGTAATTAAGGTGTGGCCCCACAACACCTTCTTGGAGCCTAGAATTCCTTCTATAATCTGAAGTGACCTTGACTCAGTTGGGATTAAGGGTGTAGGTCACCACTCCCAGGATACTCCCTGTGCTGGGATTAAAGGTTTGAATCACCACTCTGATTTTCCTAGACTGACTGTGGAGCTCTGGGACTTCTGGAGCTTTTACTAACCCCCCACATAGACTGTGGGTAGATTCCCTCTGATATCTCCAAAACTTCTGAAACTTTATTAAATCCCCACAGTGATTGGGCTGTATCTCTTCTTAAATTCTTAGCCAAAATCCCAGGTGTTTGGTCTCAGCCATTAGTGACCATTGGAGATATAGCACATGACAAAACATGGTCTCACAAAAGCACTGGCTTCTATTGCCTAGAAATGGCAACACTAGAAATGTGTTCAACCTCAGAGCCCAGCAAAGTATTTTCTGGGGAGCTCACTGAGGCTACTTAAATCTTCTCATGGAGGCTACTAAGAATTTGAGAATAAGAGTAACTTCTTGCTGTTTAAGATAGCAAACCATTAGCATCGGTACTTCTGAGAGCAAAGGTTTCATTACCCTTCCCCGTAAAAAAAGACCAAGTGCTATTGTCTGTATGGGGGTAAGTGAATGTAAGTGAGACATAAATTTTACTAGGTATCTGATGTGGGAATGCCTTTCTGTATGCTGTGAATATCAATCTTTATATAAAGGAGCTGTTTTGGGCTGTGACAGGCACCATAGAAGAAGTAGGAGGAGCAATCAGAGCATAGGTAGGAGAAGCAGGGCAGAGTCAGGCAGATGGAGCAAGCCACCCAAAGGAGCAACATGTAAGGAGCACAGGTGAGCCACGGGCCACGTGGCAGACAGATTAATAGAAATGGGTTGATTTAAGATGTAAGAACTAGCTAGCAATGTGCCTGAGCCATAGGCCAAACAGCATAAAGTTAATATAAGTGTCTGAGTCATTTCTAAGGGCTTGAGCAGCAGCGGCTGGCGGCTAGTGGGTCTGGCACGCAGGTCTGTGGGTCTTGGCCTCTGGCGGCCCAGGACCAAGAAACTCCTTTACTACAGGTATTATACTCTGTATCATACCTAAAAGGAAACTCAGACTCCAAGAGTGTGAGTGGCTTTTTTGAGGCCTTGTGTCAGCTAATGTTCCAGTAGACACAGTGGAGCTGAGTAATAAGGATGAGGAAATGCCCAGAAATAGCAGTGGAAAGTTGTTAGCATCTCTAGGTGAAGGAGGCTAGAGAGTAATTACTGTAGAGGAATGGTGTGCCCATATTCCAAGGGGAACAAGAGCATGGGGGACCCAGCACCATACCAGGGAGGCAGGAAGCAAGAGCAGGCAGCAGGTGCCCTAGCGTCAAACATCCTCCTTGTCTTGTTGATATCCATTGAGTGAACACAACAAAAAATCAGAGAGCCAAGAAGCTGGGTAAGGCCATATGTATTCGATTCTAGGGCACAAAAATAATGTAAGAGGCCAAAATGGCAAAAACCCAGAAGTTATGAAGCTTCTAAGCAGTTACCAAGGGCCTCACTCAACTAGTATATGCTCAACACTAGTCTCCTCTACTCCGATATTAATACAGATTGTTAAGAAAATGAGACAATCCTGGTCGGGATTTACCTACAAAGAAAGTGAAAGAAAATTACAAGGTGTCCCCAAAGAGAGCAACAGAAACAGAGTAAAGCTGAATCTGGATTTAGAATCCATAACTCATTCATCTTTGCCCCTCTGCAAGGTGTCAGTCTTCCCTTTGGCTCATTCTAAGATGTAAGTCCCCTGTGTTTAGTATCTGAGGATGCCAGGCCAGTCCATCACTATCTCTTTGAGGGAAGTAGCCCTATTTAACTCCCTGATTGATCCACAGCCTTACCCAATAGACAGAATTCCAATGAATGACACATTCTCCATCTGGTTACATAGAACAAGTTCAACAAACACCTACCATAGGCTACAAATTTTTCAAGGCTCGGGTAAAACGTAGGCAACCATTTTTTTTGCTTTGTTAAGTTGTGTTGACTGAAAGAACAAACCAAAATGTGGCAACCAAGAAAATCGGGTCCTAGTGAAGAGGCAGAGGAAGGATAAAGCAGAGGAAGAGGATGATAAGAATTCCTGATTTAAGCAGTGTGGTCAGAGAAGGACTCACCGAAGAGTTGAAAAGGTATGGAATGCTTCACAGAGTTACATGCTGTGAGATAAAATGTTATCTATCAATACTGGTGCAAGAAATGTTTAGTTTCTGGTAAGGTATTCACTCCGTTGTTTTTTTCTCCATCACCATCATGAGAAAGATCTGAGAGCCAATACCTGGGTACCAGCACCACACAACTGTCTGTCCAGTTCTCTGTAGTCAGTCTTCCTGAGCCTGAGACACTGAGCATCCCTCCTGAAAAACTGGATCAGCTTCAGTAAAACTGACTCTGGGCCCATATACTCTAGTAGTTAGCAGTCTCAGCCAAATTAGATTGTTGACATTCAGTATGGACTCCTCTGCTGGAAGGATTTCAGAAATAAGTAGATGTAGACAAAGACACTTCCCTTGGGGTCATCTGCAGTTGGATACCCTTGGTTTGAGGCTATATAGGTCAGAATAGGCCAGAGCACATTGAGACTATAAATTAACTGAAATCCCAGGTGCTTAACACACAAAAAAGTTTATTTCTTATTCATTTAACATCTATTTTGGCCCAAAGGGACCCTTGAAGACAGCTCTCCTTTCCCAATGTCACTTCAATCTTGTGACTTTATCAAGTCTCAAGTCTATACAAGTCTTTCTCCTCAATGGTGGGAAAAATAATCATTAGATATTTTATAGCTGCACCCAAATTTTTAGCCTGGGAGTAGACAGCACTATGTCTATACATGTACAGTTGCCTAAATCTAATGATGTGGTGCCATGGTTTTACCTTTGGAAAGTGAGATCATGTGACTAGCTTCCCAGCAGGAAGGAAAACTAAAGAACATTAGTAATGTTGAACAAAATCAATTGCCCCTACTCGGGAGGCATGGGAAAGGCAACAGAAATACCACTCTCCCATGCACTTGGGACCACAAAGGTAGCTTTATGTAAAAAGTGGTTTAGGGTGCTTTACCCTGAAGGGCATCTATTAGAGCTTTTTTATAATACCTCAAACAAAACGTGAGTATAAGCTTTTAGAAATATCTTTTAAACCAATGAGATTCTATTTTTCTCACAGACTATAAAAACAATCACCATGAAAACTGCAGAACTATAACATCAAAACTCAGTCAAATGACTTTGTAAATTCTTCCTCAAGAGCAAAGGATTATTTATCCCTCTGAAAACATTAATAAATGAAGGGCTCCACATGAAGCAAACTCCTGTGGACTGCATCATATGTTGAATGAGTTCCCACAATTTGTCACATGTTAAAAAATGTTTTCCAGAAGGGATCATCCAAAATTTATTATCTTCATTTTTCTCATATCGGGAGAACATCCTCAGTTCATTTTGCACTTGGCATTGGTACCAAAATTTGCTCTGCCACTGAAGACTGGCCCAATGAATGAGAGCGCCTGAGGTACAAGCCTGTGACCTGAGTTTGAGCCCTTAAACACACAATGCAAGGGAAGAACTGACTCTTGAAAGATGTCCTCCAAACTCCACATACAGCCTGTGACAAGTACATACCCACCCTCGCACAAAATAATCATAAATAAACATACAAAAATTTGATAATAATATTTGCTCTCTGGGTTATTTTTGATTAGATAAAAGGGGTGAGAATAAGTACTTGATTCAATGATCAACAGAGAAAATACCTGCTCACCATTATCACTCTAAGTGATGACATCATATCCACAATGGCTGCTTCTCTAGACCCCGCTATGTATGGGACGTAGGACAGAGTTTGTCAGAGTCAAGAACATCTACAACCTGACACAGCTGCTTCGGGTCCTCTTATCTTTTCATACTATAGATAACTGATGTATCAGAGCATGCTCAGCAATGGCTAGCACCTGCAAGAAAAAATACCTTAGACATCTAAGATATTCACAAAATGACTTATGAGGGAACATGTATGGTAGGTTTTTGTTCTCTGGACATGGCATACTAATTCTCATATTAAAAACAGATGTGTTCTTTTTGTTTGAGATTTCTTTGGCTATCAATAGCCTTTTTCCTTCTCTATGAATTTTCAGATTTCTTTTTCCTAGTTTTGAAGAGTTTATTTGGTCTTGTGATAAAGGTTATATTGCGTCTATAGGCAAGTGCTTATGGGGAACGTGAGGATTCTAATTCATGAACGTGGGAAGTGTTTCCATGTGTATATCTTTAATTTTTCTTCAATGTTTAATACCTTTTTATTGCAGAAATCATTTACTTTCTTAAGTTTATTCCTAAATATGATTGATTTTTCAGCTATTGTAGATAGTATCATTTTCATGATTTCTTTCTCAGAAAATTCTGTTGGTGCATAAAGAATAATGCTTTTGTGCGTTAATTTTTACATCAACATATGTTGCTTACCTGTTCTAATAGTCTTTTGGGGTTAGGGGAACAGAGTTTCAGGTAACACAGGCTGGTTTCAAACTCACTGTGGAGTTTAAGCTGGCCTTGAACTCCTTCCTCATCCTTCTGTTTGTCTCCAGGGTGCTGGGATTATAGGTATGCCCTGTCACAACCAATTTTGGGGTAATCTTTTGTTTTCCTAAAGTTTTATCACCTAAAATATGGATCACTAATTATTCCTTTCACATTTGTACCCCATTTATTTCTAACTCTCGCCTAGCTGCTCTCACTAAAACTTCTAGTAATATGTTAAGCAATAGTGGTGAGGGTGGACACCTCATTTGCTCTTGATATAGAGAAAATGTTTTTAGTCTTTTACTATTCTATATGATGCAACTGTGGGTTTTGACATAGACTTAATCTTGTTTCTTCTTTCCCTGGGTAGTACCTGCAGCAGTTCCATAACAACTTTGCCATACACCACCCTCCCCCAGCAGCTAAGGGAAGTCAGGGCAAGAACTTGAGCCAAGAACCTTGGAGGCAGGAATTGAAGCAGAGCCCATGGAAGAGGGTTGCTTACTGGACTGCACAGCTTGCTTTTTGTTATCATCCCTGAAACCCCTGCTCAGGCATGGTAGCCTCTCCCTCCCTCTCCCATTACACCTCCTCCTGTGTACCTCCACTAACCCTCAAATACATCTTCTTCTTGAATGATTATTGGTACACACACACACACACACACACACACACACACACACACACACACACACACCTGCCCTAAACATGTAAGTCCCCGTTAACATTTATTTTTCCTTGAAATAACCTAAGCTATTAGGATCATCCCACTCTGGCCCTTTGATCAATAGCTGTCATACACTTGTGCCTTTAAAGCATGGCAGCTGAGGAGCTTCAGAAACCCACCAAGGATAGAACCTGAAAGAAGCTGAGACTGGAGAAGGTAAGAAGCTGAGAAGAGCTAAAAAAGATAATAACTACACAGCCAGGTCACTAGTAAAGCTCCAAGAAGATGCCAAGGAGTAAAAATTTAGCCAAGGATTTTGACACACTTGGGGTGTTGGAACTCTGAATTCTTTGAGAGTCTAGGTGTCAAGACAGAGCCTTTGAGTTTGGAAGCTGGGCCTGTGAGCCCCTAGAAACCACAATGATCAGCACAAAGGGAGCAGCCTCTTACCTGTCTGTGATTCCTCTCCCAGTCCAGCAAAAGACCCTTAAGAAGAATTTCCTAACAAAACCAAAATGTCACATACAAGAAACTTACCAGTCCCAAAGAGGTCAGAGGAGCTTATAAAATCCAGAAAGAGAGAGAGCTCAGTCAACAAGGGATGGTCCACAGGAGCAAGAGGACCTGCGTAGGCCTACTCTGAAGCCTGCAGGTCTACTAAAGGAGTGGGCTTTCTACAAAAGGCTTTCCCAAGCAAGCTGTGGATTGATTGGCTAGCTTAAAGGAAGCATACTGGAGTGTGGGGCAGGGAAACTTGTTTAGCTGACTCAGGTGTTGGCCATTAGAATGCTCATAGTCAACAGCTACAGAGTGTGGGGGTTGTGGGTTAGTGAAATGAGGAAGGAGAAGGCTACTTGATTGTTTTTGTTTAAAGATGTCTAATTTAATACATTATCGATTCATTTATCCTGGACTCATATCCAGCAGTACTATAACACATGCCTGAATGAAGCTTGTCAACGGTGATCAGGTATATCTGAATTCCAGGTAACTTAAGTCCGTCTAAAATGGGTACCTGGGAGAGCAGCCACACTAAGCAAACTTATAGCAACGGAGTTCCCCAGAAATGAGCTATAAAAACAGAAATGGATGAAAGAGCACTGAAATGGATGACTGAGGAAGCACACCAGGCCATAACAGCCCATCACTGACAGGTGAGGAGACTCAACAGGTGGTGTTTGATGTTCAGTCTTTGCCTCTCCACAGAACTTCCCCAGGTGAAAAATAAGACTCTGAGACCCATTTCATAAAATTTGTTTTTTATAGCATTATAAAAGTTATGCATGATCATTATAAGTAAACACACAATGTTAAAATTTACAGCCACCCTCAAGTCTTTACCCTCTTCCTACTTGCCATGCCTAATTAAAATAGCCTTGAAGGTCATATTAGCCACGGACAGTTTAGTATTTTGACCACTTTGATGGTACACATGCTTTCCTTTGCTGTGCTCCTGCACTTCATCATATGTAGTCAACAGAAAGCTGCAGATCTTCCAGGTCAGTGGAAAGAGATCTACTGTCATCCCCCTAATGGACTTTACACACCTTAAAGTGGTCATGGGGTTTTTTGTTATTATTGTTGTTGTTTTACTGTTAAAAATAGCATTCCATGAGCATTTTTGTGACTAGATCTTTGTGCATCCCTTGGTAGAACAAATTTCCAGAACTCTAATTGCTGGGGTAAAGGGTGAGTGTATTTGAGAGATTTTAATTGTCATTGCCAGTTGGTTGTACAACATGGTTGCACAAATTTATATTTTCAGACATTCTTTAGTGAGTAAATTTTCTGGAGAATAAAAGTATAAGGTGACAAAAAGTAAAACCCAGAGACCCTGATGGAAGATGTAGAACAAAGAAGCAAGAAAACAATGGCAAAGCCAATGCATCACCCCCATCCTGCTGGACCAATGAGTCTACACCCAGGAGGAAAGAATTGAGAAACTGCTGGTAATTAAATATGCAGCAAGCCAGGATTTGAGGAGCCAGTTTCTCAGTAATAGATACCCTTAAATAGATGGAAGGCTTCATGGGGAGGACAGTTTCTTACCTACCTCACTGGGTTTTGTTCAAGAATCTCTGTGCTTTACTCCAGGAGAGGAGAGGACATTTAGACAAGGTTTTCTTTCAAAAATAACAAGCACAAAATGTCTGAGTTGTAGTAATTTAATTCTAACATCCCTCAGAATTCCCAGAAGAAACAAGATTCAGCCCAGTCGATGATTAAGTCATTTGGGTGAAACGGGGTTAAAGAAGTTGACGTCAATAAATTGGCTCTTTCTGGCCTTCCCGAGCTGTATTAATAAAAGTGGCAAGAAACATTTTAACTCTATGCTTGTCAGGCTCTGAAGCAATCCATTGCCCTTCCCCTGGTGGGATTTTCTAAGAGAAAAAGAGATATCTGATCCCAGGAAAAAGTCCCGAAAGTACCAGTAAGTGCCTACCTGCCAAGAAGCTTCCCCCTTGGAAAGCAAAAAAAACGAAAATCAAGGCTTTAAGGCAAAGCATTCCAGGTGCATGGAAGCCTGCTGCTGCTGTTTTCTTTAAATGAATCATTTGCAATGTGTGAAAAGCCATGTGCTCCACGTGCTCCTGCCCTCTTCCCTGGCGCCCTACTTTGTCAGACTTCTCTTCTTTAGAAAAACATTTCAGTTATCTATCCCCATGACCTTCAAGTTATCCACACCAGCCTGATGAAATGTCTGTCAAAACCACAAATGAGAAATCACTAAGATTGTGGTTCAATTCACATTATTCATAATTGTTACGTTTTCTATAAAGGACACATGCAGTGAGTTAGTCGACCAGGTACTGGCAGTAGAAATACTTATTGTACCAGCGCTGGGAAGGGAAGAAGTAAATCCTTGAGGCATTCCATTTCAGGAGAAACTGCAAGCTTCTGACCCATTGAGAGACTGACATAGACAGAGATGAAGAGACCGACAGAGACAGAGCACTGGACATGTGCTAGGTAACTTAGCCTTTTAGCATCTCTGTATTTGTAAATGACCGTGAAAACACCATGGGTATTGAATTGATTTGGGATAGTAAGCCTAAGAAAGTATACAAAATCCCCGATACTGAACTGGTAATATTAAAAATTAAGTGTTGTCTTCTCAGACTAAAGTATAGTCCCCAGATAGCTATCTACCCCAGCTCAGTTGTTTACACATGCGTGCATGTGTGCGTGCATGCATGCGTGCATGTGTGTGTCTATATATACATGCATATATATATATATTATATCCTCTCATGATATGTATATTAAAAGTTAGGACTCACATGCAAGAGAGAACACACACCTCACTTAGTATTATATTAATACTTTCCAGATCCATTTATTTTTTTCTACAAGTTTCATAATTCTGGTTTTCTTTACAAATGAATAAAATTCTACTGTATATTCATTGAGTTCACGCCCATTCCTCTCTTGGTGGATGTCTAAGATGATTCCATTTTCACGTCACGAAATGTGGACGTGCAGGATGCGGTGTCCTTTGGGTATATAGCCAGGAGCAGCCTAACTGGCTCACACGGTAGTTCTTATTTTCGACCTTTGGGACCTTCTATAGTTATTTCCATAGTAGCTGCACTAGGTTGCATTCCCACAAGCAGCAAATAAAGCTCTTCTTTCTCCACATCCTCGCTGGCATCTGCTGCCCTTCATTTTCTTTGTGATAGCATTCTGTCTGGGGAGAGAAAATCTCAAAGGAGTTTTGTCTTTCCTTGTGGCTAACAATGTTGAAACACTTTTAAAAAGACTTCTTGGCCGTCTGAGTTTCTTCTTTGAGAACATTGTTCATTAAGCCATTTGTATTTTTCTTATAGTTAATTCCTACATTTGAGAATTTGGTGACAGCAAGATCCTAACAGAGTAAAACCCACTTATTCATTCAATAAAAGGTTATATAGGTGTGGCTACAATGTGTCAACCGTTCTAGGTATTAGAGAAACCACAATAAAGGAAAAATAAAGATATCTCTGCTTCCTTAGAGCATATATCCAATGGCAATGGATGGATGATGGATGGATGGATGATGGATGGGTGGGTGGGTGGGTGGGTGGATAAATAAATGAAATAACTAAATGATCTAGGTTAGCTTTAATACATAACCTTTCCTCTATCAGGATAGGAGTTTAGAGCTCAAGAAATAATTAAAATGAACTGAAAACACGATCACCAGGTACTGTCCTCTACTGGAATGGGGTAGCCGTGTTCTGACTCCCAGAAATCAGCAGCTGTTGAAGAAAATAGCCAAGATTGGAAGGAACCATTGAGGACAAATGGAGAAGTAAGATCAGAGGTTGAGACAGGACTGTCAGGGTTGGCAGTCAGCGTGAGTATCTCAGCTGTAGTGGCATTCGGAAGAGCTTACCCACCCTGACACAGGGTGGTCAAAGATAGACATACATCTTATCTTTACATGTGGAAGATAAAGAGCCACCTTAGTAGGAAAATGGGCACAAGAAGCAAAACAGGGGTCTACTTCTAAAGCTGATTACAAGATGGGCAGCCCTGTGTAGGTATTATCCTAAGCACTAGGGATAACAGTGTGCAAGATAGGAGCCCACACTCCTTTACTGATGGAGTCTGAACTTGCACATAGCCAACAAGCCACCCTAAAAAATAAAACAAAGGAGAAACATGGAGAAGGTGCTGCTGACTTTTTCAGTAATCCTTAATCAAGTAGCATCTGAGTTATCTACAAAAAGGTGAGGATGGTTACAGGAAGGAGAATTGGCAGGAGCAAAGGTCATGGGTACCCAAGAACCCTATGTGGCTGGAGCCTCGTCCACTGAAGGGAGAAGTGTAGCTGAGCCAGAGAGCCAAGTGGTTATGCAGGTAGAGGGAAGGGGAGGAAGCAGAAGTTTGTGCTATAACCTTTGGCCTTTGATCTCTAGGAAGCATGAAGTGCATTGGAGGGTTGCAAGCAGAGAAATGCTGCAGTGGGCAGTTTAGACCTGTTCTTTCTAGTAGTCATTTAGGAAGGAGACCACAGAGAAGCCCCTGAACACAAGACTACAATGTAAAGGACTAGATAAAAAAAAAAAAAAACACCATTGATACAGTGCTGACTCAGGCCAGCTACTGCTCACCCCCCCCCCCATCCCTGCTCCCTACATTCCTTTGTCTAAAAGCAAGATTAATGACAGAGCCTGGGGCAGGGCCTTGGCAGCTGCAGCAAGGGACAAACAGACCCCAACTGTGATACAAACTAACCAAAAAGGCAAGAACCATAGACAGACTCTCCACTCATTTTTCCATTGTTACATCAGGGAGCTTTAAAACTATATGCAAGGCTATGCCCATAGAGATTCCTACTCTGTTTTAGGGTGCAAATTTTTTTATTAAGTCCCAAGGTGAATCTAAAGGGTGACCAAGGTTCAGAACAAACGGTAGATATCATTGCCATCCAAGGCCACAGACAGAACAGTGGTCATGGACCTACTCATTTCATGTTCCCCAAATATTTATTCTGCCCAGTTGGAAGCCTCACAGCCCAGGTCATGAGGTGTCCAGTAAGTGTTATATTTTACTGTAGCCAGAGGCTTCTGGCCTGTTGTGGCCCAAAGTCCAGACCTGCAGTTCCCCAGCCACTTAGCCCCAATAACCACACAAAGGCTTATATTAATTACAAACTGTTTTGTTTATGGCTTAGGCTCATTATCAGCTAGCTCTTACAACTTATCTCTACACATTTCTATTAATCTATGTACTGCCACATGGTTAGTGGCTTTACTTGTGTTCCTTTACATCTTGGGCGGCAGTTCAAAGCATCTCTGTGTGACTCCGCCCTTCTTCCCCTTTATCTGTGCTTGGATATCTTGCCTGCCTATAAGTTGCCAATGGAGTTGGCCACTCCCCCCTTCAGGGGCCCAGGAATCTGGATAAGCATCCTCGGATCTTATTAGCTGACACCTGAATCTCACCACATCTCTCCCTTTTGTCTAACTAAGAAGGTTCTAATAAGACTATATACAATAGGAATTATTATGAGGTAGTATCTAGCAGAGGATAAAGTACAAATTACAACCAAAACCTAACACATATAAAGTACTTCATATATTTCTAGAATATTGGTAGATGGTAGGGTGTATAAATTACTTCAAAAAGTTCATCTGAGAAAGTGAAAATTCAACACCTGAATGTTCCTTTCTAAGGGATAATAGTGTGATAACCTTAAATACCTATTCTTCAACCTCTTCAAGACCTGAGAAGGAAAATGTGTCATCTGAAAGTCAGAAGTACATGGAAGTAGTGGCTTCCAAAATTTTGGAGAGGACAGCAACACAGCTACCTGGACAATCACCTCTGGTTTTGTGCACCGTTGGAGCATCCATCATATTGGCTACAGGCCTATGGTATCTGACAGATCTTTTCACAAGCAGGGCAATTTTGGAGGGACTGTCTTATCCTGTCCAGGCAGGTTTCCACAGTCTCCATCTATCAACTTGTTCATCCAGCTTGGATATCATGTGTGTACTGTCAGCAATCAAGGTAAGGGCAGTTCTTTACCCAACCAGCCATTCTCGGCCAAAAGGACAAACTCCAAAGGAGTATCCTTGATGCTCAACACCATCCCGGGAAAGGAGCAGTGATACCAGGAGTCATCGTGTCTCTCGTGGCCGAATTTCAAATGTTAAATACCATATTCTCTGGGTCTATGAAATGGTTGAAGACTCTTGTCTATCTATGATATTCTAACCTGTATCTGAGATGACTGTGATATGGTACCTTAAGTAATGTTGATTGCAGTTTTTATCGTCGTAAGGATTAAACCCTCTACTAAAAATTAGATTACCTATATAAGGGGTGTATAATCTCTGAACAATGACTTTTAGTATAACTATCAAACATTAGCCAGGGGTATATACCATGTAAAGTGGCCACAGCATTTTAGACATGTATATACATATATATCATCTAAACAGAGGCATATAAAACATCTTGTGCATATATCATAACTAGTGCAATCATACATTATATCTAGTATAGTTAAATGGAGGTAGTAATTGCATAGTGGACATGACAATAATGTGCAAATATTTTAAACAGAGGTAGAAGCATATATAAAATATAGCAGTTAAAGATTTAATTTTACATAATAGTTACAGATTCAGTTTTATATCGATGTACAAGTTGCTTTGGTTATATAAAGCAATTTCAGATTAAACTTTGTACCAATGTACAGATTATCTCAATTAAACATATAAAATAATTTCATATTTGTATCAATATACAAATATCTATGCCAGTGCAAATTGTCTTTAGCTTAGCCCATATATTCAGCTAAAATTGTTTATAGGTAGGTAGAACAATCTACCTTTATCTATCCTATCTATTTCCCTTTCTCTTCTTTAAAAAGAGATCTTTGAGGCTATATTATTGTTCTATCCTCCACCCAATTTTAACTTATAAATATTCTATAGAATAAGAATTACCCACAACCCTCAGAACACAAAACTTATTGGGAAAGGGGGCATAGTCTTTCATAAGGCTGCTTCCTGCTGACTTAAAGGTGATGGCATCTCTTTGGGATCCTGTAAAAGCTAAAACAATGGTTAGATATTAATGGACTGATTATACACATCTATAAACATTCTCAGAATAGTGGTTAACTCCATCTGGAATTCTAATTAGAAGTGTGATCTGAAGGATAATCATAGAGAGCTAACTTGCAGCCATTTTTGAATAATCTATTTTCTATAAGCAATCATTGGTGCGCACCAGGTTCTTGATTTTTCTATTTTTGCCTCTGTCTGTCTGTCTACCTGTCTCTTTCTCTCTCTTTCATACTCTCCCTTTTATTCTTGTTTCACTAGTAGGAGTTGTTGCAGTGGGGGCCCATCTCAATTCTAGATTCTTTGTAGATAGCTGATAGAAGGAAATGTTATTTACAATGGAAAACTTAAGCATTGTTGATACTCAAAGAAGATATTTATATCCTCTATGACTTCAGAAGATTATATGCAGACAGGATGTTTGAAAGGTACAGATACAGATCTGGCACCCAACAGGACCTGTGCCCACGGGCATAGGGGGTCCATTTGTGTTTTGAACACTGTTAGAAATCAGAAGACAGGTGGAGTGTTCAGCTTTGAGAACCTGCACTCCAGTGCGTGGGCTTGAAGCTCCCTCCCGCTTGCCCCGAGGTTCCCGCCTGCTTTGCTGGTACAGCAGATCCACCCTGCAGCCAAGTTTACAGCCTGTGGTTCTACCTGCTCTCCTTGCCAGAGCAGTGGCTCCACCAAGCAGTTCCCCGCGGTTACCTGTCTCAAGTTTAAAATGCAGTGTTGTTGCCCTGCGCCCCCCCCCCCCCCCCCCCGCAGCCAGCCCACGTGGTCGCTGATTGTGACCTTGGCATCTGTAAATTCCTCTGCGCATGCACAAGCAAACAAAAGATACAAAAACCCTTCTATTTTGTGACTGACATCCTGTCTTAATTGTGAAAATTTGCTTTTTCTAAGGATTGTATCCTGCCTGCTGGGGCCCTTTAAGACCAGGTAGGGTCTGTAGGTAGCCTCCTGCTGCTGAGAGTCTGCATCTGCCATATAGTGAGCAGAGCATTGAACGCCACTGTGACACCTGTGGACCAAACGTTGTCATTGCACCTGAATTGAGGTAATGACTGATAATTATTCCATTAATGACTTCAGGTCATATTTTTCCATGGTGATTGAGAAATTCTTGAATGAATATCTTGAAGGCTTCAATATCCCAGTCCTACTATTTTTTTTTTGGCTTGTTTCTTTATTTTGTGTTTCAAAATATGAGAATGATGAAAGAGGTGACATATGGAAATCAACAATTGATGTCCAGAATATGTGATATGGAAATTTCAAACACTAAAGTGGTAGGTGAGGTTAAAGAGGTGAAAAAATGAAAATCAACAATTGCTGTCCAGGATATGTGATGTGGAAATTTCAAACACTAAAACGGCAGATAAGATTGATACTCTGGAAATTGGTTACAACAAGCTTTCAGATAAGGCTTCCTCTTTGGATATAGATAACACTGTATAAGAAAAATATAGGCTCTATGTAAATGATGAAAACAAGAAACTTGTTGACTACATTAATGATGAGAACAAGAAAATCATTAATTATGTTAATGATGGGGATCGAAAAATTGCTGGTTCGGTGAGGTCTTTGGAAGGACTGCTTCTTCAGGAAAATCAAGCTCTAGAAAAATTAATAGTATCTAAACTCCAGGAATGGAAGCCATTAGTATCTAAAATCCATGAATGGGAACTGGTAGTAACCAAAATCCAGGAATGGGAGGACCGTATTACAATACTGGAAAAGGGTAGTGATGTATCTTATGCTCAGAACAGTTCAGGTCAACCCCTGATGGTATATTATGGTACTAGAGATACTCTATCTAAGGTGGTAAACATGACGGGGCTACCCCCTTCCCCACCACTATTGTTTCCGACTACTGTTCAGACAAAGAAAGCATCTGGGGGATATTCAGAATATGTAGAGTATAGCTATGAGCCAGTATATATAAGAGAAATCAAGGATTTTAAAGAGGCAATATCATTACACGGTATATACTCTATTTATGTAAAGCAGCTTTTAAATTCATGGTCAGCAAAAACCGGATCCAACCAATTGATTGGATACAGCTAATGGCTGCTGTCTTGGACCAAAATCAGAATTTGCAGTGGAGAAACTGGTTTAGAGAGGAGGCTAGGACCTTAGAAAAACAAGGAAAAATTAGGGGTTTCTTTGCTTCTCAGGACCAAATCCTTGGTGAAGCCATGTTTGCTTATATGAAGGCTCAAACTACTTATGACGAGCATACTTTATTGCTATGCCATACTGCTGCACTGAATGCTTGGTAAAAGATTTTGGACCTGGGTCAACAAATTGAGCCTTATACCAAGGTCAAACAAGGCTTAAAAGAGCCTTATACCGACTTTCTACAGAGCCTTACCACGACTGTACATAGAGCAGTATCAGATTCAGAAGTTAGGAAGCAGTTAATACTTCCTCTGGCCTTTGATCATGCTAATCTGGACTGTAGAAGAATGCTTATGCCTTTAAAGATCAGAGCTGCACCTATAGAAGAATGGATTCAATATGCAATCAATGCTGAATCTCTCCACTGTGACAAGGAGAACTGGGTAGGTCAAGCCGCCACTAACATTAGGGTAAGGAACCAAGTCACCACTTGTTTCAACTGTGGTAAACAGGGCCATGTAAGACGGAATTGTACACAAGGTACTCTTAGAAATAATACCCAATTTAGGTTTGATTCAAACAGAAGGCCATTGCCTTCTGGATTATGCAGAAGGTGTGGCAAGTGACGGCATTGGACCAATGAATGTAGTTCTATCAGGGACAAAGAAGGCAACCCTTTACCACTGGGAATCAGACTCAAAATTTGAGGAAGGTAAAATCATATCCAGTCACAGTGGAAGACCAGCATTCTCAGGATGAGTAGGGCATATAATAATACCTGATCTAGAAGATCATATGGTATTAGATAATAGAATAACTTCAAAAGAGAAATCAGAAGTTCCAAGAAGAATCACAAGACAAATATTTTGGCAGACTTCAATAAATGAACAAACACCAAAATTGAAAATATGGGTAGATAATATTTATATCCAGTGTTTAGTTGACAGTGTTTAGTTTCGAACATAACCCCACAATCATGGTAACCAAGATGGCCTTTACGGGCAGTGGATATCCAATTTCTGGGTATTGGAACAATATCTCAGGTGAAACAGAGTGTGAGATGGCTCGAATGCATAGGACCAGAAGGTCAGAAAGGACGGTTGAAGCCATATATATGGCTGACATAGCAGTGAATCTGTGGGGTCATAACCTTTTACTGCAATGGAATACCCATATTAAAATCCCTCCCGGTTCTGATATCAACAAGAGACTCAATTATGTTTCCAAAAGTAATGCTTTAAGGTGCTATGAAGAAAATTCACCAGCCGTTCAGGTTGTACAAAAGAATTGCCCAATAACTGCAGAACCTAAAAAGGGGCTTCTGATTTGGTCTAATGGTTAAGATTCTGCACTTTCACCATTGTGGCCCAGGTTTGATTCCCGGTCATGGAACAAAAATTTAAAAAGGAGAGAGAAAGAACGGGTCTTCCCAAGATCCCAGCAGCCTTTTTTCAATGGGGTTGGCCACTCCCCCTTCAGGAGCCTGGGACCCTGTATAAGCATCCTCAGATCTTATCAGCTGACACCTGAATCTTACCATAAGTTGCCTTACCATAGGTTAAAACAGCCTCTTTAATGACCAATGATATTCATGGCATATAGAAATACATCCCACATCATTTTACTGTATTGACAATGAGGAAGGTTGAAGGCCTTGAGTCCATATCTATGCTTTGCAGACTTTGTCTAGAAGAAATAGGCAAGATGATTGTAGTTAGGAAGATAGCCTATGAGAATGATCATAGAAGAGATCCTGTCTTCAGTATGTATCATAATCACCAGGATGGTGGCAGTTAAAACAGATTGCTGAGCTCCACCCTCCAGAATTAGATTCAGAGGAGTCAGACAGCAGGGGTTGGCTTTGCTTGTCTGACACACTCCACTGTGATAGCCACCCTGCTGAGGAGAAGGGCATGCTTTGAGTCCTGTGTGCTACCACTGGCAAAGAAGTCACTGGAATAGACCTAGAGACTGTGTCTTGGCAAATCCAGTCCCAAGGATAGAGTCAGTTTCCAAATCTAGGAGCAATGCTGAAGGCCCTATTTAACATATGAAAGTGCCTGTCTGCCTGGAACTCCCTGAATCTCTCAGTGCCTTCATCACAGTGCCCTCTTGACTGGCATACCCTTCTTTCTACCCTAAACCTTCCAGCGCAGGGGATTAGGTTGCTCTTCCCTATATAATTTAACCATTTTGGTTACCTATTATTTTCGTACCTTTGGGTCCCCTGGCTACTGCTCGTGGCTTCCTCTCTCTCCCCTCCTCCTCCTCACACAGTATAGTTCAGTCTGGTAGTGTTCGCTCTGGACTCTCCCAAATGTCCCTGCCTCTGGTTATGCTCCCCCTTTTATCTACAATAAACTTTCTCCTCCACCATACCTAGGAGCAACCATGTCCTTTCCTTTTAATTTCTATTTTTTCAATTAGATTGTACAACTGATTGGCTGAAAGAAGGCAAAAGGGAAATTATTCAAAACGATGAGTGACCCCTTTTGAAGTGTCTATTTTTATGGCTCTGTAAAACATTTTCTTAAAAAGTTCTTTGTCTTCTCTCTTTGGGTTTTGCCCCTTCCTCCAACCTGACTAAACAGAATGATAAATTTCAGTGCTTTGTTTCATCCAAATAAAAAGATGCTTTCCAATATCTGCTGGCCTAATACTATAGTTCAGTTCCAGAACATCTGGTAGTGGTTATTTCTAGTATGTTCTAGAATCTGCACTTTAGACATTTAGCTTCTAAACCAACCCACATTTAAAAAGGGATTGCTAGAGCATGTGCTTATCAAGGTTATTATGCCTGCTGCAGAAGGATGCACAGCAGATGCCGGACAGGTACCATTCTCTGGAGCCAAACTGATTTCAATAATCTATAGCTTCAAAGGTGGATTCTAGCACAGCAAACATTATTAAAAGTATGCCTATTACTGATGAATTTGTCTTGAAGATGAAGCTATATAAACTGCTTTAAGTGTATTCTTTATACAGATAATGAGATTGTCAGACCCATTTGTGTCGTGTACTAAGCTGGTGTTGTATTGAGATGATGGTTAGTAGAATTAATAGTTCATTTATGTGTAAACATAATAGAGACATCCTTTTTGTTTTCTGGATACAGTTTAAAGCACAGTCTTCAGATCTTTACATCATGCCCCTTATTTAGAAAATGTATATTCTTTTTTATTATTATCTTGGCTGGAACACCAGAATTTGCATTTAAAACTTTGACCATACGTTTCAGAACCAGAGACATGCAATATATTCTGGGTCCAAACAACACCCAATTTATTTAAATTGCTTTTAGCAAGGAAGTTTGGTGAGAATCAAGGTTTCCATACATCTATTTCTATTCTGTTACATACTTAATCATCAGATCTCTAAGTAAAGAAGGAGGCTCACCCAGATTAATACCAACAGTTGAAAAGAACCCTGCCCCCTGGATCTCTTATCCCCTTCCTCTTGGTCTAGCATTTAGTAACTGTCTTGCTGATGGTCTCTTGGTTTTTTTGTGGCCATCTCTGTACCATGCTGTTTCTGCTCATCAGATAATGATATTGCTTTCCAGTGGCTAATTATGTATTTGTTAGCTAAAGATATAGCTTAAATCAGTCTGAGAAAGGATGTGAATAGCCTCATTTCCCTTCTTCTGCAGATACTGGTTACTCAAACATGCAGACAGTCTCCACTTTTCAACTATACACTGCTGAAAAAGATTATGGCTCTCCATAGAAACTTCACTGTGAATTTCAAATGTTGATGCCTCCCCTGGCTAATGATTCATATCTGTCCTTTGTCATGATTCTGGGAGCTCTAGCTCAGAGTTAAGCATGCATGGATTTACTAGGGAGAAAATAGATATTCTACAGAGCACAAAGATGCTAAATTGTAATGTTAGGTAGGCCATTCAGTGCAATTTGCCTAAAGGCATTTTCAGCTTACCTTAGATCTTTTGGAGTGCAGCCCAGGTTACATTAGATCTATTGGGGTGCAGCCCAGTTTACCTTAGATCTTTTGGGGTGCAGCCCAGGTTACATTAGATCTATTGGGGTGCAACCCAGTTTAAATTGAACAATTGTACATAACTTTCTGATAGGTGTTTTCTCTTCCAGCAAATGCTGGAAGATTCTAATTATTTCTCACTTCTTACCTTGATTGAGGCACAATTAACATAAAGTAAACAAAAGATATTTAAATTCTGCAACCTGATGACTTGTGGCATATAAACATGTCCCAGAAACCATTGCCAAGATCAAGATATATCTGTCTGCCCTGGTCTGTGCACTTACATGACTCCTTCCTCCCCTTCCTGTCTACGCTGCCAGAAGTTGCTGAACTATCTTAGGAAGTGATCAACTCTTGACAATTTTAAGTGACAGATGCACTCTTTTTTTTCCCCTCCCTGGCTTTCCTTCTACATAGTGATTATGAGAATCACCTGTGTCACCAAATATCAGTAGCTCTTTTTTATATTATTTAGTTGGACTTCATTGCATAGATCTGCTCTTGTTTGTCTCTCTATTCATTTGTTGATAGGCACTAGGCCTCCTTCCAGGCCCTGGCTGCTTCAAGTGAAACCACTATAGACATTTGTAGACACATTATCAGTGGGAAAGGATATGTTTTCAATTATCGTGGTAAATAACTCAGAGTGAAATGGCCGGACCATGTGGCAAATGTGGGTTTTCTTTTTAAGACACTGATAGACTCTTTTCAAAGTGTTTTTAGTCCGTCAGCTGCACGAGGTTCCGTTTTAATGCGTGCTCACCAGCACTTGTTATGGTCACTCTGTTCTGGGGTTTCTCATAGCTGCAACTGGCATTTTATAGCAACATGAAATCAGGGGTGGCCAATATTTTTCTGGTCTTTGAAGAAAATGAAAAAATTAGACATAAATATGAGAAGCTCCTCAAGTCAATATCAATCTCTGTCAAAACTCCAAAGCAGCAATCAAGCAAGCAGTTAGTAAATATTGTTCAAGACGGGCAGCCATGCTGACTGCTGCCCAGGGCTTGGTCTCAACAGCTCATACTGAGCAGGGATTATTAATATTTTGCTAAGGCATTATTAGGTCAGTAAGATAAGAGAGGGAATGTAGGATATAATGACTAAATACAGTCATCAGCATTTGGCAGTGGCTCTTCGTTATGAGGAAGGCTTGTGTGCACCTAGGTGGTTACAGCCAGCTCCTCGGGGTCTGCCTTTGCTTGCCAGCCATGTGTCTCCTCGCTCACATTCTGCAGCAGCAGGGATTTCTTCGCTTGCTTTTGGGTAGCATCCAAATCCTCCAACCACCTCATGTTTCATGACACTAATTTCTGTTTCAGTGTGTACTTTTCCACTCACAATGGCCCTCTTCCAATCTCCTACATGTTTTTCCTTTTAATCTAGTTGTCAACTCAGGGTATTTTTTATGAAAAATCGCTTGTATGTTGCTTGCCCATAAATTTTTATAATTTTCTAACTGGCTTAAATAATGTCCCATTATACCCTTACTCATTATATTATCTATTGAATATTCAGTTTGGGAACAATCTTCTAATATTAGTCAGAGGACTTGTATCATCTAACATACAAAGATTGTGTTGTGCCATCCATACGGTCAGTATTAACCTTGGTTTGGTGTGGCCTTGTTTATATCCCTTAATCCTAAACCATTCTGAGATTGATCAGCTCTTAATCTACGTTGAGTCTATTATTCTAAAACTGAATAGCTTCTCAAACCTTCTTCAGTTGTCAGCAAAAAGTAAATTAATGGTCATTTCCCTGAGTTGGGAAGGGAAAAAAATAATGATTTCCTTATGAATCAGACCTGTTCCTAGGGTTTTCCCTTAGAACACTCCCAAAATGCTTCTACAAATCAAAGAATGTTGTGCCTTGCTGCAGACTCCTAATGGTTCTTGGAAAAAAAATGAATATCATCAGAGTTAAAATAAATGGATTTATAGCTTTTGTGTTAAGGACAACAAGAAAGATTGTTTCTGATTACCTCTTTTCCTAAAGAAGCTGTCAATAGGTGCTCCTTAACCTAATGAGCTAACAAAGAATCTGGAAGCCATTCAGAGATAATTAATCTGAGCACCTAAGATCAAGGGACCAACACAGGGTACAGGTACTCAAGACCAGGTAGTAGATGGTTTAACTAGAAATACAAGGCTATAGAAGATCATCTGTCTACCTAGACATATAAAACAAAGAGGTTTGGGTGGGGGGTGGTCTGTGGTCTACGGAGGCAACTTCTCTTAGCTTAACAATACACTATAAAACAGTGTTTTAAATATATTTAAGGCAATAACTTGAAGCACTTAAATAAAATCACATCCGAATAAGTCAACAGAGATGGGCCAACTTCCCATTCCCAGCCTGGAAGACAGTATGTTTTATGGGACTTTGTTGTTTATCACACACTGCAGTTTGAATTAATAGAGTAAGCAGAAACGTTTTTCAAAATACAGTAACATAATCATCCAAAGAGCTTGTTAAATGTAGAATCCCACAACCACTCTAGAGCTTCTGATATGGGGACACAGCATAGAAGTTCAGGTTAACTTGTAGTTTCAGTGAATTCTGAAAACTGCTATTTTACACCTTTGAAGAGGATATGCTGTATTACAGCCAGGCTCTACTACACAAGATGTTCCAGATGCAAGGATACATTATATAACTTTTTAAACTTTGTGATTTGTAAATCATATTGATATGTTGTCCTAAGCCCACCTACCACTAGAGAATTTTCCAAACACAATTAGATTTGATTAAACTGAATATTCAGAACATAGAATACAAAGCATCCTACATTCAGTTTCATTCATTTGGACATCATGATCTGTTCTTATACACTGGTGCTTTGAAAGCAAATATTTGATGGAGCTTTAGAATATATCTCAGGCCTAACCTTAAAAAAAAAATGCCTAGCTTAGTACCTGACACATAAAAAACACTAGTCAATATTTACTTAAATAAATAAACAAATGGATAAATGTTGGCCTACTTCATCCAGCCTATTCTCTTATAAACTTCAGTTTGTCTTAGTACAGAAATTACTATTACCCTCTGCTTTGGTCCCATCCGAAGCTCAAGTACTAAGTCTTAATGAGTCAATGTGATATTAAGATGTGAGGCTTTAAGAGATGCTAAGATAATAAAGTAGCTCTTTTCATGAATGGTATTAAGAATCCTTTAAAAGTAGCTTCTTTTTTTTCAGTTGCCCCTCTGTTTTCTCCTATCAGAAGATCCAGAATTCATGACTTAGAGAAGGCCCATCAGCAATGGGCCCTCTTGGAAACAGAGACCAGCCTTTACCACACAACTACCTGCTGGCATCTTGACTTTGGACTTCACAGCCCTTAGACTATAAGAAAATAATTTAGTTCTTTAGCAATTACTGCTCTGGTTTGATTATCAAAGGCAATCTCACAGGCCAATGTTTTGAAAGTTTGGTCCCTTGCTAATTTGTACTGTTTTGAGAGGTTCTAGAAGCTTTCAGAGGTGAGATTTGGGTGGAGGAAGTAGGTCACATGGGGGCACATCTTGTCCAGGCACTTTCCTGTATTACTCTTTGGCTCTGCTTGTCACTGTCCATGACTGATCTGCTCTACCACCTCCTCCCCACCATGATGGGATGAGAACTTTGAAACAGCGAAGCCAAGTAAGTATCCCTTCCTTAGTTAGCTCTATTAGGCATTCTGCCTCTGAGCTAAAAACACACCAACTAGTACAGAAACCACCCACCAAGATTTCCAGGCCAAAATCTAGAGAGTTGTCCATAAACCATAATTTTATTCCTGTATAATGGTCACTAAGTTCTATCTAGAAACTTCCTATTCTGTATAACTCCATAATATGTTGATAGAAGAAATAAAATAAAAGAGTTTGGAATAGTTATAATATATGTATCTGAGACTGTGTCTGATAAGAATATAAAATGCCATCCTACACAGTAAGAATAAAAATTATAATTAAAGAGTTTTATGCAATCTTTTCAAAAACATGTAACCAAGTTTTTAAAAGAATAAGCATTATAGGTAAAATGACTACTAACCACTGTCTGTGAGGGGGCCCTCTTCTGCCTTTTAAACTGACCTGTCAACTGAATACAAATTAGCAGTTCAGACATATATTTCTCAATACCTATTGGTTTGAGCTTAGACAGAGGTGAGCATCCTCACTGCAGGGGAAAAATAAAACACATCAGCTCTGGACCCTATCTATTCCTCTTGACACACTAAAATCTTCTTTTGCAACATTAACACTAACCTGCTTTGGTGATGATGGCTCAATGGCCCAAAGGCAGGTACACACTAAGCCTTCGTGACTCCTGTGTGACTCTTCTGGAAACCTAGTTAAAGTTAACATACACTTCTCATCAAATGCAGATCTTGGCAAGAACCAAACCACCAAAGCTAATATGTTATAGCCATGTAAATACTGGGTATCAGGAAGCTGGAGAGATGGCTCAAAGGAGCATTGGCGTTCTTCTAGATGTCCTGAGTTCAATTCCCAACACCACATGCTGGCTCACAACCATCTATAATGAGATCTGGTGCCCTCTTCTGGCCTGCAGTCAGAAAACTGTATACATAATAAATACATAAACCTTTAAAAAAAAAATGCTGGGTGTCAGGACTGTTACCTATTTGATATTTGAAATATATAATATGAGTTCCAGCTAGCCGTCTGCCCCAGTTGGTTGAGATTAGTGAGACTGGTACTTCATAGGAAGTCAAATGGAATTTACCAGCCTGTCAACTCACAGCATATTCCTTAAACACCTAAATAAGGAAGAGGAGCCTAGTCAGCTTGGAAGGTCATTTTTGCCCAATGCCACCAGAGGGCAGAAACTTTTCCCCAAACATACCAGTTAGTCCAGTCAACCTTGCAAAAGTAAATAGTACAGATTCAAGTAATGAATATTCCAACTCTAATTTAAAAATAAAAAATGTTTCACGTTTATTTTTTAATTGTTCCTCACAAAAGCACCTACTATGTTCCAATTATTAGAAAAGACAGAGAAACAAAAATCTGCAAACCCTTGGCCCAGGGCCAGAGAAACCTCATTCACTCCCAAACCTGCAAGAGAGGTTCCTCAGAAGACTCCAGTGTCTGCTGCAATCTTTAACAATGTTGCCCATCAGGACCCACTTCACTGTTGATATGTGTATGTTGATATCTTTCTTGGGTAGCTGCATACAAATCTCAGCTTTGGTGTAGCCTGGGTTTCCCAGATTCACACAGATATTCAGTTTTTAATTTCTGCATATGAAATGAAGTCATAGACACAATCAGTCTGACAGAGCAGCTTTGCTAATTCCAGCTTCTTTACCTTTGTTCTGTCATAAAATAATGGTAGCAAGAACCAGAAATGTTTTTCCAGAAGCAAATGTCACTTGATTGTTAGAATTTGACAGCTGTTTTTGAAAGTGAAAATGTTGTCTAAATTCCTTATGTTAAGAATGCTTCCTGATTACTGTCAGGACTGTATTATGATGCACAGATTAAATATCCCAGAGCTTTGACCATTGATAAATTTTGCTAAGTTTACCCCCTAGTCCTGTGTGTCTCTAAGAGTTGTTACTGATTATTATTATGTGTCCCTAAAAATCCTATTATGTGGCGATGGTTCCCATATTATAAAGATTGAAACGAATAAATCTGCTCTTTTGGAATAAAAAAAGTGTCCCACCAGAATGATGATGTGTCTCAAACCCGGGGTCCAGGACCAAAGCGATTCAGGAGCTTAAAGAAACCCTAAAATAACAGACGGATAAGTGAAAATATTGTGCAGTAGGCTTTAATAGAGTCTACTGGAGAAGTACAGCCAGCCTCTTCATTTGCAAACCACACAGACTGCAGTCACTTAGCTCAAAGGGAAAAAATATGTTTGGGAATTTATAAACAAAAGAGATGAACCATGCATGAGTAGACTGTGACACCGGAGGTATTGGGAAGACCTGTAGAGAGATGATGATTCACATGTCACAGAGTCAGGATATCCAGGCTAGACTAGATCTCCCCTAAGGAGCCTGAAGACTGTAAGTGGTATCACTCAGCTCTACCAGACTGCGTTCATAATAGCCAATATGCTTCTGTTATCCTCCAATCACCCTGTGAGAAAGAACTATGGCATATGAGGTGATCAAAACGATCACTGAGAGCATGTTGTCTGCCCAGAATCTTTGGTCCATTAGTCAACCTCCCCGGTCCACGGTTTTCCTGACTTACAATATTTGCATGAATTTGTTGTTTTGGTAAATTTACATAATTAATACAGAGCTTCCTAGACACTATACGCAGAGCACATTGCCTGCATCAGTGACTGCCAGCTCTTCAGAAAGAAAGGCTTTCAAGACTCTCACGGCACATGCCCGAGGCTGGATTTGTATATATGATTGCTACGCTTACCATAGTCAGGATGTACTGGATGATACCAAGTATCACGCCAGTCAGTAAAGATGTGCGCCTGAGCTAGCTCAGTGATCCACTGATAGCGAAGATGCTACCAATAAGAGCAGAAGGTAGCACTGGAGTCAGTGCCCACCAAGGAAGAAGCATCTCTCCGTGGGACTCTCATTATTTGTGGTTTCTGGTACTTTCAGACATTTCTTTACATGCCTGGGAAATGACCTCCTTTGTGAGTCCTACCCCATGAAGGAAGCCAGGAACCTACTTTCCTTGCATCCCTTCCAACTAGAAAACCAGTGTGTTTGTTCTGTTGGCACTGTGACCAAATTCCTGATAAGAACCAACTAAGGCAACTGTTCAAGTCTACAATGGAAGAGAGAAGACACAAAGACAGAGTTTGTAGATGGTGGAGAGGACCTGGTTGTAAGTCCCCCAAAGCCTGCCTCCAGTGAGGGACTTCCTCCAGTGAGACCCCTCCTGCGAGAGCTTCTACAGCCTTGCAAAGTAGCAGTGCCAACCAGGGAATGCATGTTCAAACATGTGTGTCTCTAAGGAACACTTCACACTCAGACCACCACAGTAAGCATGTGACATTATTTTGGTGACAAGCTACATCCAAGCAAGGTGTCAGTTCAGAAGAGAGCAACGTAAATGGAGAAATCAGCATGTAGGACCCAATCTGTTGAAAACCTGGAGAGCAAATGTATTGTTCACAAGAAGTGGCATCCACACGGCGTAGAGAGCCTGCTGCTAGAATGGGAGCATTTAGGAGGCAACTCAAAGTATCTGTACCAGGTCCGCACCATAGTTACCTATCTACTAAATCAGCTGTTGGTGTGCCATGGCTAGCTCTCTGGCCCTCTCAGATAATGTGAAAATTGCCTTATTATATTTCTGTATAAACTAGGGTGTGTTCAAGGTATTTGTGACCAAGTAACATGGAGTCCTTAATCTTTCTTGCTTTTACTTATACTAGGAGTAGACCATTCAGTGGTGGAGTTGAACAGTCACTCTTAACCCAGACAGAGGAATGAGGTGGAGGGGCAGGATTCATCATGATCCCTTAGGCTGAGTATCCCTCAGAGACTCATTGTTGGCTTGAATTTGTCTTCTGTTGACTGCTTTACCCTCTCATGTCAGCCAGATGCTCTGATACTTAAAGAAAGACTGAAACTTTCTGAGAAGATGCTATTTAAAAACTGAGGTCTCAATAATGGAGAACTATTCTAAAAAAAAAAAAAAAAAAAATCTGAGAAAGACCTTTCCAAATAGAAGTACACTGAGTAGTAAGTGCAAGGGTCACAGAACGGGCATGGAATTCTCACATCTGAGACAACATAAGGAGGCCACAGTGTTCCTGATGCAGCTGATTCTGTTCCGTGAGGAGCTGCGGGTATGAATCATCTGCACGTTGAGAAGACTGTCCCCACAGGGCAAGTAGAATGAGGAGACCAAAGGGGAAGCTGTGGAGACCTACATTTTGTTTTGCTTTTGTTTTTTGAGACATGGTTTCTCCATGTAGCCCTGGCTGATCTGTAGACCAGGCTGGCCTCGAACTCACAGAGATCCACCTACCTCTACCTCCCGTGTGCTGAGCTTAAAGATATGAGCCACCACCAGCCAGTCTGGGACCCAAATATTAAAGGAATGAGCAGAAAAGAAACAGTCCATGAAGAGACAGGAAGGAAGGACAGGGGAAATGGCTTAATGGGTAAAGTGCGTACCCTACAAGCCAAGGCTCTGAGGTAGAATCCCTAGAATTCACATAAACTAGTGTGTACTTGTAATCCCACTGCTTCTGTGGTGAGCTGGGAGGTAGAAATAGAAGAATCCCTGGAAGCTAAGCTTGTAGGCCATTGTCTTGATGTGCACAGCACAGAGACCAAAAGGGGGGGGGGGAAGAAAAAAGAAAAAAAAAAAACCTGCCTCAAACTGGTAGGGAAGGGCTGAAACCAGCCTTTGTCCTTTGACTAACTCCCTCCCTGAAAGAGAAACTATTGGTGGTAGTTTGAATAAATGTATCCCTTTTTATATTAGCAAAGTTGGGAGGGTCAATGGGGTATGCAGGCTGTCCCCATTCATAAACAGAAAATACATAGAACTTATTTGTCAAGAATATGTTGATCTGTGCTTGGTGGCACAAGCCTACAATCTAAGCACTTCAAGGTCATCCTCAGCTACATAGCAAGTTTGAGGCTAGCCTCGGGTACATGAGACCCCTTCTCAAAAAGAGAAGAGAGGAAGAAAAAGGAGAAATCATTAGTAGCATTGTCTCTGGGGACTTGTATTAGGGACATGGGGATGAGGGTAGAAAATCCATGCTCCTACACCGCTTCCTCTACTGTAATTTGTCTATAGTTGGTTGATATGATTTTTATAATTTTTTTTTAAATCAAGGAAATTGTTGTATGAGGTCTGGACAGTGTGTTTCACTGGATCTGGCCATTCAGGCAGCCAGTATCTCTTCACATAAAACAATCAACCAAGACTTTACAGGGAGAATTCTAGACTCTCAGCAGAATATTTAACATTGTATTCCATTCGGAAGAAGAATACATCATATAAAATCTTCATCAAAAAAAATCTTCAGTGTATGCTATCAGGTATTCAATGCATGTCCTTTTATTCTTCATTTCACCCATCCAGATCTGAAAAGCAAGTTTGGGGATGGATATTTTCCAGTTTCATATTTTGAAATGTTTCTGCATACATGGTGATATCTGATAGAACCTAAGTCTAAGCATAAAATTTGTCTCACCTACAGCTTATACCTCTAAATTGAAAGTAATTTGATTAAAATATTTTTAATAATTTAATAATATAGCAAATATGGTATTATTGAATTTTCTACTTATTATGTAGACATTCAAGAGCTATAGATTTCAGGGTTTTGGATTAGGGGTTTGTCAACCTATGGTCACTGTTTGGAAAGAACTAAGAGATAACTTTATAAATCTATGTCCAGATATCATTGTTTGGCAAGCACTAAACCAGAGCTCTTCCAGAAGGAAGGCAGACAACATGAAATAGACATTCATTCTTCAAGTTCACCCTGGGCCTGCACTGTGCATTCTGCTAAAAAGTGAGACAGAGACATTAGAGTCATGAGAAAATATAAAAGTCCATACCTATGGTCAGGCAGAAATAACGATGGGACTGCAGATGGCCCACTGGGTATACTGACCACAGGAACACATCTCCCTCCTTTTGAAGACCCACCAAAATGAACAGGGCACTGGTGGGATAGCCCTCCACATCTGAGAATTTGCCAGATTCTAGTTCCAGCCTGCCTAGAATGAAACAGTATGCCATGGAACTCTCAGGAAGGAAGGGGGGTTGCTTTCTGATGAACATTCATTACCTCATTGTAAGAACAATTTAAAAGATAGACAGGATAGTCACAGGCTTAACATTGGAAAAAAAAAAAAAAAAAAAAAAAAAAAAAAAAAAAAAAAAAAAAAAAACCTAGAGTGTAATTTGAGAAAATAAAATATATGAGGGCTACAGTTCTGAATGTAATGTGATCCTAACCACTGGGCTATACAAAGACATTCCCTAAAGGTTTTAAAAGCTAACAAAGAAATGTTACATAATCTGCAGATCACCAGACCACCTGCCCGTTGAGTGAATTGCTTTTGAAATGCTGCTGAAATAAGATGAAAAGAATAAATGGAATCGCATTGTAAGCTCACAGCTCCAATTGTTCCTGAATTGTTAACTTTGAGCCATAACCGGGTGTTCTCGTTAGCTACTAGCTGTGATTTTTTTACCCCAACCAAGTCTTTGAGCCAGAGAGAAGGACATCTGTAGTTATCACCAGTAATTAAAATCAGTTATAAAAAGGAATCTCAAAGTAAAGTGCCTTGTTCACAAAAGATAATATGGGGGAAAAATGAGGAGAAAATCATTCTGAGCAAGTGCTGGGGAGAAAATTAAAGCATTCATCATGCCAAATGGGAACCATTAAGAGAAAAATTGGGGAGCCATGCGCAAAATGCTTGCTTCGTATATGTGTGCGCGTGCTCGAGAAAAGTAATGCATGTCCCCAAAGCCAATCACTAATACTAGGGCAAGTGTCTTCCATAGTAGCTCTCTGCTTTATGATTATTTTAATATCTAATCTTATTATTTTAAGTTATGTGTTGATATCTCTATGGAGATATGTCCACTGAGGCCAGAGGCATCAGATCTCCTAGTGCTGGAGTTACAGCTATGAGCCCTGTGATGTGGTGCTAAGAACTGAACTTGGATCATCCAGAAGAGCAGCAAGTGGTCCTAAGTGCTAAGGGGAAGATGATCCATATAGTTTCATCTTTACCAACTAGAACCTCAGCAAACAGATGGATTCCTTCACCATTGTTGCAGTAGCTCTGCTTAAGGCCTTGAGGGTCATTCAGATGTGAGAAATGTTCAAACAGATGGTCTGATGAATTGACGCTATATAGCAGGAATTCACATAAAATTTTAGAGTTTAGAAACATTATTTCCTCAAAGGTATCATTAAACTTGCATTCTTATGAGACCACACCACGCTTGGACATGCTCTGACAGTATAATTTACTCACACACACATACGTGGGTTAGATTTAATAAAATTCTATTAAGAAAAATTTTAGCTCTGCAATTTTCCTATTATTGCTCTTTTGTTTTTAACTTAAAAAAAGAAAAGGTTAGCCTTACAGAACAAATCAGGATATATTCCTATCTTTTCATTTTTCTCTAGGACTTTATACAGTTCTTAACATTTCTACTTAAATATTTGCTATGATTCATCACCAATAAAGCCAATCTGGCTGGCCTCAATTATGAGGGGTATAAAGATAAAAGCTATAATTTATGTATTTAATAGGTATTTATTTACTGCTTTCTTCCTTTCTTCTCAAGTAAATTAGATACATTTTTCATAAATTTGATCCTTTCTAAGTTATCCAAGTTATTGACCCAGAGTTATGTATAATATTTCTTATCTATTTATCTCTGTGGAATCTTTACCAGTGTCACCTGTCTCCTCATGGCGTTGGTCACCTGAACTTTCTCTCTTGATCAGTTGTATTAGACCTTATTTAATTGATGTGATTTATGCTTTTAATTCCTTTGACTTCTGCCCAGACCGTTGTGATTTTCTTTCTTCCTCACTCTCTGCCTTTCATTTTTCTCTTCCTTTTACTAATTTCTTTGGCTATAAAAGCTAAGATCACTAATTAGAGACCTTTGTGTTTTTCTATTATAATCATTTGTTCTATAAATATCCCTCTAAATAATGGCTTGGTAACATCCCATCAATTGTAATGTTCTGCAGTTTCAGTTTTATTCAGTTCAAAATAGTCTCTAATTTTATCTCCCCTTTGTCCATGACACATTAAGATACATGCATATAAAAACATATGAAAATTTGTATGTAGCCACACAAAGACTTGCATATAAATGCCCATATATAAAACAACAAATAATTGAAAATAACTCAAATGTACACCTAAGAGTGCACAGATTTTTTAATCTGTGATATATTCACAAAATAAAAGTGATGAATGATACCTGTGACAGCATGATCATATCCCAGTAAAATGATGCTGCCAGGGAGACCAAAAATTATAAATTATAATTATAAAATTCTGAAGAGTGCAAACTTCCATAATGATACACATCTAGTCACTGGTTTCCTAGAACAATGGGAAAGGATGAAAAGGGTAAGTTTCCAAATGGGCAAGAGAAAATTTGTGGGAGAAATAGACATGTTCCCTTTCCTATCATGACAGTTGTGACAGTTTTGCATGTATATATAGCTATATCATACCCACTGATTTTAGAAATTAAATGTGAATAGACTACTGTGTGTAAAGTATATCTAATACATCTGTAAAAGAAAAAACAATAAAACCCTAGAGTCTAGTAAGGAGGATTAGTGGATAAAGTGCTTGGTGCACAAGCCTGGAACCTGAGTATACAGCCCTAGAGGTACACATGAATAACCCCATCCATGCCATGGGCAGAGATAGCTGGATCACAGAGGCACACAGACATGCCAGAGTAGCTGAAATAGTGAACTCCAGGTTCAAGGAGACTCTGTTTAAAATAATAAAGTGGAGAGTGATTGAAGAAGGCATCCTGATGTTTGTCACTGGCCACCACATGCATTCATACACGAAAACTACACACACACACACACACACACACACACACACACACACACACCACGCAAAGTAATTGAGGAAGACATCCTTATGTCTGTCACTGGCCTCCATGCATTCACAAGGGACAAGGAGGCGGCGGGGGGGGGGGGGCAATGCAATGGCTCT
Organism: Phyllotis vaccarum; assembly: GCA_033318265.1. Classification (NCBI taxonomy): domain Eukaryota; kingdom Metazoa; phylum Chordata; class Mammalia; order Rodentia; family Cricetidae; genus Phyllotis; species Phyllotis vaccarum. The sequence goes on from JARWLC010000012.1 coordinate 80,076,470, forward strand.
CTGGACATTGGAGTTCCATGTTAGCAGCAGCCTCCTTCCTTTCTCTAGAGACTCCACAGTCCTCTTTGCCTTATGTTATGTGTTCCTATCACTCAGACTGCTGTGGCCAAGAAACCAAGGAGCCATGGGAGAAAGTAATATGACAGGAAGTATCTTTGGATAACCCCAAAGAAGAGGACTGTGGCTGAGGGTGCTCCTTAGAGTCATCTTGTCTTCACTGGTCCTTGTTAGGAACGGCAATCTTCTCCTGGAGAGAACTGCAGAAATATACACAGCTATCTCCAACTGTGCTTAGAGGCAAAGACTCCTCTGATGGGAGCTCTACAGGTCTTGCTGCTGAAGAGAATAAGCTAAGGCTGGCACATGGCTGAGGTATTCCCCCAAAGCACCGAGGTTCTCAGTAACAAGGCAGGAACAGCAGCAATAAAACAGTATTACTGCTTTCTCCCTGTTAATTCCTAGACTGCAAGAACAGGGCAAAAGGACAACAGACCTGTGGATCTTGTCTTAGTATAAGTTTGTGGGAGGAAAGGATAAGGAAAATTGTTATTTGGAAAAGATCAACTCATGCTTGACTCTCTCTAGCAGCTAATGACCACAGGAGGAAATGGCATTCTCAAGGCAAAGATTGAGTGTGAAATCTCTCTGGAACAGAACACTCTTATCACAGTTATTTCTCCAGACCATTCGGGAGCAGCAAGGCCCTGGAGGACAATTTGTTTCGGGTCTTCGGACTATTGCTTCTGCCAAGAAATTCCTTGTCATTTCATTGCCCTGTTTGTTGTCTCACTGGCCATTTCCACAGGAAGAACTGGGAGCCTGTTGCCAAGCACAGGGAAAAATGGAGGCTTAAATACTTTTCATTACCAAATGCACTCAGGTCCTTATAAAAGGTACACCATGCACAAGATAACCGACGGACCAAATCTAAGGCAGTTCTCCACTGTTAGGAGTCCCATAGAACACCAAGATAACAGCCATAATATATACACAGATGACCTGGTTCAGACCTGTGCCGGCCCCGTGCTTGCTTCTTCAGTCTCTGTGAGCCCCCCATGAGCTCTGCTTAGTTGATTCAGTGGACCATGTCCATCCCTCTGCCTCCTATGATCTTTCCTCACCCTGTTTTTTGGGGTTCCCCCATCTCCAATGGAAGGGACTCAATGGAAACTTCCAATTTTAGACTCCCCTCTCTTTCTGCATAATGTCTGGCTTTGGGTCTATGCACCCACTCCCATCTTCTGCCCAAGGAAGCCTCTGATGACTGGACAAGGTATTCATTGATCGATGAATATAGCAGAATACCATTAGAAATCATTTCATTGTTTGTTTGCTGGTCATGTTGGTTCTACCCTAGGTTTCTGGGACATTCATTCTCTGGTTCATGGCCATCCAGGCAATTTCAGGCATAGGCTCCCTCTCATGGCATGGGCCTCAGTGAGCTACGAGTTAAACCAAATATTGTTTGGCCACTCCCACAAGTTCTGTCCCAACATTGCCCCAATTCATCTTGCAGGCAGGACGTATTATAGGTGGAAGGTTTCATGGCTGGGTTGGTGTCAAGGTTTCTCTTTCTGTAGCTTACAAAATGCCATAGCTTGCCAGAGAAATTAGAATGTAAAGGTGAAAGCTCCATGCCCACACCAGCTCAAGCTTTCTACATTCACTAATTTATATTAATGTTGTCCTCAGCAATGGGGCCTAAGATCAATAGCACAGGTGATAGCTCATGCTGGCGTGGATGTGGAGCAAGGGGAATATTCCTCATTGCTGGTGGGAGTACAAACTTGTACAGCCTCTATGAAAACCAATATGGTGGTTCTTCAGAAAATTGGAAATTGGTCTATCTCAAGACCCACCTATACCACTCTTAAGCATATATCTCAAGGACACGCTACCATATCACAAGGACACTTTCTCAACTACGTTCTTAGCACCTTTATTCATAATGCCAGAAATTGCAAACAACCTCAACTGAAGAACGAATAAAGAAAATGTGGTACATTTACACAATAGAGTATTACTCAGCTATTTGAGGGAAAAAATATATATATAATGAAATTTGCAGGTAAATGGATACAACTAGAAAAAAAAAATCATCCTTAGCAAGGTAACCCAGACCCAGAAATACAAATATGGAATGTATTCACTTACAAGTCAATACTAGCTGTTGAATAAATGACAGTCAAGCTACAGTACACAGACCCAAAGAGGTTAGACAAAATCAGGACAAATGCTCGCCCTAGGAAGGGAAAGTAAGTCTTGTGGATGAACTGAGGTGAGAGGAGAGCAGGTGAGCATGGAGGTAGGAAGGATCGGGTGAGGGGAAGAGATCGGAGAGGAGAATGTGGAGAGAAGTGGAAGTGAGGACCACTGGGAGGAGGCTAGTGCAGTAAAAAAAAAAAAAAATGCCTAGAATGTATGAGGGTGACCCTAGTGAAGACTCTTAGTAATGGGAATACGGCCACCTTTTGTAGCCAGGCGAGGCTTCCGGTGGTGGGACTGGGTTGCATTAGGTTGAGTTGTTGGCCAAGGGAGTCGCATGGAGATCCTTAAACAGCTCAGGCTGATGGTAGGACAGAAGGTGACTTTCCGAAAACTATCCTTTTCTGTCCTTTCAAAGTACTGTAAGGGACTATTTATATATTTTATTGTATCTTTTTATTTGCAAATACAAGCTTACAATGTTAAAGGAATAAAGTAACAAAGTGGAATTTGCAAAGATAGATAAATATGCAGAGCATGTCAGGACCAAGGAATTGGCAGCCATTGCCACAGTGTGCTTTATGGTGACAAGGGGTGGGAACTACATGTCTTCTCTTCTCTCCTTGGCCAGGCGCACAGAGAGCCACTGATCCATTTACCTCCTGTAAGTACTCCTGGCTGCTCTACACTCCTGATCCCTCTACTTCATTAGCACCCCATTCCCATAGCCACCACAGCCCTGCTCTCAACAGGAAGTGTACAAGCTGACAGCAGAAGGAACAGCTTCCCAGGCACCCCAGAAGCCTCATGGCTGATATTTCATTAGATTAAAATGAAAATTTCACCTATAGCGCTAATAGAAAAAAAATCTTACTTCTCTGGCCCTTAAGCTGATCTTCAAATCTCCAAGAGAAACAGAAAAGACTGGGCTAATGAAACATCTGTCAAATGTAACAACGACAAAGAGTTTCTGTCACTGCCCTAGTGGCCCTTACCAAGGAAGTCTGCCCCTCACAGCTGAGCCCAGCCGCCTCCACGCCACATTGTCTTCAGCTTTACTCAGGGATGACATACCCAATAATTATCTCTTCAAAAACCCATGTCCTCCACCAGTATAACACCACTGTGTTTAACTAGGATTTGACTTCTTTAGAAGGGGCATAGAGACAAAGCTCTGTAAAACGTGTGCTCTCTATTGTTCATAAGGCAATCATCACTGTGTCTTCCTCTTAGGTAGAGACAAGGCACAGAGAGAAGAAGGGGGATCTGAGGACATTCCCAGGCTGAACTGGCTTTTTCTAGGACTAACTGGGAGAAAGTGAAGGAGAGAAAGTGTCTTAGTTAATTTTGGGGTTATTGTAACAAAATGCCCAAGGCTAGGCAGCATTAAGTTTTTTAATTAAGGTCAATTAAGCTTCAAATGCTGGTAGGCATAAGGTCTAAACAATATGTACCACCAGGGCCATCCAGGGCCTCCTGGCTCTACCACAAGATGGCAGAGAATCAAAAAGAAACCAGCTACAAGATGGATGAAGAGTTTATGTGCGTCAGCAAGGGGAGAATATAGCAAGAAGAACCTAGGCTCACACGTTCATAACAGCTCCTTATGGTGGAAACTAGAACATGTATATCAAACCCAAGTCAGGTTACACAGTCCTGAGAGAGGGCCCTAATCCATCTGGAAAGGGGAGATCCATAAACTAATGACCTTTCATTAGGTCCCACCTTGGAAAATTTCCAGTGCTTCATCACCACTGCCCTGGGAATGAGTTTTTCACCACATAGACCTTACGAGACAATCCATGATCCAAGCCAAAGGTGAAGAACTGGACACTCTTTGCTATATTATTTATTTTAAATAACTTTGGAAATTGGTCTAACAGCTTAACTCATACATATGGGTGATGTAAAGCATGTAAGCCATCTTTTAATTTGTCTTCATTTAAAACTTTAAATTAGCATATACAATATCAGATTTCATTATGGTATTTTAAATAAAACTTTGATTTTTCTTTCTCTTTTCTCCCATCCACCTAAAACCTTCAGGAGTTCAGCTCATTATAGCTTCCAGGCCACTGTGTTCCTTTGCTCCTCCTATTAACATACATTCTCCCCTCTAAGCATCTCCTTTCTAGTTACATGGCTGAGTCCCTGTCTCTATCTCATTACAAAAACATATAAGCATTATAAGCTAGCATATACATATGAAAGCCAAACAATGAGAATCACAAAATGATGATTATGTGGTAGAAATGCCCCCCCCCCCGAAATCACTAAATTGGAATCCAGGGATCTTCAAGTCACTCGAGATGATAGCTCTCATATAGTCCTTAAATCCTAAATTGTAGTCACAGTTGTGAGCTTTGAATCCATCATACTTAAGTAGAAAAAAAAAAAGTGCTCATACCAGCAAAGCTCAACCATGGCAGCATCAGCAAAGTATTATTGTTCCCTCCCTGAGCATCTGCCTCTGGAGTGAACATATAATCCTCTCAGCTAAATCACACTGACCCACCTCCCATTATCTTCCAGAGAACAGGAAGAAATAAGAAACTATTTTCAGTAGTGATAACTCAAATTTGGACTTTAATGAGTTCAGAGAAATCTCTGGGTCTGATTTGTGTTCAGAAGATACAAATCTTGTTTAAAAATTCAAAACGCCTTGATTTGGGAATTATATCAAGAATTAATTAGGATGAAACATTATTAAAATGGTGCATTTTCTATATAGTGTACATTATTTGAAACGCATAGCCAAAATTGCAACCAACAACAATTCTAAGTGTGTGTCCTCCATCCTAGAGGACAATATTACCATGCTAATTAATTCACTCTGGCCTGTGAGACCACACAACTTCATGGAAAGAGATCCAAATACAAATGAACTGTGGTTGTTTCCAAGTAAGATATGCTTCATGAGAAATGGCTACAATGCTATTATGCATGTTATTAATTATAGAGATCCATCCTATCTTCTAAACAACAACGAAGAAAAACATACCTCTAAAGTAGAGATTCTCCATTATTTTATTCCTAGTCTCCCTTCATTTATGCATTGTAAGACAGCAGAGCCCAGTGTGAGTGTGGTGATAGCGCCACTCCTTTCTGATAGATGGATGTGGCCAAAGAAGTCAGTGTAAATGTCATGAAGTATGGTTTATTGAAAGGAATTGATTCAAACAGGAGGTTAGGGTGGAAATCTCCCGCTGTTGCAGCCATCTTGTAAAAATCATGTCATCATGAGGATCACAACTACCCCTTATATAAGGATAATAAAGTAGAAAGGCAGGAGAATGGGTCCTTGAGTCACGATATAAGTCCTTATCAGTCTTGCCTACTTCTAGGATCCTTTCACTGAAGAACAATTCACCTAAGTATCCAAGTGATGATCACTTTTGGTCTTTTTTGGTAGCAGTCACATTGAATCCTGTTTCCCTATAAGCCTCAGTGTTTTTGAATGATTCCAAGTTTAAGTGATAACTTTTTTTTAAATTTTTAACCGAGATGATTCCAACAATGGGGAAATAGTAGCTCACAGTGAACATTTCATAATGATTTATGAACTGTAAGAGAGTCTTAATTTTAAAAAATGGAGAAGGAATAAGAATTCTTCAGTGAATCTCAGTTGTGATTTTAAAAGAAAATTAAATGGGCCTATGATAAAAGGAAAATCATGAACAATGGCCTTCAGAGGGGAGAAGTCACATACAGAAAATGTTCAACACCCAGAAAGAAGAAGAAAGAGAGGAGAAGGGGAAACCAAGGATGAAGGGTAGAGAAAGGGAGGAAGAGAGAGGAAGGAAGGAGGCAGGAAGGGGAAAGTTATGTGTGTGTGAAGTGTGTGCATGTAGTGTGTGGTGTGTGTTTGTGCTGTGTGGGGTAGGTGTATTGTGTGCATGGCATATGTGTATGTTTGATATATGTATATGTGTATCTGTATGGTGTGCATGCGTGCAGTGTGTGTTTGTGGTATGTGGGGTGTATGGTATATGTTGTGTGTGTCTGTGTGTGTATAGAATATGGGGGTATACATGTGAGTTGGGCGTACATTCACCTGTGGCTGTGTATATGGAGAGTAGAGCCTGACTTGGGGGCTGGAGGTCAAGAAGAGATATGGGGGACAGAGCAGGGAAGACAGAGGGAGGTAATAGGTAACTAATGCATAGAAATCCTGAGCAATGAGGGTGAATCTTCTGACATGTGACCTGGAGACCTGTGGAATGTTGGAATGAGTCTCATATGATCACAGGAGAGAACACAGACTTAATATAATAGAACTAGTACAATTCTACATTTTGGACACTGAAACACCAGGATCTTAGCTAAGCTTTCTGGAACAATTCTCCACCTCCCTGCAGAACTGGAGGGGTGAAGCAATCATGAACCTGCTCTGTCAGCCGTGGGCAGTCCTGTGAAGTCCTCCATCATGCTGCCATGTCTACACTGGGGGCCAGTCTCCACCAGACTTCTTGCTCAACAGCAAATCCTGTTTCTTCCCAGTAACATCCTCCGATGTCTAATGTTCCTGAGGCATCTTCCTGCCAGAGAGAGAGAGAGAGAGAGAGAGAGAGAGAGAGAGAGAGAGAGAGAGAGAGAGAGAAAAGATAAATGTCGTCTACCCTTAAGCCCCTAGTTCTGGTTCTTAACCATGTATTATGGAGAATAGCTGGTTAAAGAATTCAGTCAACTGAATTCTAGTTTCACACTGAAACTAGAGCCAGCCCCAAGACTAAACTTGGGGAAATCCTAGTATCCTTAAATGCAGATGAGTTATGTTCTTTCATTCAGCAAATGCCAGGCCCTGGTAGACTACTGGATAAAACGGTCAGGACTTGAAAGTCCAGAATTGAGAATAAATCCTTGAGCAGCTGGCATCCCTGCAGCCATTTTGAACCCTGCTCCCTAATCCCTTTTCCAGTATCTTTCCTACCAGCTGTGTTTAGTCAAATGATAAAGGATGCTAATAGAAGAAACGGGTACAAATGATTAAATTTCCCAGGGATACAAAAAAGAAACATGAGCAAACAGGTTCATCAAAGATGAGATTCCACAGTGGTGCTAATGCGTTATTACACACTACATGTCTCCAGAGGGAAGAGAGCATGTGCGTCATATTTCTGGAACTTACATGCCAATGGGACATTTTCATGTACAAAAGATCAGAACTATAGCTCCTGGGAACAGTTTTTAAAATGCTTTCTTGGGATGTGGGAGATAGATCAATGGGTAAAAAGCTCACTGTGCAAATATGAGGACCTGAGTTCAGATCCCCAGTACTCAGCATACAAAGTACACAGCACATGTCTATATCCCCAGCTCTGAGGTGAGGAAGGGGCGGCAGGCAACTTCCTGAAAGCTCACTGGCCAGCCAGTCTAGTCAAAATGGTGAGCTACGGATTCAGTAAGAGACCCTGTCTCAAAAAATGAAACAGAAAGCTTTGGAGGAAGACACCCAAGGTCAGTCTCAGACTACCTCCCACACGCACTTCCTTAATAACTCTGGAATAACTTTGTGCTCTGACAGTCACTGCAGGGGGGAGCTGGGTCACACAGTTTGGGTTGGCTTCTAAAGCTTTACTGATTAAAAAAGAATGTTCCTTGTTCTCCAGGTGAGAACAGCAATGGACCCAACAATTGAGAACACCACAGCTGGACAGTCCTGGGCGGTTAGCATCTAGAGAATCCACTTAAAGAAAGAAAAAGAATATTCTGACTTGTTTGCTAAAGAGATCTAACAAGACAGCACTATAAAAACGTGGATAATAATCATCAATCTGATATTCTATGAAGAACAAAAAAATTAATGAAAGATATACAAAAGATACATTTTCTGTCTTACTGAGAAAAGAATATAATGTACAATTAATATGCTTTTCAAATTACTCACAAGGAACATGGCATAGAAAGCAGTAATTTAAAACGCTTTCTTCAGCAAACCTTTCATTAGAATGTAGAAAATAGTAGCAAATAGCTCTAATCTTGATCTAACCAGTTCTTCCCTTTATAGGATGCTCATGAATAGGTTAAAGAAAAAAAAAAAAACCTAGTAACTAGTGAGAGGAAAAGAGACTGTCCACACAAACACACCAGAAATATAAATAACTAGTACAAGATAAAGGTAAAACTGATAGAGAGCACAGAAATCCTTATGTGAATGGAAGGCTTGAGCACAGAAGGCACCAAACATAAGGAAATCTTTTTTAAGAATATGTGAATCTCCCTCCACGCCTCAGAAGCAAAAATCGGGTGAACCATGAGCCTCCCTTTATCTTCAAAAGCCTGCCTTCAAATATCAAGGGTTGGGGAAACATTTCATTTCACTTCTTCCGCAGTAGATGGTGAAATACTCCTTTTTTGTTTTTTTTTTCTTAAAGATACAGTGTATTTTTCTCAAGATACAGTGGGCAAACCCCCAGAGATATATGATGAAATAGCTTCATTTTTAAAATTCAGGAGGTATTTTACATCTAATAAAAAAAATGAACAGCCTTGGAACATACAAACAAAATAAGATCTGATTAAAAAATGTTATGGTTATGATGGACTATGTCAATGTTTTTTATCTATTCACTGTATCTGGTAGACATGCAAATATTGGACTATATTAGCAAAACTTCAAAATCACTATGGAGCAAATGAACAGCATTGTCCTACATGTCATTTGATAAGCCTTTGATGAGAAGAGAGTACATGTGGGATGAGAATTATAGCAAGTAAGGCCTTAGTCATGGCCTAGGACAAAGGGAGAAGGAGCTGTCCTCATGAAAGAAAACAATACAATCAGCTGACATACAGCTTTAGGATGTGTTTCAGAGATACCACATGAGAAGTAGAGAAGGGAAGGTAAACTTCTAGGACCCAAACTGAGAGAGAATCCAGGAGACAAAGAAAAAGACCGAGTCAACGGAGGAAGGCACCCTGGGCAGCCTGCAATTGCCCCCAGAGTGAAGGAAGCTGAGACAGCCATGGTCCTTCATCCATCCAAGGCTATGGCCCTCACATAATAGGATGTGGATTCCTCCACTGATCGCAAGTCAGTTTGCTCATGAGTCTTTCACTTCCTCGAGGCTCAGGCCTTCCTTCACCTGGGAGTACACAGCATAGCAGTACAGAAGGGTACATGACTTGATAATCATAAAGCAGCCCTCTAGCAGCCTACCAACAGAGGAGAGTAGAAGATTCACCAGTGAGTCTGGAAGGGTCCAAGGATCCCAGCAGAGGTCTAGTGAATGACACTAAAATCCACATAAGAAAGCCGAGAAAAAGAAAAACAAATGTTAAGGCTACCCCCACTATTTCATTTCCATTCTCTTTTCTCTCTTAAAATGGATATTTCTGTCCAATTTTCTCCTCTAAAAGATAAAACTAATGGCTTCAAAATGTAGCCCTTGCTGGATATCATCCAGAGCTTTTCCAGCAAATGTTAAAGCTAGCAGCAGACTAAGAAGTATTTGAAATGGCTGAATAGATCACTAATTATATTCACTCCTTGCCAGGAGAAGAATAGGAAAGAATGTGACTCATTTGTTATCTGAAGACAAAGTCTCCATCCAAACCACAGTCATTAGTTAGACCTGATGTAGTATGGCCAAAGTCTACTGGTGCGAGAAAGTCTGGGCTGCCCACAGGTCACAGGGGTACCTCTCTTTGCATGGTACAGCAGCAAATGGGCTAGGCTGAGCATTGTCACCTGGTAGGCAGTTGGTAGAGGGTTTACAGCAGCCAACCTTGGCCTCACCTTCCCTGCCCAGGTCAGTGCGGCACTACCTTTGCATTGACAACTTTATAACATGGTGCCTCTGTGTAAGAATCTTCCTTAAGGCCTCACTTCGTCTTGAAGCACATATATATACATATGTGTATAAAAAAGTATAGATCAATTGTCTTAATGTTTACCAAAATGACATACTGTAGCTCTTAAGAAAGACAAATAGATACCACAGTTATAGACAACCAGCTGTACAGAGACAAAGACCTTATGAGATCATGACGTAGCCTATTTTCACTAGATACATAAGCTGCAGATCCAAATCCAGTGTCTTGGCTGTGAACTACTTAACTATAGTTAATCCCTTTATAAATCACATCCCCTCTTCTGTACCCTTCCGAATCATTGTGACAACCTCAGTTTTCCTGTTTATATTCCTCACTGAATGACAAGTTGCTTCTTCCGTTTTGTGGCCCCTGCCTCTTGGGGAGGGGTCTCTAATGCATCCTCTAAAACTCAATGGTAAAAAGTTCTCAACAAGTGTATGAAATAATGCAGCAATTAAAACAAAGTCCAGTCATCTCTTATTATTAGCAGCACTGTGGTCTATGAAGCTGCTGTGTATGCAAAATTAGCCAAGTCTATTGCTCCTAAGAGAAATAAAAGATCAGGTTCCCAGGAACCTTTGGTCACATTCTCATTAGCTGGAACATCATTTGCAATACAGGTTCATTTGTCAACTTCCTTGTAAAGTGAGTCGGTTTCATCGGCATTGAAAACAGCCCTTCTACATTACCCTTCTCAATGTAAGACTTGCAAGTGTTTTGTAAACTCTTCTACAGCATCCAGAGCTGCAGAATCCACCCTATCTGCAGGCTTAACATCTTTCACACCACATCACCTCTTAGAGTAGGCACATCAGTCAAGCAATGCTAACCAAGAAGGGCTTCAGACTCTCCTGACTCTGAACAGCATAATTAAACATTTCCTTGGCCTTCAGCCTCATGCCCATTGTGTCCACCACACCAAAGTCACAAATCCAGCTGTTTTTCTATCTTCTCCATAGCTTCATCATGACCAGAGATGGTACTTTAGCACTTTGGGAGATGGCATCCTGCCCATATCAGCCAGTTCCCCCTCTTTTCTCTGCATGTCCTATATTACTGGTTCATTAACATGGGGCCAATGGCCAACAGCACTCTAACTCATAGCTCAACAAGATTATCTAACACACTATTTATTCCCACAGAGTCCAAGCAGCATTCTTGATCTTAGTAATGACACTAGATGGCAACTCACCACAGTGTTTAAGAATATTTTAAACAACAAAATTTTACAAGAAGAAAGCAAAAAATGTAAAACAAAAAAATGTTACGTCAAATGCAAACAGGACATTCATTGAGATCCCCTTCACTGGCCTCAACAGGGAATGTGTCAGTGGGCTGTAAAAATTCAAATTTTTACAAGTCTGTGTTTCCATGAATGACTATGAAAGTGATATATTGATTTGGGGCCAATAATCAAGTTTAATAAAGGAGTGGATGTTTAAATACAGAATTAGAAAAGATACTGTGGGGGTAAAGTTCAGAGGGAAGAATTTTAAGAGTCAAATAAAGTCACACATAGAAAGGGTTAGTACAGTTTTGCATCCATGGTTTTTAATTGATAGCCTCTCACTCCGGGGCTGAGATGACTCATAGGAAAGAGGTAGTTGCTTTATAACCCCTTAGTGACAGAGAAGACCTGTAGATATGGTGGTAGATGAAAAGCAAAGCATTTCAGGAAGAGGAAACAGTATAAATAAAGACAAAATGTCAAAATATGGAAGGGGGACAAATTTGTGTAGAAAAGTCAAATTTAGGATAATTTAAAGAATGTCCGTAAACTCCTTGCTAAGAACTCTGGATACAACTCTCCATGAATAGCAAAACAGTGAGCTCAGCTGTTTTCAGAGCTCATTTTCAAGACAATGTTTCCAGACCCTCCAGTACTTGCTTTTGAACTTCCGTGGCATTCCACAAAACCAAAGTAAGAATTCTGTACCTAAAGGGTCTTAGGATGCCCTCATCCACCAGGAAAGGGCTTCTTACCATGACAAACTAGAGGAAGCTAGAATGACTGGGAATCTTCAAGACAGTAACTGGCCAGTTATGTTTATCAAGAGTCTCAAGGGACACATAAAAGCCCATCTTATGAAGCAGTTAATTATGTGTGTGTGTGTGTGTGTGTGTGTGTGTGTGTGTGTGTATGCATGATATATGCATAAACATGTCCTCATGCATATATAAATTTTTAAGGGAGCTCTGTGTGTGTGTGTGTTTGTGTGTGTGTGTGTGTAATATGTCTGTGTGTACATTCTGAGTATGTGTATGAATGTACATATGAGTATATGTACGTGAACATGTGTGCAGCTAACTATAAAGGGAACATTAATTACCCCCCCCTTCTCATAGGGGGCTCCCCCTCTCACTCATGTCCTTTTTCCTGGTTTCATTCTAGCCTCTTCTGCTGGTCCAACATACATAGGAACATGAGCTCAGGACAATTGTTCTTACCTGTGTGCTTCCATTGTTTTTCCTTCGTAAAATGGGGCTGAAGCTCTCTGCTTGTTGGCAAGCTCCTGACTCAGCAGCCACAGAATACAATACAAGGATTTCTGATTTTCTGGAACCATTTACCAGCTTCTAGAGTTATCACTTCTTACTGTAAAGATCTTATACCATGAACTCCTCCACAGACCCCCAAATTGCAAGTTATTTTTAATACACACACACACACACATATACACACATACACACACAGACAGACAGACAGACAGACACACACACACACACACACACACACACACACACACACACACACACATCACTATCCCAGAGACCTAGAAAAGGCTTTGCCTGTTTCTAGAAGGAATAAGTAAGCATTTTAAAAGTCCTCACCCAAACTGCATAGCTGACCCCATCCACAATCCCACAGCTATCCACCATCCACAGGCTTCACTTGGTGCATCCAGGGTTTAAGGAAATCTGAGTAAGCAACATTACATGAGAAAAGAGATTGTCCAGGATTTGGTAACGACTAGAATAAAATGGGTGCAGCATGTGTGGGAAGAGATACAGACACAGAAAAGATGGTATGCTCAGGAATAAGGGTGAGGTCAAGGAGTCCAGCCCTTTCCGGGTGTCAGCAAGGTGACTCTGAATACTTTTTAAGTAAGATAGTCCTCCTCAGATAGGCATTTGAGAACTATCATTCTTTTTTTTTATCCCTTACATAATTAATTTATTTTATTTGTTTATTTTATATCCAGGGGTGAGGGAGATCTACCATTCTTATTCCAACTAAAGAAAGGTGTGGAGAGGGCAAAGGTGAGAAGCAATTGTGAAACCAGCCATTGAGAGATGATAAGTAGCTACAAAGAAGAAAAGGAGAGGCCCGTTTTGAAGAGTTGACAGCAGTTGATAAGGACGTGGCTTTTGAGGGAGACTCTAAGGAGTAACCTGGAGCAACTGGAATAAATACAGCATGCCTTCAACCGAAACGGGAAATGCACAGAAATATAAATGATATGCAAAAATTCAACTGAAGCCATGTTCATTTTAAGGCTCACAGGCAGCTAAATAAAAATGTCTACCAGACACTTTGAAGTTCACATCCTGGCCCTCAGAGATCAGAGATGTGAGTTGGTGTAATACACCAATTTTGGTATTGGTCTAAAGATGGAATTGGGGTTCTAGGAGTGATAAAGCTAATGAAATCAATTTAATCGGGGTGCAGAACATAAGAAAAGAGAGGCACTGGACTAAAGAAATGGGAAGGAATGACGTTGAGTGGGACTGTAGAATGACCGGAAGACAATCATGAGAGAGTGGTGTGTCAGGACACAATGGGAGGAGGAGCACATGTGGAAGGAAGGGGCGGGACCAGAAGTATAAAACTCCCTGTGATTAGATCAAATGCCAAAATGAGAAAAACAAGCTTAATGGTGGATCAGCAAAATGAATTCCTCTCCCAGGCAGAGCACGGGCTGTGAGGTACTGAAGGCTGAGCTCAGTTACCTTCACATAAAGAGCTTCCCAGATGCAGTGATCCACACGGAAGCACTGGGTTGAGTTCCCAGTTCAGTCAAAGACAGGGAGGAGGGATTATATGAGCAAAGGGTTCAGGACCATGAGAAGGAGACCCACAGAGAGAAGGCTAACCTGAGCTATCGGGAGCTCACTGACTCTGAAATGACAGCTGGGGGAACCTACATGGACCTGAACCAAGCCCTCTGAATGCGAATGAGAAGTTTGTGGGGTCTCTTGCAGTTGGACCATTGTTTTTATTCCTGGTGCATGAACTGGTATCTCAGAGCCCGTTCCCTATAGCAAACCACCTTGCTCAGCCTGCATAGTGGGGGGACTAGACATGCCGCACAGAACTGACTCACCCTGGGAGTCCTTACCCTCTCTGAGGAATGGATGGGGGTGGGAGTGCGGTGAATCTGCAGGAGGACTGGGAAAAGGCAAGGGGGGGGGGGGGAATAAAAAAATTCAAATAAAAAAGTTTAAAAAAGGAGCTCCCATTGAAGTCTGAATAGTAGAAGAAATCTCATGGTGTGGCGAAGAAGAAAACGATCCAAATCGATATGTAGAGGCTTGTGTTTATAAAGAAAAGTTGGAGAAGAAATGATAACCAGGAAAAAACAGAATGATGCTAAAAGGTTGTGACAGGAAAAAAAAAAAAAAAAAAGTCATGAATTGCCCTGCAAACGACCAGCTGAGGGAAGAGAATGGATCACAAACAGAGCCTGAGCAGGGAAATAAGGTAAAAATTTTGAACATGAAATGTGTTCTTGACACATTTCTGCTCTTATTTTTTCCACAGCATCAGTAACCTTTAAAAAGGGTTTTCATGACCTTTATAAAAACTAAGTTCATCGGAGGGGGGTGGGGGGGGCTTATGACAGAGCCTAGAGAATAGAGAGCTCACACCTGTTGAGACACTGAACCCTCGCATGGCTGGGCATGTTCACACATTATCTCATTTAACCCACTCAGTGCCATGAAGTTTCATTCCTACTTTACATAGGTGGAGACCGAAAGGCAAATTGAATGGAAAGACAAATAGTCACTGGCAAGAGAAAATAAGAAGTGGGTGTGGTGAAGGTAAATAGGAAACTGCATAAGGAAGCTGAGGTAACTGATCCAGCAGGCCATCCAATGTGTGGTTGTCATGTGTCTACCCTGTGCATTCGATAAGCACAGAGTGTGGAGAACTTGCAAAGGGCTATACTTTCACTGTTAGGGCTTACCAGTGAGGATGAGGCGCAAGACTCACGACACTTGACACCCCTCTTGAAAAGCCAATAACTCAGAAGAGATGGGTGGGAGCAGTGTGTAACAAGGAGCTTAAAAGCTTAGTGGATGCTCGGGATGTTGCAAGGACTAACACAAGAACCAAAATCCATGAAGCCAGTTTTGATGAAAGGGGTGATCCTTAAAAAGACTGAGAGAGATGAGGGATGAGGTAAATGCAGGCAACTAATAGACTGGGAAGAGAGCAAGCTGAGAGAAATGGAGGGTGAGACTAGACACGTACAAATGAGCATCACAAGAAATCACAACCACATAAGCTAAACAAATGCTTTAGTGATGTATTGGATGCCTAATGGATGCATTGAGACTTATCAGATACTCACATTTTCCTTAGCCTTGTTTGTTTCTGATGACATTTGGTGGGACAAGACTTTTGGGAGTGAGTATGTACAGAGGGCGTTAAAGAGCAGCACATCTCATGGGATGGGAATCTACGTAAGATACTCTGCGCCGAGAATTCTAAATAATGAAGAATAATGAGCACCTCTTGATGAGAGAGGCGGATAGCTGGATGACAGATCAAATGGACTCAGAACTAACTCACTTTAGGGGGAAACAACTGGCCTTTCACAGTGCTAAGTATGTCTTATGTATAAAACAGGCTTTTATATATAAACTTAGCTTAAGGATACCAATGATCTAAAAGTTAATAGAGCATTGGTACCTGGGGCTCAGGAAATATGTTCCTAAAGTCAATATGCAGGGACGTCACCATATCTCAGTGTCAGTGACTAAAAGGTTATTAACTAAACAATACCAAAGTCAATGTCAATTAAATCCATACAAGGAGTTGGTGTTAATCATGAAGATATAAAAATAAGCAATAAAAATATTAGTAATATTACACAAAAAGAAAGACCTCTATTGAGTTCAATAAAATTAAATCTTCCCATGGACTGTGAAATGAGAATGAGGTATTTATTTACTTATTTACTTATGTATCTGTGTGTGTGAGTATGTGCATGTGTGATTGTGTGCATATGTGTGTGAGTGTGTGTATGTGGATGAGAGTATTTCTATGTGTGTGTATGTGTGTGAGTATGTGAGATTGGTGTGTCTGCATGTGTGAGTGTGTGTATGTCTGTGTATGTGTGTCTCTATGTGTGTGAGTGTGTGTATGTCTGTGTATATGTGTGTGTGTGTCTGTGTATGTCTATGTATGTGTGTCTCTGTATGTGTGTCTGTCTATATGTGTGTTTCTGTGAGTCTATGTATGTGTGCGGGGGGGGTGTGTGTATGTGTCTGTATGTGTGTGGGTGTGTGTGTCTGTGTGAGTGTGTCTGTGTGTGTGTCTGTGTGTATGTGAGTGTGTATGTGTCTGTATGTGAGTGTGTGTGATTGTATGTGTGTCTGTATGTGTGTGTCTATGTCTGTGTGTCTTTGTCTATGTGTATGTGTGTGTGTGTGTGTGTGAGAGAGAGAGAGAGAGAGAGAGAGAGAGAGAGAGAGAGAGAGAGAGTCTATAAGTGCCATGGGGGCTTGTGTGGAAATCAGAACAGCATGCAGGAATCCCTTCTCTCCTTTGACAAAGTAGGTCCCAGGCCATCAGGCTGGCGTCAGGCCATGAAGCTGGCTCTGGAAACTCAGAGTCAGATCTCAGGGAAAGGCTGAGATATCATAGAGAGGAAAGACCACAGTCAGATCTCACCCAGCTGTCTTCCAGCTTCCTCAGCCTCACTCCTCCTGGCTTCTTCTGCCTGCTCTGTCTTTCTATGCCTGCCTTAAATACCCTCTTCTCCCAGTTGTTTCACATCCAGGTTAAGATTAAAGGCTTGGGCTACTACTATTTGATAGTTAGCCTTGAACTCACAGAAACACAGAAAGAGCTCCTCTGCCTCTGGAGTTATTGGAGTTATGGGATTAAAGGCATAGGTCACCACTGTATGCCTGGGAGCCTGGAACTCCTCAGTAAACCAAACTGGCTCAAACTCAGACCTGCTGGGATTAAAGGCGTAGGTCACCACTCCTGGTCTTTCCCTGTGCAGGGGTTAAAGGTGTGAGTTACCACTCTCTGATCCTCCTGGATTGACTGTGGGTAGATCTCTTTTCTGATATTTCAGACTGGTTTTATTAAATATATAACATATCACCACAGGAATTGTTTCTGTCAGCCAACCACCAGGCTAACTTGTGTAACCTTATAAACATTACTCTCACCCAATCAGCAAAAGTGAGCCCCAGGGCAAACATCCAGAGCACCTGTAAAGGGGTAAAGCATGTCTGCCACCCACCTAAGTATCCCAAGGACAGGCCTAAGTGTATAGCTCCAGCTTTGAGGGGCTAAAGACTTGACTCAAAAGAAGAAATACATGAAGACCAAGAGAGAGGTAAGAATTATGATTATTGCCTTATACTTCTGGTGAGAGATGTGGCTTGAATAATGGCTATAAACAGAGACTATCTTAAATCTCTTTATGTTAATCCCTGTCCATAATAAACACTCCATAGATAATCGCTATTCCTCCTAATATATAATATGCTTACTTTAGGTACTTTTCCAAAACTCAAGTGTCATGGGAGATCCCAAAACATAAAGACTGATTTGTATCTAGCCACAGACCTGGCTTTCAGGTACAGTTTGAACCTTCCTAGTAGAACATAACTTAGTGTCTTCAGACAAGCTGAGTATCATTTAAGACAGCTGGTTTAGATCAGTGACCCTGTTATTCAAGTCTCCCCCTCAACAGGAATTTGCAGAAGTTTAAACTGAAGATGAGTCATTCTCATTTAGGATCTTCCCCATCTTGAAACTGCATCCCTCCGTATGTTTTGGTTATATTTCTCTTTGATGGACAAACAGATTCAGCTGTTTCCACCCCTTAAGGGCCCCAAGACATCCTGGGCAGACTTCTTATAACTCACCCTTCCTGCAGAGAAAGGAGAGCCAAAGAGCAGGAGGACCCATGTTTTCCTTCTGATATTAGGCTCCTTTTGGCAAATAAGACAGAGCTCCTTGGGCCACAGAATCTACACAGAAAAAGGAAACGAATGGCATTTGGATAGTAAGTACAGTTTTTAAAGGAATCACAGGACAGGGCATGGAAAAAGAATTATTGAGTGAGTAGTACCAAGTTCATTAAAACTATGACTCTTCCAAAATTCATATTGACACATTCTAGGATACCACAAAGTCATAATTATCTATCTTGTTTTATTTGCTTTTATGTGTAACAGACATTGGGAGTTTTTTCAAGCTATAATTTACTTTAATAATTATCTTAATTATACATATTTCTAAGTATAATCATCATTCTATATATGTGTATGCAATGTATAATGGAAAAAGAGTGGTTACTGGCATTCCTATTTCACTCGGTATGAGTTTTGTTGGTCTGTCTGTCTTCAAATCAACAATACCAAAGCCAAAGCCACACAAGGAGATCAATGTTAATCACAGAGGCTTGGAAGTAAGCCATAATAAATAATAGTTATACTTTAAGACCTTCAAAGACTGGTACTGGTTTTCTTTTTTGGTTGGGTTTTTGTTTGTTCAATACACTATTCAACCCCTTCAAAGATTTCAAAATGGTAATGACCCATGTAGCCAAGGCTGGCCACACTACATATATGTATGTGAGCTTCTGATACTCTTGCCTCCACTGGCCTGTGTATTGACATGACAGTCGTATGCCACCAGATCAGTTTATATACCACCGAGAACCAAACACAGGACCTGCACAGCCCTTCCAGCCCTTCCTTGGGCATATTTTTATTTTTAAAAAATGTCTTGGTATGTTTGCTACTAGGGATTAAACCTAGAACATTATATTATGCATGCTGAGCAAGTATTCAACCACTGAGCTATGCCATCAACCTATTAAGACATTTTTAAATATTATATAATACATCATATGTCTTATTCAAGATCATGACCAGTTTATAATTCAATAATCAAGTCACACTTGAACACTTTCTTGACTGAGCAGTGTGATTTGGAACATCATACTGAAGACAATTTGGTATTAAAAATACAAAGATAAAGTCTCCTGAAAAATAAATGGCAAATTTCTATTTATCACTCTATCAAATAGGGTAGCTTCCTTTCTGTAGTCAGAACATTATATTTTATCCATCCATTTGATACTTAATCTATAATAGACCAAATATTGAAAACATCTACTGCCAGCTGGCCTTGAACCTGATAGACCTTTCCTTTTGTTCAAATAGAACCTAATGTGCCTTCTCAAAAGACATCATCAAACAGCATGAACAGATTCCTAGAGGAAGGTCCACAGAGAAATGTCCATTTTTCTTGCCAATAATAATTCTATTGAAAATAGATTTCCAATCTGAGTAAACATAGCTACTTTCATCAGTCACCATACTTCCTATTCAGCTTTTATATCTATCACCTCTAAAAATGGAAAGAATTTCGAGAGAACTTCAAATATCATCACATTCATAGGCTACATCTATATTCAAGTATAGTTTATAACAGAAATCAATAAATTAAAAAGATTAAGAATTTCTCCCATCCAAAAGACTGTTAACTACAGACACATCCCCTGATTGACAAGATAGGTTTTATTAGAGTAAAACAATTCTAGCAACGATAAATGTGAGTCCCAGTGTGATCTAGCCACATCCCCTTAAGCTGTCTCACAATTTCATATGGCTCATGTGACTGAATGCGGGGCTGCAATAAATATTGGCAGCAAAAGAGGTCTCTGAACATACACTAGAACAAAAGTTATTTCAGAATCAAGTGTGTGGTGAGCCTGGAGTGTTCCTGGAAGGGCTTGCCCATGTAAGATCACGCAACTTCACACAGTTCTGAAACCAATACCGTGTTTTACACTGCATAACCATCAGGCTACAATGACAATGAATGCTTTATGACACCTTTCAGCTCAACTACTGAAAGGTTCAGCAGTAGTATGGTGTGAGCTATAGTGTTTTTTCCTGTACATACAATGTATTCAGTTCTTACATAAACATTATTCATTATTGAAAACAAAAGGCTTTGAATGTTTTCTAATCATTCCTCAGTGTGGCGCTATTGAGGTAGTGCATGTTAGGATTGGACTATGTTAGAAAGTTAGATCTTTAAAATTGCTATTTGAATTTCTAAATTCACTCACATTTAAAAAGAAAAGTGCTCAGTGAAGATGACATTAGGACTCGGATTCTAGTTCTCTTTCTCAAGTGGCCCTAAGCATACTTCTGCCATTATGTACCGCGTATTTACTTGGCACAGTATTATAGGCATTGAGTCGGAGTGTCAATCAACTCTGATATGTATTTAAGATGATCTACATCCATGCCACAGGATCAAAAATTCAGCCAAGATTTAATTTCTTTATGTAAAAATGAACACATCAATCTCATTACTATGCAAATTTAAATTTGCTTTCAGCTTTATAGATTTGCTTTAGATTTAAATCTAGATAGATTTGTGAGTTTATGTGTATCACATTGTGCAAATGTACTTGGAGACCAGAGAGTGTTGGATCCCTTGGAACTGGAGTTACAGGCAGTTATGAGCTGCCTGATATGGGTTCTGGGAACGGAACTGAACCAGGTCCTCTGCAAGAGCAGGAAGTACTCTTAACTGCTGAGCCATCTCTCCAGCCCAGTTTTCATCTTTATAAGTGATAAAATTAGATAGATACCTTAGAATTGTTTTAAAACAAACTGTTTTATAGTTTATTAACAGTAAGTGTTTTATATATAATACCTATTTTATGTAGTTGGAGTCAGGTAAAAATTCTCAAGTGAAAATGGTCCATGAGTAGAAAAGCCCACATCTAGAAAAGCATGCAGTCATGGAAGACAGAGTCGCTACTCTTAGGGACAGTTCTGCAACATGATACTTTAAGACAGCCAATGAAAGTGAATATAAAAGTGACATGGATAAGACATTGCTCCAACCCATACCAAAGTACTTTGATAGAAACCAGATACCATCCATATACAGTCACCAGCATATCTCACCCCCCTACACTTCAGTATTTCCCTCAAGATGCAATTATTCATCTGATTTTGTTTACTTTGACTAAACTTAGTCCATAAAATTCAGAAGATTTGAAAACATAACATTTAGAAAACAAAAGTATGGATGGTGGTGCACACCTTTAATTCCAGCACTGCGAGACAGAGGCAGATGGATCTCTGAGTTATAGGCCCGCCTGGTCTGCAGAGTAAATTCCAGGACAGCCAAGGCTATATAATAAGACCCTGTGTTGAAAAGAAAAAAAAAAGTCATTGTTTCTTATGTGTGACCTTACATAAAATGTAATCCCATAGAGCAAAGTACCTTGTACTTGGCCTCTGCCTCTGGAGAGGTTCCAGAGTCCCTGGATTCTGTACATAAAGATAAGTATAGAGATGATTCACACATTCCTAGTATTCCTTTACTCATCAACCTCTAGGCAGTGATTCTCAACCTGTGGGTTGTGACTCCTTAGGAAAACCTCTATCTCCAAGCAGATTTACATTATGATTCACATAAACAGAAAAAATAAAGTTATGAAATAGCCATGAAAAGAATTGTATGATTGAGGATCACTACAAGATGAGGAGCTGTATTAAAAGGTTTGCAGCATTAGGAAGGTTGAGGTCATTAGGAAGGGGCACAAAGGACAGAATTAAATGACACAATTTATTTTCTGTTTAACAGGGTTCTCTTCTTTATAGGTTAAATACTAAAATCCTAGAGCTTGAGAGCTGGAAAGGGCCTCAGAACAATAAAACTCCAAACGCAAAGTCTGAAAGTTCAAGATGTGGTTTCATCATGCAGCCAAATGAACAACACGGCCTTCTAAATCAGTGCCTCCCAAGTTTTAATGGGCATGTGATCACTGGAGGGTCTTTCAACAGCGTAGACTCTGACATGATAGGTCTGGGAGGGACCCCAAAGTGCAGTCCTAACCTGCTCTCAGGCAAAGCAGATATTGCCAGGCATAGATGACAGACTTGAAACAGCCAGGGTTCAGAGGTCAGCTAGCCCAATGGCTATCAAACTGTTCTCTGCATGCTAAGTTTCAGAGGCCAATGCTGGCCTCAGCTCTCTAAATCCTACATTTAATTTGTTAGTGACAAGGTTTCCCTGAGTCCATATCCATTGCCCATTTTTCACACTGTCTCTTCCAATTAAACTTTATTTATTTAAACAGAACATATTATCTCAATGACTGACTTCACCATAGTAAGTACTGAAAATGTGAACTGAAGAATATGAGCCTATTTTACATAAATCAGTTTGTTTTAACAAAAATATATACTTTTTTTTAAAAAAAAAAGTTTTTAAATGTTATAGATGGGGAAATTGAAACCTAGTAAAGACCACTAACTTTATGTCATATTCTGTTGTAGGCCAGCACAATTTCCACCCACCCATTTGTCTTATGTAATTTAAGAGGAACCAACCTGGCTGAGGCCCAAGTCATGGAGATGCAATTAAACTTCAGCTCTGCTCATTTATATGCCATTATTCCAACAAAGAAAGCTGGTTATAATGAGATCAATCCAGTTTTACTGGTTAATACTGGTCCTGAGTGTGACTCCGTTTATAATTACACAAAAGTATTTATAAAAGCTTCAAGAAGAAAATTGTGATTCAAAGAAATTTTCATAAGCCCATGAAAGACCAAGCTCAGAATTAAAATTAAAAAAAAGCAGAGAGAAAGACATTAAAGTGAGGAAGGGGACATTCAAGGAGAACCGTTGAGGATCTCAGAGCTGTGCCGGCATCTTGAGAGCAGCTACTATTCTAACAACAATGTTGTGCACAGAAAGCTACAGAAACCAGAACTCAATCTGGAGTCATGGACAAACTTAGAACCAAGCCTTGATTCACAGGGACTCAATAAAGAACACCGATCTGGGTTGGCATCAGATTTCTACCTAATACACGTGTGTGATTATAGACACAGTTACAGATCTGCTTGTCCTTGCTTATGACAATGTTGGCACGGATACACCTCACACCTTTATGTTCATTTTATCCTGAGACCTCATTGAGTTGAGGTTCTTATTGCATTCTAAGTAGCCACATGGGAGTGAGCCATGGAGTACAGACTCCCATGGGAAGCACGCTGCTGGGCACGTAAAAGCAATGGCAGGATGAAGGAGGCAGAACTCTAGAAGATACTCTCTCTGACTCTGACAGCTAAGGAATCGAGTGAGTGGCATTCTGGGTAGGAGCCCCTCAGAGATGTTGACTGCTGTGGAAAAAAATATGCTGAGCAAGAAACTGATAAGACATCAGAACAGAGAGGAGTGTGATACACAGAGATTAACACAGCCACACAGACCTATTTGCATACAATGGGAGACATGTATGCATGTTATAAGTGCATCTTAGGGCACAGGATGCCACTCAAGCAGTACCTGTGGCGTTTATGAAGAGTCTAATGGCAAAGCAGGGTTGGAGTAAGCGAAACCAAGCAGGTAGAACGCTGGGGACTGGCAATATCAGGAGCCACTTCACCCATTAGCATCCCTGAGCAAGGAAGACACACCTAGAGAATTCCTGTAGGACCTTTAGCTGAAGATAAGGCTTCCTTAGGACATGGATGTTGGGTTAAATCACTGACCACCCCATGGCCCCAAAAGAAGAGCTTGGGTATTTCCTCCAAGACTCTTATATCTGGACCTTTGGGCAGTTTCATGGAACCCAGAGTCACCAAGGGTGGATATGGAGAAGACAGATTCTGTGAACTGGGACATCTTCCTCCCAACAACCTCATGAAATACTGTGGTCCAGTGAGGTCTTTGCCCCCCAGTACACGGTATCTACTGTAGGTGTCCATGATATATCCCCTTTGGAAATCACCTTACGCCAGCTCTCTTCTAAAACTAAACCCTCTATATGATTTATACAAGGAATCTCTGACCTTAAGTACAATAGCTTTGTCCACCCATATGGGTAGCAAGCCCTTTGAAGGCTTGTCTGCCCCCAGAAGCCTACTTAGCAAAATAACATCAGTGGCCCTCACTGCGCAGGATTGACCTCAGCAACCTAACAGTTCAACAAGGATGTCATTGGGAACCCTCCACTATGCGTTTACTTTTGTCCTGATGGCCTGTCCTCTGTGCCCTGCCTCCCGATTAGTAGGATCCTTACCCTTATGTGGTATACATCCAGCCAGCTCAGAGATCTGCAGTCTAAATAGTTCACTGCCATTTGTAAATTAGATGCTACCCTTTAAGATCTCTGGAGAAGCCTCCAAACAGGATGCACTGCTTTTCCTTCTTTTAATGGCAACATCCAGTAGCAGGTCTCTACTTTTACAACTAGGTCCTAGAAACAGTTGCATTTTCAGAGTGAACACATACTGACCACGAGGTCCACCATGGCCCCACCAATGCTGCTTCATTCACTGACAATGGTGGACTTTTTAGCATTCAAGTTCAAGATCTTTGATGTACACCACCAAAGCTGTAAGTGTCCCTGCCTGCTTCCTGTCCTCCAGCCAATCTTCCCCTACTGACTGTAGGCAGAGTTTACTTAGAAGGCACCAGTACCAGACAAACATTCATCAAAATATAAATCAGAACTCACGGCACAGTCAACAGACCACAGCAGCACCCGAAGAAGGACTGGAGTCCGGAACGGTGAGGACAGTCGCCGACGCTACCCCAGTCATCCAGGAACCAGGAAGAGAGCGTCCCGTGCCTCCGCAGCCCCCCCTCAATGGGCCCCTCCCCGCCCCCCCCAGGGGGCCCGGCGCCCTGCACAAGTGTCCCCTGGCCCCATCAGCTGACACCTGAATCCCACAACACCCCCCCCCTTTTCCAACCAAGAAGGTTCCAAACCAAGACCATGCACAGTAGGAACTACCATGAGGCAGCATCTAGGAGAGGTCAAAGCACAATTGCCAATCAAAGCCCAACCTACACAAGGTACATCAATAGCTCTAGAATATTGGCAGACAGTAGGGTGCATAGACTTGTCCTGTCTAGGCAGGTTTCGACAACAGATGGCACATCCAACGTGGGTCGATTATCCACTTAATGCCTGAGAAAGTTTAAAAAGGGTTTTAGCAAAAACTGAGCAAAGGCAGCTTCCAAATTGTGTATGTGAAGCGGGTCTTTGTACAAAGAAAGCATGGTCCAGGTCACATTCAAAATGGCGCCGGCGGCGAGCTGGCGGCAGGCAGTGTAAGCTGCAGCTGCAATCAGGCGGGTTCCTGAAAACTGACAGAAGACTCAGTAGCATGTGATTGATTTTAGATTTCTGCTTATTTTGAACAAAAAAGAAACAAATTTTCTTCGTAGCAGCATTTTCTTGGGTGTGCTCTCTTTACTGGCCACGAATAGATACATGGTCCGTCTGAGAGAACTTAGTGATTCAGCCAAATTTGCAAAAACTGTGCTTATTTTTAGAGAATGTATTTTAAAAGCTCTTAAGGTTAGAAGATGATTAAGGATTCACAATAAAACAGATTCAGATAAAAAGAAAAACCTGTAAACGGGTTACAATGTTTGTAAAAGGTACATAGGCTTCAGAGAGAAAAGAAAGAGGTTAGAAAAAGTTTTTAAAGCGAGAAATAGAGTAATAAAAATATAATAAGCCACGTAAAGATGGAAAATAGACACAAAATCTGGATTTTGGTTGTTATTGTGTTTTCTTTTAATTTTTTAACTGTTAATGAGCTAACTGCAAAAGGACAATGGATTGCAAATACAAAGGCTACTAAGTTAAACAAGAATATATATTTTAAAGGTATTTTGATTTTGAAATTTGTGTCTAAGGATTTATTGCTTAGAAAGAGTTCTGCTTTTGTTTCCACAGAAGATGAGAACCTGTGGATTGCTTCCAGGCAAATATGGTTTCATCAACCAAGACCCCCTGAAAAAACCTGATGGAAAGAGATGGCCGTATCAGCTTCAGAGCTGCAGACTGATTCAGCCTCAACAACTGTGAGACTTTCAACGCCCCTTAATCAGCAGGAAGTAGTAACAGAAAACAATGCCCAAATTCCCCAAATATTGTTTCTAGATGTTTGTTTTCATTATAAATGGTTAATGTCATAGTTAATCTCTTTCTAAGAAGAAAAAGGGGATATGGTATATAAATGATTTTTTAAAAATTAGATTATTGAATTTACTTAGATCAAGAAATCAGCTGTTAATCTCAAAATGCTTTACATTGGTATAGATTTTGGTTTATTGTTACAAATTTAAGGTCAATTTTGTTATGCTGTATGTGTTTTTCTATTCTTGTTTAAGGTATGATGTTCATGTAACTGTTTTAAAATTGTAGTGTATAATTAAGAAATGAAGGTTAATAGTCACTTTTGATAATCAAACTTATAGTTAGGTTAGTTAGGATTTTTAGGTATACAAAGATATATTTCAATTAGGTAGGTAATCTTCAAATACTTCTAAGACCTACAGAATATGGCATTTAAAATGTTTTAAGAGCTTAGACTTTTCTGGACAGTGAGACAGGTCTGCTCCTGGCAGCACTAATTTACTTCAACAGGAAAATGGGCATCGAAGAAACTCCATATGGAGTCTACTCTCTTTGTGGCAATGGTTAGCCACTGAATAAGGACCTGTTCTTATATTGACTGCTTGACAATATGCTGTTTAAACTGGACATGCATGTTCCATAAGAAGATGACCTCTGAACTTTGGCAGAACAAGCCTAGATGGTCATTCAGCTTCCTGCTTTGCAGGGAAAACTGTCAGACATTCTTCAGGACTCAAGGAGAAGCAACGGATGAGAATGGGAAGAGCATATTTCCTGCTTCACTGAAATGAAAAGAGACTTTGGGCCTTTAGGCTGAAGATGGATGCCCCAACTTTATTAAAGAACTTTGGGTGACTGTCCAGGCAGATAGGTGTCATCTCTGTCCTTTCTAGCTTTTAGAAGTTGCTTGCACTTCTAGTTTACTTGGGTAAATATGTCCTTCTGTGGTCTTTGATGTAGTTGAAGATTAGATAGTTATAAGTATAGTTTTTCTTAATCATTTAAAAGGTATATTAGATATAAAACTTTAGACTCATAAAGATAAGATAGATGATAGAGTATTTTCTTTAATTTTGCTAAATACAAATAGACTAGATATTGTAACTGTAATTCTTGCTTGATAGCTATTTTGTTATATGTAATTTTGCTATGTTAAAATTGAAACCTTCCTTTTTGATTAGACAGAAAGGGGGAAGTGATGTGGGAATGCATTTATGTATACTATGAATCTCATCTTTAAATAAAAGAGCTGTTCTAGGTCATGGCAGGCACCATAGAAGAAGTGAGAGGAGAATTCAGAGTTTAGGTAAGAGAAGCAAGTGAGAGGAGAATTCAGAGTTTAGGTAAGAGAAGCAAGTGGGAGGAGAATTCAGAGTTTAGGGAGGAGAAGCAGGGCGGAGTTAGGCAGATCGAGCCAGCCGCCCAAGGAGCAACATGTAAGGAACACAGGTGAGCCACGGGCCGGGGCCACATGGCCAACAGATTAATAGAAATGGGTTGATTTAAGATGTAAGAGCTAGCTAACAATGTGCCTGAGCCATCGGCCAAACAGCATGAAGTTAATATAAGCGTCTGAGTCGTTTCTGGGGACCCGGGCGGCTGGGCGGCTAAGCGGTCCCGGGTGGCAGGTCTGTGGGTCTCCGGATCTCTGGCTGCCCGGGACCCGAGAACCCACTACAACAACTGACCTCATGTCTAATCCTGTCAGTTTATTATATGAAACCTTCACTCTGTTATAAACAAACCCATTTCTTCCCTCATCCTTTTTACCCAGTCTCTCTCCTAACCCCTTCTGCAGCTGGTTGACTTGCTTCCCATAAAAAGTTATGTTAAAGTCCAAACTTCTACTGTATGTAAATGTGGCTTTATTTTGAAATAGGGCCCTTACAGGCATTATCAAGTTGAGATCACATCACATTGGGAGACGTCCTTATAATAAGGGGGCATTAAAGAATAGAAGAGTCATAGGACAAAGAACAGAGGCAGAGATTGGAATTACACTTTCTCAGTCATAGAAAGCCAATATTGCTGACAACCCCCAGGAACTAGAAAAGATACATAAGGACCCATTTCCCAGAGCCTCAGAGGAGACACAGTCCTGCCAACATCTTTCTAGTCTCCAGAATTAGAACAAAATAAGTTTCTCGTTTTAAGCTAAGCCACCGATGCTTTGGTGCTTCATTACAACAGCCCTAGAAATCAGTTTTAGGCTCTCTAGTCTCTAGAAGTAGAACAAAATAAGTTTCCTGTTAGATTAAACCACCAGAGTCTGTTTTATGGATAATAGGGATTTATTAAGATACAAATTGGATAGATATACTCATAGATACAGATCAGAGTAAACAGCTAAAGTAGTCCTCTGCCCTGTCTGGGAGAGGGTGCCTTGGCCATCAGGTTTTTGATCATGCCAAAACAGGGGTGCAGACCCCAGTCTCTCACCTTCTATCTAGTCACATACACAGGTAAAGAAGCATCACCTCTTTGGTCTGGACAGCCCAAGCTGAAGGACAGGGCAAGTTCCACTACACTTCCCCTTTATGTCTAAATAAGAAGGTTCTAAACCTAATATAAACTATATGCAATAAGAAACAGCTATCTCTATCTTCTCTTGCTAAATTTCAGAAGTTGCTTGCTTGCACTTCCCACTTACTCTGGTAATATATTTCCCTCATCAGGTCTTTGATGAACTTAAAGACTAGATAGTTATCATTATAATTTTCCTTAGTTATGATAAAAGGTATATTAGATATAAAACTTTATATCACAAACATAGGATATATGAAAAACTAGTTTCTTTAATTTTGCCAAATACAAATAGACTGTATTGTAAGTATAATTTTGCTTATTGACTGTTTTGATATATGTAATCTTACTATGTTAAACCTGAAACTTTCTTTTTTGATTAGACAGAAAAGGTCCAAAAGTGATGTGAGATATCTTTCTGTATGCTGTGAATGTATGTTGCTTCCACTGGTTAATAAAGAAGCTGTTCTGTCCTATAATAATAAGACAGCTTACATCCAGGGAGAAAATTCAGGAAAAGAGAGAGGGAGAAGAAAGGCAGAGTCAGGGCAGATGTTGCCAGCTGCCTGGGAAACACGATGTAATGGAACACAAGTAATTGCCGTGGAGCCACATAGCAAGACATAGATATTGATTGATAGAAATGGGTTGGGTTAAGTTATAAGAGCTAGTTGGTAATGAGTCTGAGCCATAAGTCAGTTTGTAATTAATATAAGCTTCTGAGTAAATATTTTATAAGAGGCTAGAGGATCTCAGATGAAGAGATTTATCCAGACCGTGGGCCCAGGAAGGAAAAAAAAAACTTCAGGCTACAGTTTCTCTTATTTTAAACCACTGATGTTTTGATTTACACAACAGCCCTAAAAAATCAACACACCTTCCAGTAACTAGGATGTGGTTTTAGGAGGGAAATTTCTAGAGAACAATGTCTAGGAAAGATCGTGTTCTTGTTGCCAGGCTGTCTGCTGTTCATCCAACACCACCAGCCTAATTTGCAAGCACTTTCTTCATGGGAAGTTAATGAGACTTCACCATCACTTCTGGCATTGCTGGTGACTTAAGTTTCTATTTTGTATTCTAAACACTGCCATTCTACTGGCTACCCTCACCATGTATGTAGCTGGTTCAGAAAATAGTTGATAGTAGGCACTTCTTCAATGATGTCTCATCTACTTCATTTTAACCAGTTTCCTCCATGGTCATTTAAAAAAAATGATAGTTTTTCCACAAAAGGGATAGTCCCATTTTTAAGATATTCAGCACCCATATCTATTACCTCTCCAAGCAAATTTTCATTATCAAGGACACCTCTCAGTCATCGAAACCTCTAACCCCAAGTCCTTGACACTCCAGGTGAGTTGCACAGGGTCTACGAATATACTAAAATTATATGCATACTATTTCCCCAGGCTTCACCTCACTGTTCATTCATGCAAACCAGTGCCACCACAAATGTGTGGGCAACCACAGTACTCATTTCTCCTGAGTTCCTGTTTTATTGTTTCCCCTACGAGTATGCAAAGCCCTTCATCCCACGACCACCCCTCCAGCCACCATTTTCCTTTCTTTCCAACAGCTTAAAATCCTCCTTCCCAGCCTCCCCAGATGAGTGAACCGATGTGCCCATCTTTCTCCCCTCACAAGGAAGAGTCTGTGTCAGAGGGAGAAGAAAAAGACATGCTACACACAGGTTTAACTATGGACATCCCTGCAGAGAGGAATGGACCCTGCAAGGCCACCTAAATTTAGCTTAGATGGTGAGACTGGAGCTGTGTCACACACCCCAGAAGTCTTTGAAAAACCCAGTTACTCATTTAATGCTGCTTTTTCTGTAGAACAGGACAGGCTTGCAAGAGGATCAATCTGACTTAACTAGTGGGCAAAGGAGATGGGTGAGGGTCTCGCTGCAATTAGGGTTGGTCTGGAGAGAAGGCTCAACTGTGCAGTTGGAACTTCATACCAACACAAAAGAAGAATACCAGACTGTACCTGTTTGCCCAGATGTGGGGCAGAGGGAGAAGAAAGCTATGGGGGCAAGAGCTTCAAACTGTCAGAAATCAGAGCTATGTCTGAATGCCAGGTCTGTTAATACTAGCTGGGTAATCCTAAAAATAAACAAACAAACAAACAACCTATTTGGTCATGCTCATAGCACTTAGAGGAAGCCACCTGCACTGTCTACTGTACTGTGAGGGTTTAGTGAGGCAGGAAGTACTCAGTGCCTAGGACAGCAAGCCCTCTATATCTGTGGGCTCTGTATATATGGAACCAACTATTCACAGATACAGTATGCTTGTGAAAAATAAAGTAGGTGAGTGTGCAACTGAACAGGTAGATTTTTTTTTGTTCTTGTCATTATTTCATAAACAGCACAGTATGTATATTTTGCATAAGTGATGTAGAGATAATTCAAAATATACAGGAAGTATGCAGGTATACATGCTTATTTTATAAGTGACTTAAGTATTCGGGTGCCTGCACGTCAGGAATGAATCTCCAGAATTATATCTTGTAGATATTCAAGGAGGTCTTAACTAGAAGATTGTCAATGATGTCAGATACTCTCCCCTTCCCTCTCCAAAGCTAGTCTTTATCATGTACCCTGAAGCCCCTCCCTCGTATCCACTACAACATTATGCATCATTAAAATGTCTTTCTCCTCTCCGCCTCTTCAATCTCTTTCTGTGTACTGATGTTCTTTCTAACTACTGGACTCCAACAGTGTCTGTTTGTCCGGCAGGCATCTCTAACATACTCCAAACACAAACCCATAGCTACTGCACGTGCATCCATGTCATTAGAAATTGTATTAAGTCCTTAAGATGTCCTTTCCCTATACTGAATATCTGGTTAATCATCTGATTTCCTGAGTCACAGCAAAGTCTCTCTAACTGGTCTGCTCATCTTTTCTGATTTTTCTTTGTTCTCTGGATATCCCAGTCAACTTTTGCTGTTTAAAATAATTTATAAATAAAATAATTTAAAAATGTTACTTTTCTAATTATATAGAAGTGGATTTCATTTTGCTGAAAAGTGAAAACATAAGATCTTATCATGAGGAAGAAAATGAGCTAAAATATTCACAGCAAACCTCTCTGCATTATCAGATGATGGCTTTGTTGTGTTTTCATCCAACATCCCAAATTCTCTACCACATATGCTATTGTTTTCCTCAGAATATTTTTTTTTAAATCCAAACTCCCTGGCTACAGAGGACACTTCTCAATATGCCCCTGGCGTAGGTAGCCAGTCTCCACGATAAATTAAAATGATCTTCATATCCACATATTATTATGTTAATAAGGATGGTCTGTGTAGTCAATAGGATATTGTAAAATGAAGTCATGTTACACCAGCACCAAACTATAAAAGATGGACTTTATATTTCCTTCAATTCTTCACTGCAGTGGAAGCGAGGTACTGTATCATGAAGATGCCCAACAGCCCTTTAGAGTGGTACCCAAAATGAAAAATGCAGTCATCCAGACACAAGCCTGCATTAGACTGTTCAGGTGTGTGAGCAAGCCCCATGGAAGCAGACTTTCTGGCTGTGTTACACATGCAGGCAACTTCACCAGACTTATATCTCAACACAACTTCAGGCAAGGTTCTGAGCCAGAATCTCCCAGCAAGTCCATTTCCTAAGTTCCCACTCACAGGAACCATGAGATCACTGACTAGTTTTAAGCTGCTAAATTTGGAGTCAGTTTTGAGACACCAATGGAGAAATTCATTCTGTGTATTTGTCAACTCCAATACTTAGTGCTCCTTTACAGACCTTCAAAGCCTATCCCCAAACCTACCTCTGAATCCAGAAGGATTGATCCCTACCTCCTATGCACAGCCTGGCCTCATCTTCCCATCTTTATAATAGCATTTATTTTAGTCTGCTGCAACAAGCTATGAACATGTTCACATCTCCCTATAGACTGTGAGGTGTTCAAGGTCATGAGCTAGTCATTATTAATCTTTGTGTCCTTGATACACCAAAGACAAAAGGTGGTTAGTGAATGCCCATGCACCTGAATTCATATATAATGAATATGAATATATGTAATTCATAATATAATTCAATGAAAAATTATATTGCCAAGACTGTCTTAACCAGAATGGAAACCACACACAAGAGCTCTGCATTGTAGCTCAGAGGAGAGGCTAAAAATCATCTGTTAAAGCAATGACTCATACAGTACATTAAGACTCCACAACCACTGATTAATCAGGTCAGTGTCATTGCTGCTGGAGAGTTAGCTAGCAGAACGGGACAAAGAACAAAATATTTGAGCAAAATTTAAATCATGAATAAAATGTAATAGATTCCATAGAAGAGCTTTGTTAAATAGATGGTGTTGTTAAGACCATATTGTGTCTCTCAAAACACTGTAAATATCATGGAGGAGCTAATGTCATACAGTCACGCCATTAGACAGACTCTAGGAAGTCCTGTGCAGATGACAGTTATTTTGCTTCTGAAATCAGTATTTAACTTGATTCTTTTGTGGAAATATATATATCTTTAAAGTTTAGGAGCACTTACTATCTGTTCTGATGCTAGTATTCACAAGCCTTTATTGGTTTATTAATACTGGTATTTTATTTTATTTCTTGTTATATTTTTCTATTTTTGAAAAGATATATACAATATATTTTGATTATGGGGTTTCCGTCCCCTGACTCTTTCCAGAATGCTCTACCTTCCCCCAAATCCAAATCCACACCCTTTCACTCTCTCTTCTCAGAAAACAAACAGGTATCTAAAATAATAATAATAATAATAATAATAATAATAATAATAATAATAATAAAACAAAACCAAACAAACCATAATAGGACTAAACAAAGAAAGAAATGAACCAAAGAAGAAGCACAAGAAGGTATATAAGACACAGAAACACACAGAACACAAAACCAGAAATCACAGTATATATGCAAAGGACCTATAAGTTAAAAAAAAAAAAAAATGACTGACATATAAAGTTTTGTGTCTCTAATAAAGTTTGCCTGAAAATCAGAGGACAGAGTCAAGCCACAGATTTAGCCATGAAGGTCCAGGAATGGTCACCCACCCACCTATGCCTTTAATCCCAGCGTGACAGAGGCAGAGATCCACCTGGATCTGTGAACTCCAGGCTGTGGTGGCACCTTTAACCCTAGCACCTGGGATCTAAGGCTATGCTCCTGGCACTTGGGAAGCACATGCCTTTAATCCTAACTCTAGGGAAGTTGATCCAGGAAGGGAGATAGCCAAGGAGGAAGATAGGCTGAGCAGGCAGGAGTTCTTGTCTTGACCTATACTTCCCTTCTCTTTGGCTGAGGACTCAGAAGCATTTAGTCGAAGGGTTTGGGAGGAGTGCTAGGTGAGAGGCAGCTGTGACTTGTCTCTCTGATTTTCAGGCAAACTTTATTAAATACACAATATTTCACCACATTGATAAAGTGGTCTGAGTCAAAGAAACTTGAAAAATTCCATTAAGTTCCATTTGTCTTGACCATATACTGCTGGGCATGGGCCTGCCGTTAAACCCAGTAAGAGTCCACCAGAGAAAGGTAAGTTTTTCATTTGCAAGCAGTTATCAGTTGGAGACAGCTTCTGGGATAGGGGTGTGAGCTTGTATCCGCTCCTCTTGGTGCTGGAATCCCATCAGGTCCAAACCTGTGCAGACCCTGCCAGACTGCAAGTCTTACATCCTTCATACAGACTTCATACTTACAGCCTTGCTATGGTTAGAAAACCTTGTTTTCTTGGTTCCTTCCCCCTGGATCTTACAGTCTTTCCACCGTCTCTTCTACAGGGTTCCCTGAGCTCTGGGGGAAGAGATTTGATGAAGATGTCCCATTTAGGACTGAATGAATCAAGGTGTCTCACTCTCTGCACATCATCCAGTTGTGGGTCTCTGTATTCAGTCCCATCTACTGCAAGAGGAAACTTCTCTGATGGTGGATGAACAAGACACTGATCTGTAAGTACAGCAAAACAGCATTAGGAATCATTTTGTTGCTACATTCCTTTGGTGGAACAGTAGTATTTAGTTTTCCTCTAGTTCTTAGCTACCTGAGCAGTGTCAGTCATGAGTTTCATGTGATGGATGGGCTTAAATCCCTTCAGGTATTTGGTTGGTTACACTCACATGCTTTGTATATTTCACTAGTACATCTTCCAGAAAGGTCATTGGAGGTCAAAGGAGGGTTTGTAGCTGGGTTGCTGTTTACCTTTTGGACTGGGTGGTTTTGTGTGTCAACTTGACACAAGCTGGAGTCATCAGAGAAAGGAGCCTCAGTTGAGGAAATACTTCCTTGAGATCCATCTGTAAGGCATTTCCTCAATTAGTGGTCAATGGGAGAGGGCCCAGTCCATGGTAGGTGGTGCATTCCTGGGTTCTATAAGAAGGTGGGCTGAGCAAGCCAGTAGGCAGGGTCCCTAAGCAGCTTCCCTCCATGGCCTCTGCATCCGCTCCTGCTTCCAGGTTCCTGCCCTGCTTGAGTTCCTGCCCTGACTGCCTTCAGTGATGAACAACAATGCTGAGTGTAAGCTACATAAACCCTTTCCTCCTCAACTTGCTCTTTGGTCATGGTGTTTAGTCTCAGCAATAGAAACCCTAAAACATCTTTCTCCTCTGGTAGCACACAGAGAAACTTCCAGTACCATGAACACTAGCCAGCAGGGATGAATGATCCAAGTAGACACCAGCTGGACTCCTCTATATTCAAAGTTAATCTGTGAAGAGCAACCAGAGACTTGACAATAGTCTGGGTTGTGTGGAGATTCCCATGAGACCACTTTAGCCAGCACTAGGTTGGATGTAACTCATTCCTGGTACTAAAGGCTTCATTTGTTAAAAGAGATATTGGGACTCCATCTCCATTTTTTAGTGATTTAATTTAGATCATCTTAATATCTGTATATATTTAAAGAAATTTCTACTGTTTGAGATTTCCATAGTCTCTCAAATGGACCTTAATTGTAGCTGTCCTTCCCAATAGTGTCTCCTTCACCCGCCCCCTTCCTATTCCATTTCCATCCATTCCCAGACATCCATCCGTAACTAGTATTCTATTCTCCTCCCCTGAGGAGGTCCATCCCTCTCTTCTAATTCCTTGCTTTATGCCTAACTTTTGTGCTTATACAGATTGTAGCCTGCTTATAAAAGACTCAACAACTTATATCCACATATAAGAAAACTTTTAAAGTCAGTTTAAAAGGACATATTTCTCTAAAACATTTGGTCTTTCAAATGGAGAAACACGTTCCTCTTGGGTAACCATTAATTTACATCAACTGAGATCATGGTTCACTTATTGATTTATAAATAATTTTAAGGAGCCCAAAATTTATAGGCATCTCACCAAGATTACAAATTAGTAATAATAACAATGAGCATTTGCTGTCACCACGGCATTTGAACTAAGTACTTAGGTTCACCTTCTCTCTTGCACACCTCTACCCAGGATTACGCCTCTCTTTGTAACCTCTCCCCTCCAATCTCCTTTCTCCTTTTCCTCTTTGAAATATTGTTTTAGGGGTGTTAGGAATTTAAAGGTGGCCATGTTGGCATTTCCACAGCTGGGCTCAACTACCCTCACAGTATTCAGGGGGATGTCCTCACAGTATGCAACAGGGTTCTGCTGTGGGATCTCATGCTCAGTTCTGTGGGTTGGTGCATCATCTTGTTCTCCTCAGGTTTCTATGACAATAGACTTTATGCTAGATCATCTTTAACCAGCTGAATTTCTTTCTCACAGACTGGAATGTAGTAGGAGGTTTTAGGCCCAGACTTTCGGGGCTTGCCTCAAGGTTTAAGCCTGCAGACCCACAGACCGGCAGACACACAGATGTTTATTATAATTTTAGGCTAATAGGCCTAAGGCCCAGGCATATAACTTGTTAACTTTGTATTTTTAATTTAACCCATGACTCTTATCCTGTTTAGCCATGGGGCTCGGTACATTTTCTCAGAGCAGCATAGTTGTCCTCTGCATCTTCTGGCTTCTCTCTGGCCTTCTGCTCTGTTCCACCTGTTTCTAGAGTCTTCTTAGTCTGGTAGCCCCACCCACACTTCCTGTCTGCCTTTGGCCAATCAGCGCTTTTTATTAAACTCATAGGCAGGGACAATTATTTACAATGGAACACAATCCCCCTATATATCCTCTTTTCTCTTTCTAAAACAAAAAGATGATAACACCACCAGATCCAGTATCTGATGAAGGCTTGCTTCCTGCTTAAAAAAAAAATTTAAAAAAATGGCTTCTCTTGATATTCCCTCCCAAATCCTGGAGATAGGAATGCATGTCCACATGACAGAAGGGTGGGGTCCCACCAGCTTTTCCCTTTTCACAGGGGCACTAATCCTTGTCCTGAAGGCAGAGTCCTCATAGCCTGATAAGGCACTGGACCATAAACAGATGTTTCAACTTTTAATTACTTTGAACTCATCTCTGACTCTCTGGAAATTTGAAAAGACTTCAAAAACCCTTCAAAAATTATCAGTACTATGCTGCATTAGGAAATTTATAAATCTGATATTTTAAAGCTATAATTGCTTTGTGTTACATATTTGAAGCTATACAACAGAAAATGCTTTTTTCATTAATTTTAGTAAAAAAAATATAAACTATTTTTTAAGTTTCAAGACAAATATTCCCCCCAAATGTGTCAGTTTAATTGTAGGTAAATGTGCATAAAATAAATACTTCATGCATTTCATGAATATAAACAAGCCACAACCCATTCAGAATTGATGCTTGTATAAAAGGTAAAACCAAGGCATAACTATTTAAATACTGTTTAATAGTATCTAAATAATAAAAATATTTTCCAGCCACTTTTTATAAAGATTAGGCAAAAAAACACACAAACAACAATATCTCACAGAGACAATTTAAACACAGATATTTAAAGGCTCCAGTCTAGAGAAGCTTCTGGGTGAATTTTATTCCTAAACTCTGTGCTTATTCTGTTAACCCATCACTGGAAACAGACACATTGTCTTGGCTCCAGGTTCTAGGGCCATAAATAGCAGCCATCATGCCTCAAGGAAGAGCCCTCCTCACAACAGGCTCCTCTTGTGAGAGCTTGGAGGGCTTTTCAAGCTCTGCTTTCTCCAAGCTCTCTGCCCACACTGCTGCCCAGGTACTTTATTCTCCCAGTTTGTGACTAATAGGCTCTCTTGCAATTTCTCCTGGAGCCTAAATGAACCTGCCTCTCTCCATGAACACCTTTGGGTCTCATGCCCATGCTCAGCCCAACATACTTTTGGAAGGAGCTTTGAGGCTCCCGCTGGTAGTTTGAAGCCAGCTTTTCATACTCTCGACCCTCACAGAACACTGTGGCCTCTGTCTCTGCTCACTATGGACAGCTCTTCGATGTGTATAGTTATTTGCTTTGTTTGGTTTTAATAATTCAACTCCTGGCCATGGCTATGCTTGATACCCCAGTGTATTTTCATTACCCGGGATTCAACAACCACTTGAAGGAAGTCAAAGTTATGGAGAGATGCTCAATGTGACTAGCAATCTAACAAATTCAAATTAACACAAGCTTGTCCATTTCAATACTTACTGAATTGGCAGATTTTTCAAAATTTATAAGCCTGGTGATACAAACGTTATATAAGATATGAATTACCATACTTTAATGGAATTGGACCTTTCTACAGACATAATGGAACAATTTTGTAGCACAGCTAGATATAAGATAAACATACCCAAAAATGCTACTTCTAGGCATATGCCCACAGACAATAAGTAAAGAAATATTTCAAAGTTAATTTCACTATGGTTTCTATAAACAAAACATATAAACATCTATCAAAAGATAAACGGAGAAATGATGATTTATTGGATTTATTGGTATAGTAGCACATGGAAGTCTATATATGTATGCAAATGAGATAAAACAGAAAAGTGAATAAGGGTTATTTTTGGAACAAGAAAGGTTGTAGAGGGACTTACTGGTGCTTAGTAAAGTAGATTCATTTGTACCTGTTATATTTTATTTATTTAAAAGTAGAGTGGGGTCTAGAGAGATAGCTCAGTGGTTAAGAGCACTGGTTGCTCTTCCAGGTGATCTGGGTTCAATTCCCAGCACCCATATGCCATCTCACAACCATCTGTAACCCCCGTTCCAGGGTATCTAACACTCTTTTCTGGCTCTATGGGCATCAGACATACATATAGTGCGCATACTTACATATGTGCAAATGCTCGTACACATAAAATAAAACTATTGCATTGAGACAAGCTCTCTCTATATAGCCCAGGCTGTCCTCAAAGTCACAACACATAACCTAGCTGGCCTTGAACTCACAGAGATCTGCCTGACCCTGCCTCCTGAGTGTTGGTATTAAAGGCAAGTGCCACCATATTTACTTAGCACAAAACTAAAAAAAAAAAAAAAATTAAAAGGAGAGTAGGAATATGAAACAAAGTAAAAGTAAACCTGAGTAACAGGTAAATTATTTCTAAAGGAAAATATGTTCAGCCAGTTCTTGGCAACAAGAGTGAAACCTGGAATAACTTTAGAATTTCAAATATCCCCAAGCAATATAAATGTTGTCTATGTAGAAAAAAAATTAAAGGTATCTGGCAGCTATTCAATTACTTGTATTGTTATCAGATACCAAAGACAAAGATTTGCATGAAATTAATGTATTTGTAAAGTACATTACTCAAGTATTTAATAT
This sequence comes from Phyllotis vaccarum, assembly GCA_033318265.1. Lineage (NCBI taxonomy): Eukaryota > Metazoa > Chordata > Mammalia > Rodentia > Cricetidae > Phyllotis > Phyllotis vaccarum. The sequence continues at coordinate 80,115,866 of JARWLC010000012.1, forward strand.
TGACCACAAGGACCAAGTAACAGTCAAATAGTTTCTGCACTGTGTCTGATATGGAAATAATGTTCTTCAAATACAACCCTCTAAAAAGTTCAACAACAACCAAAAAAGCAATTTGTTTCCACAGCTGGCCTCACTTAGGGAGAGTAACGCTTTATTTATTCAACATCATTGTGAAATGAAGTGTTTCAAATAATTTTACACATTGAAGTGCCAAGACTTTTCCTACTTTCAACTACTTGGATTGAAACCATTTCTGGAAAGCTGTTACACATTTGGGTGTTTGCCTTCCTTTCTGAAGGCTGTGGACACAGGATGATTAAAGTTTTGCTGTTGACCCGAGATCAAGCTCAGATAGATTAATCTCATTTTTTTCTTATAATTTCCAAGCAACCCTACCCACCTTGGTCTTCAGGAAGTGGACACTTTGCTCACTGCCCACCTTGGTATGCTAAACAATTATGGAATGTTTGTCTGGAAAACTATGCTTTTCCATGTCCATTTTAGCAATCTCAATGAGCATAAGTCATACCCTTCCAGAAACACATCTTTGACAATGTCTCTTGTGTCCACAAGGCTTTTGAGTGACACCATCCATGTTTCATAACTATGGCACCCAAAGAAATGGCAGTGTGAAGCTAAGGACTGACAATCCCCGCTGTCACTAGGGATGGAGCTCCTCAGTTGTATAGGTCTCAATCCTGTATCTGGCTTTCATCCTAAACCATCAATCCATCCCAGCCTCAACAGCTTTTCCATTCTCCTTTTTGAATTTGCTATTTCTGACCCATCCTGCCTTAGGAAATTAAATTATTTGAAAGTAAGATTAAATGCATTGTGACTGGCAAGCGGGGGGGGGGGGGGGGGGGGGTAAGCCTGGGCATGAGTCCATTTTTAAGCTCTTCACATGTGTCACTTCCTGTTGTCCGCAATGCTCTGAAACAATCCAGTTGTTAGAGGATGCATGGGCTGAGCCTAAGCAGAGGTAAATTGACTGCAGGATGCATTGACTTCAGGAATGCATATGAGCCCTGATAGGATCTGGCCTTTATTTGATTCCTCTTGAGAAACATCAGAAAGGAAGCTGACACCAGTGCTTTGCGAGTCTTGAACAATTCTTAGGTCAAATTCTGATATTTGAGAAATTTTATGAAAGGGCTTTTAACAGACACACTGACAGAAGAAGCAGACATCCACAATAAATCCACGACTGCATTTTATAAGTTGCCTACTGACATTAATGTAATCCCACTTAGCTTCCAAACTGAGAAAAAGTTTGCAGGAGACATTTTACTTCCTTAGTCGGCCATCAGCAAATAATTTCCAAAAGGCCAAATCCTAGCGGGTTTTACAGCTACAGTTTTATCACAACTCAGCTCATAAGTTTACATATTATCTATGATCACTTTCATGATACGCTGGCCAAATTTAGTGATTGAGATGGACATTGTTTGGCCCAATGTCTGAATAACTTACAGAAAAAGTTAACCAACCCCTGATCTATGCTAAGTACATTTACTTCTGTAGCAAGGCAAATTCAAAAACATACTTCTTTTTCTAAATGGGAACGTGGAAACCCTGAAAAGATAAAGATAATCAGACCACTGGGCTGGGAACATACTAATTTCTGAGATATTTAAATGTTATTGGTAAATTATCCATTTTATTTATTTGTGTTAATGGGGGGGAGGTTGTGTATGGAGATCAGAGGCCATTCTGCCTTGTCACTCATGAGAGCAGGAAGTTGAACCCAGATCAGCGGGGTAAGCAGCAAGCCCCTTTGCCTGTCTTGCTCAGGTAAACTCTTCATGACTGAAATCTATCCTACCAAACAAGAAAACTTATATACAATGCTCGAATTTGCAGAAATGCTTCTCATAAACACCACTGCCTGGCGACATGATCTAACCTTGAGGGAAGCACTAGGAGAGCTCACGTCATAATTTTATCCTTGACATAAAATTAGATAAGAAAAGAAATTCCTTAAATTATGTCTGCATTCTACAATGCAAAGTGTAATTGATGTAGTATTAGACCCACAGTTTGGAAAAACTATAAACACTGGTAAATGGCTGGTAATTGATAGATCATAATGTTATTACGGCAAGATAAAGTTTATACTGTGTTATAAAATAAAAGTTATTTATAACTGCTTTTACTTTTCCTAAGTTTTTTTTCACTATAATACCAAGGAAAGGAAACACTAACTGCTCCTTTTCTATATTCAGTACAAGAGTGCCCTATAATTCATTTGTTAAGATTTACATTGCATTTTCAAAGGCTTGTTTGTTAGATAGTCTTAATATTTATAGGGACACAAATAGAATTAGAAATAACAAAATTTCTCTTACGTGCATTCCAATATATTTATATGCAGTGCATATCTTTAAAAATGGGTTGTGTGGGATTTGATTAAAATTCACTCTTATTTCTGATTCTTAGTATCCTTGGAAATGGCTCAGTGAAGAAAGCTTTGCCCAGAACCACAAGGAAATTCAGCAGGTTCCTGAGTTTCCTATTTACATATGGTAAGAGAAACCTTGAAAACAGAATGCAATCTCATCTCAAAGATGTCTCGAGATGTCAATCAATATTTCAAGCCCCACTCAACTAAAAATATGTTAGACTCAAGAAGCCTACTCTAAGGGCAGATGTGGTCTGTGTTTTACTCAGACGCCCACAATAATCAAGTCAGCAAGTTATTGTTGAGGGAACAGAAACCTGGCTCATAATGGGTGAACAGAATGGAAAATTCAGAATGATACTCACATAGATACAATCAGCTGCTCTCAGAAACAAAAAAAATAACAGTTTGATGAGGGAAAGGTGGGTACTCAAATATCCACCCATACTGGATGGCTTATAACCATTTGTAACTCCAGCTCTAGGGATCCAATGCCTTCTTCTGGCCTCTGTGTACAAACTCCCACACAAACGCATACCTAAAAATAAACTTTAAAAATTAAATATATTACTAGTTGCCAAAGGCTTGTGGGAATGTTGGGGCTGAAAGGGTGGAGTACAAGGGAAGATATTTAGGGCAGTCGAAATATTCTGGTAATAAAGTTGTAGATATATGATGTTATACATCTATATAACTCTAGAGAACTTCATAGTACAAAGACAACCGTGATGTATGAAGATGTAAAAAAATATTCAAGAGATCAAGAGAATCCATGATGAAACACAGTTCGTAACAAAACATTATAACAGCAAGGATGAAGCATCCTCACTGAAAAAAAGCTACAGAAGAAAGCCCTTGCCTACCTTGGAATGAGTGAGACTAAATTCTAAAGGATTTTAGAGCATTTTGATTGACAGATTTTTTCCATAAAATTATGGGTTAACAAATTTGAAGCCACTATATATACACGTGCATGAAATGAACAATTAAGCATGCAGATGGCAGATGTGAAAGCGATTGTCCCCACTGTTGGCATGGGAGGCTATAGGTAAGAGTGAAACAGACAGAGAATGGTGTGTGTGGTCACGGCTCAGACAGATGGAACTGAGCTCATGAATGACCTTAATACAGACACAAACGGTCACACAAATGGGGTTACACAACGAATTTGCTCTGTCAGCTGAGGGAGCCCAGCATCAACAAGCACACATTCGGACAAGGAAAGAGTCAGGAAATAAAATGATACATATGTGTGCAACACACCCATTGTCAGAATCAATGGAAAAAAACCTGCAGTGACCAAAACTTTAACAATTTGAGTAAAACAGTAAGAGTTTGGAATTTTTAGCATAAAATATTTGGCAACTTTTCAATAAATAAAGTTGATATTCTCTCCTCCTCCACCATCAGTTTCTCCCCTACATCCAATCCTCACCATGCTCAGTGCTCCCCTACACCCAATCCTCCCCATGCTCAGTGCTCCCCTACACCCAATCCTCCCCATGCTCAGTGCTTCCCTACACCCAATCCTCCCCATGCTCAGTGCTCCCCTACACCCAATTCTCCCCATGCCCCATGCTCAGTGCTCCCCTACACCCAATCCTCCCCATGCTCAGTGCTCCCCTACACCCAATCCTCCCCATGCTCAGTGCTCCCCTACACCCAATCCTCCCCATGCTCAGTGCTCCTCTACATCCAATCCTCCCCATGCTCAGTGCTCTCCATGCTCAGTGCTCCCCTACACCCAATCCTCCCCATGTTCAGTGCTCCCCTACACACAATCCTCCCCATGTTCAGTGCTCCCCTACACCCGATCCTCCCCCATGCTCAGTGCTCTCCATGCTCAGTGCTCCCCTACACCCAATCCTCCCCATGTTCAGTGCTCCCCTACACCCAATCCTCCCCATGCTCAGTGCTCTCCATGCTCAGTGCTCCCCTACACCCAATCCTCCCCATGCTCAGTGCTCTCCATGCTTAGTGCTCCCCTACACCCAATCCTCCCCATGCTCAGTGCTCCCCCACCCTCTGGCCTCTCTCACCCTCACTGAAGCCTCACATGGCTACAGAGAAAAGTGAGCTCTTTTTCTGCCACACTGCAAACCCCTCCATACTCGCTACCCTGTCAGGACCATGTAGTCTAAACTTATCACACAGAGTCGAATCCTGCTGAATCTTCGCTTCACCACACAGGTTTGCTGCACACTTGCTGGGGGTTACTTGTTTAAGACTCAATGATACTTATTTTGGGGGGTCTTTCAGGAGCTGAAACTCCCCCAGAGTTGGTATTCTTCTCCACCTTTTTTCAGCATTGACCCTCAGTGGCCTTGATTCTCAGAGCTGTCAGGTGCTCCCACCGAAGCACCCAAGCTGGACTCTCCACGGCTACCTTTGGTTTCTCTGCCTGCAAGGAAGACAGGAAAGAAACCCTGAGATGTCACCGGAAGCACCTGACAGCCCTGCAGGGCCATTCTCCTTCGACAAGGCAGAAAGTGAAGAAGAGGAGGAGGAGGCAGGAAGGAAGGAAGAGAGAGACACGGAGACAGAGACAAAGAAACAGAGACGGATGGGGAAAAATCCAACTTTCTCAGGCGAATGAGATGGCTCCCTAGGCAAAGATGCTTTGTGTCAATCCTAATTCATTTGATCCCCTAGACCAGCAGATCTAACAACCCTTTCACAGGGGCCATCTAAGACCACCAGAAAACACCACCACCATCTAAGACCACCAGATAAATTACAGTTATGAGGTAACAACAAAAATAATTTTATGATTTGGGGTCACTACAACATGAAGAGCTTTATTAAAGGGTCGCTTCATTAGGAAGGTTGAGAACCACTGGTGTATGTGCACACACACACACACTCAAACAAACAAACAAACAAGCACATAAGTAAATAAAGTAAACAAAATAATAATTAAAATTTAACTTCCACACATTCGCCACACATGATTTGAACAGATGTATCTGGCACCCTTCTTAACCATTAACTTTTTAAAACCTCTGTATTTCTTTTCTTGTGTCTCATTTTAGTAAACAACGTCTGTTGCCTCAGTTGAACCTTCAATTTTAATATTTTATGTGTCTAGAATAAGCACAGATTCAGAGACCAAGAAATGTTTGTGAGACACAGCTTAGCCATGAGTCAGAGGTAAGTTCAGTCGACTAGTTCTCTAGATTGCTCCCCAGCTACATTACAAAGACCTCAAATGACATATGTAAATCTTCTAGAGCCTCTAATATACACACGTGTGGGAATATAACTCCTGCCCTAAAATTAATTCAAGAAATTCCAATGAGTACTTGAGGATAAAGCTGCAAATATACTATATTTACTGTAAATAGTAAATTCTACAAAAGCAATCGGGGATGAATTTGAGGCTAGAGCACAAAACGTTGATCCAGAAACTAGACCACTGAACTTCCAGCTAAATCATCCACTTCCACCTGCAAAGCTGGCACTGGTGGCTCCAGGATAATTCATATCAGAAGCCAACCCTGTGGGGTGACATACACAGAAGTGTGTGATAACAAAGAGCCTGTCGTGGCTTTCCTGGTTCCGAGGGAAATGTCATGGTCTTAAACAGTTCTGAACAGTTCTTACTTGGCCAGGGACTTGGGTTTCTTTTGTTACCCCTTCCTCATCATACCAAAAATTCTCAGAGACACCCTAGATCTATGAACAACAGAGACAGTGCATGGACAATGGATGGACTGTTAGGACCAGCCTCTCCATCTGCAAGCCTGGCTATGCCTGGAACTCATCTCCTGCCAGCTCCCAACACTCCAGTGGTTTTGTTCCAACCCCCCCACTGCACTTCCTCCTAACTCCAGGCTTACCTGGTCCTTAGTGGTGGTAGAAAACCCTAACTATACACTGGCTACAGCACAGAATCATCTATCTTAGTGAGGCCAGAGTTCCTGAGTCGATGCCTTCTTTAGTATGGACTTGGCAAGGAGATACGGCCCCGGGTACTGTAAAACTACACAAGGAGAAAAGTGCCTCAACCCTAGAAAACGCACTGGTTAACACTTGGAGACACAAAGAGACACAAAACTTGACTCCATTCACCCAGGATGCTGCGTCGTTTAAAAGGAAATGGTTTGGAATCAAATGTGACTCCATTGGAAAATGTCCGTATGGGAGGAAAGCAGAGAATAATGGACAAGCAACCATTATGGCTGAACACGAGGATTTTAGTGAGTTAAACTAAACTGTTGTCATCTTAGAGGCAAGAGAGGAAGGGGTTAGGGTTGGACAGCGTTAAGACCACTGTCGGTGGCCAATAACAAACAAGGAAAGAAACCATTGGAATGAGAGAACAATGTGTAGTTCATATTCACACTAGGAACAGGTATTTCCTCCTGGTGGATACCATGGCTCTGTTAAGAGTAAAGCCAGTCAAGATAGACTATAAATTCTGGAAGACCCTGGGACTTGAGCTCCATGAATCTATTCAGAGGCATTTTAATTGAATATGAATTTTAGAATATTTGGTGAACTTTGGATCTGTTGGATGGATGGGTGGAGATAGATGGATAGATAGATAGATAGATAGATAGATAGATAGATAGATAGATAGATAGATATAAGTTCACTATCCAATGGTTAGTGACAGGTTATTACCCTGGAGGGCCTGCATCTCACTAGGTATCACAGGCTGGCTTTGAACATGTGGTGATCCTCCTGCCTTAGCCTTCCAAGTACTGGGATAACAAGTGAGAGCCTGCAGGGCCTGACTGAGCCTATTTTAAGAAAGTAAGCAAAAGAAGTTTAACTCACCACCTGACTCTCATCTCAGAAGGAGGATAAGAAACCTCTAGAAGTCAAAACCAACCATTAGGAAAGATTTGTCTTTTAATCCAGAAACTTCTATAAAACCTCCCTTATAAAAGAAGTTATAATTTATACTATAAATGATTCTTTTCCCTCTCAAAGATGTGGGAATCCTTTTGAATGAAGTTCCTTTAAAGGATTGGTAACCACTATTTGCTCTTTATCAGTCTTAGGGCAAATGAACATGAAGCCATGTTTATTTTTCTTTAATTTCCATCTTGAATCCACACAGTCTGCTCTTTGGACCTCTCCATGACACCCTCGGTAGATGGTAAAACCCTGATCTCCATTTTCTATTATTAAAACTGTCCAGTTAAAGCTTTAATGCCAAACGCCCCAAGAGTCCTGAACTCCTGGCTTTAGCACTGGACCCTGGGGACCGAGAGATGAAATGACAGAGGACCTGAGCACTTCACCATTTTATCAAAGCCTGGTTTCTCCAGCGTGTTGTCGGAAAGCGGGAAGAGGCCAAGGTAAAACATTTCATCTTTAACCCACCACTTGGGAGCCTCTACTCATAAATGGCTCTGCTTCTCCAGGTAGCTCCTTTTACAAATGACGCCCCTCCCTGCCATACTGTTCGTGTCCCTCCTCGAGCTCTTCTTGCAGCCCCCAGGCCTCAGCACAGCAACCCCCACTCAGATCCAGCTCTGATCCAGCATCCTTAGTCCTCACATCCTAAATCTCTACAAATTATGCCTACCGTTATTCCCGCTCCTTCAAACGCTCCCAAATTGTCCAGACCCCATTATCTTCCACTGAGTCTCCTAAACTCTGAGAGGCCTCTGTATCCTTGACTTCCAGCCCCACCATCCCTCAAATTTCCATCCCCTGATCAATTATAAGTGAAAAGTAGATGAGCAAACCATCCTCCAGAGACTAAGATGTGGTCTCTATTTTCTTGGAGCCTCCCCTCACATGATTTACCCCATGCTCAGAGGAAGAAGAAATTACAGAAGTACCACATAGAAGGCTCCCTTCCCCAGTCCCGTTTTCTCCCCTGGCTTCATATTCATGAACGGCTATACCAAAACGTCTCACTCTGGGCAACCTATTAATAATACAAACTGATTCCATATAATCCTGGGGACCGAATAATCCAAGTCCAAGTGCCAGTTCCTGGTGTCCTCTGAGAGATGTGTCCCTCACTGTCTTACTGTCTCAATGACAGGGGAGTAAACACTGCCCTTACATGCCAGAAGACTGGAGGACACAATAAGACAAGCTAACTAATAAGGATGCTAATCCCATCCTTGTGGGAGGGGGAACCGGAGGGAATCATCCCCTCCAGCCACCCCGCCCCATTCCATCACCTTGGGTCTAACATTGGTTCTAACACAGTAAGTTTTAATGAACATAGCTCCACCCTCTCTAGCCTTCTTGTCTAGACTTGGGAGAGCGATATATAAGGAAAGAGCATCCGCTGCTTTCTTATAATGCTGGGGGAGTGGCCTAGGAGCCTCTAAATCCAGGCAGCTCTTTTTATAATGGGAGACAGCTGCTGTCTATCATTGTCAGCTACGGCCCCTAGTGTCCATGGTGAGATGTTAGGATAGGAACCGCCCAGCAACATTCTTTAGCAAGTTTCAACAGCAAAATAAAGAAATGCAAAAGCTTTAAAAATAAACAGAAAGGACCAAAATGTTTTTTACCACAGAATTCAAAGTGCAAATCTCCTGATCAGAAACTGGTGAGACTTTATGTTTGTCTTTTACATGCATAGAATTTTTCCTTCTCTCTTCTTTTTGACAGGATCTCACTATGTAACCCTGGCCGGAACTCATTAGTAGACCAGGCTGTTTTCACTCAGAGATCCTCCTGCCTCTGCCACTGGATTAAAGGAGTGGGTCACCAGTCCCCACTTCGTTTTCTACCTTAATAACCTCGTACCCTTGTATGTCTGAAGGAAGGCCTATTTACCCAGCTGAGTAAAGCTAACAGCCACTTAGTGACAAGAAACAGATTCTCAAGGTTTTAGAATTCTCCCCTGAGCTATGGGGGTGGGAGCATACTCAGAATTCCTGCACCCATGAAGGACTCTGTTCTCCCTCACTCCCCAGCCACTATATACCACAGTCAGCCACCAAGCCCCTACATACCACAGTCAGTCAGCAAGTCACTACTGGAAGGCCAGCCTGAGGTCCCCAGCTCAAACACAAGAAGGGAAGACAGTTCTTTTCAGGAGAATACGCTTAGCCCAGTGAGGATTCAAAGTGGACCACTGAGGTGATAGGACTGACATTTTCTGATACGATACACAATAGATGACTCTTGTATCCAGCAGTCTGTGGCCCCCTTGTCACTCCTGCAGCCCCAATACTCACTCTAAGAACCAATGAACTTGTCATTACTATCTGAGACACAGATACACAGAAGCAAGCTTCACAGGGCTGTAGGCACAGATGCATTCCTGAGCAGTACCTCACCACACACAAAGCCAGCCAGAAGAGCCGTTAGAGAAACACCTTCAAACCAAATGATCTCAGAGGTTGTCTATCTAGCAAAGCAGGAGTTGTTCTTTTACTTAAGGAAAAAAAAACCCACAAAAATAAACAACAAAACAAATTACTAGTTAGATACGCAACAGTTACAAGTGGAGGCAGGGCCCAGAGCAGGACAGACAAGCAGGGTGGTGAGACAGAAGCTGCCAGCCTTGACTGTTAACCATGCTGAGCTCTTCCCTCTGGGGAGACAGTCAGCTGGAAGAAGTACAACCCCAGAGGACAGGCAGCCATTCTCATACCGGATTGCTTGTTACATGCAGGGTTGTCCCTGACCCGATGGCAAGAAGGCACATCATGCCAGAGCTTCTTCTTGAAGAAAAGCTGGGTGTCCTGTTGTGAGGGTCACCGAGATAAAGCAGAGCCTCTCAGGTGCTGGAGTTTGCTCGGCTCTATCTACTTTGTAACTTGGAACAGCTAATGATGATGATGATGGCCAGCTGTATTCAACAACCCCTCCTGTTCACCAGTCTTATCCCCCCTTACAGTAGAGGCGGAGTGGGGGAAGGGGGTGCTCTTTTTGTAGTGAAGGGTGGGAAATGGGTTAGAGGACTGTGCTGATGACCTTGTGAAAATGGCCTCCTTTCCTGCAGCCACTCATGAAGGACCGTTCAGGTTGATTTCTAGAATTTAAAAGAGAAAAAGACTCCACACCCTCCGTTTCTCCACAGTTAGCCCAAAGCTCTTACTGTTAACCCAAATCCCACACAAGTGCTCTAATGAGCTACGTATAGAGTTGAGGCGCCATCTTGTGGCTGAATCTGGAAGTACATCCAAAGGTGGCTCAGGCAGGGGAGATGTTCCCCAGAAGGAACCAAAGCCAAAACCCACCACTGCTCAAGCCATTTCTGCATTCCTTGTAGTGATAACTGCATATCACTAGATGTTGCCTGTAAAACATGCTAATCTGTTGAAGGAATGTAGTTTTTTCCAATATGTTAGGCACAAAAGCAAAAGAGATAGATAAAACTCAGGCCACCCAGACCCTAATCTTTTTTTCTCTGATGTGATGCCCCTCCCAAATATCCCTTCAAGCTTAGAACCATTCTGACCGTCTGTGGATCCTATTTAACATCTATAAGGGAACAAGCTCATGCAGAGACTGGTGACATAGAGCAGGCAGAAGACAAACTGAGCAGGGTGGGGGAGGGAGAAGGGGCAGACAAGCCAGATGAAGTTCATTCTCTTCAGAGCACAGCTTTCTGCAGAATATTCTAGGGAAGGAACGGTTCAGCTTTCTGGGGTTTGGAGCACTGGCAGGTATTAACATTTGCCAAATGACACGCTTTAAGGAGCAGCCTGAAGAGGCCAGAGCTAGCAGAGCTAAGGCAACTCACCTGGGGCTGGAGCTCTAAGCATCCTCTCGGGAAAGATTGGAAGGCCAGGTCAATGGATCCCAGGGACTCCAGCAGGATGATGATTGGAAGGCCAGGCCAATGGATCCCAGGGACTCCAGCAGAATGATGATCTGGGTCAGGCATGTGGATGGGCGCACTGTATTCAACGTCAGTTGGGAGGTGTGGTCTGAGAGCACTGAATATAGGGATATAATACAGTTTCTAGAGCTCTAATGCTCCTGGCTTGGTATCAGGTGCAGATGAGGCTGTTACCTGGTCAGAACCAATATGGGATATCTTAGGATGGATCTGTACTAGTGTCCAAGCCCAGAAAGCCAAAAGGCTGCTTGAGATGATCCCACTTGCTCTAGAAACCTAAAGGTATGGAGCCAGCACACCATAGTTTCCATTGAGAGTCTTCAGATGTTTCTGAGCCTTGCTCCCAGGCCCTGGGAAGCCCCGCTGCAGACGAAGGCAGAAAAAGACATAATTCTCGCCCCTCTGGCTTATCAATGTGATTTCCCGTTCTCTCTTCCCTGTTCATTTCCATTCCGACTGCAGACTTCCTGCCTTCTTCTGTACTGTTTCTCTCTCCTTCTCCTCCATGGTCAATCTTGCATCAGATAGAGTGTGGCTTCTTCATCTGTTGTTCCAAGTGAACTGGAGCCTTTAGTTTCTTCCAGGAGCCACACCTCATGCTAGGTCAGTCATGCTAGGAAGAGCATCTCTGCCACAGCTCCCAGACACACTCTCCACTCTCTCTCTCTCTCTCTCTCTCTCTCTCTCTCTCTCTCTCTCTCTCTCTCTCTCTCTCTCTCTCTGTGTGTATGTGAGTGTGTGTGTCTTCTGTCTGTCTGTCTTTCTCTCTCTCTCTCTCTCTCTCTCTCTCTCTCTCTCTCTCTCTCTCTCTCTCTCTGTGTGTGTGTGTGTGTGTGTGTGTGTGTGTGTGTGTGTTCTGTCTCTCTCTTTCCCAATAACAAACAGCTCAGACTGAAACAGCTGAAGACCTCTCTAGACGTATCCAGGCTAACAGGGTCACTAGGTCTTCATTTACTTGGTATCCACGGCTGACTGGGCCCCTAGACGGAGCATAGCACTTATGCTACCGGATCATCTACCTGTGCGTGCTGCCTGGAAAGGTTATGGTGCTGTAGGGAAGAGGCCCTGGGTTGAGGTGCTTAAAACAAAGTCCTTCAGCTACAGGTTGCAAAGGCAGTACGATGTGTGTTTTTGTCTTTCTGTGCACAGTCCTTCAGAGACTCTTTTTGATTGTTATTTAGAGAATTTCCTAGCATCAAATCTTTGAGCACATGTGCTCATCCTTAGAACACATGATCTAGTGTAGGCAGTTCAAGAGAGTAAATAAACATGATCCAGGGGAGAAAATAAGACACAGTTGAAAGATCCATAGAGATTAAATGATGGACGGCAGCTCCCTGTCCAGAGATAGCAGGGGACACTTTAGAGAGGATACGTTGCTATCTGAGATGGGACTGGGAGCAGATGGGGAGACAATAAGGCCACCAGGCAGTCTGGCTCCACGGGGAGAATCAGTGCCTTGAGATTTAGTCTTGGTTTATTGGCCTGGGCCATGAGAGTCACTTAGGATTCCACTTGGGGAGTGAGTCAGGGCTGCGGGGTGACTGCGGTGGACTGAATAGAAACATTCAGGAAGGAGGAAGCAGGCTGGAGTCTGAAGAGGGCCTGTCACTTGGGTTTTGGCTCATTCCAGATGTAGTCAAGGTGTCAGCCAAATATAGCCGTTATCCGGACGACGATCCTCTTAGAATTACCATGACTTAGGAAGAACTCTTTCTCTGCTATACCGTTTATTAGAAGATGGGGGGAGGGGGAGGGGGAGGGGAGAAGAAAGCAGGTCAATAAAAGAAGTGAGGGGAAGGAGAAGAGAGGGAAAGAATGCTTCCCTTTCTGAACATGTTGCTTAGTTGTGAGCTGAACACGTTGCTTAGTTGTGAGCTCGGCACAACCTAGAATCAATCATGCAAAGGAGTCTCCATGAAGGATTGTCTAGGTCAGGTTGGCCGGTCGGCATATCTACGAAGAGCTGCCCTGCATGCTTTCACTGATGTGGGCAGCACAGTTCCCTGCAAAGGAGCGGAGAAAGCTGGTGAGTTCCAGATGTGAATCCACTCTCTCTGCCCCTCTCTGCTCTCGGTGTGGAGGTGCTGATGTGACAGCTGCTTCAAGATCCTGCTGCCTTGACTTCCCATAATGATGGATTGGAACCCAGAACTGTCGGCTAAAATAAAATAAATGCTCTTCTACGTTTCTCTTCTTCCTCCTCATCTTCTCCTTTTTCTCCCACTTCTTCTGGGGGGGGGGGGGTGACAGGGTTTTTCTGTGTCCTAGAACTTACTCTGTAGACCAGGCTGGCCTCAAACTCAAGAGATCTGCCTGCCTCTGCCTACCAAGTGCTGGGATTAAAGGCATGCCCCACCACCGCCCAGCTCTCTAAATTGCTTTTTTTATAGCAGTGGAAATTAAACAAGGTCACTGAAACTTTAAGGTAGGAGAGGCTCTGATGTTTATTTAAAAAAGAAACACATGCATCTTTAAATGACAAATGCTTCCCTGGAATTTAAGTATCTAGAGACAAGGACAATAACCTCCAAATGAGACTACCCTCACTGGGTTCTAATCCCTTGTTCAGTTCCATTTCTCCACTAAGCCATCAGCCCCCGATGATGTAGATCATGTCATTTCCCTGCACACACTCAGTGTAGCAACTTTTACATCAGCACAGCGAATATCTGACAGAAAGGCTTAAGGGGGAAGCTGTAGCTCATGGTCTTGGAGGTGGGCATGACAGAGCAAAGCATTATGGTTAGGAAGGAGATGAAGGAAGACAGAAAAAAAATAGGTAGGGTCAGGGTGTCCCATGGATACACCTTGCAGTGACCTACATCCTCCAGCAAAACTCAAACTCCTGAACTTTCCAGAACAGGACCAGCAATATCATCTATGAATTTTACACACACGAGGGGCCATGTCACATTCAGGCCTAACAGAGAGTGATCTCTGGAAATTATTTGGTATTTCTTATTAGAGAAATAAGTTCGGGGAATCAGTACTTGGACTAATAAATCTTATGAAAATTTCCTTATTTCATGAACTCTAAGCTGCATATGAATTCATGTTTCCATAGTGACCACATGACTCTCCAAACTGAGACGTTTTTGAGGGGGAGAAGGGGACACTTATCAGATGACAAGTCATAATAAATATGAGTGGGGACTGTCCCAAGCAAACCTGGACAGAGAGGATCGCCCTAGTTATGCCCCTTGTAAGTACCATGTAAGTTCTCTAAATATCAGTCAGAATGTCTTTTAGAAAGAGTACATTATGTTTAAAAATTGTCATTAAGATTACCATGTCTGGGATCAGGGGTTAAGAAAGTATGCTTTTTTCCAGAGCACCCAAGTTCAGTTCCCAGCACATCTGTGGTTCACAGACTCCAAAGGGAGCTGATGTCTGCTTCTGGCATCCATTAGAACCCACATGTGCCTGGACATAAGTGAATATAAATTGCCAACGGAAATCCGCACATCTAGAAATAGTCCATAAGGGGTGGTCTGTGGCTCCCTGTATATGCTGGTCAGGTCTACATATAAGAGCAGAAACTTTGTATGAACAGAAAAAGAAAATGACTGTATTTAATAATATACAATAATCTGGAATCTGAACTGAAGCATTTTAGGCAGCCCTTGTTGGGGCTGCACGTATGAAATCTGGTACAGTGCAAAGTATCCATTTCCCATGTTTAGGATCAAGGTTGCAGTGACATTACACCCCACAACACAAGCAAGCACCACCAGAAACACCTCTGCTTCATTATATACTTAGCTTTTCAATTAATTTTTGGTTATCTGTGTTATAGGTTTATGAAGGAGAAATGGGAGGGAGGAGGGGGGAGGAAAAAGAGGGGGGGGATTGCAAACCACACAAGGAAGGCTAGTGTTTGTACATCTCTCATGTCAGTAAAGTCATCTTGGTTCATCCACAAGTAGACCATGAGAGAAAAAGTATTTATGTGGCTGAATCTTAAAAGAGCTGTAGAATTCTCACCAATGCAAGGTGAAGGGGCCATGAAGGGGCCGTGCTTTGGTTTGAGACCAGCACGAAGAGAGAGGATAAAAAAGGCTGAAGCTCCCTGAGCAAGGCTGGGGATTCGTCAGCTGGTAGGGTGCCAAGCATGCACAAAGCTCTAGCACTGTGCAAGCCCACTCTTGGCCCACACCTGAAATCCCACGCCTGGGGAGGTTGAATCAGGGGCATCAGAAGTTTAAGGTCATCTTCCTTCAGCCACATAAGAGAATCAGGGCAGCCTAGGATACAGTAGGACCTCTAAAAAAATAAATAAGTAAATAAACAAGCATTTAATGATTAGTTATAGTTACTACAGAGGCCGTCAGCTCTTAGGATTTAAGAACATCTGGAAGGGACTCTCTATAATGTAAATTACCTGGCACGGCTACCTGATTACTCAGACTGGGGAAGCCTGTCATAGATGGAACTTCATAAGCATTCCAAGTGATTCTGGGGAAAGTGGTCCAAGATCCATACAAGAAACTAAGATGCTCAGAGGAAAGCAATGGTTGACAAGGCAGGAGGGTAGGATGGAGCCAGAGCACAGACAGCCTTGACAGCCTGCTAAGAAGGATGGCTGTCTTCATTCTGTCAGCAGCAGGAACTCATACTGTGTATTCTGCTTGGAATTTTTTAAATTATTCCAGGCTTTTTTTTTTTAATAGTATGGTGTTTTAAGGAATCTACGAGCTTGCTAGAGTTCATTATAGAAACAGTTAATGGTCCACCTAAGAAGTTTCTAAGACCATGACTGTCAAGTACTCTCTGGAAAAAAATACACAGGATGAGCTGGGGTGATTGCTGGACCCCCGCTGCTGCTTAAAGAAGGGTACCAGTCACCAGGGAGTCAGAAACAGAGAACTTGAGGTAAGTTTTGCCATTTTGGTTTTTTTCCTAGACATACAGAAACCACAAGCAGTGTTATTCCACGAGAAAAAAAAAAATGAGCACAGATGTAGAGTATGTAAATTTGTGCATCAGATAATTCCAGGAGTTCTTTTCATCTACAGCTATCCATCCGGTGGAGGATCTAAAATCTTACGCCCTCTTGACCCCTTAGCTCTCTTACAAAGCATCTGTGGCCCCAAGGGTTGTTTTAAATATGAAGTATTCCTATATTTTCACATACACTTATATTATTAAAACTAAAACTAAGGGTTGTTACTTTCTTCATTTCAATTAGCAATAATAAAACATTACACAGTGACACTCTTTTTTTAAAATTATTTTTTCTCCCACTGCTCCAAAAATTTTTTTTAATGAGAAAAAAAATGAAACTGTTTTTGCAGTTGGGTGAATTGCTTTGTCATCTAACTTCATAAAAAAAAATAAATAAAATTTTAAAAAGCTCCAATTTTGTGTCTACACCTCTGGTTTGTGCATATAGAAAACCCTTGGGTTCACCCAGGAGAAATTGAGAGGGTGGAGAGCCAATCACTCGGTGCTTTTATTATGAAGACAGTTTGGAAAGCTGCAGAGCCCCCGAGCTCTCTAGAATATTCTGTTGTTTTAGATTCTTTTGATCTCACTTTGGTTCTTGAGAAGCGCTGGATGAAGCCTGTGTGAATCTGTGAAACATCACTTGCATAAACCTAAAATGACTAGAAAAATGTTCCAGAAGGCACGAAGCTCTACTCTTGATCAGAATAGGAGAAAAAAAATCAAACTGGATTAAGCAGCAACTGTAGGTGGTTACGGATTAGCAGGGAAAACACTAGAATACCTCATTTCTGTTCTCTTTGAGTTTTTCCCCAGAGAAATTCATAGCTCAGGGTACCAAAAAGATTCTTTTTCAATGAAGAAGTCTGATTAGAGGTGACTCCCCATGTACTACTTTGAGAGATTTTTTTTAAAAGCATCTTATTAATATTTGATGTCTGAATCTCTGCAGAAGCACACACATTTGTTTATAAATAAAAGGATAATCTGCATGTATGTAAATGGCATGATTTTTATTTCTGTTTGCAAATAAAAATATCTTCCTAAGGTTTTAACTATGTCTGAAAAGTATCCAACTTTTTTAAAAACCTTAACAGTCAAGATAATACAAATACAGTACCAACTGGACAATATGGACTTTTACATACAACACATTTTTTTTAAGCCAACCCCTAATTTAAGGGATGGGAAAACACCACTGCTATTTATGCAGCAAATAATAGGTGCATTGTTTCCATAGCAAACATTTAAAGGAGTTGTTCCTAATGGAAACCCATTGTTACTGAATAAAAATCCTTAGAGAGGGAAAAAGTACCTTCATATATAATCTGCATTGGGAATGCAAATTTGAGAGGAGCATACACCAAAAGATTTGCATTTAATCAAATCTGAAGCAAGTCATTTCAGAAGCATCACTCTGTGTGCAGAAGACTCCCTACCAGGACCAGCTTGAGCTCTCCAGGAGATCAGGACCCCTCGCTAAGGAAGGCCTGGCACTGTGGCACCATCCAAGATGGACAGTGGTGAGTTGATTATTACAATAAGAACAATCTTTAGAAATCCTAATTCTTAGTGCTAACTACAATCTTAACCTCATCAAACATAAAAACTCAGTAGCAGTATCTTTGGCTAGAGTACATACAAATATAAAAACAAGGACAAAACCAACCGTTGGTATTTTTATAACTCTAGTCACAATGTATTGTTCTTAGATTTGAGTTGCTGCACTGAGTTCACATGGGTATTCATTCTAAACAAGAAATCTATTCAAATGAACAGTAGTCTCATAAAATGATGATCTGAATGTTCACACATGTTTTTTTCCAGTATAGTGGAACTTTGTGTTAAATGTAGTACTTTCTGGGGGGCCTCATATAAAGGAAGGACAGAAAAATCTACATGTGCACAGAGCTCTTGACATCTGACTTCAGGCTCTTTTGGTTAAGGACTAAGGTCATTCTCCTAATGTATGATAACAAAGAGGCTTGAATGTCATTTCAAAAATTCAGAGTACATATATGTCTTCCCCAGCTTGTTCATCCTGAAGTGGTATGTATTACTGTTGATGGAGAATAGAACCCTCCCAATCAGGAACCAATTAGAGATGTCAGTAATGGCATCGTAAATGTCAGGAAATGACAGAAGAAATACTTCAAAAATTATTTATAAAGTTCTTTGAACAATAATGATACATCTTAAGTGAGAGACCTCTTTAAAGTCTGATCCCAAAATGTAGGAAGTGGGATGCCACTATCAGAGTACCTGCCTGATGCAACATGGCCTTGGTAACTTGGGGAGAGCTTGGGGCTCCCCCTGTTGGGGCTAACAGATACGAGGCAGGAGATGAGAGAGGCTGTGGGTAGCCACTGGGTGATGAGATGACATCAACACGACCCTAAAATAAGTCCAGTAATTTCGCTGTTTGTGCTTAAAATGCCCCATCTTAGCCTTGAGCAATGGGTATCATTTTCTGATTAATAATGAAAACCTCTCTAGACTCAGTGAGTTTGGAGACTGTTGGCCTCTGATGGTGCCCTGACCCCTCATCTTCCCAGATCAGAAGCAGAGCCACAGTGAGCTTATAACAAATGTGCAACAGGCAGCACAGTGGTTCTGACTTCCTTTCCCCTCAGTGAGGCAGCTAGTGCTGGGAAAATGGGGTGAGGAAAGGGGTACGGAATAGGGACCGAGCGAGAGTCAGTGCACACAGACTGAGCGCAGTGTATCTCTGCTGTGCGGTCTGACATACCCCATTCTTGCCTGGCTGACAGGCAGAATCTGGAACAAGCACATATGTTCTCCAGCCACAACTCTCCCCAGTGTCAGTATTTCTGCTGTGACTGTCCTGAGTACCAGGAGACCTGCAGAGAGGGTCACGAGGACTATAACGCAGACACTTGTGACTACATTGTTCTGTTGTCCGGTTCCATAGCTCAAAATGTAACTTCTCTTCTGAAGCTCTTCTGGTACGTTCTTTGTTTCTCAAGCCCCTCCTTAACCTCTCCAAATAAAAGCAAGAAAATATACCTCAAAAGCCATGAAAATAAGGCTGTGTTTCAAATATCATGTGTGTACTTAGCATGACTAAAAATGCTTTGAAGGAAGATCACCGGTATTTTTTGTATTAAATCCATTTTAGAATATGAGTTTGATTCCATGGAAAGTAATTTTCAAGAACAAATGAAAACAATGCACCATTGAGTCTACTGTGGATCAAATTCTCCAAAGTAAAGGGACTAAGGAGAAAGTGTGACAGACACATTTGGCTGCATATACATAATCATAACTCAGCAGTGCCAACTCCTTCCCCAATTCTAAAGGATAAATTGGTTCCTATTGATGAATTTGCTTGTGCTTTCTCTCTGGAAACACTCATTTCTGTTTTCTCAACAGCCGATCTGAATGTAAGTTTGTGTCTAGAGCATTTGAATAAAAACTCCCCAGCCCTCATGGCTGATGCAGGTGTGGATTCTTGTAGACACAGTGCACAGACAGGGTCTAGGAGTGGAAACGTCAGGAACATTTGTGAACCCTAAATACCACCATGGAATTGGAAGAGACTAGTCAGGTGGGATTTTAAAGAACTCATGCTAAGCTCCACTGATTTCCTAAAATGTATTTTAATGCACCCACCTTGGCTTTTGTCAAAGTAGATTTTCACATTTCTGCACTGCTGCTACAGAGCTGGTTTATGCAGCTGCTTTTATTGCCCTAAGACTCTCACTCCCACACACCAAAACTAGAGGCTTCACCTCCACCGCCTGTGAAATGACTCCCAAGTTCTAAGAACTTTTCCAGGCCCATGGGCTCAAGTCCATCTCCCCCAACTTTTCTAAAGTGCTCCTGAGATAGATAGATAGACAATAGACAGACAGATAGATGTTATCTATAGATAGATTATATAAATATAGAGATATAGATATCTCAGCAACTTATAGGAGTCAGCATATGTGTGTGTGTGTGTGTGTGTGTGTGCGTGTGTGTGTGTGTGTCACTTTGAGAGGTCTCTTAAACTGTCTTTGTCATTTCTACAGCCTCATGCTAGTTTCATTTCATAAGTTTCCACCCCCTCTCTATCTTCATCCTAAACCTGTTATTGAATCCACTCTCACATGAATCTCTCAAATATTTTTCAAATATTCCAAAACTATGACAAATTTCATAATTCTCTTTTAAATATTTTCATGGCCTATGTCATCTCTGTTATTAAGTGTGCACTGCAATAATGTTTTAGTCAATCTTAAAATGCATAGAGACAGTTGCCCAATAACATATATTACATAATGATACCATAGCCTCCTTAACTTGCAAAAATACATTCTGTGATGTTTGCATAAGGCTAAAATTGCCTAACAACTCATTTTTACAGCATGTTACCATTACTAAGCAATGCATGGCAATATATATTTCTATTTATTACATTTTTAATTATATTTATTTATGTGCATGCATGGGTGGGTTGAGAGGGATATGACACGTGATTCACATGAAAGTCAGTGGACAACTTGTAGGAATCAGTTCTCTCCTACGATATGGAACCTGGGGGTTGAACTTGGCTTGTCAGCCTTGGTGGCAAGCACCTTTACACACAGAGCCATCTCACCAGCCCAGTAAACTAAGTTTCTATAGGCATTTATTTGATTGCTTCAGAAATTTCAGTACTGTTAATAGCAATGATTTAAAAAAAAATCTTTTAGCAGATATTCCCCTGGAAGCTCAGTGACACAGGCATTGGGGTATACTAGTAAGATACCTTCTTCTCACAAGGAACAGAAAGTAAGCAATAAGCTTCTAAATAGGAAACTTTGTGGGACTTTATAAAATGGCGGGTCCTAAAAAGAAATAAAAGTACAAGAGAAGAAGAATCTGGAACGTGTTGTAGGGATGGTACAACATTTAAAATGCTCTCATGGAGATGGCCTTTACACCAGACTCTGAGGAAGACAGGTTTGGAGTCTCAGGGATAAGGGAATAAAGGACGGAGGAAGACAGGATGGTAGTCACGGGTATAAAGAGAAAAAGAACAGAGGAATGTTCCGGCTCGGAGGCGGTGGTATCCTCAGGCAAAAGCCCTCTTGTCCATTCTGGAACCATACTGGGGTGCAGGAAAGGAGAGTCTGATGGGAAGAGCACAGAGGAGCCAAGGAACAGGGTCACCTGAGACTGCTGTCAGGCTTGGGCTTTTACTAAGTGAAATGAGGAAGGGGCTGCAGGTGCTCCAAGCACAGCGGTGATACAGCTGGATTATTAGCAGACACCTCCCACCCCTGGCCCACATCGTGGCCCTGACTGCTGTGAGGATAGATTAGGGAAGGGATGAGAGATGGAAAAACAGGCAACCCATTAGAACAGTGAGTCTCAACCCTCCTAACACTGAGACCCTTAAATACAGCTCCTCGTGTGTGGTGACTCCCTCAACTGTAACATTATTGTGCTGTTACTTCATAACTGTAATGTTGCTACTCTTATGAATCGGGATGTAAATATTTCTGGAGATAAAGATTTGCTAAAAGGGTTGTGATCCATGGGTTGAGAGCCGCTTCATCAGAAGGATACTAAAATGATCTTCATGAAGGGACAGTATTTCTTCTGGAGATGAAGAGTCAGAAGACTAAACCAATTCTGTGGGTAGCATTCTGGTGTATTTCTAAACTCCAGTTTGAGAAGTATGGAAGGAGAGTCTAGGGTGGCTGTACAGCCTTGGGAGTGAAGGACTAGGAGGATGGGGTTGCCATCAACTAAGGTAGGGAAGCTTTTGGATAAATAAGATGGAGATAGTTTCTATTCGGACCTGAGCAGGCTGAAACGTCTGCTAGAGTTGCATACAGAGATGGCTATCCAGGCATACAGTGCAGGTCAGAGCCGGGGTGAGTGTCTGAAACTCATCTGCATACAGATCAGTTTAAACGAAGTAAATAAGAGACCTTGCCATGCAGGATTGGATATGAGTCTGAATCCCCAGCACCCACATAAGAAGCAGGAAGTGGTTCTGCCTGCATGATAACTCTAGCATGGTAAGGGGAAGATACAGGAGGATTGCTGGGGTTTTCTGGCTGCCAGTGAGCTCCAGGTTCAGTGAGAGACTCTGTCTCAAAGAAATAAGGGAGTGACAGAGCAGGGGACCAGATATTCTCCTGTAGTTTCTGTACATACATCCACACACGCACAACCACTGTATGTACAAACCATGTAATTAATTATAAAGTAAAAGTATACCAATGCTTTACCCTTTTACACGGCATGACTCTTTCCTGCCTCTTCACTTTGCCTAGACATGTCTTCTCACACAGGCCTTTCTCCTCCTGACAAATCGACAGATCGACATTCTCCTAAGTACACTGTAAGCCTCATGCCCTCCCACAAAACTTTGCTTAGCCATCCAAACACTCGGTCTACTTCCTCTCACATGGAAATGTCTCATTTATCTTACTAAAATGGGATTCTGCTATGTGTCTGAAACTTATTCAACATCCCTGTGGCATACACACCCATATTTTACACTGAGTTAAGAACAATAGGTACATATGTCAATTGTTTGATGACAAAATTTCCAAAGTTTTGATCTGATTATTTTGTCTTGTGAACTTTATTCATCTGCTAATGATCATGTGATTATTATTTAAACTATTTACAAAAGGCATGTTCGCCATGCCTTTTTGGCACACTCACAAGACCCACATTTCTAGTTCAGATTCAACTAGTAAATTTAAAAATAAAAGTCCTTCAGAGAAAAGTAATGCCAAGATTGTCTGTAAACACATGGGAAATACAGCCCCAACCTCTTCTCTTCCACATTCTGGTCCTTCCCAGGTCTGTCTGAGTCTGTGCCTCCCATCATGCATGGCATTCCCTAATGGATCAGCAAAACCGCCAAGATTAGAGCTATCCCTCCCACAATGTACACATCTCACCACATAAAGGAACAGGATAAAACCTTTCCTGCTGTGTTTAGTCAAGATTTGGAACCTTCTGGAGAAATTGGAGTCACCTAGAGAGCTGGACCACATCCCTAAGGTTTCTAATGCAGTGCTCTAGAGTAGGGTCTGGGAATCTGCATCCCTCACAAGTTCCTGGTTGCTGATACTGAAGATCCAGGCAAGAATCACAGTTGTATATCCTAAATTTGATGTGTCAATCTGGCTTTGTTCCCTCCGTGAAGATCCTCCTTAACTTCCCCTTATTAACCATTCCTCCATGACCCTTCTTTAATTCCCTTCTCAGAGGCGAGGACTAACATGCTTTTATACCAACTTATTTCTTCCGTAAGCCTGGCTTTTTGGCATTTTTCTACCCTTTTCAAACACTTTCCTCTTTTCTTCTTGTTCAAATATTCTTAACTCTTTGCTATCTCTAAACACATGTACCTAGACAGAAAAGCCCAAGCAAACCTCCCCAGGATGCTGAACTTCTCTGTGATTAGGCCCCTCCCTATCTCCATCTGTCTCTTGGCTTCCTCACTTGATGACCTCTAGGCACCTCTACACCCCAGAGGCTCTTTTGCTAAGTTGCTAAGGACCACACCAACCACTGACCTGAAGGCAAAGGATGCTCTGCTGTCTTCATCCTCATTCTACTACATCAGGTAGTTTTCGTTCTTTCTTGAAATGTCTCCCCGTAAGTTCTTGATGCTGTGGCCCCCATTTCATATGGGCTATTCTTCTACTAATCTTCCCTATATTCTTGATAAAGTCTTCTCCTCTCCCAAAATTTCTTCAAATGTGAATGCAATCTGGTCATTCTTCCTCTAGTGTAGAACCCACACCTTGTATGTCGGGATACAGCCTGGCTTCTGTCAATCATCCTCGAATCCAGAACCCCTAACCCTGAGTTTCGGGATATAGTGACATACAATAAAGTTTTATTCAGACATAAAGAAAGATCAAATTATGTTATTTGTAGCAAAGTGCACGCAAATGGAAAACAATGTTAACAAAAGCAAGTCAGGCTCAGAAAGACAAATTTATGTTTTTCTCATTTGTGGACCCTAGATAATTACATAATGCATAAATATGTTTATGAAACTTATTAATATGTATAATGAATACATGCCAATAATTACATAACACACACACACATCAGTACCATAGAGATTTTAATATAATTGTCTCAGCACTATAAAATATCCTGACTTGTTTATCCCAGTATGCAGATGCAGATTATGCCTAGCTAATGTGTCTTCATGTGATCCTATCAAACATTCCCTGGAGGGGTCACTTCCTCTTTCCTGGCTTGTCATCAATATGGAGATGGTTCTAAAACTCTGTCCTAGAGCATTGGTGAAAACATGGGAATTTCCTTTTAATGTTCTCTCTCCATAACCTCTTATATCTAAATAATTTTCACATCTGCTCCTGGACCTCTTACCTGCGCCGTGACCTCTTGTCTCAATCATTTTAGAATTCTCCAAACTGATCTCCCTGTGGCTTTGTGGCTCTCAAATCCACCCTCTATGCTGTTGTCTGAAGACCTAAAATGCAAATGGAAGCATACCTGCCCTTGCTTAAAGCCTTCAACGGTTCACTGCTGTCAGGATGAAGTCCTAGATCCTTCCTTCTGTGTACCAGTAGGAAAAAAAAATAAAAATAAAAATAAACCATCACGGTTGAAGGCTATCCATTTCCCCAGTCTCCCTTCCGACCACTTCCTCTCAAACACCTCATTCTGTCTTGCTCTCAGACCTTTGCCTCCCCTGCCCTCTACACCTGTAATGTTCTTTAAGCCTCCACTCACAGATTCCGATCCTTCCTTTCCCAGCTCCCACCCACCCTGTCCCTACAAGGAAGTAATGAAGCCTGGATTTCTCTAAATACTCTAGACAGATTTCTATTGTTGTGCCTGGCACATTTCCTTTATAATTATTTTAATGTATTTCCTTCTCCACTAGACAGTATGCTCCCTTGTATTCTATTAACACATCAAAAATATTGAATACATAACTAATTAATAACTATAGCCTAAAGCTTTTCAAAAAAAAAAAAACCAAACATATAAGATGCAACCTATCAAACCTCACGCTTTATATTAGACAATGATTAATTAACGAGAAGTACTTCAATCCTCTCTAGCCAAAAATATATAGACCAAATCCTGTCAAAATAGACAAAAAGGACCATTGGAATAAACTTACTTTGGTGAAGCCAGGCTGTGTGTGGTTTTATTTGAGTTAGGTGACTCATTCTTCTGAAGCTTACTTTTGTTTCCCCACTCTATCTGCATAGGGGTGTTTTTATGAAACTAAGTAGTTTCAAAGCATTTTCAGATGTACGTTATTTTTAATTGAAATCCCTAAGACAGCTAAGAAGAAATTATAATCATTTCACATGTGAAAATAATGGTTCTTAAGGATTTATTTTTCCACACCAGTGACTAATGTGTGGCTATGCAACTCCTGAGGCTTAAACCAGCTTAAACCAGCAACCTCCTCTGCCCATTACCTTGCCTTGCCTATGATTGCTCTCTCTCTCTCTCTCTCTCTCTCTCTCTCTCTCTCTCTCTCTCTCTCTCTCTCTCTCTCTCTCTCTCTCTCTCTCTCTCTCTCTCTCTCTCTTTCATCCAGCCAGCAACTTTCTCTACCCATTACCTTGCCTTTTTGCCTTGCCTATGACTTCTCTCTCTCTCTCTCTCTCTCTCTCTCTCTCTCTCTCTCTCTCTCTCTCTCTCTCTCTTTCTCTCCTTCATCCAACCAGCAACCTCCTCTACCCATTACCTTGCCTTCTTGCCCTGCCTATCCTATGACTGCTCTCTCTCTCTCTCTCATCCCATTTCCATTCTTATGTAATGATGTAATACAAGTTGATCAGTGTTTCAGATATACTCTAAGCTTTTTACAAATTCAAACGTATTAGAGTGGTCCATGTACCTTAGACATGTTCTGTCATATGCAGGTACCCAGTCTGTCCCAGATGAATTTGCTTGTAACAAGCCAGCAATACTTTAGCTAAAGTGGATCAGACCCACCCAACTTACCACAGCAAGTTCAAGCTTAAGAATATTTTAAATTGTGTCTAGTTGAACCACTAATTCCAAGCTTGAACACACACCTTTCAGGGTGGTCCAAGCTGAAGATTCTCCAGTAACGACTTGACCATCTTGATTCACAAATCTCATAAGTGCTAAAGACAATGCTAGCCAACTTCAGAACTTTGAGGAGATATTTCTCTATAAATCTATCTATCTGTCACTTATTGGTGAATTTTTTCCTCATTGTTAGTGCTACAAACTGACCTGAGTCTAAGTTGCATCTATATTGCTATTAGTTGAGACTTTGTCAAATAACTTAGTTCAGTTTGCTTACCTATAAAATGGATCAAAGTAAATAATGCATGCAAATTGGCAAGTACTATAGAATACTCAACCACTGCACATAAGAGTACTCAAAAGTATGTTAACTAAGCCAATAACTCTTCTTTATCCTTGGTATGGTTTTATTTTGAGTGTGTGTGTGTGTGTGTGTGTGTGTGTGTGTGTGTGTGTAGGTGTATATGCCCGTTTGGATGGAGGTCAGAAGTCACCATGGGATACCCTCCTCTATCACTATCTACACTTTTTTAAAGCAGGGTCTCTCATTGACTCAGCTAGACCAGCAAGCCCAAAGGACCTTTTTGTCTCTGCTTCCCCAATGCTGAGATCACAGATACATACTTCCATACCCGGCTTTTCTGTAGCCCTGGCCCCAAACTCACAGCAAGTACTTTGCCAACTGAACCATCTCTCCAGCCTCCACTGGCATAGGTTTTAGAGGTAATTCCTTATATCCAATCACCAGATTTTCAAATATAAAACACATTTAAGTTAGTAAACAGAGTACAGATGACTTTCTTGTTAGAAACATAATTCTTCTCAAACAACCCACTTAACCCTCAGTCACACATCCCCATACTGATAGGCCATGGTAGAAATACAGGGCCATGCACATTTAACTTCTTCCTGTGTAGTAAGAGCCATTATTCCAAATTCATCCAGTCATTGATCTTGCAACCAAAGCATAAATTGTCAATCTTATTGGAATGAATCTTGACAAAGCAGAGGTGAAATGAGAGGTCACTTTGAAGAGCTGCTGTGTAAGAGATGGGTCTCTTTCATCTACTGGAGTTTGGATACATTTTCAACAAGAAACATGATTCATTTGAATTCACTTCAAATTGCAGATTTCTCTCATTCTAAAGAAAAAAAAAATCATTATCGTTTTTCAAGCTTTGACCTGATGACCCCATCTGTACCTGACAAAGACTTTCCCATTTGCTTAAGTCTCAGGGGATTACAGCAAACGTGTGTACCAGGGTGTGAGGGTGAAGCACACTGTCAAAGACCTCCTGGCAGAAAAGAGATCCAGGCAGACAAGTAACTCCAGACTCAATGTAAGTAAGTCCCGATTCGGTTCTCCCCGAAGTCTTGCGGGTTTGAGGCTTCTGTTAACATTCCCTCTCTCCCTCCTCCTTCATCTGACATCACTCACTCTCCCACTTCCTGGCTCTGGTTTTCCTCAAGAGAGAGACCTGCCTTTACTTAGGACATGCGTCAGAAGTACTTTGACATTTTTATTCCTCCCTTCAAGGACAATCTTTCTTTATTGGGGACACCCATGTAATAGTATCTGGAGACCTGATTAGTGGCATCTAGGTTTGTGTTTGAACTTTTATTTGCTACACTCTCTCCATTGTCCTCCTTAGCTCATTTTACAATTTTTTGGGTTCACTTTTGGACGACCGTGTAGACGGCTATTCATCTTCCTTGGGCCTATGACCTGGAAACAGAATGTGTTACTCCTTCGTGTCATGTAAATAACAGTCCATAAATGCTAGCCTTCCTTCTCACTAGTGTAATGAAAAACCATGAGTAGAGAGGAGACTTTTGCCTGCTCAGGTAACCCCAGGAAAGTCTCTGAACCCAACAGAAATGAAGCAGCAGAGATAACCTTCCTGGTTCGCCATAATGTAAAAACGTCTAACTGTTCACCTCCTCAAGGCATGTGTGCTTGCTATCAGCAAGGTTTCCAGAGCTGTGTGACATGGTTAGCTGACTACTTCAGCTAGTAACAGTAGAAACGGGGTATATCTGGAATTTCCCACATCTCCCAGTCACTGCTTGAGAAAGGCTCAGGGCTTGCGGAAACAATGCTGACCTTTCACATACATTGAATTCTACATCTGATAGATGTGACTGATAATAAATCCTCTCTGAACATCCCAGTAGGTGTTTTGAGCTCCATTCCTACCTGTCAATCACGTCTGTACTTGTAGCTCTCTACGCTGTCAGTAAGTTGTGCTCGAGTCTCAAAGAGGGACCAGAGAATAGCAACAACGTTTAACTGACATGAAGTTAATTCCACGCATTCTGCTAATACAATAATCTGAATTCTGAGCAGATGTAGATAATCAGGATTAAATGGAGCAGCCAGATCAAGCACCTAGCACTAGGCACACAGGGAAAGAACTTCCTCCGAATGCCTGCTGACATTGTTGGTCCTCCCTTCAACACTGCCCCAGTAGCAGACTCCTATGACATAAGTGATCAGCTATAAAAACTTTTAATGCACATCCCTGTTCCCTTTCCTTCAGACAGCCTCTTCCTAGTAGTTCAACACTCAGAGCTTAGCGTATACAGAGAAGTCTCAACAGCTAGGCTCCTTGTCTGAGCCCCATTCAGTATTTCTCAGGGTTCCTGCTCAGAAGCATCTGGAGGGGGTGTTCAAAATATCATTACCAGACCGAGAGAAGTCAGAGAGTGGGGTGGGGGTGTTTCTGAATCTACTCAAAATGAACAATTTCCACACACAAATGATGGGGATTGCTCAGCCACAGCTTCAAAGAGGAAAACAACTCAAAATTGAAACCTAATAAAAAGTCCCAGGAAAATATCACATTAGGTAGATAAGAGGCACATGTAAGGCAAGGATGGGCTTTATCTCTATACAAATGGATGAGGATAGGATTCACACCTCTGGCATCATCAATATCTATATACAAATAATGTCAGAGTTACATACTTCTTAAAAAAATAACAAGACAAGATATATCCAAATAGTGGATACATGTATGTTTTTAAAAACAAAAGCACTCCATGCCCAAGACCTATAAATACCAAGTCATAGATTTTTGTCTGTTTTCTATTTTTTAGGCTTTTCTTTAAAAAAATAAAATAAAATAAGCACAAGTAATAAGCCATGTTATTGAATATCATTTTTTAAAATCTCTGAGACTTTAATACATTATATTTTAACCATATTCACCCCCAGTAACTTCCTCTAACTCTTCCCAGATCTACCACTCACCTCCAGCTTCACACCCCTTTCTTTCTATAACCTACTGAGCCCAGTTGTTCTGCTCAGATACTCACAACTGTGGTGTCCGCCACAGGAGTATGGTCAACCTCCCAGAGCCATATTCATATTCCTTCCCAAGAAGCCAGCAGCTGTCCATAGCTCCTCTCTTAGACGTAGGGCTTATGAACCCCTGCCAACCTGTCCTTCCATGCTGGGACGTTAACTGGCTCCATCTTCTCCTCATCACTGCAGATGAACACAGATGCTATGCATTATGAGCACAGTGGCCCTCTCCAGCCCACTTGTTTTTCTCTGGTCCCCCTTTACCTGAGGCTCTTACAATCTTCCCAACCCCCTCTTCTGCAATGGTCCCTGAGCCTTTGGAAGAAAGGGCTGGTGTCCCATTTGTCGGAACACTCCACACACACTTACTCTCTGCACTCTGACCAGTTGTGAATTTCTATGAAAACCACTATCCGCTGCACAAAGAAGCATCTCTGATGAGGTCTAAAAGCTGTACTCATTGAAAGCATAGTATTCAATTTCCTCCTAAAATACAGATCCTTGGGTTTGTCCGATTTATGGGGGTGGGATCAGGGAATGATCATTTTTGACACTTTCTACAGTCTCCTTGAAAAATCCTTTTGCACATTGCTATTTACAATAAAGAACAGGTGCCCTGGCTTCACGTAGCACAGTAGTTTCTTATCTCTTATTTAGCTAAGTCATTGTTGCTGGCCTAGAAATGGGAAACTGGGAACTACATATGTGGAGCACATACAGTCTGCTTAATACCAAATAATCTGCTAAGAAGAAAAAAGACCTACACATAGAAAGTATACATTCATATAGTCAAACACTAAAGTGAGTGCTTCTGACCAGACATGCAATATGAAAATAGCTGTAACATTTATGTGGGGATAGATGGAGATGTATTTTCTGTGTATTATCTCATCTCATAGATACAGCATTCTCTGAGATTTGCATTTACAGTTTCCCAATTTACAGATGAATATGTTGAAAACAAAGTAAAGAAAGGGATTGGTGCACTGGAGAGATGGCTCAGAGACCCTGAGTTAGGTTCCCAGCATCGAAACCAGGTGGCTCACAACCACCTGTAACTCCGGCACCAAGGGATCTTTCCCTCCCCTTCGGTCTATGTGGACACCCTCACACAGACACATACGTATAATTTTTATTTTTTTAAAAAAGTGTACAGTCTGCAAATAGTAGATCTTCTGAGTCTTAATTCCATATTTAAAAAGAAAGCTCGGACTGGACTAAGATAGAATAACTTTGGACACATGAAAATTAGAAGAGAGAGAATAAATACTAGAGAGAAAAGAAAAGTAAGTCACCTGCAGCCATGGTATGTCACGGCCACTCTAGGTGGTACAGATGAGTGTCTGTACCTTAACTCCATGTTCTCATTACATTTCTCTCATTACTAGAACTGCCTTTCTCACTTCCGTGATAGTTAAGCTTCAGCAATTAAAAACTTAACTCACATATACGTGAGCTCTGTTTACTAGTTAAGAATAGTGAGAAATCTGTCTAGAAAGGTAATCCCATCGGTCACCACCCACTCCTAAGACCTATTTCCATCCCTGCTGTAAATGGGACTCAATGAGCAAAAATTGTGGAGCACGCTCCACAGCAGAGCCTCACTCACAGGGTTCGGATTTCAAGAACAGTGCCTAGACTGCTTTCTTATGTTCATACTGGTTCATAGGACACAGTGAGTCTTCCGTCTCAGATGGGTTTACTATTAATAAGGAAACTACTCATGAGACAGGTTTAAAATTTTTCAGTGACAGCATGGCTAAGGACCAATGACTAACAGCCCCAATCAATGAACTCGCAGAGATCCTATACCAATCCTCCGGGGCCTGTGGGCAGAAACATAATTAAATATCTTGAGAGTGTTTTACCTGGGTGAGCACTTAATGTCATCAGATGTGTGCTTTGTAAGGGCAATTTTGAAAGAGAGATACAGAGAACATGCAAGATGGAAAAGTAAAGCAACATCTTCATCAGAGGTTGGAGGTAACAGATCAAGGAATCCCAGCATCCCCCAAAGCTAGAAGAAGATAGGTCCCCTGTTGAGCATCATAGTAGGAACAACCTTACCAAGGGCCGGTTTGGGATGTCTGGCCTCCAGAACCACGAGAGTGCATTCAGATGTTCTCACTGTGGGAGGTTATAGTTGTCCTAGGAAACTGGTGCATGGATTATGAAAAATTAGGTCCCCTCAACCGATATGATTCCAGACTTAGTTATTAGATGTCCACGTCACCACCTGGCTCTTGGTGACTGCTCTTTGAGTAAAGGTGACACTCAAAGCTGTGGTTTTCTCTTCACCAAAAATTTTCTCAAGAACAACTTTCATGATTTGCAGTAAAGTTTCATAAAATATTATAAAAACAAAAAATCTTGTATTAAGCAAAATTTTCACAAAATCACTTTTCATTATTTTATCTGTTATACTGTGGCTTGAAAACTACTGTATCTATATAATTTTAAATTATAAATTTTCTTTATATTTTTTTTCTAAAGCATTTTTTTCTGTCATTCTCCACTACATCACTGGATTTCTGTCAGGAGAAATAGATACCACTCACCAACATCTGGTACCAAAAGTATATAATTAGATTTCTGGCCAGTAAAAGTCTTTGCAACTATTACCTCAATTGAATTCACAAAAAGCACCATTTAATCATTTAACTTTTAAAATATAACATCACAAAATTCTGTAAACTGTTATCCATAGATCAAAAAGAAAAATCAATAAGCCTAATCGCCACAATTTTTCTATTCCATTTTGAAATTCGGTCAATGATTCACAGACTATATAGCTTATTAATCAAGTTTTTTTTTTCTTCAGCAATCATAAAGATTCATCTAGAATCACTGGATATACAGCAGCTGGCATGGGGGAGAATGAAAAGCTGTTTGGAATTTCAATTGTGTGGGAGGGTAGGGGAGTACCTTGTCATATGTGGGGGAATAAGTAAAGGCCCGGAACCAAGGTCTGGTAGTTAATCTTGCCCACACATTGGTGCATAGAGTGATAGCTTTCATTCTGAGTACGCCCACGGAAACACGGCAGTCGGTGACAATAGCCAAGCAGATGTGAAGGTTTGAGTTAATATTTTACATAAACATGAGGAAAAAATAAATAGAAATATCTGGCTCTTTCAAATATCTTTTGAAAGCCTTTAACTGAAGGAAATGCCAAGAGCTATTCCATATACAAAATATTTGGGCTATGTTGTCTTGAATTATGCATAAATAAACATAAAACAAAACTTTCACATGGTGTGATCCTTCCATATCAACCCCAAATGCTGGCTTCTCGAATATCAGTTATTACACCTCTGCTCCGTTTCTAGCTAGTCCTAAATCCTACTACTTCGATTTGCTGCTTAAATCTCAATCAAGGACATTCAGGATATGGCCATATTGCCAACAGGAGCTCTTGGTTAATAATTTGTCGTAATCATTTTTCGGGTGAAAGTATCGTAAGTAGTGGAACGAAGCCTGGCAGAGGGCCAAAGTGAAGGAAATTCTGAACAGAAGGTAAATGGATCCATAGAGAATCTTTACAGCCTGGAGTCATTGAAAATGTTTGATCTTCGATGAGAGGTGTAAAAAAATGCTAACTGCAGGACAGGTGTCCACTGCCTAGCTCAATTTGGGGGACTGTCTTTGCATTGAGGCTACAGGACATGGTTTGTTTAGTACCCTGCCCAGGGGCTGCTTGCTCTGCCAATCACATGCACACTCCATTTACTACCCAATATAACCCTGTGACATCCAGATCTTGAATTTGCATCTGGATTTCCTGTGAAATAGTGTGTGTGGCAGGGGTGGAATATGCAACTGGAAACCATATGTTACGTCACCTCAAAAGTTTCATTGATAACCCTGAAACTCTGGAAAACATATTCTGAAACATCTCTTCTGCCCCCAGGGAAAGACTGCTGTGGGTTTGGGATCTCTGGGGCCTTCATTGCGGTCAGTTAAAGTGGTTTTGGGTAATCCCCTTCTCTTTCCTAAGCCTTGGTGTATCCTCTTATCTCAGTATGTACTCTATTTTTATTTATCTTTATGTGTGTGCAAGTATGTTATACATGTTGTATGGGGGTATGCATGTATGTGTGTGTAGAAGGCAACTTCAAATGTGATTTAGGAACTCTTTAAGACCATTTCTTATTAGTTTGGAACTTACTGTTGTGCAAGGCTGACTGTCCAGAGTGCCCCAGATAAGTATCTGTCTCTACTTCCCTAACTCTAGGTTTACCAACTGCCATCCCCATGCCCAGCTTTTTACATGATGACTGGTAGATTAGAATCAAATCCTTCTGGTTTCAGCAAGCAATTTACCAATTAATTCATCTCTCCAGGCTCATTCATTCCTAAATAAATTGTATTTTATATAGTTGAGATTTACAACGTGATGCTATTAGGTAACATGTAGATAGTGAGCTGGTTACCATAATGATGCATCTTAACATATGCACATACATACATACACAGAGAAAGATATCATTGTAGATATTTACTCTTGAGTGATAAGAGCCATTGCAATGTGTTTCTATGATGAAGGGCCTCAACAATAAAATTTTACGAACCGTCTCCCCAATATTGGGCACCAGACCTTTCGGCTGATTCCGCCTAGTTTCTCCTTTGAACTACAGCTCAGTATTTCATTTCTAAGACCATTCCCTCTTCTCTCGCCCTCTTTATTTTGGTTATTCATTTTCAAACATTCTCATCACACTATTTAGCATCTAAAATAGTCTCTGGTATCTAGGGAGGTGGCTACATGGTTACTAGAGGCTAGGGAGATGGCTCCATGGGGAACGTGCTTTCTGGTATGCATGAGGACTTGAGCTTGGATCTCATCCATAATCTAGGGGTGGGAGTATCCATCCATAACCTCAGTGCTGGTGCCAAAAAGGGAGGAGCAGAAATACATAGATCATTGGGGCTCGCTGCCAAGAGATTCTGTCTCAAAATGATGATGATGACAATGACGATGATGTAGAGAGGGTGAGGAGATGGCTCAGTGGCAATAAACTTGCTACACCAGCATAAGGACCAAAGTTCCTGTGTCCTACACTCTTACAAATGCCAGCAAAGTGGCTACTGGCCTTTAACTCTATCCTCAGAGGGCCAAAGTCAGAGATTCCTAGAGCAAATTCACTATGAAGACTAGCTGTATTTTTGAGCCCTGGGTTTTGAGTTTGATTAAAAGACCTTGCCTCAATGAATAAGGTGGACAAAAAGGATGCACATACAGATGCACACTCTCAAACACAGGTGTGCTCATATGCAGGCAAACATGCATACAAACACACAAGCATGCCTCATGCAGGAGGAGACCTGAAGTCAATCTCTGGCCCCCACATATGCACGCACAGATAACACCACACATACATGTGTGCACATAACACACAACACACAGTAGATGAATAAAGAAATAAGTCTGAATCTGAGAAGTAGCCTGTGCTGAGTTTGCAGCATCCTTAAGCTGATATTGGTGATCACTGTCACCCAAGAACCAAATGAAATTCATCTAACACAGTAAGAAGCATGGTGAAGAACTTAGGCTGTGCAACTAGATTACCTCAACCACGTCCCAACTCGGCCATCTACAAACCACGTATGTTTTGCTAAAGCTGCATGACCTTTACTTAAACCCTGCCAAGGTTATCATGGAGGTCACAGTTAATATTTGCCCTGGCCTCAACGCAGCATAAATTGAACACAGGTGCTCAATAAATGCAGTTTCCATTAGTTCTTACTGCATACAAGGCTCTGTGCAGGCAAGAATTCAAAGCCATGGGAGAAATCCCTTGTTCTGAAGGTCACACAGTTCTGCTGTAGGAGAAGGAAATGTATTCAAAGAAGATTAAAACAGCAAAGTTCCAGGAGTGATTGTGGCCCTCAGAGGACACTGTACAGGCTCACACTGAGAAATGCATGGACTTGTAGGTGAAGAGAACTCCATGGTGTGCCTTGAATTGGGCTTTGGAGGAAGATGGCTCAGTTAATCAGTGAGCAGTAGAGTCCAATGGAACGCAGGAAGGGGACAAAGGTCGAGAGATGGGAGAGCTCCACCTGCCACATGAAATAGGTGAACCAATTTTTGCCTACAGAGTAGAGAAGTGAGCAGTTGGAAAGCTAGCACTTCATGCCTAGCCCTGCCTAGAATAGTTTCTCAAATACACCCTGGGATCCCAGAAATGTCATTTCTGCTTTAATATTTACTGCATTCATTGCACTACAACCATTTGTTGTCCTAAATCTGAGCCCCTACCCCATCCCCAGCTGAGTAATGCCTTGCTATCTCTGCCTGGATAAATGGCAGTGGGCTTGTCTTTCAGAATTATGGATCAGGCTCAGACTCCATAGGAATGGAGACAGCAATACCCACCATAAGCGGTGACTGACGTGAGTAAATTAAGTTATGAATGTAGAACACCTGGTACAACACCTGCCATATCCTGCAGGCCCAGTATGTGCTATCTTTTCTGGATTTTATAATAGTTGATGCCTGGCACCACTTGAGAAGCCCTGAAAGAAATAAGTACAAACCCCAGGCCGACACAGACGATTTGCTACCAGCTCACTACCCCGATACGACTTTCTGAAATTACTGTTCCTCAGTGTGAGAGGGTCTTGTGAGAGATAAAAGGAGGCAATCAGTGTTTACCACAGCTCAAGGTGTCCCCTTCTCCACACTAGGAAGAGCTGTTTTTCTTCCTCATTCAACATTTCCTCAGACCTTAAAACATGTTCCACCCATGCTCCCCCATACACAAATCAAGCTCTAACTCCTAAGCTCAAAGCCCTCTGTATTCTGAGAAAGATAAATCCTCTTTCCTCACATTAAACTCTTTTTTATAAGTTGGGTTTTCAAGGAATATGGAAAACAGAGAAATCACATAAAGCACGAGGCAGTCACATGACCTAGGAAAAGCCTGACACTAATTTAATATCTGGTCAGGGACTGGCACAGATGATACAAGTGAGTTGATTTTCATCCGTTATCTCCAGGATAATTATATAATAATAACAGTGATAAACAGCTGGCTGTGGTGACACCGGTTTATCTCAGCACTGGGGAGGTAGAGGCTGAAGGATCAGGAGTTCAAGGTTATCATCAGCTACACCGTGAATTAAAAGCTACATGAGACCCTGTCTCAAACACTAATCATAATAGCTGTCATTTACTTCTGGTATGTGAATTAGAGACTTTACAAATATCCTCATTTCTCTGCTTTAAAATATACTCATTTATCAACAAGAGCTCAGCAGCTTCCAAATGAAATTAGAAGGGAGAATGAAGAATCAGGCAGAAATATAGAGCTTAGATTTGGACCCAGATTTATGGGACTCCAAGGCTTTTCTTTCGCCTCAGATGTTACCACCATATTTTAAAAAACAGGGTCTCATGTAGCCCAAGCTGACCTCAGATTTACTGTGCAGCTGTAGGTGACTTTAAATTCCTACTATACGTGCCTCCACCTCCAGAGCTCCAGATTACATGTGTACACCAACATACCTATTTTTTGTGGTTCCAACATCAAACAAAGTTCTAGCATTTGTACATAATAGACAATAATTCAACCACCTGAGCTATGTCTCCAACTTACTGCCTTCCAAAATGTATATATCCATACCAAAGTGAGACAAGGTTTGGAGTAAACACTATTTTTCAGGGCATAAAACCAAGCTCCAGACTTCATACATACTGATGGGTTCCAGTCTTGTGCTTCCCACTATTCACATGTACATCTCCATACTTATTGCAACAGGTTTGTAGACTGTTCAGGTAATGCCCCACCCAACCCAGATGAAAACCGGACACACACACACACACACACACACACACACACACACACACACACCGTTCTTGTGATTGCAATATATTTTTTTAAAAAAACAACAGTCCCCTAAGTTTTCATTTCCTTCATCAATTTCCTCTAATTTGATTCCAGAATCTGCTGCTAACATTAGTCCATTCTATTTATTATCTTCCCTAGATCACTAAACCCCATGGGTCTCTCCACAGCCCCACCCAGAATATATTACCTTGACCTCCTGATTCAGAATCCAATCATGTAACTCTTGGACCTTTAAGAAGCTTCCTTTCGACACTCTTAAAAATCCCTAGGGCTCAAACAATCATTTCTCTTTGCCTTTCTTGTCTTATATGCTAACCTTGCTGTACCTTGTGGTCACAACTCTGATGTGAGATGCTGGTATGGCTCCTACTCTCTTAAGTAGGCAAAAGAACACAAGAACTTCATTCTCAGATCAACTCCTGCTTGAGGGAAGATTCCTGAAAATCTAGCTCCTGGAGACACATCCTTTGATGTTTTCCTACTCCTGTGCTATCCAGAATTCTCTTATAGTTATACACATAAAAGTGCATTACTATTATTTTGATGTTTTATTAGCATATACTAATTAATTATACATGAGTTTCATTGTGACATTTTTAAATAATCGTATATTTTTATCATATTCACCCTATAATCTTCCCTTGTCCCCTTCCCTTCCCTCCGATATCCTTCCTCTTCTAGTTTGGTCCCCTTCCACTTCCTTGTCTTTTCTTTTTGGAATGACCCAATGTCTCTCAGTAGTGTTTTCTACCTACACATGAGTGGGGGGTTGTTTGCAGGTGCTAGGGCACCTTTTTAATGGCTCAGCTACAAAGAAAATGTCTCCCTTCTCACCTACCAACTATTAATCGTGTATGTTCATTAATAAGTCCTCAGGAAAGGCACAGGACCTCATGAGCTCCTTCCCCCTCCAGACCAGGATGTTGGCAGACTGTGTAGATCTTGTGCAGGTAGTCACATCTGCTGTGAATCATGTCATGCCTGAAAGTCAGCATTAGCAAATATAATAGTAACTCGAGAAATAAGAAGACATCCTTATACCTTCCCTTCTTATGGAAGAATGGGAAGAAACTGGAGCATGGAGACCACCAATGCTTGCTTTTCCTGGGACCCGATGGAAAAGACAAATGGAACCCTTTCTTAATATAGGACTCTAGTTTCAATCAAAATAAGCACACACACACAGACACACACACACACACACACACACACACAAACACACACAAACACACCTAATAAATCTTGCATTTTATACACTGGTTGCATCTTAATGCTTATACTGACTAGCAATAGCAGGCTAGAAGGAGCAGTGTAAAGTGGAAGTTCTGTTGTGGATTACTCACATTTTAGAAGTGTGGAGTTGATCACATAAATTCACAGCTACCATCAGTGTACAGATGCCATATAGAGTCAGGGGGTGTGAATTTTTAGACAAGTTGCTCCAAGCTCTGAAGGCATCTGAGTACAAAAGAATCAGCGGCATGGCTATTAAAAGGTCTAACATTGATTTGCTCTGATTTCCTAGAATTAACTATTAAATTATTTTCATCTCTGCAACTTTCATAAATGAAACTAATCATGTCATGTATTTTGGCTCAGTAGGATTATCTAGTTTTCCTAGGCATAACTAACTGTCATTGTTCTATGTTTTTATTTTTTCTTAATGATTTTTTTTCTTATATTTTGAAAACTGCCTCATGCTTGGTTGGTTACTGAAGCTATTGAGAAAGCTTTAGTTTTCAATACATTTATTTCATTTTTACTTTACTTTATATTCTAAATTTCCCACAAAAAATTATTTCTTATTCCCTATAAGTTTCTAAGTTCTTAATAAAAAGAACCCATGTTTAATAAAAGAAAATCTCCCCTGGACCTTTTGCTTATTCTCAAGGCCCAGTGTTTTTTGCTTTTTTGGCCTTGCTAAAGAACCCCCTTTACAGCCCCAGAAATTAAAAAAAACAACTACAATGTTTTCTGAGCATTCAATGCCTTGTAAACACAAAATGCCACTTTTGAATTTAGAGATACATATGATATGGTTGGTCTTCATTTGAATGGATGCTTTATTTTCTAAGGCTTTCCAAAGCGCCTTTTGTCTGACCTTAATTAGACCACTGTCCTGTCCTGTTTGGAGAACTGAACCACATTTCCAGAGCTTTCTGTGGTCCCCACCCAGCCACCTGCTCCTTCACAATTACAGAAAAAAAAAAATTAAATAATAATGAAAGGGAACCTTTCACAGGGAACTTATTTTATCAGCTGTTCTATTGGTTCTGTGGAATTTTCCTTTTAAATGTCATGAAATTTAAAATCATTCCTGGTGGTGAATTCTTTCATGCAGCTTGCAAAAATAATCAGGTTTTACAGCAAAACAACCATGGCAGGTCCATCTGGTGAGGCTGCAGTCCTGCAGGATCTGTGCTGGCCAGAGTGCTTCCCAGTCGCTTCTGTTGCTCTAACTCAGCTACGTAAACACAAACAGCATTTCAGAGGCACACCAAGAGCCACGGGTATAAAAATATGCTTCATCTTGTAACTTAGGCAACAGCAATCATTTTCTCACAGAGACAGCCTGAACGTAATTTTGTGCCAAGCAGGAGAGCTGTTAAAATAAAATTTTAAGAAACTGTCAAAAATTTGGAATTCTGTAATCATGTGAGCTGTCCAAGGGACATAAAATAGCTCATGGCTCAGAAACTTAGACACTCAGAATCATATTTTGGGGTTTTTTTTTTTCAAATGTTTGAGATTAACCATAAAGATATAAGATCTGACATCCATTTTAATATTTATTAACTAACTGCATTAATTACAAAAACAATCCATTGTAAAACTTCCAGAGGATACACAAGTAAAAAGTGTACAGTGGAAATCTGTAAGTTTTCCCACCCCTTCCCCATTGCATTCATATTTATATGCGTTCTTACAGGTTTGCTGTAACTTATTAGAACATTATTTGCTGCATCAGCGTAACTGACTTCAACATGTATGTTACATAACTAACCACACTATCCAAAAGCAAATTTGTGTTTTCATGTTTCTCTCCCTCATGTCTTCCACTCTACACTTCACCTGTGTTTGAAAGCTTTAAGACAATCACTTATTCCTTTTACATCAATGATGTAGTCCCTACTGTTGCCCAGACTCGCAAGTGTGAAGACACACCACACAAAGTGAGAGCAAACGTAGGGTAAGTGTTTATAAGAGTGATTCACTATTTCTTCCTCAATTAAGCATTAATACCAGCCTTAAGATTGAGCCTGCACAATGCACCATGAAATTAAAACATGGAAGAACGTGCAGGCTTTTTAATCTTGTAAACAGGGATGTCCTAGTGCCCTGTACACGGTAGGAAGGTGGCTAATGGTGACAAAAAGAGGAAAAGAGCCCTGGGAATTGTATAGTGAGCAGGACAGGTGTCCAGGACAGCTCTCAGCATCTACAGACATGAATCAGCCTCCTTGATCATCCTCTACAAAGAAGCCAGACAGACAGATGCAGACAAAAGTGTTGTCTACTGCACTCCAACAGCAGCTGTACACTCACTCTACCAACAACCCCAGACCAATGGTTTCAGCTGCAGAATCAGTATTCCAGAATAGCTCTTCTATCATGTCTATAGCATTGAGACTCTGAAGAACCATTGCCCACTGGTCGACAGTCTAACCACTTAGTGCGGCTCCAAGGCCCTTCGTAACCATGCTCCTGTGTCTTCCTCCTGCTTCTCATCAATCTTGTCTTCTGACTTCCTGCTTGTATTCCTAAACCTCAGACATGCTGCAAACATCCCAAGCCTTGCTTTTTCTCCACAATGGCCCATCCTTCTCTAATCTGCTTAGTGGCTTCTTTTCATCTTTTTAAACTAGATTTAGGTGCCATCTATATTATGATGATATAATAATAATAATATTAATATAATATAATATAAAACCCCAGTCTCTCAAAACCACCAATCACCACTCCAACTCTCATATTTGCCCTTGTTTCTCTACCTACACCAAACTGTGATTAAGCAGATCTAGATTGGAACCCAGGCTGTGTCATGTGACCTTTGCATGGGTCAAGCTATAGACTAGAAGGATCCCGTATAAGGTCACCTGAAGATTAATGGTGAGCACACTGAAGAGAATGCAAAAAGACCTACATAGTGATACATACATTTGTCACTCAAAATGAGCGACACATACATAAGACCTGACGTTGAGCCTGACAAGAAAGAAGTAGCTACAGGAAGTGCTGGGTTCGTCAGACTCAACTCTTAACATTTGGATGACTATTGTCCCTATGAGTCTATATGCTGGATACAAAATCCATGTCTTCTTTGTTTGTCTGGAAATTACTACAGCCCTGGAACACAACAGACACATGATATATTTTTATGTGAGCAACAAAATGAGACATCTGCTAACCCCGAGCAGGCCACATTCTGCTCCTTACAGCAAGCCAAGCTTCTCTCCCTACTACTCTGCTCATGGAATTCCTTGTGCCTGGGAGCTTCCTAGCTCAAATTTAAATCCTCAGCACATTCACTAACCTGATTTCTAATCTCCCCCCTATAGAAACCAGGAACCTGCCATTGTATCTCATGAGCTACTTATCCTGGCTACAACCTTGCCTTTGTAGTTGAAACAATTACTGTTTCTTACCAGTTTTAAAGTCATCTGGATCTTCATTCACTGTCTCCCGGGGACTCCTCATGCAGTGGCATTTAGCTGGAGTCTCTGGTGAAGTGCATGGCCAGGAGCACTCTCCCTTGACTCTGGTAGTTGGTGTGCTGGCTGTTGGCAGGATCATCCCACTTTTCACTTCACAGAGTCTGCTGTCCTCCAGAAGACTAGACTCCCTCCCTGAAGAAGTCAAAGTATAGCAACCTTCAAATCCCCTTGAGACCTAAGATCTGAAACTTACATGTCCCTTGGGCCATATTTTACCAGCCAACTCAAACCACAACCCACTACTCTAAATCCAGGGGATCAGTGACTCCGCTTGCCAGAGAGAGAAGCTCCAAGAAACGGTAGCCATATTTAATTTCACAGGTGGCTCATCTCCTTAAATAGATCCCAATCTGAGCAACTGATTATTTTCTTCTGGGACCAGCAAAGCCCTAAGGTAGTTTATCCAAATCAGGAGTGGCCATGAACCTCAAGATTCTGTTGAGGAACTGGTACACAGAACTTTTTTGATACAATGTCCTTGAAAACTAGATGAAGAATCATTCTTGAGGGGCTTGAGTCTCAAGGTTTGTCCTCTGATCTACTGGCTGGTTGATGTGGCTACATAGCTTCTCCTGTGCCTAGTGTCTTCTTTTGTAACCCAGGGACAATATCCACTTTCTAAGGTAGTAGTATGTGAAGTAATTGGCACATTGTAGATGTTCATAACTGGAATTTCTAATCATTTCACAGTGCTTGTCTTTTGTGGTTAATGGTATAACTCAGATACATGGTCCATAAGTGAAATGTATTTCAAATTTTGCAAAAAAAAAAAAAAAAAGTCATATACCTTAGAAGATGTTTGAGGTAGTGTAGGCACCATATAAAAGATGACATGGATCAGATTTGCTCCAGGTTCAATAACATATTTATGATATTAGTGCACCCAATTCTCTATGCCCGTTTTTATTTCCCAAGGGGAAAAATGTGCCAGCCTAACAGGGGTAACCACTGAAAGCTAATGTGTGTTGACATCAGCACAATTTTACATTCAGTACAAAGTTAGAATGAAATAATGTGATCTGTGATGGATCTAAATTCAGATATTAAAATGTGGTGTTAGGAAGTTAAATATAATATCACTAGATAGACCTGCCTCGCAAGCATAGATATGATGATAGAGAGAAATGTGTAAAGTGTTGCAAATACCTTGGAGATACCACCTACTCAAAAATTTTTATAATCATTACTATTGAAGCATCAATATCAATATCTTTAAGTTTAAAGAGATACCTTACAAACTTTATAGTTATATTTTAAATGGCTTTATCAGTGCAAAAGAAACAGTATGCCAAGTGAGAGTTTTTTCATATATCCCAATATATTCCTTCAACTACATTGGCACCTAAAAATATTGTAGGGTCATAAAAATGGCAATAAATGTATTCAAAGGAAACTTCTAATCTTATCACTTTATTACCTTGGTGACCTATTAGTTCAAATTAACTCATTTTCATGGAGGGGCTTTTGGGGCAGCTGTGAGGCTGCTCTGCTAGCTACAGGAAGTTGCAGATGGGCAAATTTCATTCAAATATAAACCTCCAAATTTGGCTACCTGGTATTGCAGTGTCCTGTTG
Source organism: Phyllotis vaccarum (assembly GCA_033318265.1). Lineage (NCBI taxonomy): Eukaryota > Metazoa > Chordata > Mammalia > Rodentia > Cricetidae > Phyllotis > Phyllotis vaccarum. The sequence goes on from JARWLC010000012.1 coordinate 80,159,453, forward strand.
TTTGCAGTATGCAAAATAAAAATTATATACCATCTTGCATGGTCACAAGCTAGGGACTCTGAAATGTTGAATCCAATGTTATTGGTAGGATGAGAAGTAACTGAGTGAATACTATATATACACAAAGAAGGAAGAAAGTGAGTTGCCCCTTCACATGGGGAAGGAAGCTTGTCTGGCCTAGGCTATTCTCTCCTGACCTATGAAATTGGAGAATTGCATGGAGAAGAAGGTCCTAATCCTTAAATCTGTCCAGGGAAATGTTCCACAGTCACACAAGGCTCTTTCTCCTTTGTTCTGTGAGGAGAACTGAAAAGGTGTGTGTTAGCATTGGTCTTCACATGGCTCATTTGGATAGTTCCTGGCCAAAGACACACATCACTTATAACTACAGAATAACTAACTCAATACAAGTGGTCTACAACAAGGTTCTAGAGCTTGGGTTGTAAGAGTGCACCAAAGTTTGTCAAAACACGTCAAATTGTATCCTTAAGATCTATGTATTAGTATATGTAAATGAGGCCTGAATGTATCTGGCCCCCATCAAAGTGAAATGTCACTGGAAAAATCAAGAAAAAACATATATCCTGTGTGTGCATATGTGTGCGTCCATGCATGTGTGTGTGTGTATGTATACATATACATCCTGCATACGCAAACACACACACACATGCACACATATCTCAGAAGTATCTAATTCCATCTGACACTTCTGTGATCTTATAGATAATTTTATTATTTCTCTGAATGTCCCTAGCTTTCCTTTAAGCTAAAATTTTCTAAAATAGTGATGAGTTCCTACTTATATTTTCAAATTATTAAAATTCTTGGAAGGCAGCCTGGTGTGGTGGAGAAGAACTGGGCTCTGAAATCATTGTTCCTGGTGGAACTCACCCTCTGCCACCGAAACAATGTAGCCTAGAAAGAAACACGTGTGTGTGTGTGTGTGTGTGTGTGTGTGTGTGTGTGTGTGTGTGTATGTGTGTGTTTTTGTGTGTGCGTGTGTGTGCGCACGCGTGTGTGTGTGTGTGTGTGTGTGTGTGTGTGTGTGTGTGTGTGTGTGTGTGTTTCCATTCAGTGCCTCAGCCTCATTGTCAATAATGTGAGAATAGCGATACTTACCTTCATGGATGTTTTAAGACAAAAATCACTAAGCAACATTTCAAATAGAACTTATCAAAACAAAAATATGAAATATTAACTAAAAAGTTCAGTATGAATCTAGGGAGAAGGCTCAGTCAGAAGTGCTTGTCGTACAAGCATGAAAACCCTAGTTTAAATGCTCAGCATCCACACACAGAGAAAAAAAGTGACAACACAACTTATGTATAAAACTTCAGTGCTCGGAGTGAAAGAGGGTGAAGCGGAGGAGACTGCTGGACAGACCACTTAGTCAAATCAGTGAGCTCAAGTTCAACTAGAGACCTTGCTTCTCAAACTAGGGCAGAGAGCAACTACCAAAGACACCCGACATCAATCCGGGCCTCCACCCACACATACATATGTGTGCACACACACACCAACACACTCGTGTGTATAAATAAACATTTGTAAACTCAATGTATGAGTTAATCAGCAAACTACAATTGAGTAATTAGTGAACCATAGAGATCTGAAGAAATGTATACCTATCTCTAACAAATATGAAGAAACACAGTATCGTGGATATAGGGTAAACAGGAGGAGGTTGTGGAATACAGAAAAGCAGAAGATCCAAAAGAAAGCTGAGTAGTCTCAGATGTGTAATAGGTATAGAGTAGTATTTAAGAAGATAATTGTTCAAAATTGAACCAGCGTGATGAAAACTGTGAACCACACCCCCAATACACATAGAGAGGAGAGAGAGAGAGAAAGAAGAATAAAGTGAAATAGGATCTACTTCCAGACAATATGAGCCAAGCTTGAAGAACCTAAAAGTTAGGGAAAAACTATTTTTAAAACAACAAGAAAAGAAAGCTTGACACACAGAATCACTTGAAGAATAACAGCAGACTTCTTAACTAAAATTATGAAAACTGAACACAGTGAGTTTATGTTCTCAAGGTGTCAAGAAATTAAATACTAAAACGTTCTGATAGTAAAATCAGAATTATCTTCTAAGTACAAGGCCAAAAGGAAAGATACTTTTAGATAAATAAAATCTGGAATAGATTACTAAAGAAAATGTATTAAAGAAATTTTCTAAATAGTTGATTTTGGAAGATGAAGCTAATGTAGAAAGTCTGGAAGAATACTGACCAGAGAAAAGGTAACCACGGAACTAAACCTAAAAGAAAATTGCTTAATGTAACAGTTAATGTCTAAATTGTCGTTGCTTGGTTTTAAGAATAAAATAGGCCAAGGGGTAAGAAAATACCATAGCAAAAATGTCAGGTAAAGTTAACCTCCTTGGGCTCTTGCCTTTCAGAAGAAGGTTTAAGATATTGTTTGTAGGCCTTATTAAATCTACATGGTAAAATTTTATGGATGACTATAAAAAATGAAAATAGTGTATAACTCCCACTGTGGGGACAGGATAAAATTATATAGAAAAGGAAAAACACAAGAGGCTTCTTTTGGTCAAGTTATAAATAAAATTAACTAGACTTATAGTTGGTAGAGTCTCATAGTCTTAAAATTGGGTTAGGGTAGGAACAGAGCCAGTATTTCCACGCTAAGAATTAAGCTTATGTAGAAGGAGGAAAAGAGGGGGTTTCAGGGTTGGTGGTGCTGGAAGGGAAAGGTGGGGGAATTTTGAGAGCAGAATTATAGACGCCACAATAATCTTTGTCGACCAGAGTGAGCAGCCTGGCTGCGGCCCCACCTAATGCAGACATGCCAGCTTCATGCCAGCTGTTGAGTGGTGCTGAGTGGAGAAGCTCCAGCACTTAAAACGTGTCTGAAAGGCCCAGACACCAAACTAAATTTACATTCATAACATCATCCTTGCCCCAGGTTGGCGAGAGAAGGCAGCAGACATAGGAAAGTTGGGGCAACAGTAGCTTCAGCCAGAAAAGTACCCTGAACAGCTGCCAACCTCACCTCACTGAAAAGGAGGCTGAGCCAGAAGCAGAAGGCAGTAGAGGTCTGAAGAGTCCTTCTAGGAGACTCTGTTGACCATCACACACAGAAAAGGAATGCAGAATAGCAGAGGCCCTGGAAGCATGGAGATCATGTGCCCCGACCCAGCTCATCTATGATTTAGTCAAACAAATGTTAGGGGACCCTGATCTGCACTTCTCTGGCCATTGCATATCTAAGAGTTCCTGTCTGTCTATTAGCCTGTTTAACTGGGGGTACCAGTGCACACTGTACGCTCAGCAGATAGGAGCACAGGCCTGAGTTCAAGGCCTGCTTAGACTGCATAGTAGGACCCTGTCTCAAAAACAAAATCATATTATGTTTATCCTCAGAGCCTATGGTTTCACCGTCTGAGTTACCGGGAACAGTAGTTTGTTGTTTGGGGTTTTATTTTGTTTTATTCATCCATTTATTTTACGTCCCACCTCAGCCTCTGCTGCCCATTCTCCCCTCCCAGTCCCTCTCCCCATTCTTCCCTCCCACCTCCCAATCCTCCCCTCTCCCATCTCCATCCAGGAAAGGGCAGGTCTCCTGTGAGTATCAATAAGACATGGCATATCAAGTTGCAGTAAGACTAAGCACCCACACACACACACACACACACATGTATTAAGGCTGAGCAAGTCGACTCTATATGAGGAGTAGGGTCCCAAAAGCCAGCAAAAGAATCAGAGACAGGCCCTGAGAACAGTAGTTTTAAAGTATTCAATAGAAAACCCCATGAATGAATAATTCATAGGTTTCACATTATATGCAACGCTGGGTAGCACATAAAAATCTCTTCTGTGCCATCAGCTCCTGCCCAGGAGATGAATTTTACCTTTGTCCAGTGTGTCTGCGCCTTAAATGCTGTCTGTACTCCCGTTACCCTGAAGCCTTCTTCTTGGGATGGAGAATTAGCTAAGTGATAGAGTGCTCATCTTATGATGAGCATGCCTGGTTCCCTCTCCACCCCCCATAACAAAAGCAGAGATGCCTCTTGGTTACCAGGCCAACATCACAACATCCCGGGGTTTAGGTCTGAATCACTCTTGTTCCACTTACTAATTACTCCAAAGCTGGAGAGAAGTGATCCTGGCAATTTTATTACAGAATTAATTCTGTCTATATTCTTAACAATCTCTTACCAAACCTGATTTATAAGCTAAATTTGATTAACATGTATAAGTAGAAAAAAACAGTTTATCTATGCCTCAGTGATAAGAGGGTACCAGTGTAACAATAGACATCTAGCACACGCAGGCTACTGTATGCCAGGTACTATTTTAAGCACTCCACACCCATGTTATGATATAATTTACATGTGTCTGAAATTCACAAAAATGAGGCAGGCCTGGGATTCAAACATAGACATATTGGCTCTAGAGTCTTCACTCTTAAATACTACTCTGCCATTAAGTGGTTGCATGGTGATATTTTACCTGGAAGACAGAATTTAAAATCAGTGCTAAGAGCTGAATGATTGAGACCCTAAGATTCCTAGGATGGATCTCTAACCTCCAGCATGATGGTATTTCGAGGTGGGAGCTTGGAGGTAATTAGCATATTGGATGCATGATCTCGACTGAAAACCAGAAAGGGACCAAGAACCAAGCCATGATCTGAGATTCTCACTCTCTGGGACTGAACCACCTGTATATGCTGCAGCAGATGGAGTAACTAGGAAGACGTAGGGGTGCTCTTGAGAAGATTTCTCAGGCAGTAAGGTGCTTACCACACAAACATGAGGACCTGAGTTCAATACCCAACACCTACTACATACAAAGCTGGGTATGATGACACACACTTGTAAGCCCAGAGCCTTGAAGACAAAAAAAGAAAGATCCTTGAGGCTTGCTGGCCAGCCAAACTCAGTCACTAATCACCAAGGGTCCCAATGAGACCTGGCCTCAGAAATCGAGGTGGATGAGATTGACCTTTTCTGGTCTTTAAACACACACCAGAGCCTCAAACACGTACACACCAGCACACACAAAAACAAGACATATTAAAAATGGTGGATTTTCTTCAAATATTTGAAAAACTCTACATGGAATAAGAGTTAAACAGATTGTATATGAGAAAAGGAGATGTTCAGGAAAGAGAGGAGACTCTTTCCAGATGAGTTTATGAAATCAGAGCTCTCTAGAAGAAAAGCAGTTAGAGCGGAGAAGCAGCCAGGGCACTAAATGTTCTGCACAGGATGTTAGAAACAACCAGGGGTGTTGAATGGGATTCTGTGAAACCTCTTCAGCTCTTGGGAGTCCGTGGTACCTTGAGGGCATAGGCTAAGAGCTCAGGCCTGAGGTCTGAGTACTAAGGATGCTTGACCTCCTTGAATGGTATTTTCACCACCTTCTTTACTCAGGGCCCTTTCAGACATTTGCTTTTTAATATTGACTGCTTCTTTGCATTTTATCTGTGACTGTGTATATGATGTTGTGTGCACAGGTGGTGTGTGCACATGTGTACATGGGCATGTAGAAGCCTCAAGCCAGAGTTGAATATCTTTCCTCAATTGCTCTCTCACTAAACCTGAAGCTCATGAAGTCAGCCAGAGTGGTTGGCCAGCAAGCCTTGATACGCAATTGTTTGCAACGCTGGGGTGGGGGTGGGGTTTCCAAGCACATGCTGCCTGCCCTTTTACATGGCTTCTGCAAATCCAAACTCATATCCTGGTACTTGCACAGCAGATTCTAAACTGACTTCCCAGCCCCCCTTTATAATATCATAAGACTCTGCACACCTAGATACTCTTCATACTGGTACCAGTTCAGCACCCACTCCTCTAGAGTGTGTTCCCAGTCATCCCTAACACCCAGACCACTCATCCACCCCCATCGTGCATCGTCAGTCTCCCACAGCAGCTACAGCACGGATGACCACAAGGGAGATAGCTTAAAACAATAGAAATACATTGTCTACGGTTTCTAGAGATGTCAGCAGGTCCTGGTTCTTAGCTACTGCAAGAAAAAAAAAATCCCTTTCACTTCCTCCTAGTTTCCTCTAGCCAGCCTTGACCCCTGATCTTGAGGTTAAATTGTTCATGTTTTCTTTGTCTCCATATGACCCTCACCACGTCTGTATCATTGAGGGTTCTCTACAAATGTTTTACTTCTTTTAATGTGTATTGTTATTTTTGCGTGCATGCAGTATCCACAGAAGCCAGAAAGAGATGTCAGATGTCCTGTAACTTAGAGTTACAGATGGTTGGGAGAACCATACAGATGGTATGGGTGCTTGGAATTGAACATAGGTCTTCTGGAAAGGCAGCCAATGCTCTTAACCACCAAGCCCTGTACCTAGGCCCTCTTCCCTTCTTATAAGGGCCCATCCAAATTCACTATGACCACAACTTAATTTAAGTAATTATGCCTTCAAAAATTCTACTTCTAAGTAAGGTTCAGTTGCAGTTACTGGGAATTAAGTTAAGACTTCAGTGTTGGAGCTCAGCAGGGAATAGTACTCACCTTCAAGACTAATGAAGTAAGCTCCATACCCAGAATATTGGGAGGACATAGCTGACGCCTGAAAGTTGTCCTCTGATTACTACAAGTGCGCTCTCCCACAAGGCACACATATATGCATACACAGACACAGACACACACACATACATATATACACACGCATACATACACACACATAAACACAAAACTCACACATACACACATACATACACATACATTTAATAAAATGTGAAGACATTCAGTCTTTCAGCAGAACAGTATTCTGCTCATGACTTCCCCACCCTCTCATGATCACCACCTCTATGGGCTCTTAGCCAGGTAGTGGTGGCACAGGCCTTTAATCCCAGCACTTGGGAGGCAGAGGCAGGTGGATCTCTGTAAGTTCCAGCATGGCTTATAGAGAGAAACCCTGTCTCAAACTGAGTGTTCTCTCCATAAACGTGTATTACATCTATTGTAAACCATAAGCTACTATGATCAAGAAGGTCAAATCACACTCAGGAGTTTTGCACTCCATGGATTATCAATTTTGCATGAAGACTCATAATAAAGTATGGCCATTCAGGGTTGAAGCCAACTGCCAGCCTCATATAGGGATGCAAACGTACTAACATATATGTGCATATAAAATGCTGTCTAATAGATATTTTATGAATGTGTATTGACACAAACAGAAAAACACAGGATAAACCATTCTCTTTCATCTAGTTTAATACTTGTTGGCTTGTCTATTGGACAAATCTAAAAATTTGGTTTCTCTCTGTTCCATGTAAAACTTAATTCTGCTCTTTATTCTGTCCTCCAAAACTTCAAGGAACAATCTAAGCATCAAAATATGAGTTTGGAGGTTGATGAGATAACTCACTTTACAAAGTGCTTGCCTTACAAACATGGAGACCAGAGTGAAAATCCCAGGGCTCATGCAAAAAAGCCAGGCAAAGTAGTATATGCTCACACTTCCAGTGCTGAGGTGGTGGAGACAGAGAGATTCCTGTGACTCACTAGCCAGCCAGTCTAGCCTTATCTATAAGCACAGATCTCAGTGATATTGTCTTAGAAAACCTGGTATCCAGCTGGCTGTCCTGAGGACATCACCTGAAGGCAGAAATTCTCTTAAAATACACCAATCCAAGATTAATATTTATTAATATACAAGCCAACACTCATGATATAGGTAACAGCTTATATAGGCGCCTGATAGACTGGATTATCCACGCACTGGGCGACGGATGCTGAACCAGTCTCTCCAGCAGTCGGGGACCAGGAAAAAGGGCTTTCCAAGATCCCAGCAGCCCCTTAGGAATAGGGTTGACCACTCCCCCTTCAGGAGCCCGGGACCCTGGATAGGCGTCTTCAGACCTTAGCAGCTGACACCTGAATCCCACCACAAACACCCAAGGTTAACCTGAGGAGTCTCTGGCCTCCATACACATGTGCACTTGAATATTTGCACATGTGTACAGAGAGAGAGAGAGAGAGAGAGAGAGAGAGAGAGAGAGAGAGAGAGAGAGAGAGAGAGAGAGAGAGAGAGAGAGAAGAAAGGAGAGAAGAAAGGAAAGATAGTTCAGAAAAATTAAATTCAGGCTTGTAACTAGAGATGAAATCACCTGCTTTCTGTTTGTCTTTCAGGGCAACGTCAGCTCCTCCCAGCCTCCATTCGTTCAGATGCCAGGTGAGACCTTTAATTCAACAAGCAATCTACTCATGTTGAAGCAGCAACTGAGCACTTGTGATTTGTTTTCCCAGGTGGAGAACCACCAAGCCCAGAGCTATGCACATGTTATGCAACTATTTTATCTCTACATTATATCCCCAGCCAAGAGCTTCCAATGTTCTGATAACTGCCTCATATCACTTTCTCCTTTTTCCTTCTTTTTTTTTGGGGGGGGGGGAGATCAGTGAAGTCAAATCTCATTGAATCATCCTGGACTTGGTCCATTAGGGCTTGAGAGGTGGGCCCTTTTGACAGCTTACCTGGAAGAAGCTTTTAGGCAAAACCAATAGTAACCAGGCTCTGGGTATAGTGTTAAAACACCTAAAACTCTAACACCATGATTTGGTAGTCGATAATGGACAGAAATAGTAAAGAACATTAAGGATCGGGGCTGCAATCATTAAGTATTTTCTGGCATGTGTCACACACTGAGTTCGGCGTATCATTTTTCAGGTCCTTTCTCAATCTGATCATCCTGTGAGAATAGGAAAGAAATATTCTGAATAGTAATAAACACCCTTGCACACACGACTCCCCAGCGACCCCCACAAACACACTGTTCCTTCCAGATCTCAAACTCCAGAGTGATTTAGCACTTTCTAAGTCGCATGAGGAAGGAAGTCCCAAACATCCCATAACTGAGCGACTATTTTATTTTCCCATCACGTTTACTTTGAGTGTGCACCTGCTCTTTTGTACGAAAGGGAGTTTCTGCTGATTCTCCTACCTTCTAGAATGTTTCTCCTCCTTTTAAAAGAGAAATGGATACACTTAGGAAGGTAGAAGGCTTTTCTTCATTATTATCTTTATTTTAAAATTAGAAATACAGCTATGCCATCCTGAAAGCATTGTCTACCTATTCACTCTGTACTCTGCCTTCAGCAATCCTTGGAATAACTTTGTGACACGAATTTTCCTTTGCATGAATTTCTCTCCCAGGAAAGTGTGTTTACAATTAAAATCTGTCACTACAAAGTTCAAATGTACAAACAGTTTAGAAATTGGTGAGTTTAAAATGCAAGTGTAATGAGTCAAAGCATGCTAACGGTTTTGGTGGGGAACTTGGTTCCCTCCCCTGAATGAACACATTTGCATGGAGTGATGAATGCAGCATTCCACTCGTGGACTTACAAACCAGACAGTGCATGAGACCTGATCTACTACCTTAAAGATTGTAGACTCTCTGCAAAGATTAGCTGTAGCAGTGGCAGAGTAAAGAGCAAAATACAAAAAGCTATGTTGAATGGAGGAGGCTCAGGCTCTCACTGTGGCCAAGTCACTCAAGGGGAGAGTCCCAGTGAATTTCACTTCTCTTCTCCCTAAAGAACAGGTGGGGACAGGGACAAACCTCACTTGTGACACCCCCCTCATTGTTGAAGGAAGGGACAAGAGATGGAGATGGCATTTTCTCCACATCTCCACCCTTTTGGAACCTCACTGTGTTGGCCTTGGAGAATGAAATCCCACCTTCTACTCTATGGACTACAAAAACGATAAGTTACCCAGACCTGTGCCCCACACAGATTCTGATTAGCCATCTCTTCCAGCCATCATAAAGTATGGTGTGTCTCTCCTCCCCTGACATCAATTCATTCCTCTTTTCCAATACGACCCCTGTCCGTTTCAGCTTTTCTACTCTTCTTAAAACTCTTCAAGGCCTGAGGAAGTGAAGGAGGGATCCAGTGTGACCACAAGAGGGCAGCAAATAACACCAGACATGTCAAAGCGGAAATGTCAGGGAAGGGAGGGATAGTTACTTCCTCAAAACTGACTTCTCTGCAACTATACCGTCCCAGGATACGCCATTTATTTACGCCGGATGGTGTGAGACATGTGGTGAAGATCAGTGTGAAAAAGAATCAGAAGACAGTACACCATCCCTGGCTTGAGGTGGGGTGTACGTCATCTTATCCAGAGAGACATTACCTCCTGTAAGAAGGCCAGAAGCAACAGCTGTTTAGAGGCTCTGAGAAGATGTTTATAGTCCCACTGAAAGGCATAGATTCCAAACATTCCAATTCTATTGCTGCAATAAATACAATGAACAAAAAAAAATCCTTTAGGAAGAAAATAATTACTTCAGCTTCCAGATTACTGTCTACCATTGAGGGAGTCAGGGCAGAAACTCAGACAGGTATTCGAAAGCCAAAAACATAGATGGATTTGGTTGCTGGCTTACACTGAACTATCCTCTTCTACAGCCCAGAGCCACCTGCCAGGGAATTGTGCCTCCCACAATGGACACCTCTTACATCAATTAATAATTAAAGCAATCCCCATACATGCCCACAGACCACCCTGATAAGGACACTTATTTGAGACTCCTTTTGAATGTGGTTCTAGGCTATGTCAAGTTGGCAATTGATGTGGGCTAGAATGCCTTGGAGATCTTTAACTTACCTCTCTGTAGCCCCTCCTAGAAGTGTCTGAGCCTGGAAAATACTTGATAAATCGATATCTGGGTGAAGTCATTATACCTCTAACATGAATTCACCCCTAAAGCCAGAGTGAATGCTAGACACATCTGTAATTTGGGCTGAAACAGTGATACAGAGATATTGCATGCCATTCAGGACATGTATATTTCTTTGTTAACGATGATGTCAGGCGCTTGTGAGCACCATCTTCTCACAGGGCAACCAATGCTCTTCCTACATGAAACCTTCGCCCTTTCCTCTTTCCTTTGGCCACAGGCTCACCCGTCATGTCGGGTTACTATGGTGTCAGATCTTTCCTGTCTGATTCCGACTTCCATAACAACAAGCAGTTTTCAAATGACCTCTACTCCTCCGGCGTGACTAAGCCCTTCGCCTGCGAGTCCTCAGCCGGGCAGAGTCACACCGGCCTGCTGGAGTCCTACCTGGGAGAGCCCTATGGAGACTACCGCCCGCCGGCGCTGACCTCCACCCCGAGTTCCCTGTTCAGTACCTCGAGTCTGCCACCTCCGCTCCTGCCACCTCCATTCTCGGGCGACCCAGCTCACTTTGTGTTCGTGAGTATGCTTACTTCAGGTGCAGGGAGAAAGGGGAGGCCCCAGCTCCTGTGGCCCAGCCCTCATGTATGGTAACCAAGTTGAAGCCAGATGTAACTCACCTGGAGATTCCTGAGGTTGCTCTGCTCAAACCTGGAGATGCCCAGTCAGGCTGGCTCTGCCAGGACGCTTCTGAGGGAGTCCTGATCAAAGATCGCATTAATCAAGGCACCAAAATTGACTAGCTAGGGTTTTGAACCAGGGGCCTCTAAGTTGTTATTAGTCTGTTTGCTAAATGCTCCCCCACCCTGTTAGGGCAAGACTTCTGCAGGCCAGTGGGCCCTGAGGAAAAAATGAAGTCACATCTAGAGGCCAAACTCCCAAAAGAGATGACCCAGCTTCATCCTCTGCTTCCTTCCGCTCCAGCCTCCTCTATCCTCCCCCACACACCTTGTTCTCTCTTGATCCCTCCAAAGAAATAAGTTCAGAAAGATCTATTTTTTAAAGCTGCTAAATACTCCTTTTAAAGAAAACTGTAAAGCCTCCTGCCACAAAGAAATGATTTGCTGAAGGTGGAATTTTAGACAACAAGGGTGGGTCGGGGAATTAACCTTATTCTGTGGCAAGAACTTTCGCGGGCCTTTGTTCATTTAATATTTGCAGTAACACCAACTCAGTTTTGCACTACATTTCACAGAGTCAGGAGGTAGAGGGTACAGTGAATGAACTCAGTTCACCTCAAAGAAAGTACTGTTGAGGCAGAGCGCCCCCTACCCCCCACACATCATTCTAGAGGCTGTCACTGGAAGACTCCATCTCCAAATGGGAACCAGGTAGGGCTTGTGTAATGAGAAATGTAGGGCTCAGAGTAACATCCTAACGTAGAAATTAACTTAGATTCTCCCGGCTTGAGTCAAACACCAGAGGGTAAAGCTACCTGGGAGGTGAGCTTCAGCAGCAGTAAGAGGATATGAAGGCTTCTCAAGATGCCTCCATCCAGTGGCAGTGCTGTACTCTAAGAGCATCAACAAAGAATAATTCCCCCACCTTTGCCATTCTCCACAGAGAGACTCCTGGGAACAGACAGTGACGGATGGACTCAGCCACTCAGATACTGTGCCTGCTGATGCCCTGCAGAACTTGCCATCCAGCACCAGTTGCCTCTCCCAGCTGGAGTCAGGAAGCAGCACCCAGCACAGGAGCATGGGATGGGGGGCATCCCTTGCTGGAGCTCAGTCCTACTCACTGCATGCCCTGGAAGATCTGCACCACACACCAGGGTACCCCACCCCATCTTCATACCCCTTCACTTCTTTCATGGCGGTGTCAAATGACCTCCCACCCAAGGTGGGGCCCCTCTCCCCAGAGGAGGGATCAGACACCTCTTCCCTTCATGATCCTTCACCTTGGACCAAAGAAGAAAGCAGCATGGCCTGGGGCTCTTACGAATGCCGGAGAGCTTACTGAGACCTCAGGCCAGAGGACTTTGGCATTCTATGGAAGTTGGATTCTGTGTCCAGATTCTTCTAGGTGTGCTAGCTCAGTCAGAACTGATTTTCAATTTAAGCCACAATATTGCTCAGTGCTGACAGTGGCTCTTTTCTGCTCTTATTCCCTGTACACCCCCTGAAAAACACTACAGTATCAATACAATATTTTGTGGGTCACATTCTAATAAGACAACCTTACAGGGAGGCCACTTTAGAACTCCAGTAACCCATTTTATTCTGAGTTTTCTGTCATATTTGAAACATCATTTTGACACTGGTTATTTTTCTTATATTACATTAAAAACTTTAGCAGATTGTGAATCACAGTGATGTTTCCTGTCTAATTTTTATTACTTACAAACTCTGTGTATTTAGCAAAAGGAAAGGGAAATGGTATAACGCAGCTTGGAGCAGGTAAAACAAAACCCATTTCAGATACTATATGACTTTGAAGTTTGCAGCGTTACACACATTTCCCTTATTGCAGGGACTTGTAAAGGCCCAGTAAAAAATATGGTACCAGGTATAAATGCTTTATTGTCAATAAAATAGGATGAGGTCAGGAGACTGGTTTTGTAAATGTAGTTTTACCCAGGGTGTCCAAATGTTATTTCAGAATTCCCCACCATAAAAGGCTGTTCAATAGGAGGCTTAGTTAAACTAGGCAGAATCTCACTAATGAAATAAACTTATAATTACCACAGTGTCTTTGTGCAATGGATATTTGATGATCAAAACCCAATTTGTATATTTCAAAGAAAATGTAGAGGGTGTGACTAGACTGTTGCAAGCAGGAACAGGACACCAAGAGGCAAGGGGGCAATGGGAATAGACATATTGCCGGGTAAGAGTCGTCAACAACACTGTCAGTGTTTTCCAGCTACGAAAAGGAAGTCCTCTGTAGCTGATCAGTGAGAGATGGATGACACTCGCTGTGAACAAATACAGAAACTGACATCAGAAATAAGAATCTACCATTAGCAAATCTGAGAGGTGTGAATTCCTGTGCCGAGCCCAATATTCCGCCACTAAGTATTGTGGTTGTTTGCAGGCCATGCCCCTCATAAGTGGCGTGAACGCACCTTGACTTTGCGCATGCGCAGCACTTACATGCCTCCTCCAATCTTCTATCACAACCATTTCTTTACCTTCTTTACGTACCCTCTGGTCCTTCCTGTCTCCTAAAAGCCAAGACTCTTGTTCTCCACCAAGGTCTCTAAAGCTCTTTATTTTGCACAGTTCATCAGTGGAGTCCCCAAAATGTCCTCTGCTTTTGTCTCAACGTCTACCTCAGTGTGTGTGTGTGTGTGTGTGTGTGTGTGTGTGTGTGTGTGTGTGTGTGTGTGTGTGTGTGTGTGTGTGTGTGTGTGTGAGGGGGGTGTCTGTGAATTCAAATCTGGTTATTAATTCATACTTAGATGCAAATAGTGAATATATCTTCTGGTGGTGTTTTCTGTCTAAGCAAACCACCCCTAGCCTATGGGGTACCAACAGAGATGCTGGAGTTAAAAGCTCTTCTTTTCCCTATACTCAAAGCTCCCCCCTTGGAAAGTATCAAGTGGGAGCAGAGGAGCAATGATTTCTGGTGGCTGTCACATAGCGCTCTCACAGTCTCCCTCAGCAGCTGCTTTTGGACAGTCTTAGATGCACACATGCACATGCATTATGTGTGCAATGAACATCCATGGGAGAATGACGTTTACTTCAATATGCATGTTCTAATTTGCTTTCTATTGCTGTGATAAATACCGTGGCCAAAAGCAATGCGGGTAGGAATGGTCCCTATAGCAACTTATAATTCATCATGAGAGAAAGCCAGAGTGAGAAACTTGAGGCAAAGACTGGAGAAACAATGCTTTCTGGATTGTTCCCCATTCTTCCCTCAACTTTTTGTTTTTGTTTATATACCCAGAACCTTGTGCCAGGGGTGGCACCACCCACAGTGGACTGGACCCTCACACATGAATCGTTAATCAAGAACACACTCCCACATACTTGCCTACAGAGCAATCTGATGGAGCCATTTTTCTCAGCTGAGATGTCCTCTTCCAGATGACTCTAGTCTCTGTCAAGTTTACAAAAATCTAACCAGTATAATGTACAAACATCATACAAGAATCAGATCATGGAAACTGGCATTGACATGGCTTCAAAACACTTATCCTTTCTCGTTAGTAAAACATTAAAATCTTTTCTTCAATAAGTACAATAAAACAATAAGGGAAAACCATCTCTTCTGGGTCTTTTGAAATATAAATCGTGTTACTATTGATGGTAGTCACTCTACTGGGCAATAGTATTGCAAAGCTTACCCCATCCTAACTGCAACGTTGTTGCAATGCCCAGCTTCTTTTCTAGCTCCCTCTTCTTCCCCACTTCAGTTTCTGTTAAACATTATTTCTATCTATTCATATAAGATCGATTTTTTTATACAACACACATAAATGACATTACGCAACACTTATCTTTGGGCTCCTGGCTTAGTTCACATTATGTGTGCCCCTAAGGTTCATCTGTATTGTTACAAATTACAGAACTCATTTATGGTTGAGTAGTGTGTGTGTGTGTGTGTGTGTGTGTGTGTGTGTGTGTGTGTGTGTGTGTAAGAGAGAGAGAAAGACAGACAGAAAGAGGGTGCTTTCTTTATATGCTCATCCACTGATGAACACTCAAGCTGATTACAGCTCTGCAATAGCAGAGATTCCTCAAAACACTAAGAGCAAACTGCTGCCTAACCCAGCAACTGGGTACCCAGGAGATAATGTCAGCCTGGCCTCTATTCTGCTCAGTGTGTGCTCCCAAGGGAAAGCTGGCAGCATCCACTACAGCAGAGGGCTGTTCTTTTTGAAGTCTTCCACCACTATGACCTCTGTTCCATTTCCCAGTAGCTCTAGAAGAGCCTTCTGATATCTCTTTGTTACTAACATAAGCATCAAGACCCACACTGGGAAGAAGAAATCTGGATCCTCTGTAGATTAGGAATCTACATCTCTGTAGATGAGAGCTCCAGAGTCATTTTCTAGATTGCTTGTGTAAACTTTTAATAGCAATAGTTATATAGTACTCATCAAGGAAAGTTACCAAGTAGTAATAGAACAGTAGAGTTTCCGTAAATTATATATATACATGCATCCTCATAATTTTAATATTTGTTTGGTTATTATATTCAGTATCTATCACCATGGCTCACTTTGCATTTATCTACTCAAACATTACATTCATTTATCTTATAATACTGTGAAGATACATTGGTTCTCTAATAAATAGAACCTGTCAATCAGACCTTGGAACATAAAAAGGAAACTAGATCACACAAAAGTCCACATTCTTCTTAAAGCACCTAACTAGGCTGAGTGGCCACAGGGTTAACCTAAAACAAGGGAGATATACACAGACCACACTCCATCTATTATCCATTTCAGCTGCCTGGCCTACAGGAAATGAGAGGGAGTTCCAAGCAGTAAATGACTTTAAGGGTTCTGTTTAGCTTGATATGTGGTGTCACTTTCCTAGACTCTAATTTGGTCCTGTTTTATTGTTCTGAAATTTTCTTATAAAAAAAATGGAAACAAACTACAATGTGATAGCACGGAAATTAATCACATCTCCCTTCCCCATGTTCTGTTCAGCATGTGGCTGCCAACCACATCTTTGCTTGCACAATACCATAATATGGGGGAAAATACACTCTCTTCTCTCCTACATCAAATCTGATGTCTTCTGATTCATTCTATCTCCCAGAAAAACCAAAGAAAACTATGAGCCTCGACTGATAATCCCAGCTCTTTTGGTCTTGCCAGAACTCAGGACATATTTTCCCACATATTATGGGGGAAACTTAAGGACCAGCAGTAAGAGTTAGCAAATGAAGCCTGTTGACCTAAGTTCTAACCCTATATCCCACATGGTAGAAGAGAACCAACTCCTAGAAGGTATTCTCTGACTTCCACACATGTACTGTGACATGCACACACCCCATATTCAAACGCCACACACATAAATAGAAAAATGCATGGAATAAAAATTGTTACATGAGATATAAAATCTGCCAATGCAAAGCCTGCGTCGTAGGCAATCACCCAATGAATCACCGGAAACAGACACAGCATGCTGCTGAAAGTGTTTGTATCTCTCTTACAATGTGATTCAAACCCCAGAGAATGAGAGAAGAGAACCACAGACCTACTTTGTTATTTTTAATAAGTACTTTAAAATGATCATTATGACTTCCCACAGATGAGTGACTAATGCATTGGCATGGTAGTATTGAAGTGGACCCCAAAAGAAAGTCCACAAAGGGGAAAACTAACCTCAACAGTAAGGTATGTACTTGCATACAGAGGTGCGTATACACTTAAGAGTATCAAAATATCTAGTTTTCCTATATATAAATATATAGTCAGGAATACAACCACTTGTATTTAAAGTAACAAAATAACAACTGATTCCAAGATTTAAATCACACTGCATTCGAATGATACAATGACTCACCATATTAACTTTAGGTTCAACAACGGGGTGCTGCCTAAAATGCCCTCTCTACTCATGCCATTGTCACACTGTTCATCTTATACAATATATTTACTAATCATCGAGACTCGAGATATACAAAGTGACAACTTCTACACTCTAGATAAGGAGTGGTTATCTAGGTAAAGACTTGAGGAGGTGGAGGACTCATGAACAATTCACCGTTCACCCCAGCCTCTGCTTTAGGAATAGAATTTTGTAGGGACTCAGGAGACCCTTCTTAGATTAAACCAAACCATCACAAAATGAACAGCTCTTTGGCCCCTGACTCTGTGGATGACAGCTCTCAAAAACAAAAGTTGACATGAGTGAATGTTAAACATTTGTTGGCACATTCTTAAGATGGCTGATTAAGTATTTTAAAATATCTTTAAGCGGGAAAATTGATAAACTTCCAAAGTAGCACAAAATATATTGATGTATCATTTAATAAACACACATACTGTGAGATATTTCTAAAAAACATATAAATTAGCTATTTGGTGTTTAATATATCTGAAATTATTGAAGCAAACACAATAAATCGGAAACTACAATTTCCTTGGGTCAAACTAAATAATAATACTTTTTCTATATTCATCTTCAAACACTGACATCATGTTTTATTAGATATATGATATATGAGTATCTTGTAACAATAACCTCTGATAAAATAAAACATACAGATTTCGCAAAATGCACTGCATTGTCAGTAGATTGCAAGAAAGAACAGTAAAAATGTCATACTTCCAAAAGGAAAAACTTTAGACCAACTAAATAATATCAAGGTATTAGATCTTTTACATTAAGAAAAATGATAGACTTTTCCCCTAACCAAATATCATGAGTGGAATAATCCAGAAGTTCTGATACTTAGTAATTCATAAATGTACAATAACTTAGCCATTTTGTTCCTCAATCTTGGTCATATATTCACAGGTTTTTGTAAAAGTAGTCTTTATACACTTCTATATGCTTGAAATACAGTACAATAAAAATGTTTTTAAGTAAAACAGAAACTTTCCAAGAAGTATGTTATGGTACTTTTCTTGGCTAACTAACAAATGATCAAAGGCTGGTTCATCATAAGCTTTTCTTAAAGGAAAATTTAAATTCTGAATATATACTATGAGAAGAAACAGATTATGTACAAAATCTTACATAGCTTTCATCTACTTGCCTTCCTGGTCATTTTCACACGGACCAAATGTGTATCCTAAGGACCAGTGAATACCTGGTATTTCCCACAACATTCAGTAACAGTGTCCCAAAGTCAAGGTGATAAAGGATCTTTGCATTACTGAAGGGCTATAGTCAAATTTAAAAGGAATAAATTGCACCTTATACTGAAGGTCTCTTAATACGTACATGTCTAAGTTCAATAAAACCTACTTTGGAGAGAAAAGCATAATGCTGTGCAATGTCATCTGCACGCAAAAGACCATCATATTTTTCAGCTAAAAACATTCAACTTTACACATCAAAAATATCCATTCTACCCACTCTGGGTGCTGTTGACTGACTTTGTGAAGGCCAGGGATGAACTGGAAGGATTTCTGAGCTTGTGGCAATGAGAATCAGAGATCTAAAAGGCTGACTTAGGAAGAATGGGAAAAACTACGGGCAGTGGCTTTAAGGAAAGAAGGTTGTGCAAAGCAGGCACTGGGCTGGTAAGAGCAATCAACATATGAATGAATGGTGAATGGATTTGTGAATGAATCCACAACAGGAAAATAGTAATGTGCACATGGAGAATAGCCATTGTTGGTAGAACCCAAGGCTTACTTACCTTTGTATTCCTGGAGCTCACTGCCTTGTCTGGTATATACCTGGTGCTTAAGGAACACCTAGCTGAATTATGGACCAATTGCTCATCACTATATTTAAAGGATTCTAATAATGATAAAATCTGCCTTACAAATAGTGAGAACCATCTCCTACACACAGATTTTTCTATTTCTCCAGCAATGGAGCTACAGATTAGACAGCCATTGACCAAGATGTCAGTCCCTCTCAGCATGTCAAGATCCTTTCCAACACGCAACATCAAGATAGTGTGTCATAAGCAAAGGAGCCTGTGATAGCTCATCAGACCCCACAATTTTGGGGGTGATTTTTATTACAACCTCAAAGGCATTGTTGGGACTTTAAGGAAGGCATCTTAGAAGCAGTTGGACATAAAAACCACAGTCAGCATAATGAAGAGTGTGTTTTCACCTCTAGACAGTTGCTTCTTCAGAGGTCTATGCTTCTAGAATAAGCTCACATCAGTCAGCTACCATCTTAAGCTTCCTGTACAAACTGATAGAAGAGCAAGGACTTTGGGGTAAGACTTACAAAAGTTTGAACCTCATTTCTGTCATTTATGTGCTCGCTAAACTGGGCAAGATGTTCATCCCTCTAAGCCACCTTCTTCAACTGATTGGTGAGGATACTACACAACACAGATCCAGCACCCAGGAAACAACAGGTGAGAACTTTAAATAATCTTCCATGGGTTGGGAATGTAGTTCAGTTGTGGAGTGCTTATCCAGTATGTCATGGCTTCTATGAATGAATGAATGAATGAATGAATGAATGAATGAATGAGCAAGAAGGGTACCCAGTTCTACAGGCATTTGGAATCTTGGAGGAAAAAAAAACTGGTTGTTCTAGGTATGGTCATTACACACACATACACACACACACACACACACACACACACACACACACACACACACACACACGGGGGGGGGGGGGATGAAAGGGGCCTGAGAGAGTATTTTCTCTTGCCTCCTCAAACACGGTTTTTGGCTCTGAAATGTCTGTTTTGAGGCTTTTTGGTTACAAGAACAGAAATCAAAACACCTTAATGTTGGGTCCACCATTGGTAGTACAGATGGCAGGGGAAAGATTCTCAAAACGGGCCTGGGAAAATCTTCCAGCCTATGCTCACCTGGAGGACCCAGTCACCAGCACCAATGTCTTTGATGTTGCTAAGGGAAAACTGTGACCATAGGACACCTCTGCCCATTTCAGTGTGAGTGGAGAGCTGAGGAAGAATATTTAATTGGAAAGAATGAAACAGCGCTCCAGAATAGGGGAGAGGCACATACAGAGTCAGAGAGAAAAACAGTGAAGACAGGAAATGAAAAAAAAATGCATCAATGGGATAAAAAACAAGAGATATAAAATGTAGAGGAGGATAGTAAACAAGTAAAAATGACAAAGGAAAGCTTCTTAAAGAAAAATAAAAAATAAGACGAAGAAATGGGAGGCCGTGCCAGGGAGGGCTTTCTCTCAGATCCTGAAGTCCTTCCCTTGTTTGGTCCTTAGACCTGGCTTTGAACGTATAGGTCCCAGTGGCTGAGAAACACCAGCTGGACCAATTAACAGCCACACCTCACCCTACCCTCCACCACCAGATGCTGTACTTCAAGTGTTCCCAGCCCTGATCCTCTCCTAGATACGCAGCTCCACCTGCCTGACAGACAGTTCTACCCATCAAGCTTTCATAGCCCCCGGGCCCTTTGGCTGAGTGTTTACTATACCCTGCATCTAATACACTACACTTGATACATTTTAATCTCTCTCCTCAGAGCTCTCTAAATAAACACGCATCCTTCTCCAGAACAAGCAGGGGTGCTATGAGGCAAAAGGGCCGGGGTGCAGAGAAAGAAGATGGACAAAGAGAATATGGAAAGCCAGCCTAGGGAAATCTCAGACAGTCAGGGACAGTAGTGATGCTCCGTAGCTCTCTGCTCTCCCAGGAGCACAGTGAGAGTTGATGCACAGAAACTGCTTTCTAGAAAACCCGGTGTCTGTGGCCTAGCAGGAGGTAAGATGAACAGAGAAGGAAGCTCACATGTGGCCAGACCGGGCCAGAGGCATACGAAGTGCAAAGCATAGGCTTCTACTGTCCTCTGGCCTGCAACCTAGGCCCAAAGTAGGCCCTTTGCTGTGCCACACCCACTGGCTGCCATGTTCACTTTCCAAAACCTGAGATTTCTCCCATAAATTGGAAATTGGACAAGTGAGAATCCTTGTGGCTGGTCAGCCTGGTTCAGGTGATCCCTAAGGAGCATCCTAGGTCAGAGAGGACTTGTGAGCTGCCTTTGAGGCAGGAACATGGAGCATCTTTGAGGACACCTGCTCTGCCTGTGGGAAGGTGGACAAAATGTTTAAAATAGGAGAAAAGCAAGGGTCAGGGTCCAAAGGCATCTCACTCCCTGTTTCTCTGGACTCTCTGTGGGGTGCCTGTGTGCAGGATTTCTGCAGAAGATAGTCCATTTTGTTAAGCCTTTGAATATTCAAATTGAAAGTATCGCGCAATCATTGATTGTCAAATCATGGGTTTCTAGAGGTTTTAAATACTTGGCATGAGGGGGGGAAAACTCAAACCTATACCCGAAGGTATAAAACATTAATTCTGTGTGTCTCCTGCTCCAGGGACCTGGGTGCTGCCTCGTGTTTTGTGAAACTTTAAAAATGTCGCATCTCTGCCTTTCTCCCTGCACAGGAGCCCTCCTAGGTGCTGAATCTCTGAAGCTCCAGCATCCAGTCTCCAGCCCAGCTCCTGCTGATCACGATGTCGGGTAACTCAGCTGCTTCTCCAGGGGTCGGGTCATGAGGGCCAGGGGCACCTGGATCCGGGTGTATTTCCTCTGCTTTTCCTGCGTATAACAGAGAGTCACAAAGTCAGGATAGTCAGGGCCGGGCATGGATCCAGAGAGGGCGCAGGCCCGCCGTGTCGGTTCCCGCTGGGTAAGGGCAGAGACCCAGAGGCCCATCAGGCTGTCCCGGACAATCAATCGCATACCCCAGACCCCTGCCTGCCCGCCCCTTCTCTTTTCCACCTTGGCGTCCTGGGAATTGGAGACGCCGATCTTCTGCGCCCAGAAGCGGCGGCGGGGGGAGCTAGAGGCTCATGCTGAGCCGGGGACTGGATCATGGACACACCCGGCAGGGAGCTGGGCTGGGGCTGTGTCTGCATGGACCCCAAAGCGCGCAAATCCCTGAGCCAAGCCAGGCAGTGGGAATGTGAGGGAAGGAGACTAGGGCGGAGAGGGCGCGCCCTGGCACTGCGGCGGGACAGCCGATCTCCAGGATCGGGACGAAGAATAGCGCGCCAGCTTTCCCGCAGGACCCTAGCCCTCAGGATCGGACTTGTGGGTGGGGGTCTCCCTGCTGCCAAGCCGCGGTCCCTGCACTAACCAGGCGAGGCGCTGGCGGCCTTGGCATTGTCGCCTGCCGCTCAGACCAGGGGCCACTGCGCTCCACCCCTCCCCGTGTGACTCCCAGCGCTTGCTCTAGGGTCTGGATCCGGGCGGGAGTCACCCTGGGCGTCTACGACAAACCCGGCTTGGAAAAAAAAAAAATGCAATTGCCCGGTCTAACCTGGCCTAACAACCAGCCAGACCTACTCACTGCGCTCTGCCGGGGCCCCCAGGCTGTCGCCGGTCCCTCCCAGGCGACCCCCCCGCCTAATGCGGCCCGCCACTCGGGCTCTCCCAGCCACCCGGGCCAGCTCTGCGGGCTCGGGGGCGGCCCCTTCCGGAGGGCGGCCTCCCGGCGACTGCGCGGTCCTAGGGAGCCTCGGGATGCCTTTACTCTGAGCTGTAGCTCTTGCTGGAGAACTTTCCACAGCCCAGTTCTCTAAGAAATACCTGTCCCGGGAAGGGAAGGGGTGGGAAGAGAGATGAGAGAGCCACGAAGAAACGGGATGAGACAGAAGGGAACTTTTATAAAAAGAAAAGGACTGGCAGGAGGAAATCCCCTGGGCTTGGCCCTTCTTCTGGGGTCAGTTCAGTAAGTCCCTCACCGGGTCAGGACAGGCTGCCCAGACCCCTGCTGCTTGTTTGGGGGGCGGTGGGGGAGGGGGTGCCGGCTTACAGCCGAAGGGCACCACAACTGATATCCCCAGAAACCATGCCCGACCTGATGGAGGAATACAGTTGTGGGAGGGGTGCAGGGGGTCCTCACGATATGAACATTGTTATATGGTGAGGTCAGCTATTGTAAATCAGAAAGCTCCTTCAGGTCCATAAGCTCAGCCTGAACCCCAGATTTTGCCATCTTAGCCAATATAGTAGGCTTGCTGGACCTGCCTCCACATTCCCGAGCAGCTCAACTTGTACTGTACTGAGGATGAGGCCTAACAAGGGTGAATGACCTCATAGATGCCCATGGGAAGTGCTCCCGCTAAGACCCTGAAGCAGCAGCCTGCCTTCACCTTTTCAAGTTTGAAAACTATGGATTTCTTTTAAAGCTTTTTCTTTTGCATTCTCTTTGTGTTCTGCAAAGGTAGAAACTTGGCTGTGGGTGTCCTAACCTTATCAACAGGACCCTCACTGTACCCCCCTGACACCCAAACGTTGAGACTGACCACTGACCTGGTTGCCTTTCCCCCAGAAAAACCGAAGGTGTATCAAGGTGTTCGAGTAAAAATGACAGTAAAAGAACTACTCCAGCAAAGAAGAGCGCACCAGGCCACCTCGGGGACAACCGTAAGCACAGCCCCCTCTCTCACTCCCCAGCCTATGGGAGGCCTCATTCAGCCCTGGGTCTGGGAAGATGCCATGGCCACCCACAAGCACAGCCCTGCTCTGTCCCAGCTTCACCTCACAGGTTACCACAGGCAACCGTGAAAACACGTGGGACATGGTAATAGGTCTCAGGGTTGTGAGAGACTCATCACTCACTGTTCATAGTTGGGTGTGGAAGGCTTGTTGGTCCTCTGCAAGGCAGAGAGGCAGCCAGAAGGTAAGTACATTGTTACAGTGTTAAGATGGAGTAGATACTGCCCCCACAAACTCAGAGAAAAACGCAGAAACATCTGTAACTTAGACACTAAGGTCATTTATGTGATGAAGAAGAAGAAGAAAAAAAAGAAAAAAAAAAAAAAAAAAAAACACCAGTCACAGGGAGTCTCCAGAAGAAAAGGAACCTGTCTTTAAAATACACAGAATCATTACAAAACTGATCTGGGCAGTCATGGGATACCTTGCCACTTCATATATACTACCAGGGTGCTCCCGGCAGCTGCAGAACCATATCCACTAGGTGTGGTTGTCCACCAAGAAGAAGTTCACGTGAAGAGCCTTCAGCACAGGATACTGTTACTGCTTGTGGGTAGGCGTGGAGAGAAGATCAGTCAGCTAGGACTCCAATCTCGTTAGTTACCACTGGTCCCCACCTCCAGGTGATGCTGTTAGTGTTCCAAGTAGGACCTCATGTAAGGGACATTGGCACCTCGAGCAATGGGAGAGAGAAACTATGGAGAAATGGTGAGATAGGTCTCTGAGCCAGAGGAACTGGGTTTACTTCTCAGTAACTCTCTGGCTCATATCCACCTACTCATTAACTTACTCTCTTTAGTCTGTTCCCTCATCTTTCAATTGAAAGCTAATAGGGCTATGGAGGGGTTAAATGAGCACTTAGACCAGTATTTTCCATAGTGAGTACACAACAGATCTTATTTGGGAAAGATCACTAAGGATGGATAGTCAGTACACAGTAATGTGCACTTTTGCTCAGAACTTAGATTTCAAGTATATTTGCTATATCTCCATTTGCAGAAATGCAGGTAACTGTAGAATTCCCTTGCATTGCAAAGGGGGATTTGCAGTGTTTTTTTTTGTTGTTGTTGTTTTGTTTTGTTTTTTTGTTTTTTTTTAAAGCACATTTGTATATTCATTATTTCCTTTGGTTGTAATGATCCCATAGCATAAGTCAGAAATCTGAAATCTGTATCCCTCCATGAGAGCTAAGATCCAAAGTTTTGAGGTTGACAGCAGGCTAAAGGTAAAGCCAAGATAACCTTGTTTGCTCCACTGAGAGAGAATAAAGAAGGACTTTGGAAGCAATGTCTGTCAAGAACATACACTGCTTGTCAGAATACACTTGACTGTTTCCTGGGAGGTTCTCACTCACGCCTACGCTTTCCAGCACTCAGGAATCATGTACATAACACTGCAGTAGGAGAGACCCAGGTGTGAAATCTCTTTCTGAGAACAATGAGAAGGATTAGGATTCTGGGGCTGCTACAACAGGGTACCCAGTTGGAAAGGGTGGGGAATAACAGGTGCCTGCCCCATGGGAGATCTTCCTAGTTTAATAAAACTGCATCCAGCTTCATCCAATGTTAAAAGACATCTCTGAGAAGCAGTAACTCAAGGAGGAAATTAGTTGTGGCAAATGCTGTAAAGCAAAAATAAATCTGTCTTGGTTTTTGCTACGAGGTCAGAGTAGGATCTGAAATTTTAAGAAAGCAGTCATGAATGGTAGTTGTATACTGAGGTAGATATCCAGGTCTCCAGTGTACAAGAAGAAATTATACATGTCAGACTGGTAAATTAAATTTAAAAAAAAAAACAACTTTTTTCAGCCATATCAGATTACACACACACACACACACACACACACACACACACACACACACACACACATACACCACTTCTTTGGCTTTAGGGTAAAAAAAATGTGAGTTAGTGCTTATCTAGAGATAAAGATTAAAAAAATAGCATTCATTTAGTTTTTTGTTTTTAATAGCCTCATGTATTTTTATATACTGTTGATTGTGGCTTTGTGTGCTGTTTGAAACCTAAGAGAAAGATGCCCCCCCCTTTTTTTTTGTATTCTTGGAGCAAAGTAGAAAATGAACTGAGGGCTAGAAAGATTATATCAAGTAGGATACTGTAAACATACCTCTGGGAGATAACTCGGTAACAAGGAAGCAAGCAAACAGACCAATAGAGGAAGCAGGGGGTTAAAAGCAAGCTCTACAATGAAGCAGATTTTTTTTTTTAGGACTCCTTTCTCCCAAGTCCTTCAGCTCAAGCTGCAGTCAAATATTTGCATAAAGACCTGGTAAAGGCTTCCAGCTTCCTGGTTCATGACATTAGAGCATGGATCGTTTTCAAAATTAACACACCTCCAGTCTGAGCAGTGGCTGGCTGTGCAGTGACTGCAGGTGGCTCAAAGAACGGGAGTGAGTATCCCCCTGCAACCCAAGAGAGGTGTGGTGAGCTCTGCTTCCTAGCCCAGAGCAACAACACTTGCTGGTTCCTTTAAAGCCACCACTTGAAATCTAAAAGAAAAAAATCTTGAATAACTCGGTTAGTATGATTGTCCTTTCAACTGGAAAAGACAAGCTGCTTAACTTTAAATATTTGAAAGGCTCAACCTTATGAATTCTCAGCATTTAGATACAGTATTTTTTAAAAAATATATATATATTTTTATAGAAAAGATTTTTGAAATAGGCAAAGAACTGAAATATTTTCTGGCTATGAAATCAAATATTTGTACGCTCTGGAACACTGAATACAACTTCAAGGTTTTTTTTTTATATATATCTTAAAGGCCATAAGTGTGAATGTTTTAGCTTCTCGGAGTTAACATATCTAAAAACAATGCCTCATTATTATTCATTTCTTTATAGGAAATGAATTCCTAAGACCAAGAAATCACATAGTTTATACAAACTTCGAAGAAATGTATTGACTAAAGTCACAGTTGGATTAAATAAATGTTAGTTCTTACTCATTATACAATAATTGCTTAATAGGAAGGCTGTTTGCTGAGTGTTTCTGAATTGTTGTAGCTCTAGAACAAAAAAATGATTTATATTAACTTTTGTCAAAATTAATCACGTAACATTTTAGCAAGGAATCTGACGTTAGGAAAAAATAGCAAAACCAACAATCCCCAAATAAGCAAATATAAAATTAAATCTAAATATAATGCTGGCTTTATTTAATGACGTCCGATGTTCTTAAAAGAAGGAGTCTGGCTTACCGCAGCAGAGCAGGAGACTCCCCTGCCCAGCTTCCCCAGGGAAGATCTTGCAGACAGTGCTTCCCTTTGCTTCATGCTTCAATTCTTGCCTTGACAGCTGTCAGGAAGCAGCAGCATCCACCTTCCAGATCCCAGCACACCATCATCTGCAGGTTAGTGCAACCAGCTTTATAGTTCCCTCAACCCCTTTCAAAAGCCTACCTCGGAAGCCTTTCAGAGCCTGAGTCGGGTTAAGAGAGGAACTACCATTTAATTGGAATCCAACCAATCAGAAAGTGACTCCAGATGCAAGCCCAGCAAGGAAAGAAAGATAGTTTTGCCCCCATTCTATACTATCTATTCTGTCCTAAGACTTTGTCCTTCACATTTACCCCAGTTGCTGGTCTCCGCGCAACTCAGCTCCACTATAAAATCAAGGTTTGTTTCAGAATTTTGTTGCTTTTCTTGATGTACTGAGTTGGGATCAGGATATTTTGAATGATGCCTTTCCTCTTGTTCATCCAGCTTCTAGCCGACAGCTGCTCCCTTCCTACCCTTTTCTCCCTTCCCAGAAAGCAGTTCAAGCAAGTGAAAGTTTCCCCAGCCCAATATGAATAAGTAAGACCATTGCAAAAATGCTCTTCCTATACCACCCTGCAGCTAAGAATTTAAGGAGGTCATATAGAAGGAAGCCTGTGTCTATTACAATTTCCACCAGACATGTCACTTTGTTTAACTTAACTTTTAGATGTTTTTAAGTCTTTAGAATTCTATAGCCCCCTTAATGGGCTCTCTTTAGCCTCTCTTCTGCAAACCTTTGAGACTGGTTGTCACACACAGGGACTACTCATATTAAATAGGAAGGGGGTGATGTTTGTCACATTATTCCCCTGGGCTTTCAATTGCTCCCCCCCCCATTACTCACCTCTTAACATCAACTACAAATATGACATTTTGTTGTATACTTCCAAGCAAAGTGCTATCAATGTCTACTCTACATTCTAGGCTTCCAATTTTAATGTATGCATTGCCATTTATGTCACTTCTTAAAACCCCTCTTCTCAACAATCTCAGTTGCTACACAAAACATTTAGGAAAACAACAGTCCTGAGTCAAGAGCACAGTACCAGATTTCCCAAAGCCCCTATCCATATGTGGCTTCCGGGATGGTTCCCTGAACTACAGATAGACTTTAGATGTCAATTCTTCCATACTCCAAAAAGTGGAGGTGCGTGCTCTCCCTTGAATGTGACATTTCAATGCAGGCCAGGCCACTATACATTTTTTTTTTTAAACTTTTCCTTACCACATCAGAGCTACCTGTCATCTTCCTGATCAAATTCATTACTTTGGCACTTGGGTTAACCCAAGACAACTAAAACAAATTTCTGCTTACCTTTAGGTAATTTTTCAATCACTATTTTTTCCTAAATATAATTTTCAAAGAACTCTATTCAAAACTATTTCTGCAATTTTAAGCAAAAAATATTCATTTTCTTTCTCTTCTAGGACTGTATTTTGAACCTGAACCAACATCTTCCACACCCAGTTATTTTCAATCCCGAGAATTTTCCACCTGTGTCTCTTGTGAAGAGGGCCCAAGCTGCCTCGACCAGATCTTTGAGTCCTACCTTCAGACAGAGACACTTCCAGGGCCTTTGCTCAACTCCACGCAAAGTGCTCCCCACTATTTTCCAGACAGTTGTCAAGTGACCCCTTTCTGCTATAACCAGAACCTGGTAATTCATCTGCATCCTTCCTGTAATCTGATGGTTGCTAACTGTGGGGTAGAGAGATGCTTTGAGGCCGTGTTTGCATCATCTCGTGAGAAAGCCACAAGGAAATAGTCAGGGAAGCATTTAAAGTGCAATGTGTGGGCACCTCGAAGGGCATAAACCTTTAAATACACACTTATTATGATTTCCAAGTAAATGGATATCTGGCAATAAAAAGGTCCCTGGTGCTACTCACTTGATGTTTTTAAACATCAGATAAGACATCTGTTAATTTGGAAATCAATAATTTAAACAATAACCCTTAGATGCTTAAGTCCCTAAAACGGATTGAGGATGGAGATATGTATATATAATGTCAAATATTTTAACGGGGCCTGGCTTAACTACTGAATTGACTCTGATAACTGGATGGTTTGGTTTGCCATAATCAAAGAGGCATATTTAAGCCTGAGGTAGTAAAACAGTCCTCTAGTGTATGCCTTTAATCCCAGCACTTGGGAGGTATACATAGGGGAATTAGAAGTTCAAAGCCAGTCTCAACTAAATAGTGAGTGCAAGTACAGCCTAGGCTACATGAGACCTTTCCTCAAACAAAGGGCAAAAAAGTCCTAATCTCTGAAAGAATTTTGGTTTTCTGTTCTTGGTGGATCTCAAATGTTCAGAAATGTGTTCTCTTTAAAATGAGTAAGACTTTTTTTTATGTTGGAGAGGTTTATTTTTTTTTAATTTAAGGTTTTTTTTTTTTTAAAAAAAAAAAAAAAAGAGATGAAATACTTTTCCTTTTAGTTTGTCAAAAGTCTATAAAATGGGAAGACTGAATTTAGAGACGATGGGACATTAACTCCATGGAATGTGCATAGTTTCATGGGGAAATAGCACCCAGTTTCTGCTCAGTTTCCAAGCCTGACAGTTGTAAGCTTGTTTAAGATTTGGTAGATTTTTGGTGACTAGGAGAGATACATAAGTGGCAAAGGAAGGAGTTTCTCATCTTGGGGTGTCCTAGATGGGCCCTCGAGGACTCAGGTTTTATATCTGTGTGTTTACCCAGCTCCTCATGTTCAAGGGTGAGGAAAAACATCCAAGGTGCCACCTGCAGCATACACTGTGGCATGCAGCAGAATTTGATGTGCAGGTGACCCAAGACACAGTGAGATTTTGTGGCTTAAGAACAAAACACCCTGCAAAGTATGTTTTTAACAAAGGAGGGCAGTGAAGCAAGGCAATTGATTGTTGGGAAAGAGAAAGGAGAATGTAGGATGTAGTGTCGGGAAACCACGCAGTCAGCAAATGAGATTACTTCTAAGAACTTAGGTGGGTGGCTTGAGGCTTGTATTTACCCCTGGTTTTCTCACTGCACAGTTAAATCCACACTGCTCAGTTCTTTTGATCTTGTCTAATTTCCCATGCTTTTTGTTCCCCGGCTTTCCTTTCTCTAGACTCCAGGATCGCCTTCGGATTCCTCCAGTCTTTCTGGGTCCTTTGACTGCAGCTACTCACCAGCTCAGCTGCCTTCCTACACTCCAGAGAATTACACTCCTCTGCCCTCTCTGGATTCCCTAAACCACAGCCTTCCAGAAGAAGGCTACTCATACCACCACCACTGGCCTTCCCACACCCAGTACAACCACTTCTCCCCAGCCACCCCCTCCGCCTGCTACTGTGCATCCTGTGAAGCAGAGCATCTGGATGTGCTCAGAACCACAGAGTTCTTCTCCTATTCCAGCACAGACTATGTGGACTTTGTCCCCTCGGCAGCCACCAACAGCGATTTCTATAAGAGAGAAACAAGCTGGGATGCTTGCTACAGTTAGTAAAAACCACACGAAAATGTGTTGTGGGTATATCTGTTTCTCTACTGCATCTAGATGATACTTAAACATCCAACCCATTCACAAAATATCCCAATGTGGTTTACATCTCACTGTTTTTAACCTCCTGATACTAGTGTAGGGGTCGATATGAAGCCCTCAAGCCTGGTCTTGTACTGCTCTTATTTTATACACTCACTGTTAAAAACTTTTGTACGGAATTCCCCCCATGCCTTGCTTCTCAGTGTAACGAACAAACTCTTTTGTAAACTAATAAATAACTTTGTATAATATATACTTGTTTTTTCCCCTAATTTGCAATAGTATTATTTGATTTCAATATTTTCAATTAATCAGGAAATCACTAGCTATAATTAAATAGTTTCATCTAACTTAGTTATGCATTTAAAATTATTCTAATATAATGAAATGCCCTGGATGCAACAGGATAAAGGAGTAGGTATTGCTGAGAGGCTGAACAAGGAAAAACCTGCTGTGGCTAATCAAGGATGGACATTTTGGAGCAACATCAGACAAAGACACAATGAGTCATCGGTCTCTTGTATGCAGCATTAGTCAGTGGAATGTTAACATTTTTCCTACAGCCATGTTAACCTTGAGATGACTCTTGTATTTCCAAAACCATGTTTTGTAAACTTTCTCAACAAACACTGACCTTCTTTCTCTTGGCATTTGCCATAGGGTAGATCCAGCGCAGAGTTTAGATTTATGGTTACTGTCTCTTCCGGAACTCCATCCTGCCTTATATCCTTAAATGTGTATCCCGTGTGCTTACATGTGCGTGATTTATAAGATGGTTTGTGTTGTTTTCAGAGCTTGAGCCCTCCAATCAATTTATTAAGGAGCCCCGATGTCCTTCAAGGTCAAGGGAATTAACCCACCACGGAGTCAAACTCCACTGGTCATCCCACACTAGCTAGACTACACTGGTTAGTCTTGTTTGCTAAAGGTATCTAGAACCCAGGACATAACCACAGAAGTGAAATCCACCGTGCATTTCCCATGCCCCACATTTTGATTAATGGAGCTGAATTAGCACCATCGTACAATTCTCTGAGCCTCTCCTGTGTGCTATATTGTGTGCTGTTTCTCGGGCTTTATCCCACCTACTCTTCATAACAACACTGGGAGCAGTATCAGTCTGAAGCTCATGAAAGTTAAGTCAATGGCCCAGATTCCCCCAGATGGTAGGCACCTTGTGTGAAATACTGTTCAGTAGACTATGAGTCATTAAGCCCCACACAAAGGTCTGTTTTCAGTTCTCTCAGGCCTCCTGAAGAAACAAACTGTCCACAAGATGCCATGGTGTGAAGCACAGGAACTACTAAGGCCCCAGGGCAATGTGAGGACCTGAACGGAGAAGCTGAGTAACTGCTGCTCGGTGGTCTTCTTGTGAGAAGACAGGAGAGCTTTCAGAATGACACCATGTGTCCTCTCCCCTGGGACTTAACTAAGGCTTAGGCAAACAGGACAAGTTCTAGCCTGCCTCAAAGAATAGCTGTGCCATATGAATGGAACAATTGCTGCCTTTCTGAGGTGCCAATAAAATTAGACCTTTAATGGCTTGAAATTAAATTGATATTGGCCTGAAGTCAACAAATACCTATTCATACAGTCCAAGGCCCCTTAATACTTTCCAGCCCATCTCCAGCAGTTTTCCCCAAGAGAAAGCAGAGGAACAAACATCGCCCAATGGTTGCCACTAATGTATTCTTACCCTAGATTCCATCCATCCTCCTCTTCGCCCTCCCCCTCTTCCTCTTCCTCCTCCCCCTCCCTCTCCCTCCTCTTCTTCCTCCTCCTCCCCCTCCTCCTCTTCCTCCTCCTTTTTCCCCATCAGTCTGGTACCTTCTGAATCAATTTCCTTCTAGTTTTAACAAAGCATTTTCTGACATTCTTATTTTCTTGTTCTCTCTCTCTCTCTCTCTCTCTCTCTCTCTCTCTCTCTCTCTAGTTATGCACACATAATCATGTATACGCACATGTGTGTGTTATTGTGTGTGGATGCTAGTAATAGATAGCAACAGACACCTTAAAATAATATTTATAAGAAAGCATGACGGGATCAGTGTGGGTTAGGGCCAGATATCTGTATGTTCTACAAAATACATGTCTATCCTAGCCCTTTGTCTACACTGCATTTTCAATGCCTGAACATTAATCACTTGATTGCTCTGTGTTCTCTCTGTGGACCTGTGGCTGTGCATCATCTCCTGAGCCCACAAACAACCATACAATCTACAGATTGTCCTCATTTTTATAGATGACGGAGCTAAAGTTAAAGAGATGACAGACGTTGTCCCATGTCACAATACTTCTAATATGAGTTCTTGCATACAGGATACCTGAGGACATGGTCAAAGTCTGAAAGCTTCTTCAGTACATGCTCCTTATATTCTTCCTAGAAGAACCGTCTTCTTAGAGTTTGACCTTTCACCATAAAAGTCATAGTTCTATTTTAGCTGGTCCTCATACAACAGAGACATTTTATAAAATTACAGTTGGAAATTTAAATGAATGAATAAAACTGTTATTATAGAACCATCTGAGAATATTAGCCATTATAAACTTAATGCCAAGTGAGGGCTTTCAAAATATGTAGGAAGGGATTTTAAAAAGATTCAATTTTTAAAATTGGGGTCTTTGAGTATTTCTGTTAGGGTGGGCATAGGCTTACTTTCAAAACCTTTTAAAATTTACATTAAGGGTCAACTATTGAACCTGAGAGAGATGAGATGAGATTGGGGGGGGGGGGTAGATGGTAATAAATGTTTGTAAACTATTACCTCAAGCAATGACCTAGAACACAGACACCCAGACACCTTAGTGGCTAGCCTGAGCCCTCTGGAGATAATACAAGGACAATTGAATGATGGAGAAAAAGCTGTCTGTTGACACGTGTGTTTTTATTAGTAACTCATCAATCTAGATTAAAGATTAATGTTTTTAAAATGTGAAGTTATGGACAAAGCTAATAACATTCTGAATAACCAATATCAAAATAAACATGGTCTCATCATTTCCAAATCCTTGAATCTACATAATTAACCATATCACAAATCACTGGTAACACTGCTCCAGAAAGTGACCCTTTCTCTCACAAATATCAGGGAAATGACGCTTGTAAATAGGACTTAGTCCAGCGAAATATCTTAAAGCCTTGGAGCTAGATCTTAATGTGGCAGAGGATGCCATTTAAGACCCATGTGCTTCCAGTGCAGAGTAACTAACCTCTGTCCTTATGTTCCCATAGGCTTTAGCAATCTTTATGGACTAAAAATACGAAGAATTTCTAATATAGTTTTGCATGAAAATGAAGCACCAGACTCATTGCAAACAGAAATCTGTGCTCTCTAGGACAGATAGCAAAGTTTGTCATGCTTAATATAGACGAAGAACATCCTTCAACGCTTTGGGAAATATGAAGGCATAGAGATATAACTGGGGGTGTTTTCTTTTGGATTGTGCCTTAGTTAGGGTTTCTAATGTTGTGAAGAGACACCATGACCACAGCAGTTCTTATAAAGGAAAACATTTCATTGGGGTGGCTTAGTTTCAGAGGATAAGTCCATTATCATCACAGGAGGGCAGGGCAGCATACAGGAAGACACGGTACTAAAGAAGAAGCTGAGAGTACTATATTTTACAAGCAATGGGAATTGAACTGTTTCGCTGGGTGTGGCTGGAGCATTATATGAGACCCGGAAGCCTTCCTTCACAGTGACACACTTCCTCTAACAAGAACACACCTACTCCAACAAGGCCACACCTCCTAATAGTGCTACGCCTTTGGGGGCCATTTTCTTTCAAACCACCAGAGTTTGTGAGTCCAGGTCTATATTGGTGCATTATGTTTGAACTTTTCTTCTCTCACATCTTATTGGTTGACTCCATCTTTTCGGTAAAATATTTCTTTTGAGAGAAGGAAAAAAGAATGGGAATAATGTAAATATTCGAGAGCAGAGTGCTCTCATATTCACCATCTCAATGGAAGCCCATGTAAAGTCTAGTTCCATGGACTTGTGAGACGGCTCATAGGAAGTGGCCCATGGCCGGTAGTGGAAGCAATGATTGGAGTCATGAGCAAAGACATCATCTAAGAAGCAGCAGCTCCAGCCCTTAGGAGACGAGGGTAATGGTTGCCATGTGAGAGGCTGGAGCTTGTACCACCCAAGAAGCTTTTCATGAAAAGAACAATAAACTTAAAGCTATCTCATCCTGACATATCGATCACGGACGTTCAAGAAGGGTTTTGGTAAATTGATTGATGATATGTTTACGGCTAGAAAGGGAATTGCAGACCACCTCCTTCTGTGGAACCCAACTATGGTGGTGTGTCTTGATGACCTGAGGAGATTTCTAGAAGCATTAATATCTAAGGTGGGTATGTTGGTGTGCACTTTTAATCCAGAGCAGAAGAGGCATTGTGTTTGATGGCCAGACAGCCCAGTCAACTTTGTGAACTCCAGGCCAGTGGGAAGTCCTATCTGAAAAAAAGGTAGATGGTGCCTGAGGAACAACACTGAGATTGTTTTCTGGCACACACATACACACACACACAAAAAAAAACTCACACATATACCACACACACACATATATACACTCACACTCAAACATACAGCCACCCACACAAACACACATAGATACACTCACACACACGTACACATACACCACACACACACACATACACCACACACACTCACACACATACACACACACACACCAATTAAAAATTAAAACCAGAAACCCAAAATAATGCATTACAAACTCTGGAGTAGAATCCTGTGTTAGGAATGCTTTCTAAATCTCTATTTTAAAATTACAGGAAGCTGAAAAAACAATTTTTTAAAAAGCCTTATGCACCCCATGCCTAGCTTCCTCAGGTGGCAATTGTCATCTTACATAGCAAACTCAGGAAGCCAACACTGGTCCTGTGCTGCATTATTAATTGCCTACACACATTGTTCCATGTTTACCAGTTTTTACATGTAATGATTGCTATTTTTTTTATTAATTTTAATATTAAATTTTAATTTTTAGATTACAAATTTATAGGTTTCCATGAGGGATTTTCACATATATTCCACTTTGGTTAACACCCTCCCCCATTCCCCCTTTCATCTCTGGGTCCCATTTTCCCTGGTGTACATTTTAGCCCCCAGTACGCACCCCTTCTGCTTTAGTCTAACATCTTACCTACCCCTAATCACATGAACCTTCTGGGCTCTCTCTGTGTTTATCCACCTGGATACATACATGTAACAGAGACAAGGACCTGCACGGAAAGAACATGCTTTATTTGTCCTTCTGAGCCTGGATTGT
This sequence comes from Phyllotis vaccarum, assembly GCA_033318265.1. Lineage (NCBI taxonomy): Eukaryota > Metazoa > Chordata > Mammalia > Rodentia > Cricetidae > Phyllotis > Phyllotis vaccarum. The sequence continues at coordinate 80,195,283 of JARWLC010000012.1, forward strand.
CACATGTAAAATGTTTTCCAGTTCTGTTCACTTTCCTGCAAATGTCATCTTTCTTCATGGCTGAATAAAATTCCATTATATTTTAAAATGTTATCTGAAGATTTTAACTCACATGGCCAAGAACTTGGAGTTCAGTCAAGCCAAGCCTCATTTTTACAGGTGAGGAAATTGATGGAAAAGGCAGGACTTGTTCAAAGAGAGGGAAGTAAAGGCAGATGTCCATCTTAGTCCAGTGCTCTCTGCTGTTCGTGAACTCACCTCTACTCCTTGTTGGCTAAAGGTCAATAAAATGCTGATTTCCTGGCCTGGGGACAAAAGATATAATATATCAACTGAAGTTATCCTCAGGGACAAACGCATCTTTTAGCAGTCATTCCAACCTCAAAATGGTTTACTTTATTGTGGGTGTGGTGTGTCATACATCTTGGGCCAACTTCAATCTATGTAGCCAAAGGTGAGTTTGAACTTCTGATCCTCTTGCCTCCATCTCCCTGTCCTGGGAAATAACTGTTACAGTTGATCCTAGGACACTGTGCGTCCTAGGCAATCTCTCTACCAGCTGAGCTACATTCCATCCCTTGGAAGCTTGTGGACAGACTCTCAAAAGAGTCATGAAATGCATGAGCCCCACCTAATCGTAAGCATGCTCTCTTTCTATGCTATTGTTCATTAAAGCTTGTTGGCTTGGATGGATGGACGTGGGGCTTTGAAATGCTCGAGACAATCTTCTGCTTTCTCTGTATTCCAAAGAGACTTCCAGGGGCTGGCAACCATAGTAAGGCTTGTGAGTGTGACCTCCTACCCTGCTCTCCCAAGAATGCCCCTTAATTCCCACTTACAGCCTTTGGCCAGGTAAGTGAGATCACTTTGTGGCACCCAGGGCTTTTGGGAGCAGTACCCTCCCGCACTGAATAAGCCAAGTAAATTCATTCCTTCTCCTCACACTGGGAGCCTTGGTCACAGCACACGGGAAATAGCCTGAGGAAGGGCAAGATGGCTCTGTCCCAAAACTTTCTTGGTCCTTCCTTTTGCATACATACCACCCTTCAACTGAAATAATAAATAATAAATAATAATAATAACAATAATAATAAATACAGCTGCAGTAGTCTTTGGGGGTCCCCTCTGGAAATGGCTGTGCAGATTAGTACTCTGCCCTCCAAGCTTCACCTCACTTTGCTCCCAGACCCGCTTTTGGCTCACAGGCCAGCTTCCAATGTCAGTGTGAGGAGCCAGACCCCCAGGAGCACCTGTTCCCTGTGCCACCAGCTTTACTAAGCATAATCAGCCAAAGGCAGATAGAATCTCAAGACGGCTCCTTTCAACTTCTTTCTGGAGAGTTTTAAGCATTTATTGGCAGCCAGACTCAAAAGATAATGTCTTTCTTCTCTTATTGCTTCCATAAAACGACAAACAGGGGACTCAAAGCTTCAGTGGACTCGGATGCTCTTCCCAAACCTCCATTTCCCTCCTCATGGAACCAGCAGAGGCCCACCAGTCTGCTTGATAGGCAGCCATTGCTACCCCCAGGGTCTGGCACATGGCTCCTCCTTGGCTGAGGAACAGGAGCTCAATAATTAACTGGAGGAAGCCAACTGTGGAAGACTAAGGGAGCCGTGAGCACCCTGGCTACAGTATTCCCTCCCATTTCTGCTCTTCTTGGTCCAGGTAAAAGAAACAGGGGCGTCACCTTCCCAAGCACCAGCTCTACTTCCCCATAAAGCAATGTAGTCCAGACAGACCTAGACTCTAGGGCCACGTCAACCTAAGTTTCACTCTGATCACTTACTTCATGGCATTGACAAATGCCCTAACCTTTCTGAGACACAATTTAGAAGGCAAAGCACCAATACAGTAAAACCTCAATGTTCAGAATGAGGGTTTCATCCTGGGAACAACTTATGTAATTCTTTTTTTCCTTTCATTGGTCATAAGATCACAGCTAGTATCACTCCTTCCCACAAACCAGAACATCCAGAACCTTCCCAGATTCTCCAAGACGTTGAGACAACATGAAACTTTCATTTGGAAGAAGAGTGTGATCAATGGCACAAAAGTCTGAGAAAAGTCTTTGTTACTTTAGCTGTTGACCATGCCAACGTCCCCCAGCCAGCTGTTTTGTTCCTGTTTGACTACAAACGTCCTCCACTTCATCTGCTCCCCATACCCACCTGTGCTCCCTAGTTTTTTGTTTTCTGTTGTTGCTTGGGTTTTTTGTTTTGTTTTGGGTTTTTTGTTTGCTTGTTTTTGGTCAACTTGACACAAGCCCTGGTAGTCTGGGAAGAGGAAATTTCAGTTGAGTAAATGCCTTCATCATAAGATTGGCCTACTAGCAAATGACTGATGTGGGAAGGCCCCGCCCTGTTCAGGCACTGCCACTCTTGGGCAGGTGGCCCTGCATTGTTATAAGAAAGCAAAGTAAGCAAGCCATGAGCAACAAGCCAGTGAGCAGTGTTCCTCTGTGGCTTCTGCTTCAGTTCCTGCCTCTAGGTTCCTGCCTTTAGTTTCTTCCCTGACTTCCCTCAGTGACAGGCTGTACTCTGTAAAGGGAAATAACCCCCCCCCCCAATTTCCTTTTGGTCATGGTCTTCATCACAGTAGTAGAAAGCTAACTAGGGCACAAGCCAATAAGATAGGAGTTGTTAGCTGGGTGTGTGGTGGTGCATGCCTTTAATCCCAGCACTTGGGAGGTGGAGGCAGGCAGGTCTCAGTGAGTTCAAGACCAGCCTGGTCTACAGAGCAAGTACTAGGACAGCCAGGAATGTTATACAGAGAAACCCTATCTCAAAACCCAAGATGAAATAAGTGTGTGTGTGTGTGTGTGTGTGTGTGTGTGTGTGTGTGTATGTGTGCGCGCGCGCGCATGCACACACTGTTATCATATTTCCATATGAGAGACCAGATTCAAAGAGAGTGATGCAAAGGCCCAAGTCACTGAACTATATGACCATAATTCCAACATAAGCCCACAGAACTTCACAGTCTCTGCTTTCCCTCCCTTAAGAAAGATCACTCTTTGGCAAGGAATTCTACTGAAGCAGGTAAAACAAACAGCTGGTTCACTGTTCATCCTGTTCAGGACCACAGTAGATTAAGGATCATTCACTATGACCACCAAATACTGATGTGGAAATCTCTGTAGTAAAATGTGGTGCAGACAGAAAGAACCTAAGAAATTTGAAAGGATATTATCTTTATCCTTGTGAGGAAACTGCTCCAGTACAGCCCTGTTTCAAATGGTGCCTGTGTGTGTGTGTGTGTGTGTGTACATGTGTCTGTGTACATGTGTCTGTATGTATGTGTACATGTGTCTGTGTGTGTGTACATGTGTCTGTGTGTGTGTACATGTGTCTGTGTGTGTACATGTGTCTGTGAGTGTACATGTGTCTGTGTGTGTACATGTGTCTGTGTGTGACATGTGTCTGTGTGTGTACATGTGTCTGTGTGTGTGTACATGTGTCTGTGTGTGTACATGTGTCTGTGTATATGTGTACATGTGTCTGTGTGTGTACATGTGTGTGTACATGTGTCTGTGTGTATGTACATGTGTCTTTGTGTGTACATGTGTCTGTGTATATGTGTACATGTGTCTGTGTGTACATGTATCTGTGTGTGTGTACATGTGTCTCTGTGTGTGTACATGTGTCTGTGTGTGTGTACATGTGTCTGTGTGTGTGTACATGTGTCTGTGTGTGTGTACATGTGTCTCTGTGTGTGTGTACATGTGTCTGTGTGTGTGTACATGAGTCTGTGTATGTGTACATGTGTCTCTGTGTGTGTGTGTGTGTGTGTGTGTGTGTGTGTATGTACATGTGTCTGTGTGTAAGCCAGAGCACAGCATCATTTGCCATTCCTCAGGTTCAGGTTCCATCCTCCTTTATAATTATTGGATTTTTAAAACAAGGTCTTTTGTTGGCCTGGAAACCCACCAAATATCCTACCTGGGCAGTGAGCCACAGTAATCCCCCTGTCTCTGTCTCCTAATTATGCCTGGTCGGTTTTGTTGTTATTGTTTGATTTTTGTTTGTTAGCTTTTTGTCTTCGCTTAAAAAAAAGAAAAAAAAAAAAAAAAAAAAAAAAAAAAAAAGAGGTTCCAAGGCTTGAACTCAGGACCTTGTGCTAACAAAGCAAATCATTTACTGAGTCATCTCGCCAGCCTCTGAAAGCCCAGAAGAAAGATGAAAGGGATCATTCTTGGAAAGTGCTTGAAGTTTCCAGGTTGTTAAATATTCAAAAGGCATTTACTGTGCTGCTCCTGTATACAAGGCTCTGTGCCAAGTGTCCTGCATGTTGAAAGGTGTTCAGGACTCATTTTATCTGTCTTGACAAAGGCTTTTATCTTCACATTCCTATATGAAATTCTTTCTACCAAATAAAAAAAGATATTAAAAACTGAAATATGGAAAAATTAGAGTATAAGCAGAGAGCTGTGAGGTCTACGTATTTAATAAGTGACTTCTGTTCTACTTTCATGCTAATGTACACACGGGTATCTATATGCTTTGCTGAGCTGTGGTCCAGCCCCTGTGGAGTAACTTTGAAAGTTGCTAAGTATTGGGCTTGAAAGCAGATGGTGTTCCACAGTACTTACGTATCCCCAAGTTTCATGGAACTGTCTTATCTTATAGTGTCGACCTTGGAAAATTTCCTTGATGTCTATGCCATGCTTCCCTCTGCGAAAAAAAAAAAAAAAATAAGGATAAAGAAGCATACGTGGGCTTGTGTAAACACTAAGTGAGACCATATGTCGTTTTAAACAAAGCGTTGGTGGGAGTTGACAATTGATTATCACATCGTGAATAGATAATTTGTTTTAGCAGTGAAAATGTATACTCGTGTAGCAAAGAAATATTCCACTGTTTGAACACCCTAAGGATATATGCTTGGGTAAACAATTTACCCTTTCCTAAGCCTCAGTCTGTCTGTATGTAAATGGGCAACTAGACAGCATTTCTTTGCCTGGTATGGACTTCAGAGAATGGTCATGAGAAGCTCAGCCCTCGGCCTGTGAGAAGCAAGCACAGAAAAAGCAAACCATGTAATCTTACGATTTTAATTTGAAGTTTCCATGGAGACTTTTGTCCCCTACCCTCATTCATCTCCGCGTGAAGGCCATCATTTATTGTGCTGAAAAAAAATCAAGTTTTCAGCCTCGCATCTCGGTGACAATACAGTTGAAATATCTTGTAATCGGTGCTAGAGGATTAACATTTTGCCTGTTTCGTCATTTGGTTTTGCTTTGCCTTATTTGCTTTGTATCAGGATCTTCCTGTGAAGCTCAGGCTAGCCTGGAGCTCCTGATCCCCGCTTTCACTTCATGGGTCCTGGGATTACAAAAGGGTGCCACCGTGCCAGTCTTCTGATGTGCTTCAGATAGACTGAGTCAGCACCTTGGATCTCTGGGAAAAGTTCAGCTACTACAAATTCTTGTTGTCAGTAGAGCTATAAAGGCATACTGAGAATGGGAAAACCTGAGCCATCTAGTTGGTACCCCAAACCACTTCTTCCCTCTGAGGAAGAACCTGCTCAGCCAAAACAAGCAGTTGTGGTTGGCAACATGGGGCTAAGGACAGGAACCAGATGTTCCTGAGAGACAAGACATCCATCAGCTCCCTAAGCTGCCCAAGCAACAGCCAGTTCAGACCAGATCTCAGTGGGGCAGAGGAGTGAGCTCGCCTCATCTCTGTAATAGAGTCACAGGCCAGGAAGGTCAATCCTGACTGGTCACTGCAAGTACCAGGCCAATGTGAGCTCAGACATGGCTCACGGAGCTCTCAAATCACTGTTAAGGAGGCAAGGCTGTTATGGGTAAGGACCCAAATCAATAGATTGTAAGAAAAGGAAAACATTGGAGCAGGAGAAAGTGAGAAATCAAGATGCCAAGGAGTAAGGATCATAAAATGCATCACATAAGCTAACTAAAACGGAGAAACACAAGATGATGCTAATAAGTGCACCTTCACAGAAGAAAATGACTCTCCAGAGAAATCCACTGGCGGTTTGTCTGTGGAAATGGCAGAATCAGGTATTGCTTAACTGTATCTCTTCCAAAGCTTAGCTGTTGCTGGTTTGGTATAAAGGCATAGAGCCTTTAAAAACAAGGAGCTCATATAGTGATGGGATTTGGTTCTCTGAAATTGGTTTTGGTAGAATTCTTCTGCTAGAAGGGAGCCTGAAATGAAGGATGCAACCAGCTCTTAGACCTGAATTCCTGAAAAACACACACACCAGCAAAGCATCCCAAGGCCTAGGCCATGCGTCCATTTCTTGCCTCATTTTCCAAGTGGAATAAGAATTGTACTTGACTATTAAGCTTAGAACAGAGCAAGCTAAGATTCGGCAGAGGTCTCAAGTTTACAGCCACTGATAGAAAGACTTTGTCTTTCCTGGCCTACTGCACACAACAATGGAGTCCCTAACTTTTCTTTTCTTCTTTTCTTCCTTGGAATTGATGGCAGCCAGTGTCCATTGGTTGGTTCAGTGTCCATTAAGACAAAGGTCAAGTGAAGAAATTCAGCAAAAGCTAAAATGGTACTTCTATCCACTGTGAATTTTCTGTATATTTTCCACTAAAAAATAGTTCCTATTTGACCCAAAGGTCTGCCATCTTTCAGGAATGACCCCACTTTCAGCATCTCAGAGAACATACTGAATTAACCAGTACTTCTCTCCATCCTCCCAAACTAAACTCTGAATTATGACTGGGGGGTGGGCTTTAGAATTGATAGTCAATCAACCACTCTTGGAGAATAAGACAGCTGGGGAGCTAAACTGATCAAAATTAAATCCCGATGCTTCTCTGGTGACTCTCAGTATAGTCAGACCCTCCCCTTCTAAAAGGTCTCCACACAAACATTTTAAAGGTTTTCTTGACAACAGCTGCCTAGAAAATTTTTACAACATCTTAAAATAGCCTATCTGCCCAATCTGATCCTTGGAAATCAACCAGCAATACCTCATGCAATCAGACAACTTTCCATAAATGTTAAGTTTAAACCCAAGATTGTTCTCAGAGATACACTATGCAAATACTCAGTTGGTATCAGCAGAGCCCATGAATTGAAGTTGAGGAAAACACAGTCACTGTGGACCCAGAAGAAGAGTTTCGTGTCTGGACATGTGGGCCAGGCATCCTCCAAAGGACTCCATGGGACTTGGCTGAGGTCTTTAAATGGTGTGGCTTGCTCCTGGGAAGACACTTGATGCTGAGACTCATGTGAATTGTCCAGAGCTAGCAACTTACACAATTAATGAATTGATGAACATAACCTCCTGGGGATGTTACAAATGCTCAGAGAAAGAAAAGGTAAGGAGAGACTTACATAGAAGACCAGTCTCCTAGAGCTGTTACAGAGAAAGAAACCAGGGAAGAATTCAGCTTTCCTCATATAAGAAGCATGGAAAATGAAGTCTGTATAGAGGACAGGCCACTGTGATTGACAGTTACCCTGTGGTCCTTCTATGAAACCCTGGGCATAATAGGTGAGAAACATGCCCAGGACCACCACAATCTCACCTCTGAGACATGGTTCTCAGGCAAGTGATAGATTTAAACAAATCCTCCCTCCAACAAGGCTGTACCTCCTAATCTGCCCCCAAAAGCACCATCAAGTAGGAACCAAGTGTCCAAATACTTGAGTCTATAGGGGCCACTCTAATTCAAGTCACTATAAATAGTTATTGCTTTTAAGTATAGCAATGTTTGTTGCTGCGGATGTTACTGTTTATGGTCCTATATATGATCTAGCGCCTTGTACATCCTAGACAAGTGCCCTACCCTGAGCTATAATCCATAATTTTCAATAGTATATAAGGATTTTTATGAATTTCTCTCTACATATATTGGGCTTTTATAACAACTATATTCAATATGAAACTAAGAGTTTTTTTCTTATAATCATTCTCATTTTATGATAAAACAGATCTAGAGGAGTAAGTGGACAAGTATTCTTCCACAAAAACCAGTACTTGACCAAAGATGCCCTTAGTCCTCAGTAGCACATCATCACACCAGCCCCCTTTGAACTAGGCCAGGCTCTCTAAATGTGCTGAGTAGGCAGCAATGCAAATGCCCATCTTTCCTGAGAGGGGTAGGTCAGGTGGCCAGTTGGCCTTGGAATGTGCACAGCCAGATAAGAAGGCAAATTCCTGGTACCTTGTGAGACCAGGACATGCATCAGATTTTATTGCTGAATTGTCCAGGCTGAGTCCAATGTGGTCTTCACCTTTGAGGACTGGCTGGGACTGAATGTCGTAGTCTGTAAGCCAGCAAAATGTCCAGGGGACTTCCTACTACCCAGAGCAGTATTCCTAATGTGGTCTCAGTTGACTCAGCTCCTCAGCATCACAAAGCAGCAGACTGAGAAGCACACCCCTGTCCCCTCTGCCTCTCAAAGCCCACCCTTCTTTCAAGGTCAGCTCAGACATGCCCTCAGTGGAAGAGTCTCAAAGGCAAGTCCTAACCATCTATACTTGGGTGGCCTTGAATGACTTACTTCAAGCTTCTGAACTCTGGCACCCTTCTTGGAATAAAAATGAAGACAAAATTGTCCACTTCCCAGGGATGTGATGGATTAAGGGGCCTTCCTGGATAACCCGAAACAAGTACTCTCGCCGAATTTCATTTCATTTTTTTTCTGATCATCTATCTCACCCAGTTAGCATTTTCTTAAAGACTTAGTTCTATACAACCTGTCACTTTCCAATCACAATTTCTCTTTTCTCTGGAGCTCCTCAGAGCTGGAAGCCAAGGTTGGGATTTCTCTCATCTCTGAATCACTTTCTCCCCTCCCCAGACACTTGAGAGACCCTAATGTGACCCACCTGATGCTTATGGGTGAGAGTTTCTGAATGTATTAGCAATACTGTTCAATAGTCAGCAGTAGTCTTGAACTGTGATGTGCTACATGGCCCGATGCACGTCATTATGCTATTCATCCTAGGAAAGTGGAACAGGTTCTGTTTATGTTCACTCTGAAGGTAGATGAGTCTTAGGTAGATAAAGTACTCAAAGGTACAGCATAAGAATTCAGCCTAAGAAAACCAGAGTCTAAATCCATAGCCCTCCAACTCTGGAACTCAAGCTTTTAACCATTTGGTATCTTCATGCCAGTTACATGGTCAGGGTCCATTCCACTGGCAGAGCAGTATGTCCCTCTAAGCAGAAGGAAGGGTAGATAGACAAGGAACAGGCTGGGGAGCCAGAGCAGGCTGCAGTCTTCCTCTCTTGCCTAGGACTAAGACCTCCCTCCCAGTTAGAGCTCTGGTTCATCCCTGGTAAACACACACAGGAACGGGTGTGACATTCAAAAGCAAAGCAAACAAACAAAAGCTTCGTATTAGACCTTTCTCCTTGAATATTTTCCCTCTACAACAAACAGTCAACAACAACCACTGGATGCCAAAGGCTCCATTTCTATAGAGGAAAAAAATAATAATAACCTTGATCTGTGCTCTTAATTGTAAGGGAAGAAGAGAGTGCTGACTTTGGAGTATTAATTCCACCTGTCTATTACAGCTCAAATCAAAACCATTTGCATATTTGCTAGAGGGTTTTTAAATTCCGAAATCCATCTATTATAACTTGAAAGCCAAATGAGGGAGTGGGGGTAACAGGGAAGCCAGTTCAGACTTGCTCTCAGGAGATGCAACAGGAGTTTACCTGAATCCACCTCTGTGGTTGTGGCCACTTTCTCTGCAGACTGTGCCTGAGGTTTGGTCTTGGCTCAGGCTGGCCTCTGCTACCCAGGGTGCTAGAAAGGAGCCTGGCCTGGCTCAGCCAGTGCCCCTAAGCTCTACCTGCAGCCCAGGATAGACTGTTCACTGCCCTATCTCCTTTCTGATGCTTCTAGATTCCAAGAAGTCAGAGCAGATCTTAAGAAATGGTGGTCTCGGGGCTTGTATCACAATCAAGGAGTGACTCCAGGAAGCAGGAAGGAGAAGCGCCTGCCCAGCTGTCTCTCACTGAGCTACCTGGCAGCTCAGAGCTCAATGGAATGACCTCCAGATAGTACACTCACTTTCTTTTAGGCTATCCTCCATCAAGAGACCCTGATCCCACCCCCCCCCACCCCCCCACACACACCTGAACATGAGTATAACTATCCTTTCAAAGCTATCAACTTCCTGGAATTCACTCTGTAGACCAAGCTGCCCTCAAACCCACAGAGATCTGCCTGTTTCTGCCTCCTGGGTGTTGGCAGTAAAGTTCTGTACCACCACTGCCCTGCTAAAAGTTAACAATTTAAAGCCAGTTTGGAGGAGAATTTGCCAGTGTCTATTAACATTTTAAATTTGCATGCTCTATCACACAGAAATTCCCTTTCCGCTGCCCTTAGAAAATGCTCATCAAAGTACACAAGGGACTCTGTCCAAGGATCTCCATAATAATCATGGACATTTGATTACAACCTAAATGTTCATCAACCAGGGAATGGTAGGAAATGGACACTGGAACATAACACAGGGAACTAGAGTGAACACTCATAATGTGAAATGTGAGGCAATGGTATAAAACAACAGACGAAATGCTTACAGATGTGAGAAGAGGGTCAGGATGGATTGTGAAGGAAAAAGAATGGTAAAATAGCATCCACAGGTGGGATTCCATTTATCACAGAACAGCAAGAGATGACAGTGATCTCTCTCTCTCTCTCTCTCTCTCTCTCTCTCTCTCTCTCTCTCTCTCTCTCTCTCTGTGTGTGTGTGTGTGTGTGTGTGTGTGTGTGTGTGTGTGTGTGTGTCAAAGTAGAGGGAAAGAAATTAGATAACAATTATTCTCTGGATGGGAAGAAAACAATAAGAAATAGAGATTGTTGCTCAAAGGGGATTGCAGCATTTACTGAGTACCCATCTTTTCAAAAGAATAATGTATTTATGTATTCCTTTTGTGGTTGTGGAGAATACAAAATAAAGTCATCAAGGCCAGAGAGATGCTTGGTAGTGAAGAGCATTGGCTGCTTTTCCAGAGGACCAAGGTCAGAGTCCCAACTATCTGTTACAACAATGCCCATACCAGGCAAGACAAATGCACAGTATGTGAGTGGGGGGCTGCATATGGGAAGGGTGCACAGAATGCAGGTGGTGTTCCTGAGACAATTTGGGTAGGAAACAAGAATATACATTTGTATGTTGAGATCAGAAGATACATGCACCAGGAAGCCAGGTTTCAACTACAGATTATCTATTTCTTCCCTAGTTTGGCAGAATTCAAAAGACTTCTTAGCTCTGAAATCAGGAGATCTACCACTACCATCCTTACCCCAGGGAGAGCAGATCCCTAGAAAGAATCATTTGGAGGTAGAAGGCAAAAATTAAAGAACTTGACCACATTTGTTCCTTTCCTGTGAGGCCTTCACTTGGCTGACCTTCCAGCAGGGTAGAGTAGGCAGAGAAATGGGAACAATATGAAGGGCCCAGGAATGTCAAGTTCAAAAGCAAGAGTAGAAAGTCAGGGCTGTCTTGGTTCCTCTTAGCCAAGCACCGATCCAAACTACCAACATAGTTTTTAAAGACATAGGGATCTGGAGTGTTGTACAGAACAATGGATTCATCTGAATCCCTGTGACTGGCCCTGTGAAAAACAGATATGTAATTTCAGCCTTAAAGCTCACACCAGGGACTAACATGACTTTCCTTGACTCCCAGCCAGAGTCTGCAAACACAAGTCCTAAGTGTGGCGTTGCAGAGTTGAATCCAGTGCATCCTAAATAAATATTGACAATAATTTCTCCATGCCTTTTCTAGATTCAATGAAAACCCAGTCTCCAAAGAGTTACATAGCAAAAATTTATCCCCACATCATAGTTATCAATGCTGTCACAGACCAGCTTAGCACACACTGATCTGAGATCTATAAAATCTAAATCCACACTCAACAAAATCATCTTTATGCATTTTAGATGACGACCTCCCTCCCCCTTGCCAAACAAGTCCCCTTCAAACACCTGAGGGTCTAGGGTGAAAAGAGTAATATCACCTGTGGAACTTAAACCATCATTTATTAACTCCCCACAAGCAGGTTAACTTGTAGGTAAGGAAGAGGGCTTGAGAAGGCTTCCTGGTACCCGAATCCTCAAAAAAAAAAAAAAAAGTATGTCTTCTGGACCAGAGATCAGGGGTCCTGCCCAAGTATGAGTTCCAGAACTCAAGGAAATGATCAGCCTAAAGTGAACTGTCAACACTGAAGGGGATCATGCTTTCAGGCTTCTGTGTGTCATCTTGGACTCTAGCCTCTCCACTGTTTTTTCCATGGGAACATGGTGGATCCCTACTCAAGATTCCATTCTTAATTTCCACAAATGAAACAGGCCTGAAATGTTATCTTCTCCCTATCAATGAAGAGGGGTGTGGCTACTGCCCTAGATAAACAGAGAGGGACAAAACTGGAGGTGAAAAGATTAAACATGGAGAGAGAAGGGGATGCTGGTTAACCAAAAATAAAGGATGTGAAAAAGTCAGGTGGAAGCCTACTATCATGTAATCCAATTAAAGTATATAAAAGAGATGCTGAAATGGGATACTCTATATGACTAAATAGCGCCACTCTAAGAAGCAACGGGTCACTAAGCAAAATTCCCAGAACTAGGAGACCCTGTCTGTAGGAGTTGTGGTCAGGAAGGTCCCTAAAACAATACTCTTTTCAGTTTTCTTCATTGCCCACCGGAACTAGAGAATAAGACCTTATGACTGAAAACTCCACACATCTCTGAGGAAACAATCTGGAACTGACCTTCAAACTTCTACCCCAATTCCTGAAAGGGCTAGAAGGCGCTACACAAATCTCTAAGGGAGAAAAAGTATCGTCAACAGTCTTAGATAGCTATAAACCTTATGAACTATGAAACCAACCTTCCAGGCAAGGTGTGTTCACGTGAGTAACACTTCTGCAACTGTTATGGGGGTAACCAAATGCTCTTTGATAGGACTGAGGAGTGTTCCACAGGATAGACTCCGTGCCTGATACTGTAAAACAGGTTAATAGTCCATGCCTGGGCAGGTCAAAGGCCTAACAGGCAATTTCTTATGGCTGTTCAGCTAAAATGACAAAGCATTGAAGAATTACTTTCTAAATATCTTCTTATACTCATAAGCAAAAGCTACTCTAAGCCTTAATGAGAGAAGCCTCTGTTTGCAGTGAATGTACAGACTCATAGCTACCCAAGATACTGAGACTAAATGACAAGAGAGGAGGGTTCAGCCCTAAACAAGGCGTCTCTACCACCCCCTCCAAGGCTCAGGAGTCACTGCAGAAAAGGAGATGACAACAATATAAGAGCTGGAAGATAAAGAGAGGAGCTGAGAAGTGTCGCCTTCTGGGCATGACATAGTCATTGCAATCAAAAGCTCATAGCAGCCTCAGTTACTGGCACTGGGCCCAGTACCTCTTCATAATCAGTCATGGAAAGAGTTCAAAGGGCACTACAATTTTCTGATGGAATGTTAACTATAGATTCTAGGAGAGTTAGCCATTGTCCTCAGATGTATACCCACTGCTGCGTCCAAGACTCCATGGATAGCTCCAAACGTGTGGTCACAGAAAGAGCTCTGGTTAAATTCTGAAGATCAGAAATCATAATAGTTATAAATGTAAGAAAGACATTTGTAGGAAACAGAGGAGGAGGAGACTAAGAGAAGGTCTGGGCAAGAGTAACTAGTATACATATACACATGTAAAATTATCAAAGGACAAATTTAATTGATAAAAAGTTAGCTATTGGGGTCCTCCTCACATTGAAGGTTTTAATTAATGTCAGGAAGCAGGACAGTGAAAGAGGAAAAACTATTCAAATAAATGCTGAGTGTTGGCCCTTTCAACTCCTCCAGATAGTGATATTTCTGTGCTTCTGAGCCAGGATATAATGCATATTCTATTGATGTCTTATTTGGGGTTTTATTGCTGTGGAGAGACATTATGGCCACAGCAACTCTTATAAAGGAAAACATTTAATTGGGGATGGCTTACAGGTCAGAGATTTAGTCCCTTGATGCTATGGCAGGAAGTATGGTGACACATGGGCAGACGTGGTGCTGGAAAGGAGCTGGGAGTTCTACATGTGTACGAGCAAGCAACAAGAGAGAGAGAGAGACTGGATATAGCTTGAGCACTTGGAATCTCAAAGCTCACTCCCAATGACACACTTCCCCCAAGATGGCTATTCCTATTCCAAAAAGGCCACACCTCCTATTAGCGCCACTCCCTATGAGCCTATAGGGGACATTTTCATTCAAAGCACCACAATTGGTAAATTTTCATGTGCTGGTTGAGCTCATCAAGAAGCTAAATTTGGAAGCAGGGTTGCCCACTTCTCTACTTCAGACCCAAATAGGCTTGTCTTACAGTGACTTCCAAAGACCCTTGTTCTGAGATGGGTTGCCTACTGCCAACCTCTGACAGGGAAGAGAATGGCCAGTCTATTTAATAAAAACCAGTCTGAAATATCAGAGAGATCTACCCACAGTCAATCCAGGAGGATCAGAGAGTGGTGATTTATACCTTTAATCCCAGCACAGGGAAAGACCAGGAGTGGTGACCCACACCTTTAATCCCAGCAGGTCTGAGTTTGAGGCCAGTTTGGTTTACAAAGGGAGTTCCAGGCTCTCCCAGGCAAGCAGTGGTGGTGCCAGGTCTTTAATCCCATAACTCCAGAGGCAGAGATCTTTTGTGTTTCTGTGAGTTCAAGGCTAACTACCAAATAGGAGTATCCTACACCTTTAATCTTAACCTGGATGTGAAGCAACTGGGTGAAGAGGGTATTTAAGGCAGGCATAGAAAGACAGAGCAGGCAGTAGAAGCCAGGAGGAGCGAGGCTGAGGAAGCTGGAAGACAATTTGACTGTGGTGTTTCCTCTCTTTGATATCTCAGCCTTTCCCTGAGATCTGGCTCTGAGTTTCCTTTATTCATGTAACAAGACAACACAAGAGTAAAGACCCTGTGCCTTAGAGATTAGCTAGAAAGTAAATCATTTCCAACAGTGGTTATCATTGTTTATCCCGTCATGGAAGAACTGCCTGTGGAGAGAAAGAGAAGCCAGGTCAGCCATACAAAGGTCATCCATAGAGAGAAAAACTTTAATCAGAAACCCCATGGGTCGGTTTCTGCTTGGTATTATGAGTACCCAGTTTAGCGATGTAAGTTCTATCTGCTGGTACTTGTGTTTTATTTAGAAGCCTCACCAAGGGCTCACCTTGCTCTGCAAGAGAATCTACTGGGAACTCCAGCTGGCTGCCTTCACAGGGTTTCTCCAGTCAGTTTCCACTCAATGTTTGTAAGCCTCCAAGTTTACGATGTTACTCTTCTATTGTTAGTTGCTCTTTTGCTTGGTACTCTCACTTAAGAGGATACTGCTTTGTTGAGGATTCTTCTATCAAGAATTCTAGCAGAACGTCTAACTAGAGCTTCCCCTATCAAGTTCTGCTGGATGTTTTGAGTAGTACTCAATTTGATAACGTTCAGTTATCTACCTGTCTGTCTGTCTGTCTGTCTATCTAGTATCTATCTCTTTTCATTCATTTACTTTGGCTTGCTAGGTACTCAGTAAACTCACTAGTTCAAAATTACAGTGTGGCTTTTGTAGACCATACTCCAGACTGCAAAACACAAGGTTTCTGCAGAGAAGAAAATAATGACCAAAGACACAAATGCTCCTGGCTGAGCCTTCTCTCTCTGGTAGGGGCCTCTGGTACAATGTCATTTCTTGTTCTTTTCCACGTTGTAACAGGTGGCAGATTTGAGGCTGTGGAGATTCCATACGTACAGACACAGGGACACCTTTAATAGAGTAAGTACCAAAGCTTAGACGTAACCACATATCCCCAGACAGTCTCATGTTCATTGATCTGATTCCATACACTATGGAGATAACTCACTCAGGCAACATGTTTTCTCCATCATTGCCATCATAGCTACTGTGAAAGACATTGGGCCCTAGACCCCATGTTTTACATATGCTGCTAATGTATTTTTACGGCAATCTTTGGAGAATGCATTTTATGATTGAAGAGACCTGAGCATAAGGATACTACATATGTACATGGGCTCTGGCGCCTAATGTATGCAATTAGGACATGCTAGAGAAACTTCCAAATGAGCACTCTTTGGAATGGTTAACGGAAAGGCTTATTATAGATAAAAGAGAAAACCCAAAAGAGTCCACCAAATGATATAGAACGAGGTTTGACTTGATAGCTCTATGACTGCACAGTTCATGGTCATGGCCAGTTAGCCACCAGATATAGGCTTTTGAGGATGCTGCAGGATGGAACAATTCACATTTATTGAATATTTACAACAGAGCATTGCTCGCAGTAAACACTATATAAGTGTTTGTTAAATAATAAGGTACTTTGTGGGATCATGGAAGATGACCTTGTGCGTTTGTGCTTTCAGGGTAGAACCTAGAAAGAAATGAAAGGACAGGGTGAAACTGAGAGTCCTTAGCCTTCTATAGTCCATTCAACTCCTGACCTTATCCCTAATCATGTCTGGTAAGGATAAAACAAAAATCATTTCCAAGATGAGTCTCACAGTAGATATAAGGACTAGACTTTGGGGGTTTCTGGGGAAGACAGCAAAAGGCCTTCTCCTAAAGCCCGCCCCCAGTACCAACCAGTACCCTTAGCCTTGGCAGCTAATACAGCTTGAGTTGGTTTGCAGGAATTGCGTCTTTCAGGTGGTAGGCAACATTATGAAAATTATGTCAAGGTTCTTCATAAGCTACCAAGGCGGGAAAGTTGCAAAGTGCTGAACTAGTGGACTTTTTCTGTCCACCTGCAAAGCAAGAGTTGGCACTGCAGGGTGATACGGGGTTTTCCTATAGCCTGAGAGCCTGCTGAGAAGAAAGTGACCCCTCAGAGAAAGCTGAATGATTAGTAGGTTGTCCTTGCTCCAGTGTTTAGAAGCCAGTGCCAACCCCACACCTTCTAAATGGGGTGCTGAATTTCACCTAGGTTCTCCTCAGAGCCCTCTAGAAAGGGAGTGACCTCTTCCAGGGCTTTGGGAGTTCAGTTATTTACTCTGACGGACCAAATGGTGGAAGATATTTTGGGAAAGTGGTCTTTGAACTGGACATTGGAGATGAATCATCGTGGAGGAAGACTACATGAGAGACACAGGGGTGTGGAGTGATTTTAGGAAGACCAAGCAGTCGAAAATAAGATGAGAAGCTTGAGCTGGATGAAAATCAAGGGCAACATGCATGTTTTGTTAGAAAAATAAGGTAACGAAACTAGGAATATTTAATAAAATCACAAGTTCATGCCTAGGCATTATAGAACTCAGCATTTGAAGAAGAAAACAGAAAACAGACAAAAACTACTATTCAGCTCCCTAGATAAATCCCCTTTCTGGTGGACATTGAACATTTAAGATGAAAAGATAAGATATACCGAATTAAAACTCAATTGCTAACTTACAAAAAACAATAGGCTTCCTATAAACAATTGACAGACTGATAAAAAAAATAGGAAAACATCGTTCACAGTAGCCTCAAATAATATAAAGTATCTTTGGATAACTCTAACCAGGCAAGTGAAAGACTTTTACAGTAAAAATTTAAAGACATTGAAGAAAATATCAGAAGCTAGAAATACCTTCCCTGCTTACAGATCAGTAAGATTAATATAGTAAAAATGGCCATCCTACCAAAGGCAATCTACAGATTCAATGCAACCCCATCAAAATTTCAACACAATTCTTCAAAGAAAATAAAAGGACAATTTCAGCTTCATGTATAAAACATTAAAAAAAAAACAGAATAGCTAAAAGAATCCTAAATAATAAAAGAAGTTCTAGAAATTTCCAATCTCACATTATAGTACACAACTACAATAATAGAAAAACCATGATATTGGTCCAACACTGATATGTGGATCAATGAAACTGAGTTGAAGATGCAGACATAAGTCCACACACCTATAGACACCTGATTTTTGATAAAGAAGACAGAAATACACATGGGGGGGGAAGACAGCATCTTCAGCAAATGGTGCTGGTCAAACTGCATAGCTGCCTGTAGAATAATCCATGTGGATCCATACTTACCACCTTGCACAAAACACAGCTCCAAGTGAATCAGAGTTCAACATAAGACCTGATAGACTGAATCCGATAGAAGAGAAAGTGGGAAATAGTTGACTTCATTGGCACATTTTGAACAGAGATAACACAGCACTAAGATCAACAATTGGTAAATGGAACTTCATGAAACTGAAAAGAAGGACATCACCATTCAGACAGTACAGCAGCCTAAAAAATGGGAAAGGATTTTTACCAACTACGCATCTGATAGAAGACTCGTATCCAAAATATATTTAAAAAGTAAAAAAAAAAAAAAAAAAACCCTTCACATCAAGAAAATAAATAACCAAACTGAAAATTGGGTTACATATCCAAACAGAGAATTCTCAAAAGACAAAACTCAGGTGGCCGAGAAACGCTTAAAGACATGTTCAACAATCATCAGGGAAATGCTTATCAAAACCACTTTGATATTTGTCTTATCTCAGTCTAAATAGCCAAGATCAATACAACTGGGAGGGTCCAGAGTAAAGGAAACATTTTTCCATTGCTATAGGAGTGTCAATTTGTACAGCTACTGGAAGTCGGTTTGATGATTCCTCAGGACTCTTGGAATAGACCTTCCTCAAGACTCAGCCCTATCACTCCTGGGTATAAACCCAGAGGATGCTTCATGCTGCTACAGAGACACTTGCTCAGCCACGTTCATTGCTGCTCCAGTCGTAATAGCCAGAACTGAAAACAGACTACATGCCCAAAAATGGATGAATGAATAAAGTAAATGTGCTATATTTACACAATAGAATATTACTCAGCTGTTTCGACAAAGTGAAATCATGAAATTCATGGGTAAATAGATGGAACTAGAGAAAAAATATCCTGAGTGAAGTAACCCAGAAAAGCAATATGGTATATTTGTTTATACGTAAATGTTAGCAGTTAAGTCTTCAGTAAGATACAATCTGCGTAACAATAGAGGTTAGGTATAAATTAAGGGGATGAGGGAAGACAGTCCTCCCTAGAAAGGGCAAATAGAATAGATAGATACAGATGACTGGGGTGCAAGAACAGGAGAATCAAATTGGTGCTTATCGGGAAGAGATGGGTGAGGGAGGGATTACAGGGAGGGGCAGCTAAAACTGAGAGCCATTTGAGGAGTCATATGAAATCCTAATACAGTAGAAGCTTCCTAAAATATATACATATATAAAAACGATCTATATGAAATCACCCAGTAATGGAGAGACAGGGCTCCAAGTTGACATTTCTCATCACCAGTGAAGCCTCCAGTTCTGGGAATGTGTTACATATAATTGAGCTGTTGTACAAAAGGGTCTCATGAGAAGCCCCAACCAACCCAGGCTATTGTTTACGCTCCACAAACTGATGTCAAGACTCTATTGCTGAAGACAACTCTTACAGAACTCACTGAACACGGAGAAGTCCACTTAGAGCCTTCATACCTATGAACTAGTGTTCATAAAACTAAAAGATACTCTACAAGTTACTCCAGGACAAAAGAAAAAAACCAACCCAGCTACAACCCTGTGAACTACAATGATGAGCTGACCACAATATGTACTAGTACAATGTACAACGCTTGTGGGAATAAACAACTAATAACTGATTGCATCAAAGCCCAGTTCATAAGACAGACCTCATCCCCAACACTGCCTGGTGACCAAGAACTTGAGACTAGGTAGACCAGGGGAAAGAGGGTAAAACCAAATCCTACCGTTACACTAAAGAAATATAGCTATAAAATGACTCCAGACAACATTCTGTTATTTCCTTGCTCAATCATAATCATAGAAGCTTCCTCCTGCAGTAGATGGGGAGCAAATACAGAGACTCAAAGCTGGACAATGTGCAGAGTGGGAAACCTTGGACCACCAGTCCTAAATGGGATGTCTTCATCAACCCCCTCCCATACACACAGGGCTCAGGGAATCCTGAAGAAGGGAGCGGAGGATACCATGGAAACAAGGCCTTGGAGACTCTTTGTCTCTTCATATTTTGTCAGAGCTGTTGTTTACGTTTCATCCTATGCATATACACTATGGTCCCTAGTTTTGTGTTTTTGTGGAATTCCTGTGTGTATGAATGTGTGTGTGTCTGTGTCTATACTTGTTTCTCATGCTTTTTCCGTGACTATGTTTTTCTTCTGATTTTGTTTTGTTATATTCTGGTTTCTTTCTTTGTGTTTATTTTATCTTATCATTATTCCTTAGTTGCCTGTTTACTTCCTAACAAGAGACAAAGGATGGAACTGTGGAGGAGCTCAGAAGAGTTGGGGGATGGGAAACTGTAATAAGAATATATTGTATGAAAAAAATATTTTAAATAGAAGAAAAACTAAAATATGAAATCTCAACTGCTATTTCCATAACTGATATCCTGGGTCTAGTGAAGGGGATAAGTCCCAGGGGACCTACAGCTTATCCACCTAGGAGTTGGAGGAGGGTAAACCATGATCAGAATATATTGTGTGAAAAATAAATCTGTTTTAAAATTTAAAAGGGATTAAAAGGAATTGTGGCAGTCTGAATAAAAATGTCCCCCCCCCAATAGGCTCTTAAATTTGAATAATTGGTCCCCAACTGAACCTGACATAGGAAGAGGTCTGGCCCTGGTGGGGAGGTTGTCACTGGGGCAGAACTTTGATGTTTCAAAAGACCGTCGCATTCTCAGTCGCAAATTTACACACACTGTACACTGTGGTGATATATATTTAATAAAACCAGTCTGGAATATCAGAGAATAGATTCACCCACAGTCAAGTCAGGGTCAGAGGGTCAGAGTAGTAACTCATGCCTTTAATCTCATCACAAGGCAGGTGACAGGGAAAACACACACACACACACACACACACACACACACACACCACAACTCCACCTTTAATCCCATAACTCCAGAGACAGATCTTTCTGTGTTTCTGTGAGTTCAAGCCCTAACTACCAAAGAGTAGCAGCCCACACCTTTAATCTTAACTCTGGAATATGATGCACGAAACAAATTGCAAAGAAGGTATTGAAGGCAGGTAGGAAGACAGAATTTTGTAGAAGTGACAATGAGTGAGGCTGAGGAAGCTGGAAGACAGCTTTTACCTTGAGAAGTTGGCTGGGTGAGAATTGACTATGGTCTGTTTCCTTGCTCAGATATTCCAGCTTTTTCCCCCGACATCTGGCTCTGGGTTTTCATTTAATAACTACCAGAATTCGTGCTACAGTACATAAGTACAAATATACTGAAAAAAAAGTTTGGATGTATATATGGATATAACACCTTCAAAGAGCTTCAGTCAGTCTTGAAAACTAGCAAAAATGAAAACTCACTAATAAATTTCAACATAAAGCATTTGTGTCAGCCAGTGGTGGCACAGGCCTTTAATCCTAGCACTCAGGAGGCAGAGGTAGGCAGATTTCTGTGAGCTTAAGGTCAGCCTGATCTACAGAGTGCATTCCAGGACAGCCAGGGCTGTTGCAGAGAAGGCTGTCTCAAAAAAAAAAAAAAAAAAAAAAAAAAAAAAAAAAAAAAAAAAAAAAAAAAAAAAAGCATTTTCATGGAACTGATGGAAAGGATTTATGATTTCTTAATGGTTTTTCTTAATTATCCAGCATAGTCAAAGATACATTATTTTTATTTGGAAATAAATAATCAATAACCATCCTATGGCATAATTTTCAGTTATAACATCCACTCAAAATCAAATGGAGTTGAACCCAAATATTCAAACAGACAAATTACAAAGATCTTTTGGGTTCTAAGCAGGGTCCCACTCTATAGCCTAGACTGAGCCAGAACTCCCTTGTAACCCAGGTTACCTTCTAATTGAAGGCAGATTTTTTTTACCTTAATCACTCAAGTTTTAATATTACAGGCAGAATCCACTACACTTCAGATATTTCAAAATTTGTGTGTGTAGGGGGGTATTCCTGTAGCCCAGCCTAGCCTAGAAGTCACTGTGAAATTAAAGATGACCATGAATAACCGATTCTCCTGTCTCTGCTCCCAAATGCTGGAATAATAAGCCTTTGCACCACAGTGAGTTCATGTGGTACCTAAGAACAAAGCCAGGACCTTGTGAATACTAGGCAAGCATTCTACCCACAGAGCTAGATTCCAGCCCACAAAGACTTTTAAAAGCACTTAGGCATGTTTCAATACTATATCTCTTAGCTATTACTTTGAGTCAATGAGGTCAAATGAATTTTTTACTGTAAATAAATAATTAAATATTGCACATTTAATATTTTATTCTCTCCTAAAATGCTATTATTTCATTTTATAAAACAGTCATAACTCATAATGTATAGCTAATTTATAAATTTGTAAATATAATTTATAAATTATTAGGGTATAATTTACAAATTATTAAGTATACATATATAAAAATAATGTTACTGGAAATGGAAGATTGAGCTAGCAAACATGTTTTTTTGTTTTTGGCATCACTGGAGACTGAACTCAAGGCCTAGCACACTAAGCAAGTGCTTTATCACAGAACTACATCCAGCCTTTTTATATTGAGACAAAGTCTCACAAAGTT
This sequence comes from Phyllotis vaccarum, assembly GCA_033318265.1. Classification (NCBI taxonomy): domain Eukaryota; kingdom Metazoa; phylum Chordata; class Mammalia; order Rodentia; family Cricetidae; genus Phyllotis; species Phyllotis vaccarum. The sequence continues at coordinate 80,217,848 of JARWLC010000012.1, forward strand.
ACCCAAGCTGCCTTTGAATTCACCCAGTAGGCCTTGAACTTACAATCTTATTTCAGCCTCCTGAGTTATAGCTCACAGGTCTGCACTAGAAAATGACTTTAAGGACCAGAGAGGGGGCTCTGTGGCTAAAGGCACCTGCTGCCAAGTCTGACGACCCGAGTTCAAGTCCTAGGACCCACATAAAGTAAAGAGAGAACTGACTCTGGAGAACTGTCCTCAGACCTTCCCACAAGTGTGATAGCCTAAGTGTGCATGCACACACACACACACATACAGAGAGAGAGAGGGAGGGAGAGAGAGAATGCCTGTCTATCACAGAATTCACTTAATAAATATGTATCCATGGCTAACAGGTTCGTGGAAGCATGTACACTTTACTAATAACTAGTGAAATGGAAATTGGAACCACAGTGAGGTATCAGTTCATACCACTCAGAGTGGTTGAACACAAGATAAGTGTTGGCAAGAATGTGGAGGAAGAAAGCCCTGTATATCATGGATGGTGATGCAAACCGCAAAGGGCATTCTGGGAATTTGGATGGAGCTCCCTCAAAGACTAATACTACAATCACATAATCCAGCAATCCCAAATTTTACCAAGGGGATCTAAAGTGAATATTTCTTCGATGGCTACAGTTCTATGCTAACTGCCCCACTATCCACTGTGGCCAGGCTACAGCACCACCCTAAGTGCCTATCAACAGACGATGGGTAAAAAATAAGCAAGGATCTCTACATAAGAAATACTATTTGGGCTTTAAAGAAAAGGAAACACCATGAATAGAACTGGAAAACATTAAGCTAAGTGAAAACAGCCAGGTACTGAGGGGTGGAGCCAGTATTTCTCATTTATAAGTGAAATCTATTGGGGGGGGGGGAAGTAAACTTATAAAAGCAGAAGGTAGAATATGTTGGCCTCCGAGGGCCAGAGGGTGTAACAAAACCTCAAATAGGAAAAATGGGGTGTCGATATCTATTTCAGAATGTGGGAAATATCAATTATGGTGAATTAATTCTACATTTCAAAATTACTGAAAGTTTCAAATATTATCAACACAAAAAAGGAAATGAAGTAACAGATTTTAATTAACTTGATGTAGCTGCCCCATATTGAATCAATATATTCTAACAACACTTTGTATACCATCAATGCATATAATAATAAATTGTTAACTCACTATAAAATTTTTAGTCTTCTGGTGGGTTGAATGAATGAATAAAACTTCCCATACTGCTTTGCCTTTCCCAGCCTTAATACAAGGGGAGGAGCTTAGTCCTAACTCACCTTGATAGGCCATGCTGTGTTGACATCATGGGAGGCCTGCCCTTTTCTGAGCAGAAACAGGAATGGATTGGGAGAGGTGGGGAGCGGGGTAAGGAAGGGTGGGGGAACTGTATTTGGAATGTAAAATAAATGAATAAATTTAATTATTTTTTTTGAAAGAACTAGCAAAACCCTCTCCCACAGCATCCAGAACTGAAGAGCTGACAAGCAGCTAAGGACACCAATTAATGGGTGTTTTTCTCCAAGCATGCGGAGAAAACATTTGAGAAATATTCTGTGTCGATGGTTCAATAAAGAAGACACCAGAACCATCATTTTACAAGCATCTGCATCACTATTTAAGAAACTTGACAGAGAACATCCCTAATTCCCAGTTCAACGGGGACTCACCGGGATTCTCACAGACTAAGTAAAATAATTAAAAACAGTAACAAAAACAAAAAAAGTTTGATGGCTATCTGGGCTTTATATTGCTGAAGAAGAAGGAGGAGGAGGAGAAGGCTTAGGAGATAAATAATTTGGTCAGCAAGTACTTACTGCAAGGCTGAAAACCCCAGTCCCCAGTTCATACCCCCAACACCTTGAGAAAAAGCCAGGTCAAGCTGCAAGCAGCTATAATTCCAACACTGAAGAGGCAGAGACAAGAGAATTGACAGCTGGAACGTTCCAGCCAGCTACTCGGGCTGTGTCAGTGAACTCCAGCTTCAATAAGAAACTCACAAAATAAAATGTGAAAAGCAACTAAGGAAGACGCTTGACATTGACCTCCAGCCTTCGCAGGCACCTGTGCACGTACACAGTGGGGGGGGGGGGGGGACGACTCTGTTGTGACTTCATGTGTGGCCAGCTTGTCTGCCTCTGGCTATTTTCATGCCGCAGTGCCGCAGTGCCGATGAGAATCCCATAAATACCAATCTACACCAAGCTGGCCTCTCACTTCCCATCAAATCCCTTTCATTCCCTGTTTTTGGTTTTTTTTGTTTTGTTTTGTTTTGTTTTTATCTTTCTAAGTTGTACATAAATATGCATAAAGAATAATGGTTCTGATTGTTCGCGTGGTTCTGGTGTCTGGAAACAGTTACATGGCAGAATAATGTGGGTGACTTTACAACAATGACTCCAATATGGATTAACAAGGAAGGCAGTGAACTCAGAAACTAAAAGCAAGTAGATATATTTTTAAAAGCTGAAATTATAATTTTTTTAAGAAATTCATCAAAGGAGACCCCTCCAAAAGTGTTCCTCATGCAAGCATTGGGGAAAGGTGACGACCTTCTCAGGTTTCTCTTGGTCCAGCGTCCTGACTGACTGCTTCAAAGAGAATGGGGCAGAGCCCCAGATGCCAAGCATAGCACCAAGAGAATTTATTCAGACCCCCACTGCCCTGGAGAACAAATCCACCAACCATGTGCATGCCCTGTGAGACCTGAGGACAGCTTTTACCTGCTTCCGGAACAGATCAATTTGCAAGCTTATCAAGACTACAGCAATGGCCTCCATCTAATGACAGGGTCTGCCAGGGGCTGGGAAATAAGAGGGATTGGTTAGATAAGAAAGAAAACAGACACAGAGAAATCATCTGCAGATCTTTATTGAAAATGTTTTCATACGAGTAGGATAACTTGGAAGGAAATCTGGGCAGACACCTGCAGCTAAGACTTGGGATCTTAAGAAGGGGAAAAGACTCCAATTCAACCCCGGCAAACGCTCACACCACTTTCTGTTCCGTTTGTTTTCCCAGCATTAAATCCTCTGTGGATACCACACTCCTGCATCTTCTCAAACCTGCAAGTAGCTGGAAAATCTTGAATAGTGTTTTTATGTGCAACAAGAGCCTTAATTAAATAGGCTAGGGCATCCTATCTCTTTCCTGTGCTTAGTAACTGCCAATGGAGTGCAAGCGTATTGTCTAGAATCTAACACTTAGTCTAAATATTAAGGAGGAATGCAAATAATTCAAGATGAGCGTACCAGGATTTTAGGTAGATATTAAGAAATCTGCATCAAAATAAACACAAAGCATGAGGAAAAAAGACAGGTGGCTTCTCTCTGAGATTTCATTGGAAATGGAAAGAGAAAGGAGTGGACTATCAAAGAAACTGTCATTTTCCAGAAACATCTATTACTTCCAAATTAATTCTATAGACTAAAGTGTGCCCATGTGATGATGGCACCATTAGTGAACAGCCTTCCAATTCCCAAAGACATATCCACCTCAGGAACAGAGTGCCCGGAAACAGAAAATACTCAACAGCAAATGTTACGCTTCTCTAGCAAAAATAAAATAAAAATTGAAATAAAAAAAAAATAACACACACATGGGAACCCTTCTCATTATTGGGCTTCAGAAAACACGTTTTGGTTGGTGGTGGTGGTGGTTTTCCTTCTGTTGCTGTGACAATACTTTGCCAAAAAGGCAATTTAAGTGCTGCCCGTGTTCAGGGGCTTGCAGAGGGGCAGAAGCAGACTCATCATTATCCAGCTGGCCACACCCAGATTTGCTCACAATTACTGGTGAGAAGATCAGCTGACTCAAGCTAAAGAGGTGGAGTTAGACCCTTCCTCAGTCCCCCTTGCCCCTTCCCCTGCAACCCCAGATACACCACAGGTATGTGACCCGCTCTTCCTCAGCCCTGTGTCTCATCACTCGCTGACAGTCCCTACCCACCCAATAGTCCTGACCCGCCCCCTCTATCCAGCCCAGAGACATCTGCTTAGACTAACCAAGCCTGAGAAGAGCGAACATGAAGAAATTGGGATGCCAGAGCATCAGCAGGGAGATGCTGGTGGCTTTGGTCTCTCTGTGGGTCCCCATGCATGTTCGAATGGCAGAGGGGGTAAGTGACCTTGGGGTATTTCTATAATCCTACTGCTACCAAAAGTCAAGGGGGCACCTGAGGGAAGGGCACTTCTTTAATATGACACCAAAGGGAAAGTGAGTTGTAGATTTGGTGACACTTAGAAGGTTTTGCTCATGGTATCACTGTAATTTCCCCTTCAGAGGAAGAAAACTGGAAGAATTAAGAATAAAGGGAGACAGAGGGGGAGGGAGGAAGTAGAGGGAGGGGAAGAATACAATTTAGCTTTAGATAGAAAGGGTACCTACGAAAGAGCCGCTTCAAATAGACAGGAGTCTGGGCTCCATCTGGATGCATTTTGAATCTCAGTTTCCACAGAAAGGGCTGTTAGATGTAAGACAGCCCTAAAACCCCTCCACGGAGAGGCTGTGGTTGAGCTCATAGATGTTACTCTCCTCTTCCTCCAGAAGCAGCTTGTCAATGGTTAGGGAGCTGACTGCCTTTCTGGGGTCATCCATGTCCTGAAGGACTGGCTCTGAGATAGAGATGGGAAGCTGGACAAACTGGGGCCCAGGCAGTGCTGCGGCTGGAGGTTGGTACTGCAGACTGGAGGTGGGCAGTGTGGAAAGGGGTTGAGGCCACGGGAAATAGGTGAGGGGTGCCTGGTGCTCTGGGCCCTCCAGCTGGGGCCCCACAGCAGGTGTAGCAGTGCTTCTTGGCTGTGTTGGGAAAATATAGGACCAACGGTTAGCAGAACTGGGGCGCCCCCCTGCATTCTATCCCCCATCCCACCCTGCTGTTACTGATGCTTTGTTTAATGGGATTCCACCTCCTGCTCAGTCAGTCTCCTAGAAGGAAGAGACTGACAAGTTTCAACCATGTCCATCCCTCTTCTAACTGTATGCTCAAGCAACTTACCAATTTGAAAGCTTCATGAAAGAGGATACAGAAAATAATGAGGTCATGCCACTGAGTAAAGTAGGCTTTATAGGTTTCATTCATACAAAATATATCCCATTTGCAGAAATCCTAAATTGTGCAACATATATGCTTCATAAATAATGAGATTGTCTCCTAGCCTTGTAGCTGTTTCTTAAAGATGGCCACTATCTAACCCAGACACACCAAGCAGCCTTGACACATTAGGTCCCCACAGGTCAGCATAGCCCCCTCAGCTCTTGCCCTGCTGGTACTGACTGACACAGAAAGCCCAGTTGGCCTCTTTTTGCCATTGCTTGATCTATGTACCTGGTCAACCCCATCTCTGAGTTGCTCCCTCCCTGTGGCACGGGTACTATTCTCCCTCTACAAACCACACATCACATTCACACAACAGCTACTCAGACAAATCTCAAAGCAACAAGATAGGGCCTCTGTGCTTACTGCCCTTCCACAGTTGAGGGGAGCAGACAGATAAGGGAATTCTCCCCAAACCTCCCCTTTCTTCTCTCATTCTCCTGTCATCTCCCCAGATTGCACTGCGTCAGCCTCCTGAGGAGTTTGTCACTGAAAACTTCTGATCCCAGAGGTTTGGAATAGGGCTTGGGATTCTGCAAGTCCAGTCAGACCTCAGAGGTTGCTAATATCGCTGGTGTAGGGACTACAGTTTGAGTAGCAAGACTTCAGGAAGTTTCTATATTTGAACAAGGGAGCCTGTGATCCCCCCAAACATGTAAGCTGGTATGTATACCTACTGCACACAAGGGAGCCTGTCACCCCCCCACCCAAACATGTAAGCTAGTATGTATACCTACTGCACACAAGGTTTTTAATCTTTCGATGTGAGCAGGTGCTCCCTAACTCAGCTTCCTGAGGCCAGATAAGACCTGGGAAAACCTTACTACTTCCATTATTTCAGATATCAAGATGAAAATCATTCCCTTTTGACTCCTCTACCTATACAGGTCAACTGCAATTGCTGATTCCTTGCCAGGGGATAAGATTGCAGCTCTTATCTCTGCTGACCAGGGGTGCTGTACCGCCAGCTTTGATGAGCTAATTTACAAAATGACAAAACAAATTATTTCTTAATATAAATACAGTTTGTTTGATACGCAGCACCTTTCAAAGTGGGAGGTGAGAATGATGAAAGAGGAAAATTAACGGAAAGAATCTTCAGTGATGAGATGGCTTAGCCTCACTGCATCCTGCCACACTATGGAAATGCCACACTATGGAACACACTATGGAAATGAGTTGCCTGAGGATGGTGTTGAATTAACCCTTTCCTATGCACTCTCATCAAAACCCACCCCCAGATCAGTTGATCCAGTAGCTAGGTGGGTGTGGCTTAGAAGGACTCCCACAGCCTTGCCAGGAAAGTGCTTTAAAGCAGAGAGCCTGGACATGGAATGACACTGGACCCTGGAAGCAAATAGAAAGGACATGGGAAGCTAAGGCAAGCTCTACCACCAGTGGTGGGTTCTGTGACCACTCAGGAGGTTCCAGCTACTATCCGCAACCCCAGAGTAAAAATGGTCACCATTTAGTAGGTCAACTAGCTCACTGGCTTCCTAGGCCTTTCTTCCCACAAACACTTAAAGGATTCCTATCCTTTTGGACACATGGGAACAAAGACATAAAACTATAATCCCTTGGTCAAATCTTCAAGGATGGGAGGGCTTCCTATGCTATCTATCACTAGACGGCAGTCATTTGATGATACTTCTGGCAGACTATGGCCACGAGGCTAATAACTAACATTTATGGCGTGCTTAGTGTATGCTAAGCCTGGTTCCATACGCACCAGCTCCTTGGATCCCAATAATCGACATCTTAAGGTGAGGGCACTACATTCAGAGAGGTTGAAGTACTAAGTACAGTGCTACTAAGTAATAGGGAAAGAGTGTTGAGCACAGGTAACTGGAAATCACAGCAGGACACAACAAAAAAGATCCTACAGGAGGGTCTGACCCAAAAGTAGTTTCCTTGATGAGTAGGATCAACTTTTGCTCGACCTGGAAGTCTTATAGTAGTTCCCATTACTAAGTGTACAACTATACCCTAGGTTATCTGAGTTGGCAGGAACCCAGACCCCACCCCAATCTCATCTACCACCCCATCTGCTAAAATCTTCACTCATCGAGACCCACTGTTTCAGAGTAGCTGGAAGGTTTGCACCGGAAGCAAGATATCTTCCTAACCCACAAGAGTAAGGGTTATAAGGACAATTCAAGTATATTATGTCCTTTGTGAAGGAAAGTTTCGGTCAATAGGAATGGGAGCAAGTCATTCTGGAAAAGACCGTGAACTTGGTTGACCCAGTAATCATGGGAATAATAGCCAAGAAAATCAAGATTTTTCACAAGAGGTGCTATTAGCATGGGTAGATAGGGCCAGAGTTTGTGCAACGTACCGTGACATTAGTAATGAGTGGTGAAGAGGCATATGTCAGCACCGAGGAGGGTCCCACCACTGCGTAGCTGGGGCACACAGGTTGCACATACATGTCAGTGGAGTACGGACAGCTGACAGCTTCATGGGACACATACTCCGTGTATGGTGTCCATGGAGTCAAGGGCTGAAGGGTAGCTGGGGCGGGTTGGGAGAGCCAGCCAGCACACAATGTTCCCTCTTCTGTCATTGTGGAAGCAGACACCTCCATGTCGAGGCAGGAAGGGCCTGTTGGGGAAAAGGAAATTACAGAACCACAGGCTCTACCAAAAAGGGTCCCCAAAAACACCAAAGCTGTAGAGAAGAACTCTTACCCACTGTGCTGTAGGTTGCCAGGGGCTGGTGGGGCAGCACCACCTAGAACAGGGCAAGAAGACCAGAATGGGTATTTATATCTATATCATCTATAGCAAGTCTTCTGCATGGACTCCAAGGGGCTCAGGGTTGGAGTATCATATCAGAAAATCTCCCAGCCCACATCCCAACCATCACCATCTGCATTGGGGGGGGGGGGATTATGTTTCAATTTAGCAAGAAGGCTGTGCAATTAAGGAAACTTTCTGAATCCCCAACTCATGCCAGAGTGTGCACCATTGACTCCTTCAGGCTTCATCAATAGATATTTTCTGCCTACAGATAAAAGCAAGAAGCCCCACTATTCCCCTTACCACCCTGAGGAACCACCAGCTTAGTGCATCCAGGGTCCACCTTCGCCATGTAATCCGCTATGTTGATGTCCCATGGGTGTTGCATGAATCAGGGAAGACCACACCCATCTTATCCCTCTGACCACCCTGAAAAGGACACACTCATACACACACTGTCCCACAGCAGCCCCTTACCGCAGTAGGGGGGCCAGCTGCTCCACTGCCGGCATGGCCTCGCTTTCTCCTCAGGAGCTCCTTCACAGGCTCCTTGACCCGAACTCCCTGGTATGGCCGTGGTGGAGCAGGAGCTTGCTCTGGAGCTGTGGCTATAAAAAGGAATGTCACTGGAATCCCTAGCCCTTCTCAGATGCCCCCAACCACAAGTACCCACATCTTCTAGTGCCCAACTCTTTTAAGTTCTACTTAATATGGAGAATCTCTGTAAGGCTTCTGTGAGTATTCCTTCTGCCCCCAAACTTTCTGGGGCTTTACTATATTCAAATAATTAAGCCCTATCTCCTTTAAAAGTGACAGGACTTCCCAATGGAATCAGAGCCCCATTTTTCTGATCCTTTTACATGATACATAAACTGACTCCAACAAGGCCTGGTTACACTCCTCAGCATCCCTTACATGTTTCACCCCTTATCTTCATTTCTAGTTCTGATATCCAGCATTCTGATTCTGGGGCTATTTCCCTGACCCCTGCAGACCATGGAATTTCTACATCTACCTTTAGAGCACATCCAGAGCTGATTGGCCTTCACATGAATGATGACAATTCACATGAAGGATGACAATCAGACTAAGAACTCCAGAGTCAGGTATAGCTCAATTCAAATCCGGTCTCAGTCACAATCTAGCTAGGAGGTCCCAGGAGGCAATTAAGTTTCTCTGACCCTCTTAATCTGTAGTTTATCAGATGAATGTTGGTCACAGTCATTTGGTGTAGTACATAAGAAGTAAGGTATACGTATCATATAAAATCAGGCACAGAAGAAACATTTAGCCAACAGGGTTCTGTGTGTTTTCTCATCTCTTTGCTTTGTTGGTGATGCAGATATAGCCCAGAGCCTTAGAACAGGCAAGTGTTCTACCATGGATCTACATCCTCTACCTTACAAATTCAATAAATTTACACCCTGCTAGATAATGACTAGTTATTCTTGTTGGTGTGAGCTTAAAATGCTTCCAACATGATGATAAATTTCTCAAGATATTAAGCCTTATCTCCGCCTCCTCTAGTGGCAGACATGCCTGAGGCTCTCTATAATCCGAGTCTTGGCTGTTTGTTAACTAATCATCTGGGTGATGCTTTCAAATGTACTTCCTTTTATCATCCTCTCAACTCTCCTTTAGGGCTAATAGACTGAAAAAAGTATGTGTCTGCCAAGTCCTTGATGACCCTCAGCACATGAGATCATGGGCTGATGATTCATGGGTCCTAGAGTAAGGTGTCCATCCACCTTGATGGTGGGAAAAATGTTTCCTTTCCACTTTGTCAAAAAAAAAAAAAATTCCAGGAATCCAATGCATCAACAAAACCCAAACCAGGGAATAGGGTATTCTCATGCCTGGGAGATCAGAGACAACCTATCCACACTGATGGAAAGGTCCATGGAGGGAAGGCTAAGATCTAGGTCATTCGAGATCAAGAAGCAATGGTCTCTGGACTCACACAAGGAGCCCATTATCCTCTACTGATAAGGGCCTTGGAACCCAGGCTTTGAATCAAAGGCTTGGAAGCCAGGGTATCTGTTCAACCCGGATCCACAAAGCTGCCTTGACTGAACTTTGTTCAGTCAACACCCAGCTGATATTGATAACAACGTGTGCCTCATGTTGCCCAAGACCTCCCACAGGGTTCTTAGACTCTCAGAACCAGCATGGTCTGGTCCTGAAGGTCAATAAGCAAAGAAGTCCCACACAGCCAGCAAGCAGGAGAATGAGCTCCATAGCAGACAGTGAGAGCCAGGACCCCAGATCCTCAGACTAGGCTTCAGACCTACATATGCTATAGGTTCCTACCTGACCTTGGTGCAGAATCAACTAGAAACTGATGCAAAATACAGATACCCAGGGTCTTGCTCCCCTAGCATCTGAGTTTGGGACCCACTTAAAGCATGGAGTCTATATATGAAAATATCTGCAGTGTTTCTGGAGATGACTGAGGTTAGAGCTCTGAAGCTTCATCCCTGACAACACTAGAGCTGCCCCATCGCATCCCAGGAGGATGATAAAAGGGAACCTCTATGCCCATTCTCACTCTTCCCAAAGGTTTCTGGACACATGTGGATGTGCCCCTGATCATGTGAATTGTAAAGTATGGAAGAGAAAATAATAAAATACCTACCAATAAGATGGGCTGACAAAAGAGTGTATATCAGGAAGAGCCTGCATGGTATTTGTGTCCTGAGACCACCTTAATCTTTGTTCAAAACAGCAATGACAAGACTGAAGAGCCAAAAATACTTGCATTCAAATATGGGCTGTGGCTTATTAGAAGTAACTTTGCAGATATATGTAATGGCTCTAGGTCTCAACTTCTTCATCTGTAAAATGGAGACATGCTTTAAACTTGTCAGGAGCAAGGTTTTAACCTCCAAACTTCCTTCCAAGGGCATTGCTTCTGCATAAGCACTGGTTGCTCACCCGTCTACAGAAAAATGTTGAGTACTTCCCACAGATCCAAGTGCGTGTGTACTGGCATGAGGTGTGGTGCAGGCATCTCTGCCCTGTTCATTCTGCTCTCCTTCCTTAGGACCACTCATTTCCACATCAGCTGCTTTCACAGACATGTCACTCAATCGCTGTTTACCTCCTCTTAGGTTTCCTTCCATTCCATAGGCACAGAGCCTAATCTGAGATACTGTTCTTTCAGAAAAATCAGTGAGCTTTGGGTCAAAGGAGAGAGAAGGTCTCAGCAGTATGGTCACCCTCTGAATTCAATTAGGTAACAATACATCTCAGCCCAGATCAGAGACAGGAATGTGTCTCATGTTCTTCTGATTTGCATGTACAATTCTGGGGAAGGGCCTAGAAGCCTCCAGGTCCCATACTCCTTCTCTGGTCCTACTTCCTCTCTGGAACTGGACACATCATGCACTTGCTAGAAAGGGACTAGCCAGGTACCTCCAGATCTTGTGAAGTAAGGATTTCCTATTGCTTTAAAATCTAAGAACCAAGAAGGCTTTGTAAGGGATGCTGTAAAAAACAGTGTACCACCCTTTAAAGTCTGGTCATCTCAGGAACACACAGAATTAACACGTGTCTTGGCATAACAAAAATCTCGGTCTAGCACAGGTGGGACATTCACACAGTTCTGTGTTGGTAACCAGCTGACCCGTAACTGACTCCGCCTGAGCAGGCAAGAGTGGGCTTGCTTCTGAGGTGTCTCTGCAAAGTGCAGTGAAATATCAAAAGCCAAAAGCATCAAGATGTCTCCCTGGGAAGCTCAATAGACAAGAGTACTTGCAAATTGACAATTTGGGGTCTTTAATACTAATCTATGAAAAGTAGCAATCAGCATAATTCCCCAGTAAACACCATGAACTCAACTGCTGCCATCAGCACCAGAAATGAGCCCACTATGGAAATCTAGAAGGAATACTTATCTGTATAGAAGAAGGTCCAAGAGGCTGCTAGAGAGTTTAATAATTCAAGAGTCATACTGCAGCTCTGGGTAGTACACTGGTAAAGCTAAAGACTTCCTCACCATTCCCCTTGTGGTGTGATGACCCTTGAGCTTCTGTGAGCTTGAAGAATCCATCACAACAGAAAATCAGTCCACAACAGAAAATCAACCACACGAACCTCTAGGAATCTCTTTGGACAGGAGTCCAACCACCCTGCCTTTCTTTACTATTGACCATCAGTTATCAAAGTTATTCCAGGGAGGAAAAAAAAAAAAAAAAAAAAAAGGTTTGGAAAGCCTAGTTGATAGCAAAATCCATGCGTTTGGTCAGAGAGAGAGCTTCCTTTTTCTAAAATGAGCACTTAAAGATCCGGAGGTTTAATTGCCAGCAGAGGGCGTTTCACTTCCCCCACCACACACCCAAAGGTGCACAGCACCACAGTTTGAGACCAACAAGTTACATCCCACTGCTCCCTAGATAACACACTGGCATCCGTGCTCACGCTCCACCACGCTGAGAGAACACAGGTTCCTACTGAGCTGAGTAAGCGTGACACTCTGGTTTTCTCAATAAAGGCACAATAAAATCCCACTAAGAAAATATGCAAAAATCACCAGCACCTATTTATTTAATAACCCTATGCAAACCACAGCACACACACTACTCAACTACGGAACCAGGAGCCAGGTCCTCGTCATCAGTAACGTCTTTCAGTATAGCTTTAAAGGAGTCCATATCTGGTAGGTGTTTTCTGAGAAAAGATCCTTGCCTTGGCCATTGTTCTCTTGAGGTTTCCTATGGGTCTTCAGGCCAAGTCACAGACTGGACAACAATTGAGCATTCTATCCTAAAAGCTATATAATATATAATTTACATCACCAAGGAACCATAGCGCAGGCATCCTCAACATCTATAGGTGCCTTTCCATTCCAGCTTGACAGACTGCTCAAGCTTCAAATCACAACTAATTGAACCTCAAGGCTACAGCCACATGGGCCACTTTGAAGATGAAAAGCCACCCAGATGAAAAGGTCACATGACACGCACTATCCCTTAAGACACTCTCTGACTCACTCCCCATCACCACTGTGATTTCGCTGCTGGTATTCAGTATTATCAAAAAGAAAATAGAGCTCATTAAGGAGAAAGACAACTAATACTCTCTGCCTGTAGCAAAACTAAAGCAAATAATTGAACAAAAGGACTTCAAGCCTGGGGCTAACAAACTTGCCCTGGCTTCCTACTGAAAACAAAATCTGAAAAGTTGCTGACACTTTAATGTGAAGTATTGTTTGTGTGGCGCCCTGAGATAACTGAGGTCTTCTGGGAAACATGAGCTCAGGGAAGCCACAGGCTTGTTCACATTCTTTATGGAAACAGTGCACTGCAGGTGCTCTGCTGAGGGTGAAGTTGTCAAAGTTTTTAAATTTACTTTTTTTCATTTATGAACAATGACTGGTATTTTTTTTCTAAACAGGAAAAAAGACTTTGTTCTTTGGCCAGAGAGATTTGACACACTGCAGATAGATTTTCCCACCCAATTTACACCAAATCTCCTCTTCCTCCTCCTCCTCCTCCTCCTTCTTCTCTCTCTCTCTCTCTCTCTCTCTCTCTCTCTCTCTCTCTCTCTCTCTCTCTCTCTCTCTCTCTCTCTCTGTTGTTTTTAATATAAGACAACAAAAAGATCCTGTATGTATGTAAATGTGGGCCTTCTATTCACTAATGCTTGAACCAGGAGACTCCAGAGATGGGAATAACCAAGCACTCCATTTATACATTCTAGCAATCTAGATAATACTCAAGTCAGAGAGAAAAAAGAACCAGAGGGTATGAAAGGGCCGAGGGTGGGGGACAGACTGTATAAAAGTTGTTTAGAAGAACTGAGAGGAAATAAATAGAACTGTACTTGAATTATGACATTGCTTGTAAGGCTATTAGTGCAGCCAGGGAAGAAATGGTGAGATGTCTCTAACAAGAGGAAAGAATCGATGGTTTCATCCCCTCCCTGAAACCCCTCTCCCTCCAAAATAATTATTTTTTCCCTCTTGGTCCTGCAGTGTTGAACAATCAGCCACAGTGAGCCCACCGGGGAAATCTTGAGAAGGGCTATAATCACTAACAAGACCCTCAAACTTGGACAGGGCAAAGGGATCCCTGGAAAACAAGCCAGCTGATGAGTAGCCACCTGGTGCTGTCTGATGCTCTCTAGGTGACTGCAGTCATAGAACACCAGACTCAGACCAAAGCTGTCCAATAAAGGCAAGATGCTGTCTCAAGAAAGCCATAGAGATCCCAGCATGGATACCTAGAATAATTCCAACAGGCATTCCTCTCAATATATTAGATGTAAAAAGAAAATTCACATACACACAGCCCATCCTGACTTCCCAAACTTTTGCCTAGGGTGTTTCTTCATAGAGGCTTTGAATTGTAAGGATCCCACCCCAACACCTCTGACAAAGCCAGTCACAGGTCTCTGGTGTGAGGTCTTCTATGTGTCAAGGTTTCTTGACTCTTTCCTCACAAACAGCACCACTCAGGATTGCTTTCCCCTGATGCCCACTGTGCCTTCCATGCCATCTGTCCATCCTCTTTCCAAATCCACTGTGGAGTAGCTGCTGCAGAAAGCTGCCACAGACAGCTAAGTATACCCATTTGATGCTGAGTGAACGGGTGGCAATAGTCCATGAGTTTCCAGGTCATAATCTTTACTCACACAAACTCTGACATCCTCACCTACATTCCCATAGAGTTCAAAGAGCCCCTGACACAAATGATATCACGGGAGGCTGCATTACAGTCTCTGAAACAAACAAAAGATGACTTTTACTCTCCTTCCCTTCTTTTACTGATGAAGAAGATGACGCTTAGATATATTCAATGAATTGTACAAGGATGGCATTCATTTGTCGCGGTGTCATCAGCCAACTTTAAGACCTCTGACTCCAACATAACTCACTTTGGCCTCACCACATACCACCTTCTTGCCTCTATGTGTCCCAATTTTTCTCTATGTGGCATTGAAGGTCAGTCATCCAAAGGTCCCTGAGCCATCCCTAACTCTCCTTTCTATAGCTGAAGATTGGCTTGGACTATATGATCCTGTCTCTCTTGATGGCCAATACCTCAAAGAAAATGGTGGTTTCCAGGTGACAGAGCCCTCCACAAGAAACTTACCAAAGTCTATTCACATGAGGAGTGATAAGAACTGAGAAACTCAATTCCTGGCAAGGTTTTATTTTGGGTATTTTTCTACTGAAATGACAGCAGATAGGTCCACCTGAGAAACCAGCTGCATCTGCTTGCCTTTTATAGAAACTAGGGTCACCAGAGCAGAAAGGGTTCCTATCTCAGATACACCACATCTTGGGGTCAGGGTGAAAATCAAGAGACATCTGGTAGACCAGATTAGCTAGCAAATACTTTCTGAGCAGATCAGACTAGGGTATTGCTCTTGGGAAACTTGCAGTCTACTCAGGTGGGATATGCGGACTTTAATGAAATAATCACATAAGCAAATCTAGAATTACAAAGTATGATGAAGCTACATCCGCTTCAGAACTGAAGAGTTATGACTTCTGCTTCTATCTGACTCAGTAAGGCTTGACTGGGTAGCAAGCTGTCTCTAAGGGATGTACAAAGATGAGCGAGGCAAGATGCTTGATGGGTAACTCTCTCTCCAGTGTAGAGACTGACCTGGGATCAGTGGCACAGGACACACCATGAGTATGAGTATGAATCTCAGTCAAGACACTCAAAGTGACAGACCCTGGGTCAAGCCTCAGGATGTTTCACCATCTGTTGTCTGCCTTTGGCTGATTAGCCTATTAGAAGAACAGCCCCACTGACTCATTGTAAGATAAAAGTCTATATTCAGTCTCAAGTGTTAATTTCTTCTAATTTTTCTTGTGTGTACATGTCTGTGAAGGATACTGAAGATAAATATATGTGTGGTACACATGGAGGCCAGAGGCCAGCCTACATGCCATCTACCATAGTTATTTAATTTTTTTATTTTGAGATAGGGTCTCTCCATGACCTAGAACTTATTGATTCAGCTAGGCAGTCTAGGCAGGGGCCCCAGTCTTGTTTAAACCTTTCTAGCATTGGGATGATATGCAAGTGCTACCATGCCAGTTTTGGAGATCAAATTCAGAACTCATACTAGCATGGCAAGAACTTTACCAGCTGAACTATCTCCCCAGTCCTTAAGTGTCACCTCCTGAGTCAAATTTGAGGTGACTTTTGAGTCAGTGTAAAGTTACCCTTGATGGAATCATTGCTAACCCCCATCCATGGCGAACCCATTTCAAACGAGAGGGAAAGAAAAGTCCAGTGCCATGCAAAGTCCCTTTGCGCTGAGATACAGTGTAGTACTGATGAGAACCTGGAAGACCGAGTGTGGAAAGCTTGCTTCATGGTTTATTATCTGTGTGAACCTCAGCAAGTAAGTTAATTGTGCAAGCCTCCGTTTCCACCTGTAAAACGAGAGCAATATTGTCGGTCTCAAAGGGCTATGGTGAAGATTATGTGTGGACTGGTAAATACAGCGTATAATAGGCGCAGAGTAAAAAGTTGCTATCACTCACCATAGCTTATTACACACTGAGATTAAATGTCTACACATACCCAGGACCCAGCTACCTACAGAATCTGTCTCACTTTGTCATCATCTATGATGTTCCTGAAAATCACCTCAAGTACCCAGGCCTAACATTCCCAAAAAAAAACCTTATTTAGGAGACAGAGATGATGCCAAGGGCAGAAAGGGATTGACCAAAGACCTCACTGAAAGACAACGCTAAACAGGAGACAAAAGCCTGGCATTGGTTTTTATGAAAATTGTATAAACAAAGCATATTTGTGCTTTGAAAAGCCACCAGACAAGTGGTATGGGAGTATATTTAAGGATTTTTTTACATCTGAAATTGATAATAAAATACCTTTGATTTTTTTTAGTGCTAGCAGTTAGGTGAGAGACGAAGTACAATGAGTACAGATGCTAGCCACTCCTTGAGGAATATGTGGGGTATCTTTAAAACAACAGGAATATGGCCACAGTTGAGTCTCGATGGTTGATATTCCTTCAGTGGGGCTGGATAACTAGAAACACATATCACATGTGAAGTCTATATGTGGCTATGTATACAACATGGAATACAATTCTAGAAGGTAATGCTCAGGGGTTTTAAGGGTTGTATCAACTGTTAGAGCAAGACAGATTCCTGGCTCACTCATTGTACATTACCTCAACTTCACAGAGAAAAACAGTTTCAAAACAGTGTGTGGGGTGCGTGTGTGTGTGTGTGTGTGTGTGTGTGTGTGTGTGTGTGTGTGTGTGTGTGTGTAATGGCCTAACCTGAGAACTCATTACCATCAGTCCCACATTAAACCTACCCAACTGAAATTCTATAGGAAAGCAGGAGGGATAGAGCAGGCGAAAGGAATACATCTTTATGAAATTAAGATCTGAATCTAGAATTATTGACTCTATCTGATATAGGTCAGGAAGATGGATACTCAGGTATTAGCTTCTTAAACAATACCTAGTTTTAGGTTTTCAAAGTTAAAGAGGGTCTTACAAAAGAATTTTTTTTTCCTTAGGCCTTTGGGTAAGGACTCACACTCTTCAAGGATACAGCAGGGGTTGTATTTAAGGGTCAGGTCCAACTGTCCAGTCTTCAAGCTTCATGAGTAGTGTAGGGTTTGGTCCACATACAAAAATAGACCAGGTGACTGCCTCATAAAGAAAAACATAACTTGTAGTCAAGATTAGCTTTTGTGACAATTCTCAGGTTTACTAACCAGAGGCACCCACGGTATGGGGCCTTATGAGGGACACTGGAGGAGTGGTTATTAGAATATCAAGTCTGGGAAATATGCCACTAGGCCACTTTTTAAAAAAATTATCTCCTCCCTTATTCATAAGAAACCCACATGACCAAAGACATAACCTTCGAAGCTGCAAACTTCATGAAAACCAAGACAACATGCTTCACAGTGACTCACCCTGTAAGCCAAGAACCTGTGACTAGCTATCAGGGCTCTTGACCAAAGGAGTGAGGGGCTGGTTAGAACCCTCAAGAACCCCAGAAGAAGATTAAGGTGGCAGGAAGTACCTAAAGAGGCAAGGAAATTGGGACATTATCAAACAAGCCAAGCTCTGTGTGGTAATATATTGTGTATGCTCTAAAGAAATAAAACTTGCCTGGAGATCAGAGGACAGTGCCAGCCACAGAGTTAGCCATAGAGGCCAGGAACTGGTGATACACACCCTCAATCACAGCATTGGAGACAGAGGTAAAGATCAGTCTGGTTCTCTGTGAGTTCAAGGCCAAAAAAAGCCAAGCAGCTGTGGCACACACCTTTAATTCCAGCACTTGGGATCCCATGCCTCTGCTCCTGGTATTCAGGAAAACACACACATACACACACACACACACACACACACACACACACACACACACACACACACACACACACACACACACACACACACACGCGCGCGCGCGCGCATGTGTGCCTTTAATCCCAGCACAGGGAAGTTTGTGCCAAGAAGTGATATGGATGAACAGAGAAAGGTATATGAGGTGGGAGCAGACAGGATTCACTCCTTCTCTTCCCTTTCGGCTGAGGAATCAGAGGCATTCAGTCTGAGGATTCATGGAGAGAGGACCTTCCCCCTTTTGGCCTGAGGAGTTGGCTGGGTGAGAAGTGGCAGTGGCTTGTTCCTCTGTCTCTACTCTTTCAGCCTTTCCCCACTATTTGGCTCTGGGTTTTTATTATAAGACCAACCAGGATTTGTGCAACAGTTCTGAGAATCCCCACCACAGAGATATGTTATGATCCCACAAGACATTTGATTTGAAGAGAGAAAATCAGTAACATTTATGTGCACCAGCCTACACATTCTTGGCTTTTTATTCCAGTGCTAAGATGCCACATTAGTTCCCAGAATCTAATAAGTGAACCTAATTTTCATCATGTGCCTTTCATGACCTACAGTGTCCCACGGCATCATCACTGATCCCAACTCCCCATTTGCTAAAGATAATCTATGGCATTGCTTCATTTCTCGGTGAATTCCATCAGTAAACTAGGTGCCTGGATGGGTACACACAAGCACAGCAAAATGGAAATATGGTTGGCTTGCTTTTTACACTTGTCGTTGCTGAGCTGATGATAAGGCTTTCATTCAATATTAAAACTTGTTATTTTCAACGCCTTTTTTTTCTCTCCTTTCTTTTTCAGTTTCTCAACATTTGTCATTCCTAGGAGGTTTTAAGACTCTTTATTACCATCTCCTGTCTCGTAAAAGATTGATTCTTTCAAATAGATTAAAAGATAATTGAACTTTCCTGAAGGGTGGTTGACTCCTTTTGGGAACTGGCACCTAGTCTGGGAATGATTCTGGCTTGTGAGTCTTTGGCTGCCAGCTTTTTCCAGAAAGCACTACTAATGAAACCGTTACTAAGAAAAAGAGGCAGCACATTGTTGTCTCAGTTCTCAGTACCGTCAGTGCTATTTCTTGACCATCTCAAGCGCTGTTCTTGTCACAACTAACCTATAAATACCTCAATCCAAACTTGTGAATTAAAAAACAAACAAGTAGAAGTCCCGTGCTGTCTGATGAGGGTGGTAAGGATGTCATGGACAAATAGGTCTCAAACTGATCATCTTAGCTCCATCAGCACTGACCCTGATCCTGAGTCCTATTATTAATGACAGGACCATGAATGTGCACCCTGCCACTTTATAAATAATGTCAATCGCACAAATTGTAATTACAATTTGTAATCTATAGTTAGTCCGTTTAACCTCTGCCCTTAGTGAGAGAAAATAATAATAGTAACAACTACTTATTGGGTGTTTGCTTACTGTCAAGCATGGTAGTCAACACCTGCCACAACCCATGAAGGAAGAACCACATCCTTGGTGTATACAGAAAGGGAAGAGACTTACCAGAACCCCAAACATTAAGACATAGATCACAAACTCATATCTGCTTGACCCTGAAGCTGATCTTTAAGTACCTAAAACAAAGAGCAGCAATAGACCTTTATAGCTCCAACTAGACATAGCTTTCTCTCCAATAAGTCAACACATCATGAGTGAATTCTGAAGGTCTAAGCAGCCATCTGTGGGCCACTGTGTTTCATCTCCCAGTTGGCCTTTATCTAACATGGAAAGCTCTGGCTTTCACAAAATGCATCTCCTATGCCTTAGAAGGTAGCACAGCTTGGTGGCAGGTGACAGGGAAGGAAGTCAATATTTTGGGTCTGCTTTAGATAAGTTTTATCTCATAGGTGAGTTGCTAATATAATATTTCAGCTTCAGTTTCCTTATCAATGAAGAACATCTTATAACAGGACTGATGTCAGGGTATTTTTTATGAGCAGTAGAAGACAATTCAAAGTCTGCCAAAGATTAATAACAGTTGTCACATCCAATGCCTGCTTGTTTTTTTTTTTTTCCATTTTAACAGTCCTTGAACTGGCAATATGCTCATCTAAACAATAATGCTCTCTTCCTTTGTAATGGGGTAGCCATGAGCCATCAAAAGAGGTTGTCGGCTAGGAGAAGAGACAGTAATGAGGAAGATAAATATTTTTCTCTCTCTCCGGTTTTTCTCTTAAGATTTGGCAGTCATCAATGTGGTGGTTCAAGTTACCATGACAATCAGGAATTTTGGGGCAAAAGTCATATGCTGAAAGCATCAGAACAGAAAGACAAACCAAATGTTGTTGGCAGTCCAGAGACCCCACAGTGTCCTGGGACCTACTATGAACTTGAACTTCTTCTATGTGACAAGAAGAACCTATGAACTTCTTCTATGTGACAAGAAGAACCATCCAGAATCTCACTTAAATTCCCGCTATGCTCTATCTCTATACTAGCTAACAAATGTCTCCCAAACGGATCCAACAGAGAAGTCATATTCTGAATAGCACCAAGAAAGTGCCACACACTCCACAGCTGCCACTTAACACTATCAGAAGGACTGGGCACGTTCTGCTAATACTAGTACAGAGGTCTATGACACATGAGGACATCAGTTTCAACTACCAGTAATAGTTCAAGACCTGCACATTAAAATCATCCATTAAGAAGAAATTTACTCTAATTTCTTAATCTCTATAAGTTCTCCTGTGCGAATATATATAAGCATGGAATAATGAAAAGATGATTAAAACACGCTCCTATTGCTAACCCCTGTGCATCTGTCCTCTCTTCTATCCCAACATTTCCCAGGCCTATAATGTTTAGACAATATCTATTCTCATATTATTTTCTAGTTCAAGATATGCTATGAATTTGGTCTTACTTCCTGCATAGCACAGTAGTAAGCACCTGCCATAGCCCACAAAGGAAAAATTATATCTTAATGTATTTATCGTTTCTGTTCCTGGGGCAGAACTAGAAGCTGTGGGTTGGGACTGAGGTATCACTATTTCTTAAATATTCCCCCAAACATCCCAGTGTATAAACAACGTTGAAAAACACTCTAGGTATATCTATTAACTTTAGAGCAGTTGCTTTTAAATGTTCTTTTCTTAATAGGGACATATAAAAACCCAGTGATTCGAGCCCAAGTTCCTTAGCTAGGAAAAGACTAGTTCAGCAGTGGTCAGGTAGTTGGCTAAAAAGTCCCAAACCTGTTTTTCTGTAGATTGAGAAATATAACCCATGAGTCATGAATACTCCAATAACGCCTCTGTTCACAGCCTCACACAACCAAGGCCCAGTGGGCTTCAGAGAAGGTTCTTTCATTCAAGGTATTTCTACTCTTGTCAAGAAGTACCTCCCAAAAATGAGAACACTGGAGTACTTACTAAGGAAGCCATAAGGGGAGAGTTAACATAACAATCAATCAATTACCCCAACTTTGGTCTGGTTAACTAGAAAGAAAAATTAATGAACATCTTAAACTGAACTACTGGATGGTGTGGGGTGCGAGCTGTGTGTACCTGATACACCTACTTTGTATTGGAAAGTTAAAAACAAACACTTCAGAACTTCTTAATGAATCAAACATCCAGACTTTTAGTGAACAAATGTAGACAACTTTGAATTTTTTTAATTCTTCATAAAAAGAACAGACTTGTGTGTAAAAGGACTATTTTCAATACTTCTGAGTTGGTAAATATTGAGAACTAGGGATACATATTTGACATCTTTATTTAGTAAACATAGGAAGACAAGGAAAGCGTTCTCTGTGAAAATAATTTGCTCTTTTGCCAATTAAACTGTATTCTTGTGTTGTGGAACACTGTTTTAGCATGGCTGTTCCCATTTTGATAAGAGCAAAAAAATCCATGAGGCCATCACAATACTGAGCCTGTTCACATTCTACCACAGATCAAAGGGAGGGAAAGTCATTAGATCCGCACTGATCAGACCACTTACTCACTCATTCCTGACCACTACCCTCCAGTTGTATGTCATTCTTTCCCAGAGAGAATTTGTTTAAGGAGGTGCTTAGACCAAACTTACAGGAAATAAACAACTAACTGAAGGGGGCTCTGTCATTTGTGCAGATTTAGGAAAGTCATCACCCAAGCTAGGGTAGGAATTTTTGGTGATACGGATATTTGAGAGTCACCCATGCTTCTGTAAATAAGCTATATAAACTCATAATTTTACAAACCTACACTTGGGTAGAATTGTAACTCTGGTCTATCACTGGCTCTCTGTCTGAATGTATTATACATCTTTTCATATCTCCCTGGGTAAAGATAATGCAACAGCCTGAGAGATGTCTACCCACCCTCCAATCTACCCCTACTTTGCCTGCATAAGGAACCTGTGAATTTACACCTCTCCAGCAAAGGCTGGGTCATAGAATGGAAAAGTTAGAGGTTGTCTACATAGTTTAAATTACTTCCTGATATAAATATATCTGAACTTATGCATGACATTCCAGTTTTTTAAAATCACATGTATATTTCTTAGTCTCTTTTAAGTACCCTAAAAAAATATATATTTTATAATTAGTGGAACCCTAGGGTAGACCTCACTATTAGTGAGAATTATGAGTCCATAATTTATCTGTTAAACCTCTCTATTCTGTTCCAGGCATCTGACAAAGGCACATGGGCTTAATGATTTGTAATAACTAGTCCCTGTTCCTAAAATGCCCCGTGACTTAATTACAGTGAAAACATGGCCAAGTCCGTGGGATTTGAGACAACCAGTCAATGCAAAGAAAAATCAATTGACTCTGCTTTTTACTGTCGCACGGACCTTTCGCTAATACAAGAAACAATGGTAAAAATCTCATCTCCCAGTTTCTCTTTTTTATAAAAAGTGATATTGAACTTATCATATATTGTTCTATCACTTCTAGGAAGATTTTTAATCAATTAGATTTTTGTCATTAACAAACTATTGAATGACAGGGAAATGAGAGGGATGGAGATGTATGATGTGAAAGATACAAAGAATGAAGTTAAAAAGGACTATTGAGTGAATTGATCACGTGATTTATCTACCATTGATGCTAACACTATACACGTCCAAGATACCTAAAAGCCTGGAGAAGTAAATGCCCCAAGTACCAACCATGCATCTAAGTCCAGAGGTGAGCAAACTTCTATAAAAAGCCAGATAGAACCATACAGTAACATTACAGCTATACAATTCTGCTGCTATAGCAAAAGCAGCCCTGCAGAATATGCCAATCAAGAAACATAGCTGTGTTCCAATAAAACTTTATTTACAAAAAATATACAATAAGCCTGATTTGGCACACAGGGCATATTACGTATTAGCACACTTGTGCACCTTTCAAAACAGGTTGCTAGATTCATCACCCAAAAATATTTTGGGTGGAACTCTTTAAAGTATAGGAAAAGATATATAGGAGGGAAGTTGGCATAGCCTAATGGGTCAGATAGCTTATGGGACATTTTAAAGAGGAAGGCCTTAACTGTGACTGCTTACCGGACACAAAAGTTTCACTTTGCCTACATTCTTTTTTTTTTTTTTCTAAATTTAACTTTCCAAATAAAAACATCTAGATAAAATAATCTTCAGATTCTCAAAACTTAAAGAGCTTAAAAATGGCCTTGAACACATTTTTCCACTCATGTAATATTGGTCATGTCCATTTGAAACAGTGGATCAAATCATTTTAGAAGTTAGTATTTCACATTTAAGCAAGTTAGTGCCTTGCTAAATTCAGCCTCTAAAACAGAGACCCAGTACAATGCTGTGATGGCACATGTGATTTTAGACCATTTGCTTGACTGTGTTTTGTTGTAACTTTAAGCAAACTCAGGGTTTTAAAAGTTGCCAGACAGCTGGCCTGTTAACTCGTGTGAAATTTAATAGTTACAGTTACATTTTATAATGGAGTGTTTTCTCTATCTTAAAAGTTTAATGGCAATCATTTTAAGAACTGTGTCAACATAAGTTTAGCAAAAGGAAGGGACATGTGGGTGGAGAGCAGATGAGAACAGGGTATAACAACATATATGTATAAAGATGCCATGATGAAACACATTGCTTTGAATATTAAACCTATTTTTTTAATTTATCAGAGGAAAAGAAAACTTTATGGAAACTTCTTGCATACAAAATATAATGTTCTACAACCAATGGTTAACATAAACCCCAGGCTGATGTCCCTAGTGTGCACAGGCAATATTGGTCAGAGGCAGGTGTATGCTCTGCTTCAGTTCTCACAAAGGCTTTGTGAGGTGAGCGTTCAAATGTCCATGTTAAGTGAGAAGAGGTGAGATTGTCCAGCTGTAGAGCCAACTGTCAGAGTCAGCCCTGTCTCAGGCCATTTCTCCAGCTGTTTCTATGCTGTCCTACCTAAGTTCGACTTAGTTCTCATCCACACAAGACAGGGAGGACCAGGGAGCCTAGGGAGAAAGTCTGAAGATGGACCAATTTCTTTATCCAGCAGACATCCAGGACTGGGACCTTTAGGCTGTCACATCTCTCAAGGTCAACAGGCCTGAGCTTTGTCACTGTTTTCCCATCTTAACCAAAGCCTACATTCACCACAAGCCCACTAATAGGAGTTCATTGACCAAGCAGGGAGGAGGCATCATGTACACTCTGATTTTTTTTTAACTCTTTCTTAACCCTGGGTACAGTCATTTCAACTCGGGCCTAAAGAGTGTTTTCTGAAAAAAGAAAGTGCCTTTCAGCATTCTTCATGTAACCTGCCCTCTCAGCCTGTGACTCTAAGTGGGCCGATGACACTGCCTTGATTATTTTTTTAAAAAAAAATTGGTTTTCCCACAAGTTCCCACAAGTCTTAGTCACTCAGGTGACCTTAGGTCCAGGGTAAAGGGATAGGTCTGGTGCACGAGGCCTTTTCTCATTTTCTTCAAGACTTCAAAGGACTGAGAATTTTGACTTTGGCTCATCTGAATACACTTCAGTTATGAGACTGGTGAACTCACAATTTGGTCACAGTTCTAATGCATTCTGCTCTACCTGGCTAGCCCCAGTGCTATGAGCAGGAAGCAAAACAAACACACACACACACACACACACACACACACACACACACACACACACACACACACATTGTGGTTTGTGTGTGTGTGTGTGTGTGTGTGTGTGTGTGTGTGTGTGTGTGTGTGTGTGTGTGTGTGTGGAGAAGACAACCATAGGAGACTATAGCAGCTTCTTCATTGTAGGCAAGTAGCCCATACCTCGGGGGCTAATGCCAAGTCAGAGCAATTGACGTCATTCTGGTGGCAGCACCACCTTACTAATAGCAGTTATACACAGTGGGATTATTTTTAAATATTAAATTCTAAACATGCAAAGTCTAAGGTTTTTTTTTTAAAAAAAATGAAAGTGCTCTCTCTCTCTCTCTCTCTCTCTCTCTCTCTCTCTCTCTCTCTCTCTCTCTCTCTCTCACACACACACACACACACACACACACACACACACACAAACAAGAAGGAAGCATAATGGTATTCCAAGGCCCAGAAGATACTAAGACCCATCTGCTCACTTCCCTGTGGCATTTCCAATGGTGCTGGCTGCCACTCTGATTCCAGAAGAATACAGTTTTTCTCTGATCACCTTCTGGTGTGAGTCCCATGCTACTCAAACTAGAGGAGGTGGTTAGAACTCTCAAATCTAAATTAAATTAAAGTTAATTTCTTTTTGCTTTTAAAAATGAAATCTCACTGATATCAATGATAAGACTTTGTCAACTGAGAAATGTTTAAATTGCTCGTCTGAGTCACCTATGAATAACAAAAGCAATTCTAGAGAACTTGGATTAAGAAATAAAGAAAACAGTGTGTTGGTGATAATGTGACAACGTCACATTTTAATCAATGAAGTAATATCAATGAAGATTAAAAAAAAAAAAACCTCCTCAAAATTTCATTTTTGTTTGAAATGGATTCATTTAAGTTTTATTGAGAAATGGCATATACCTAAACTAATGAAAAGCATTTTAAGGAATTAGTCATTTTACAAAGAAAGATAGGAAAATTTTTTTGATAACAGCTTACTTGAGGAAGTACGGAACGGACCCTTCATAAGGTTCAACTTTTGTAAGACTATTCAGTTAACTTTGTTTTACCTCATGAAAGGAATGTTGTAGATAATGTCTGTATAACTTCCATTATCAATAGCGCGCCATTCTTTTCAATCCACAGATCAGAAAATATGGTTCACAGTTGTTCCATTCAACTCCAGGGATAAAAATCAAGGTCAAAGATAAACCCATGAGCTCTTTGCAATGGAACACAAAACTAACCATGCCTCAGAATAAGGAAGAGAATGAACAGAGGCTGGAGAGAAGCAGTGAAGACCCTGCTTCACACAACTCGGTTTCCATCCCAGCACACCCACGGGAGAAAACCACCTCTGGCAGAATTCTGATAGAAATGGACCCACAAAACTAGACAACAACCCAAAGGGCTGGTGTCCATGAGAGCAAAGGCCCTCACGTGAAAAACTGCTCCAAACCCATATCATATGTGGTTTCCAACTCATGAATCACCTTAGTGCATGAATCACCTTAGTGATTCATGCACAGAACCGGAGATGCAGTGAGCTATCCCACCTTGACACACTGGTTTGTTTCCTCAGTTGGAAAATGAGCATCACCTCTGACGGCCTGGTCTTGCCCTCAAGCTCCGTCTCACCCGCCTCAGCCCTCCATGCTCCCTAAACCTAGACCCCGAGTTCCCATCACCACCCTATGCCTCAGCTTACTTGGCTCTGACAGCCACAACCAAACCACTTACATTTTTGCCAGAGCATGGCCTGTGACAGGATGTTGCCTTTTCTCTTTGAAGCAGACAGTTTGGCTTCTTTTAATGTGACTGGGTGTGCTTTCCTTCCGTGGAACCACCGTTTACTCTGAGGCTGTTTCCTCAGCTTTTTAAAGGCCTGCGTTCCCACTGAGTGGAGCCACGTCATCACATCCTCCCACCTCAGACAGGGTTGCGCTTTTTCCTCAGCCACACTGCCTGTCACCCCACTGTGTGCACCCCAGAGGCCCCCACTGGCTGAAGAATGTCATATACACCGAGTCAGCCAGCTGGAACTAAATATCACACAAAACAAGAGACCATAGCCACGAGCACATAGCCACAGAGTGTTATGTAGCGACAAAGTGTCAAGGTCTGTGTGAATACTGACAGTGGAATATGAGGTCAAGGATCGGAGCTCCTGATGTGATTAGGGGTCCAAAAGAGAATCTAGAAAACACTGAGCTTTCTTCTCTGGCACTCACATACAGTTAGTTCTGTGCTATCAGGCCACTTACAGGACTCACCTCATGATGGCTGCCTGCTCATCAGGAAATGCAATTCCCAGGGGTCACTATTCTCAACATAGGAGGAAACACCTGTCCTCCCTTCAAGCCTCACTAAACAACCTCCCTGGTCCTTTTAGGGTTGCTTTTCTGTTTATTCCTCTTTGAAATTTAACGGCTCCTCCCCTTGCTCCAGTCCACAGCAAAATGGCAAGATACTATATTATTTAGATATAAGGGTCACTGGTTCAGGTGATTGGTAGGTCCACAGAGCAAGGGGCCAAATCACTCAAATAATAAAGAAGATACTCTGGCTTCTTAAATGAAGCTAATTTCCCAAGGCGACTTGTAGATTTAGGAGGACCCAGCTTCTCTCCTAGGACCCCAGCATGACTAACAGAAAACTCAAAGGAAGAGAAACTGATGCGCACCATCTGCAGTGGATACAGTTATGAGGCTACAATCTGCCACTGTGTATCTGAAAACCACATGCTCATAGACTCCATTCTGGTGACCCAGTTACTCTGGTGTCCCGGTCATATGATTATGACCCCTGGGGTAGTCTAGAGACCTTGCTACTTTGTCTTCCATGGTGCCTCTGAATGATCTAATAATAATATGTTCTGGGTCTGATCTTGTCATTCTCCAGATTAAAAAGCCTTCGCCTAAAGGACTATAGCTCACTGATGCTGTATTTGCCTGGCATGCTACCCCCGGTAACAGCACAAAAATCCTTCTCTGTTTAGCCACAGAAGTGAGATGCATAGAGCCTCTCACAATTGAACCCTCCATTCTCCAGATACATGCTCACTTTAAACTATTGGCCTTACCTCCTGTGTCTCTCTCCCTGCCCTCCCCATCTGAAGAGTACTTCTTCTTTCATCAAGATGCCACTCAAATAGCACCTTGGCAGATGAAAGAATTTGCAACTCCCTGAAACTCCTGGCCTAGAAATTATCGGTCCCTTCTTTCTCCATTCTTAGAGCGCTATGCCTGTTGTTTACAGGATGGTAAACTCATATGACTCAGTAGGTACCTCAAGGAGGCTTTATCTTTGTGCTGTACTGAGAGCATGCCAACCTCCAGTAAAACTTCACCTAATGAAGTTATAAATTATAGCCTCTAACAGGTTTTTGGCTTAAGGGCAGGTCTTAAGAGAAACACTGGTCATGTTACACAATGAAATAATTCAACAGAGAGGACTCCGTCATGGACGAATTAACAGTTCTCACTCAAAGACCTCTGAACTCAGTATTATGAAGGGACCCTGCTGGAGGGACTGCATACCACAACCTAGCCTGGTCTAGTAGGTGGTAGTATTGAAGAGCCTTGGCCTTACTAAGAAGTTTCCACCCATCAGACCTAGCTTAGCTCTAAGAGATGTGAGCTTCAATAAAGGCTCTGCCACTCACTGGCTGTGTCCCCTTAAATACGTCACATGGCCATTCTCGTCTCAGTTTCTATGTCTATAAAATGAGGCGGTTCTCCAGATGTCTGGAACTCTTAAAGAAGACACAGACCAGGCTAGGGATTCTCTAAATTGTTGCTCACATTTTGGTTATCTGTCTTATTCTAAGGCCATGAAATTAAGAGGTTTTTTTTCCCTTATTTGTCTCTCTACAGGCCTAGCAAAATGAGCTCCACAGAGCAATATAAATAACTACTTGCTATAGCAATGTAACTTCCTCCTCACAGAAAAATTATAGATTCAGACAATGAGGAAATATTTGTAAATTATTAAAGTGAACACTGAACCTCTCTTTAAAGCAAGCCAAACTGCCATTCAAATATTGTAGCATGACAAAAATATCTTAGGGCCCACAAAGCCTCACATTAAAGTTGCTCTTGGAGGAAGTATTCAAATAAAAAGTGCTACTTGGGAGGATATTGCAAGAAATACCAGAACAACAGGCCATCAAACACCTGGATCAAATTTATTACAGGAATTTTCTTAAAACTGAAAAAAATAAAACTCCTTCAGAACAAAATATTATCACAACTGCACAAGTCCAAAGAACATAGTCTATATTAATTGTATTTTATATTTAATGCTATGATGGGGGGCATTTAATTATACTGTTGCTTCTGTGGTACGAAGAGGAACACAGAGATCGAGCAAGCCTTATTCAAGATGTGTGGGACCAGAAGCATTTCAAATTTCAGATTATTTTCAGATTTTGGAACCCTGAAATATATAATGAACTATCTTAATATGGAATCCAAGTTCATCTGTGCATAAGTACATCTCACATATACCCTGAAGGTAATTTTGGGCAATATTTCTGGTGTAACTGTATTTATACTGTAGTCTGTCACATGAGTTCAGGTATGAAATCTCCCACCTGTGGTGTACTATCAACATTCAAAAAGTTTGTGATTTGTGGACTTTTGGGGATTTTCTTATAAGAAATGATCAAACTGAGGAATGACAGAGAAATTTAAGAACTCAACTCAATAGCAAAAACAAGCCTTGGTGCAACCTTCTGTAAGGGAAGCTATCACCTTCACTCTTAATATCAAAACAGAAATAGAATATTTTATCTTCTAGCCAGGTAAGTGTGGGCATCCCTATAGAAAATAAAAAAGGATATTTTTAAAATGTAGAATACATAAAATAGAAGATAAGTGTTGATAATACAGTAACTATGATGAATATGAAGACATTACATTCACTAAATGTAAGTTAATTTTTTAAAATTCTAAATTAATTAGAATATTTTAGGAAATCTAACAATATAATGTCATAGTTCTGACAAAAAAAGACAGGAAGTTTTCAAATAAGAACTAATATAACTAGATTCTGAAACTAGATGATGTCAACTTAAGACAACTATAGGACATTTAACTCATAAACATACATTCACAAATTCTAAATATTATTTTTACATAGTTCTACAGTGTATTGAGAAATAGTAATAAACTCTGATAGAATGTGGGTCATGTATAAAAAGTGTAGACTTAACCTCAGGAATGTAAAGATTTTTACTCTTACAAAGCTCATCACATTGATGAATCATAAGAGAAAAATCATTAATTTATCTTAATGTGTAAAGTAAATTTTATAAAGTTCAATATCTTTTTATAATTTTAAAAATAATTCTTACAAAACTAAGATTAGAGGAAAACTTCTTTAGCTTAATAAAAAATATAACAGAATCTAGAATGTTATATACAATAAAGAAATAAAGACTCTTTTCAGTAACAATTTATTCTAATGTATGAGACTCATTTCCAAGCATTTTTATCTATTGTACAAACTCTAGTTAGTATTTAATTAAAACCCAGAGCCAGATATTGGAGAAAAGCTGGAATCTCAGAGAGAGAAAACAGACCACAGTTTCCCACCCAGCTAACTTCTCAGACTGAACAGGGTGATGATGTCTTCAAGAGTCCTTAACCTGGCTTGTTGCTCCTACAGAATGCCTGAATCTCTTTCTCACCAAGTTGTTTCACTTCCAGGTTCTACTCTGCACCATAATCCTGGATTAGGATTAAAGGTGTGAGCTACTACTGTTTGGTTGTAGACCTTAAACTCACAGAAATACAGAAAAATCTCTGTTTCCTGAGTAATGGGATTAAAGGTATGAGTCACCACTCTCTGACCCTCTGGTGTACCCATGTGGAAAGACCACCAGGGAGCTGGATTCTGATGCAAACACATAAGGATCAGTTTATTCTTTTGGACAGGTTTGAAGTTCAAACCCAGGCCAAAACCCTATGTTCCAATGCAGCTGAGGGAATTCCACCCCCAGCTCAGGGGTGAGAGGGTTTTTAAAGAAAAAATATGTAAGTGGGATGTTACACATCTTGGCATTTCAGGATTAGGCAAAGGGGTTTGAAGTAGAGTAATTCTTGGAAACTATTGGTTAAGATTTTCATGTGAAACCATGTTTTGAATCTACTGGGTGAACTTTCAGCTTGAAAGCAAGGTTTGAATCTATTGGCTGCCAGGTGAGTTCCTGAGATTTTTCCTAGATTCTTCTTAAATCTGGGCCCTGCTCTCAGGCACTAAATACTCTTTCCCTGAAGTAAAGTTTTGTCTATAACTGTAAATCTATGTTTGACTGTGGGTGGATCTGTTCTTTGATATTCCAGGATAATTTTATTAAATATAAAATATATCACCACATTTATAATTTTCAGAAACAAATATTGAACATAAGAAATATATAAACTATACCACATAGTCACACTTTAGCAAAATAATAATAAACTAAATAAAATAATAAAATCATCAAAATCATATAAGCATAAAATTAATGCTAGAGAGACAGAAAATCTTAAATATTTTTTAATATAAGATATGTCACCAGTGCAAATATTAGCAGACTAGAGATTACAAAATCTGATAGCATACAGGTTTAATAATCCCTAAATTGTAAAAGTTGTATAAGGCCCAGAAATTGTCAATAGACTATTGAGGTCTATAGAGAGAGAGATTTGTTGATCTTGGAGGTGGGTACAGTGGTAGGTAGGCCAGGATATCCATTAATTTCTCACAAAAATAGTGTGTGTGTGTGTGTGTGTGTATGTGTGTGTGTGTGTGTATGTGTGTGTCTGTGTGTCTGTGTGTCTGTGTGTCTGTGTGTGTTTCTTGGGAGATAGTCAAGAGAGTTTGTGAGAGTCTATGCTTAAAAACCACTGCTTATTTAAGAAAAGTACTATGATATCACATTTTAAAATACATGAGATTACTTCAGTGCGGCTAGGATAATGAACTTCAAAACAATATGAATAAAACTCCATTGCTGCCTATGAGAAAGCTCCTACATTCTATACTGAGAGGACTAAGCCCACTTCTCCAGCACAAGTGAATGTGGTTTTATTCTTCTATACAGTTTTTCTGTGGAGAAGACTGCAGAGCATAGAGAAAGGCTTCTGTGGGGTTAGACAGCCTGGTTTGCCAGCCTGCCACACTGCAAGGCCTGGACAGCTGGTCCAGTTGTTTCAACTCTTAGTTTTGGTGTCTTCTTCCAAATGGAAAAAAAAATCAAAGGAACAGTCATAACAAATAAGTGCAATAGCTTACTATAGAATTCTCATCTACACTGACTGTATCAGCAGATTCTAATCAAGAAACTATTTCAACCAATTTTCCTTCTATATTTCTGTTCCCCAAATTCATAAATATCAGAGAGCCCTTCAAGCTTTGCCAATTTCTACTTTCCCAAGGGACTGGGGTCGGGGGAGGGAACAAGTCCCTTATCAAAACAGCAGCAGCAGCTAGATTCAGGTCACATCTCATCACCTCAAGTTCCCAGCCATCATATGGCTGACAGCTGCATGGCGGGTCCTTATCTAAGAGTGGATTAAGTGGTTGAGATTTCCTGTAGAGTCACACCTCAAATAATTGGACCTTAAAACTAGGCACTATGGAAAGGAAATCACATACTCCTAATGGTTATTGACTCAACCACGTGGCCTGGACACGTGCCAGTGTGCAGAAGCAAGGGCTTTATTGTGTACAACATTCTGGTCTCTGTGGTGAGCTGGAGAATGCCCAAGTCTCTGTATGGCTATTCTTCAATGGACTCTGGCACTAGACAGATGGCCTCTAGCCACACTGACAAATTTCCAGTGAAAGAGACATCTGGTGAACGCCCATGTCCCACTTTGCAGATGAGAAAATCAAGGATCATGTGGCTTTGATTATTACATATGCCCCAGATATGCCATAAATGATCTTGGAGGCAGTCAAGACAGCCTGGAACCTCTTCTCTCTGATATTCTTTTACTGGAGTGCCTTTGCCAAACAGAAAAGTCCCGGGCTATTCTGCCCACTATGTTGGTCCTTTTAACTCAGAAAGATACTTTCTTAGGATTATTTTTACCACCACTGCTGAATAATCGTTTGATATTTTTGCCATGTCACCAAGAGTACCTTCTTCCAACTCTGCACAATCAATGGCCAACTTTGAGAGGTGTCTCCCAGGATAGTTCTGCAAGTGCTTACTGAGCACAACCTGTGCAGGGCAATTGAGCTGGATGCTGAGGTTGCTGAGCTAAGGAAAATACAACTCCCATGTTCATGTTGGTGTGAAAGCCTGAGTTTCACTTTTTATAACCTGAAGACATGGTTTGACCATCAAAAGAACTTGCTGCTCTTTCAGAAAAGCTTTGTTCAGTACCTAGTCCTCACATGGTGGCTCACAGCCATCTATAGGTTCAGTTCCAAGAAACTTAATACCCTTTTTTGGCCTCTGTGGATCCCAGGCTCACATATGGTACATATCCATATGTGCAAACAAAACATTTATACATATAAAATAAAACGTAGAAATCTTTCTTTAAAAATGGTTCCCACTCTAATTACATAGTTTTTGTTTTTGTTTTTATAAAGAGATACTCAAGGGCTTCACTTCACTCAGGGAATCTAACTCAGTAAGTGGACCAGACTGTGACTCTGTTAGACAGGTTTGAGAGGGTTAGGGATTTTGTGTGTTTGTTTGTATGCTTTTCTTTTTAAACAGACATGTCAGGTGGCATTGCTCTGGCATTTGAAATCACTAACCTAGACAACCCAAAATTAGTCATTCCCTTTTGTTCCATCTTCTTTCAAGTCTTCTGAATTTTATTATAACACCCCCCAGAAGTCCTGATCCATAGGACACAGGCTCTAAGGGGAAACCTATTACCTTGCTAAATGAACATAACAATAACCCAACCACTAATGGTGTATTGTTATATCCACAGAGCAGTGCATCACTCAACACTTACCAGAGGAGTTTCTTCCTGTAGTAGATGGTAACTATGGTAACTAACATAAAGACACTGTGCAGAGAGTGAGGGGCTAATCTTGACTGTCAACTTGACCACATTTGAAAGTAATTAAAAACCAAGCAGCTGTGAGTAAAAGATACTTTCTTGTTTGAATCATTTAGGTGGGATATCCGACCTAACTGTGGATCATCTGAGATCAGAAGACCCACTCTAAATCTGGCAGCAGCCCATATAAAGGGATATGGAATAAGGAAGTTTGTACTTGCTTCCTGCTTGCTCTCACTCTGGCAAGTTCAACTATCCTGAGCCATTCCTGTGCTAAGTATTAGAACCTACTTCTTTGGAATCCCAAACAGGCTGAAAACTGGCAGCCCCCACCCCCAGCACCTACACACCACACCACCACCAGATTGTGAGTGTTGAGACATCCAGTCTCATGGGCTAAACAACTTTCCATCGGGAAACAGTCATTGCTATTATTGGTCTTCTCAGACTACAGTCTGGAAACCACTTGAATAAATCCTCTGTGTGTGTGTTTGCGCATGTGGGTGCGTGTATGTATGTATATCCATTATATACTATATTAGTATGTATATAATATATAGTTTATAATATATATGTATTCATATTTATATATATATATACATATATATGTTCAACCTATCAATTCTTTTCCTTAAAGAATCCTAACTAATACAATGAGAGACCTTGGCTACTCATCCCTAAATAGAATGTCTCTATCAAAACCCTCCTGCGGTGGTATGTTACATATTTAATAAAGCCAGTCTGGAATATCAGAGAAGGGATATACTCACAGTCAATCCAGGAGGGTCAGAGAGTGGTAACTCACACCTTTAATCCCAGCGCAGGGAATATCCAGGAGTGGTGACCTACCCTTTAATCCCAGCAGATCTGAGTTTGAGGCCAGCTTGGTTTACAGAGGGAGTTCCAGGCTCCCAGGCAGACAATGGTTGTGCCAGGCCTTTAATCCTATAACTCTAGAAACAGAGATCTTTGTTTCTATAAGTTCAAGGCTAACTACCAAAGAGTAGTAGCTCACACCTTTAATCTTAACCTAGATGTGAAACAACTGGGGGAAGAAGGTTATTTAAGGAAGACATAGGAAGACATATTCATGCAGTAGAAACCACAAGGTACAAGGCTGAAGCTGGAAGGCAGCTGGGTGAGATTTGACTGTGGTGTTTCTTCTCTTTGCTATTTCAGAGTGGTTTTATTAAATATATAACCTATAACCACACACCCCCCCAGGCTCAGGGATTTACACGAAGAAGGAGCAGAAAGATTTATAAGAGCCAGAGTTGGTAGACAATTTCTAATAAATGTAGTTTTCCAGACACAATGGACCTCATAGAGACCATGGCAGCATGTACAAGACCTACAGAAGCTCAGACCAGACAAATCCCAGCACCTGGGAGGAGGCACACACTATCTCTGGCCAGGGAGATGTTTACAATTGACAGCTTATGGAGGAGGGAAGAATCAGTCGTATTTTTTCCCAAAGGACTGACTCTGGGTACATCAACTACACTCCAGGGCAGGTCCCATGCTCAGAAATAGTTAGCCGACACAAAATAGACTCCATGGGTTTTTATAGGGATTATAATTCATTTTGTTTTGTTTTGTTTTGTTTCTAAGAGAAAGAAAATACATGAAGTAGGGTGGGTAGGGAGGTAGGGGTGAATATGGAAGGTTTTAAGGGAGAGGGAGGTTTTTATATTATATGAAATTCTCAAAAAAATAAGCAAAAGTATAAAAAGGGTGAGAACCAAAACCTGCCTTAAGCATAGCATGGAATATTCCTTTGGCTAGCTAAGCACATTGCTCTTATTTCCCATGCATAGGAAAGAGATTGGCCCCGTGAATACTCTGCTCCCAAAAACAATCTCATTCCCATAGTTCTCCTAAGGAACACTGACCTGGTGACCCTACCTGGCATCCACTAAGACTCAGAACTCTCCACCTCATGACTTTTCTAAGTGGAAAGAAGAGACTTTCCCCCCAGACTGTTGGCCTGACCAGCCCTGTTGCTTGTGTGCTGAAGGTTCTAAGGAGCAAACGTAGCTTGTTCAATCATTACAATAATGCTTGTCAATCACACATCTATCTGAAGATGCACAGGAAACACCTTCTCTCCTTCCTGGAATGCCAAGCTCTAAGATTATCACCGGGTACATTTTTTTTTTTTTAAATTTGTGCCCCAATACTATGGAAATAGGAGTTGCAATAAAGTCAAAGTCCATTTCCTTGTGAACAAAGGGACAGCTTGTTACCAAAAGGCAGAGACTCCAACATGTGAGAACAAGTGGATTTGCATAGGAGCCAACCTCCTGAGAAGCTTTAGGTCCAAGGTGCGGCTGGAGAGCTCCAAGCTGCATATTTTGTTTTGGTCTAAGAGGATGGCAACCTGAATCAATGGATAGATGGATGGATGAACGAATGAGATAAGATGAAAAGGACAGAAATAGGAAGGGAAGGAGGAGGAAAGCATGAGAATGAGATCTTTAAAAAAAAAAAAATCCTTGAAATGTAGGCATCTTTAAATTCCAAAGGGAAAAGCAATGCGCCTCCTAAGGCAAAGTACATAATTCAATTAAGCAGAGAGGCTCTATGGGTCTTGATTGACCATGCTGACACCAATATGATATCAGTGAATGAAGTGAGCCAAGCCTTGCCTCTATAAGACAGTCACTAAAATCAATCACTGCCTGGGTATATGATATTCCCTGCTAATTCCTTGGTTACTAAAGTATACTATGCCTAGCAGACAGAAAAGGCTGTATATATGGTGACATTACTCCGATTACTATTTTTACTAATAACAAATATGGAAGCTTTTAACTGAGCCATGTGCCTTCTAGTGTTAGTGAGAGAAAATCCCATGAACATGATAAATAAAGCATATGCATGCATATGCGCACATGTGCACACACAAGCACACTATCAGTAAATTAACATAAGTTTTGTTTCCTAATGCCGAAATAAATCGCCCTTAGTACCTGCCCCACAAACAGACAGAGGCAGGCTAGCATATGAGACAGGAGTGGTAAAGCAGGAGACTGTACGTCAAACAACTTTAAGAATTCCATGTTTTAGCTCCCAAAGCCAATACAGAGAAGAGTTCTGGAACTCTTACTACATATTAGGAACTCTTTTATATGCTCTGCACATGCCAGTTCATGTAATATTCATAATAATCTTTGAAACATTAGCCTCTTCTCACGTATCTAGAAACAGACGTAATGGGGCTAAGAAATTTGGCTAATGTACATTGTTCATAAAGAGGAGAAAGCCAGTGATCTAACATGAGCTGACTTCACAGTTCTCAACCACCACATCACATTTATTTCTTTCTTACCACACAAATAAGCCTCGGACAGTAAATGGCTTATCCATCCACTTAGTCAACCATTCATTCACTCATGTATCTATCCATTCCTTCAGCAGGTATGTGTTAAATGGCATCCTACTGTCTCCTACCTACATTTGGCCCGGAGTCTATAAAGCTGACATTCATTCAGCAAAGGAAGCAATGGAGGGAGAGTACATGCACAAAATAACACCTTAGGCACAATTTTAGGACAGTTTTTAAAAGAAATTGATGACATAAAGCTAAGGTACCCCATGTTCAACAGATCCATCAAGGACTTGGATGTTCTCACAATGAAACAGTAGAAACTGAGCTCCGGGAGACTCGGGTTCTCAAAAGCTGAGAATGAGAGATGGCTAGCTTTCCACTCTTTCATATAGCTCAGGGCAGGAGGTGAGGTGAAGTTTTTAATCCAAAGACTCCAGAGTCCACTTGGGCAACCTTAGAAGCAGCTTACAGAACCTATTTCTGTGAAGTAAAAGAATAAAAAGTATGTTTGTGGACACCTACAGGAAAGTAGAAAGGGCTAGAACAGCATTTTCTTAATTTTTATCATGCAACTAACACCACCCCAAGAATTTCTGACTTGGTATGTACAGATAAGGCCAGGCATTTGGTATTTTAACAAGTTCTCGAAGAATGCTAGCACTCCTGGTCCTGAGATCACATTTGAGAAGATTTTCTTACTTATCTAACTCTTTGCTGAGAGCACTTCTCTGCCCTTTACAAAAAGCAAAGCCTAGCCTGACTTTTGCTTCACTCCTGGGCTCTGAGCTTAGGGGACAGGAGACAGTCCAGCCTAAGCTGGATTTTGGTAGTTAAGACCTGAGAACCAAATGTTTCCATCAATCTTATCTTCTCAGGATACCTATATTATCAAAATTTATTAAAGGGTTAGATGACTTAATGTATACAAAGCAGAGCAAGAGTAAGCATATTCCAGAGAATAGATTTGAGGGCAGTCCTATCTGGTCCATGGAAAGACAGGAAAATATACAACAAAATGATGACAGATTATATCACACAGTCACTTAGATTCACAACTATATACATCAATAACAAGTACAAAGATCACTTGTAGGGGGTTATATTGTTTCATGGTAAATAATTGTCCCACCCACTGGTTTAATAAAAAGCGCTGATTGGCCAAAGGCGGCAGGAAGTGTGGGCGGGGCTACCAGACTAAGAAAAATTCTGAGAACAGGAAGCACAGAGCAGAATGCCAGGCAGAACACCAGAGAGAAGCCAGAAGAAGCAGAGGACAACTATGCTGCTCTAAAGAATGATATGGAGCCGCATGGCTGAACAGGAAGATTCATGGGTTAGATTAAGAGTAAAGAGTTAGCAAGTGATATTAGACTGCGGGTCTGCGGGTCTGTGGTTCCTAAACCTTGAGGTTAGGCCTGAAAGTCCAGGCTAGAAACCTCTTACTACAATCACTAGGTGAGATATCACTGTGGGCTGATACTACCTAGATCTCCCCAGGCCTATCCATTGCTATTATGACAGTCTCCTACGGTTATCTGAGGTCAAGACACCAGGTTAGTAATTCATGGTTTTCAAATTCCAGTGAAGTGTATAATATAACCAAGGTAATCATATCTTCCCATCTGTCTG
The DNA here is from genome assembly GCA_033318265.1 of Phyllotis vaccarum. Lineage (NCBI taxonomy): Eukaryota > Metazoa > Chordata > Mammalia > Rodentia > Cricetidae > Phyllotis > Phyllotis vaccarum. The sequence goes on from JARWLC010000012.1 coordinate 80,257,076, forward strand.
AGGCTATGATGTCAGCTCCAACTGATTAGATAAGACAGAGTAAATGGCAGCCATTCAAACATCTGCTCCAATCCAGACCTAAGACTAAGAAGAAATATAAGTGGCTTGAACACTTAGAGAATTTTCCTGGAGCTGGGGAATGTTCTCATTCCCAACCAGGGAACAGAAAAATTAACAATGCTAGAAGGAATGGGGTTGGGATACCTATGCACAACTGCTGCCCCCCTTGATGTGTCCAGGGGAACTACTGTGGATATGGTTAGGAGGTATGCCAGAATATGTTGGCTCAGGGTTTCACATGGCTTCCTGCCTAGACAAACATGTCTCCACAGCCCCAGTGGACTGTCACCTCCAAAGGCCCCTCACACTAGCTCATTGTTCTTACTCCTGCCAGCATCCCCCTGTCTAGTACTCATTACATTTGCCCACAGCAACCCTAACAGGGATTTGCCTGATCTGTGCACACTGTGCAGTCTTGGGACCCAGTACTGCAAAGCTTTGGGTACCACAGAGTTTGGATCGCCATTGTCTCAGAGCCATACTTCCAAGCACAGAAGCAAGGACCAAAAGAACATGCTGTGAAAAGATCACTAAAATAATAAAGATGTTCATTCAGTTCATTATTATCATCAGAATTTGGTATTGTTTAAATAAGTTTTACTGATCAGATTCCTAAAATATAATTAAAAAGCAGTCCAGGGACAGGTATGTGGCCCAGTTAATAGGGTGCTTTGCCAGCATTCATTAGTCACTAGGTTTGATCCCTTGCACTGTCTAAAGTAAACACAGTGGCCATACCTTTAATCCTAGCACATGTGAGATGGAGGGAGGAAGATCAGAGATTTCAAGGCAATCCTGGACTATAGAGTGAATTTGAAACCAGCCTGAGCTGCACAAGATCCTCCCTAAAAAGGAAGAGGTCCAACTCCCATGAAAACTGGAGTGGGTGGGGTTCCTTAGCTGTCTTTGGTGTCTACATCTTTGGCTGCCTAGAACCCATAAACGTCTACAAAGAACCTTCAAAGTTGGTAGCATTCTACCATATACTGTACCTTTTTGGACTTAACGTGAAGCACCTTCAGGAAGACAAGCAGACAAACTCTCTGGAGCACCCTGACATTCTCACACTCCTCAGTTTAATCCACTGTATCTCCCAGGATCCACCGCATAGGTGCTCACCTGTCTTTTCTCAAGCCTGGTCCAAATTAGGTGATGCCAGTTTGGTACTATGCCCTCAGCTTCCTCCCCAGTTTCAGACCAGGATGATATCAAGTGGCTGTCAAGGAGCAACATAAACCTGAGATTTGAGGGTCATTACGAGTCAAATACACCCTTCAGGGGCATTTATATCCTGCACAAGAGCAAACTGTCTCCATACTAAGGGGCACTGACTTTGAGAGTCTTAGGATGGGGATTTTAGAATGACCCACTTCTGATACATCTAATTTTTAAACTACTTTAGGGCTAGGTAATGTTTTGTAATAGCACCTGGTTATGGAATGCGCATCAAGAGTTAGAAAAGCCCACTACACTCCCCATTGGGAGAAATACCTCATCCATCTCCATCCTTCCCTGGCCTCTTCTAAATCAACGTCACATGCCCATACAACAAACCTATCCATCCATGTGGCTTATCCCAGAAGAAGCAGCAGAAACTTAGTCATTAAGAAGGGGACACTTGCTAGTACCCCATTTTGAGATAAAACCAAATGTGCTCTTCCACATCAATGTGGTTCAACTAACTTTCTCTGAAAGTCAGGATAAATTAAACCACAAATTCTGCAGGTCACATCACTTCCTAAATGTACTGTTCTCCCAGAGACTCACAATTCAACTCCTAAGACCCCTCAAAGCTCTGCTCAGGGCCTGCCAGTTACACAAAAGTAAGTCTAATCCTCCTTGTGGAAGCTCTGTTCTTACTTTCTAACAATTAACCACATATGCCCTGAACTTTCAGTGAACATCTGTGCAGCTTTGTTTATTTCTATTATTCAGATATTAGTGTGCAAGGACCAAGCCTTCCAAGGATTTCCCCAGGGATCCAGCACAGTGTGCTGTTATACTATTTATGATACGAGTGTATTGCATACGATGGGATGCGTGTGGGGACAAGAGTCCCCTACACGGATCCTGGGGACTGATCTCAAGTGTTAGGCCTGGCAGCAAGTGCCTTAACCTGCTAAGGTATCTCGCTGAGCCAGCTTGCAGGCCCCAGCACCATATTTTATATTGTGATTGGCACATAGGAAGTCTTCAGTTACTGCCTGTGGATTGATTCATGCCCCTGGCTAGGTCTCCATAGCTGTCAGAAATCGATTTCATTCAAAGAAACAAAACCAAGGCTGGAAAAGAACATAAGATTAACTACACATTATAATCTCATTTTTAGTTCATTTCATATTTTCCCTAAGCAAACATTTGTAAATTTAATCTGCATGACAGACATCTCCTGTCTCCCCATGCCCACAGTTCTTCCTCCAGTTCACTTCCAAGATACAGTCAAGAGATTTATTTTTCATGCAAATCTATCATTTTCTTCCACTGCGTTAAACCTCTAAGTGGCTTCCAATTGTCCCTGGGCCCTGATCCAAATCTTCCATCCAACCCCGAGGCTCTCTGGGTCTAGGCTTGCTATCTTCCTTATTCTATCTTCTACCATACTCCACCATGCTTTCTAGGATCCGGCACGTTCAGCTTACTTCTCATAAAACTTCCATTCCAGCCTCTCTGCCAAGCTCTCACGTGTGAGCTCCCCTCTCTCTAGAATATTCTCTTCACAGTCTCCTTCCATCTCCTGCACCCTTTCACCTGGGTGACTGTTATTCAACCTCCAGTTTTCAGATAAATAATCCTTATTCAGCAAGGGCGTGCCTGAGTCCTAGATATAACATACAGCCAATGGTTAAATGTTCACAAAGCATCCTATGTCTCCTCATCACCAGTTGGCCCCCAGATCCTGTGGCTATTGATGGTGTTTTTTCTCATTCATCTTGGTGTCTTCGGTACAGAGAATAAGACTAGTTACAGAGAACTGAAATGGCTGGGCAATCTTTCCTAGTCACAATCCTTTCACGTCTTAAAATCACTATATTTGTATGTGTGTGGGACCACTGCTTTCAGATTAAAACTCATAATTTAAAAACTCCACCCAGAGAGAGAGAGTGGATAAAGTCACATGAGGTCTGGAGTTTGAATCATAAAATGTAACCCCTGTACATGGGAGACAGAGACAAGGGATTCCCACAGCAAGTTGCCTAGCTAGATTATCTGAATTGGTCAGCTCCGGGTTCAAATAAGGGTCTCTGATTCAATATATGAGGTGAAGAGTGTTTAAGAAGGACACCCAATGTACCTCTAGCCCACCATATCTGCACATAACTGCACACACAACTACATACATATACACATGCCAAAAAATGTTATACCAAAGAGTTCCATGATCTCTAACTCCACACGGTTCAGTTTAACAAATACGATCATTTACATCCTCTGCCACAACTTTACCCTCTGCCCTTCCCATAGCCCTATTTGTGGTCTGTGGCTTGTGGGGCTTGAGAGTAAAAGGGGAGAGTCACCACCACTGACATAATTAACTGCCTCCCACCATCAACAAACCAGTGTTTGCCATGTTTGGTAAATCATCCCTCTCCTCCTCATTTTTCCAAGTCTTAAGGCTAATGCTTATGTGCAAATCAGGGACAGTGTCACAGACTGACTAACAAGCACTAGGCCTTGTGCTAGCCAGACACATTTGGAATGTAGCTCTACGTTATTCTCACTCTGGACTGAAGTTTCCCAGATATGACTTAGCCTCTGCTTTAAAGCAGTGCTCCTCAGACCTCAGAAGCAAAGAGCATCAGAATTATAACAAGGACTTTTTAATATGCAGCTTGCTAGCCTTCATCTTCAGATTTTCTGACTCAGAAGGGTTGAAATTCTGCTTCCAAGTTCCCAAATGGTATTGATTCTGCATTGACCCGGGAATCACACAGTGAGTATATAGCAATTAGGAATGTTTCACAACCTCACTGTAAATGAGATTCATCTTTCTCCCATGGATTTTAATTACAAAATCTACAGAATATTTACAGCATGTTAATAAAGCCCTAATATTACCAACATATCACAATTAATGATGACATGCAGTCAGGATAGAGAGCCATCTGTAAGTAAAGGCTTGTCTGCTTAAATACAATGGTCCCATAGAGGCCCTTAAAATCTTGATTTATATACTACTTAAAGAATGTATTGGGCTTTCCTAAGAAGTTTAACCGAGGGAAAAGGAATGAGTATTGGGGATCCCTGGAAAAGAGGGGTGTATGGGTGAAGAACAACAGAGGAAAGTAACTAAGGTGACCAAGCACAACATTTTTACTAAATGAGTGGGTGCCCCTTTCCACATGAGGTGTGCTTGAAGAATGTAGGACTGGGTTACCTATACAGGAAGAAAGGCTTAAGTTATAGAATGCCTAGGTCGCTTCTCAGTGACTGAGCAAGCAAAATATAGGCCTGTACATTAGTAAATCCAGATAAAATGTAGAAAACAATATGCCATGATCACTCTCTCTATCTTCATAGTCACTAAATTAAACTATGACCTCTATGAGGATGTCCATTACTATCTCTAACACCCAGTTCAGACTGCACAACAAGAAAGGAGCAGCTGACTTAAAGAATATATCCTGAGAGGACTGGGGAATGACTCAGTCAATAAACCGCTTGCCACACAAGCATCAAGACCAGGCAATGCCCATGACCACTCTCCCCTCAAAAAGGCCAAACCAGGTTCCATGGTAGACATTTAACATTTGCAGTCCTAGCCAAGGAGGTAGAAATGAGAGAATTAGCTACCCTCTCTTCCACATGTACAGAGAGAGAGAGAGAGAGAGAGAGAGAGAGAGAGAGAGAGAGAGAGAGAGAGAGGGAGGGAGGGAGGGAGGGAGGGAGGAAGGAGGAAGAAGGGAGGGAGAGAAAGAACAAGAGAGGTACTATTATTATGGGTTCTAAAAAGAAATAATTAGATGAAGCTAAGTCTATCTTCTTGGAACATACAATCTAAGAAGATATAACTGTATAATTGTACCTATATACTATATAAGAAAATAACTGACTTTATCACACATTATTTATACAAATCTAAGAAATCCAAGACATATATAACACTTAAATTTCACTAAAACACTTATATGGCACATAGCATATACAAAATAAATCAGGAAGAACAGAACAATAGTCAGCCAGTCTCCGGAAGAGTGATTTCTATGTCAGTAGGAATCATCACCCTTTTTTGTTGCTGTAATATGCTCAGTATCTAGAAGAGGTTTGGCATTAGGAAAGACTCGACAAATATTTATTCAATGGATGAATGGACTGAGCTTCATATAGCAGCCAAGGGATGTGCCTTCCAGATCTTTCCAGGGATAGGATGCAGAAAGAGTGGGGTTACTGCAGAGAAACCCTCAGCCTTCCCAGCCTCGAGGCGAGATGGCACAGACTGTGTTTGTGCCCACTGTTCTCTGAGATGGCTTAAGATTCTCCCACACAACCTTCAATGGCCTCTCAGAATCCATGTTGTGCACAAAGGTCTGACTGTGCTTTTAGCCAAAGACAAACAAAAAACGGTGAGATATGGCATCGGAAATGTCACCACAGAGTCATTTCCACACTGCGATTGTGTTGGCTTGGTGAAGACATTCAATGGAACTGAGGACCTCTTTACAGACTGCAAGTTTAAATGAGTACTCCCTAGCAAAATTTTCAGATTAAGTCTATTTACTTTTCTGAATTATCAAACCAAGATCTTTCCAGGAAAGGACCTCTGTGAGGGACCCTGAGTTGCATGGCTACTCACCTGACACTATGCCTACCATTCTCTGAGCTTTTAACTAACATGTATCTAGGGCTTCGGCATGGGAAATATCTCTACTTCAGAAATCCTTGAAGTATAGCTGCAGGTTATAAACTTGAAAAATGACTGTGTACCTAGAAATCTACCTGAGATGCCAAAGGTAATTAACGTATGCTTTTTTGTGCTTCTGAATGCCCAACCTCAAACCTATAGGAAAAGGAAACTGTGATCTAACATTACCTACACTGTGGGGAAGTGGATACACCTCCATCATCACCTGCTTATCAGGGGTAGGTCCATGAGCTACAGAGGAGACAACTTAGGGAAGACCGAAAAGTCCAGCCAACTAAAGCCTACTCCCTTCTCCCCACCACCAGCCCACAACGACCCAGCCATCACTTCCGGTTTTATACACTCATTTTATAGAGGGAAAAATTCAATCTCAAAGAGATTAAGCGATGTATCCAAAGTCACCTAGCTGGGAAAGAAAAGGCCAGAACCCTACCAAAGAAGGAAAATGGCGGCCAAGCACCTGAAGTATCCAGCCTTCGTTAGCAATCTTCAGGGGATATTTGGTGGTGACAATAAGGGTGTTGGTGGTGGTTCAAGGAATGCTCAATAACAGAAAAATGATCATTTTAGAAAAAATATGTGTGTTGTTTACATTACCACCCTGGAAAGGAAGAGTGTGCCATGAAGGTACAGAGGGCAGGTTCAGTGGTTACTCTTCCTTGTCAACTTGACAAGATGACGCATTCAGAATGTGTCATCCTGTGGGCGTGTGTCCCTAAGACAGTTTCTAGAAAAGGTTAACCGAAGAAGGGAGATTTACCCTGAATGCAGGTGGCACCATCCCGTGGATTGGGGTTTGAGACTGGATGCAAAAAAGAGAAAGACCCGGACATTTGGACCAATATAGTGTTTTAACAGGGGGGGAAAAAAGAGACAGAGAGGACATGAATGTAGGGGTAGGGAAGAGAGAATGGGTTGGGGAAGGGCTAGGGGTGAATATGATTGAAATATACTGTATGAAATTCTCAAATTATTAAAACATTGTACGATTTCTCAAAAAGAATAAAACAGAATAGAAATCTACCCTCATCATTCTCTTCTTCCTAACTGCAGACATGTGACCAGCTGCCTCAATCCTCCTCCCCCAGAGTAAGAGCTGCCCATGCTTTCCCAAGGTGATGGATCAAACCCTTACACTATGAGCCAAAATAAGCCTGCCCAGTTTGCTATTATCTGTTATTTTGTCATGGCAACAAGAGAAGTAACTAGTTCAGCAAGAAATCTTCTGCCCAAGCAACTGGCCCCTGGGGACCATCCCTCACTACAATTCTTCAAGAAGCAGAAGACCACAAATTCCCTCCTAACTGATGATACCAAATATCCTTTATGTGTATATGATCTTCACAACAATTGTGTATGGGATGGAAAATAAGTAATTTATAGATGAAAAATTAATATGCAGTGTGGCCAACTAAATTGTCTGAAGTCACACAGCTAGCAAACCACTAGGATGCCATTCAGGCCCAAGTGGTCCATTTTTAAGTGCTGTATTAGTTTTGGATAAGCTCAGGCAAAGCATTTCAAAGTATGGTCTAGGCAGCCTGTCTTGCTCTCAGAATGGAGACATCCCTTGGCACAGAGAACATTTGTTCATTCTTTATACTAGGTGAAACCAGTCTCCTTAGGAAAGCACTTGAGGTCAGGCAGTGGTGGCACGTACCATTAATCCCAGCACTCGGGAGGCAAAAGCAAGCTGTGAGTTCAAGGCCAGCCTGGTCTACAGAGAACATTCCAGGACAGCCAAAATGACACAGAGAGACCCTGTCTTAAAAAATAAAAATAAAAAATGAAAAAACCTTAAGAAAGAAAAAGAAAGCACTTGAGTCTTGAGTCTGCTATAGATCTTAAACCCTGAGAAAGTTTGAAAAAAATCAAGCAAATGCATTTGATCTCTCTCTCTCTCTCTCTCTCTCTCTCTCTCTCTCTCTCTCTCTCTCTCTCTCTCTCTCTCTCTCTCTCTCTCTCTCTCTCCTCTCCTCTCCTCTCCTCTCCTCTCCTCTCCTCTCCTCCCCAACTAGTTGACAATATACAGATAACCATGGCTTCTTCAGAGACCCATGAACCTGCTCATTCATTGGTAATGAGGACAGATTCTCTGAGAGAACAAGGAACTTAGCACTCTACATAAAAGGAAGCTTGCCTCTTCACCACCCATCGACAACACTAAGGTCTACACCTCTACCATCCAAGTTTCAGACACAGGAGACGGTGAGCCCAAGTTGTCAAAAGAGTGGACATATGATCTCATTCACTGCTGCCCAAGTCTGGGAGTGCAGTGAGGAAGACTAGAGAACATGAAACCTCTTCCTTCACTAGAAAATCCAAGCCCTCAAAGAATGATTTGTAAAAAAAAGCTACTGGGCTCATCATTATAGTACCCAAGTAAGCATAACGTGTACACATCCATGTACCCCAAAGTCCATCACTGTGAGCCTACTATAAACTAGGAAGGAGGTTAAATCCCTACCTTCTAATCCAGGAGGTTTGTAATTTGGCAGATCTGAAAAGGTATCAAGATTCCTGCTATCACAGAGGAGCGACACATGCTCGAAAAGAGCTGAGCTGTCAGCTGATAAATGATGGCTAAGGGGGAACATGGAGTGATCTCTGAGTTGAGAAGAGCAGTGGGAAGTGGGTGCAGAGGTACATGTGTGAATGGGTGTGCATGCCCGTGTAGACATATGCAGCAGAGGCCAGAGATTAACCTCAGTTTTTGGATTCAGATGCTGACCGCTGACCAGAGATCGTCTTGTCTCCACTTTACCAGCACTAGTATTACGTGTATGCATTATCACTTCCGTTTTTGTTTCTCTCCATCTGTCATGGGCCCTGGGGAAAACTCAGGTCCTCCCTCATGCTTGCTTACCAACTATTGTGCTGATTAAGCTTTCTCTCCAGTTCTGAGATCCTTCCTTGAGTCCAGTTTACAGTGAGCCTCCTCCAGTGTCTTAAAATAAATTTAAACAAATGCCATCCCTGAAAGAGTGTCAGATATGACTAGAGATTCTAGAATGTCTGTGGAGATCCAAGCCATGAATCCTCTAACCCAAGACTGAGGCTTTGACGGAGTTTCTTATATTTCCATATATCCATAAGGCTGAGGGATTTTCCCTAAATACAAAACTCTGCCTCGATTATTCATTGACTAGGTTTTATTTTAGGGGTGTCATACTGTGGGACTAAAGGACAAAACGGAAGCCCCATGGCCTCCTCACTTCACTCAGACTCAGTTAGTGCAGCTGTGAAATCTGCTAGTCAGAACTGATGACCCTGATAATATGTTTCAAACAGGGTCATTGTGGTGGCTCAGTGGATAGAAGTGATTGCTGTTTCTTCTCAGGTATCAGGAGAGAAACAATTCCTGGAAGTCATCCTCTGATCTCTACATATCAATTATACACAAACAAACATGTTGGCCAGACCTGCAATGTACCTTTAATCTGGCACTCAGGAGGCTGAAGCAGGCAGATCTACAGAAGCAACCAGGGAAACATAGAAGAAGATGCTGTCCCCAAACAAAATATATTAAGAACATTTTCTCCATTAAACCAGATCCTCCAGCAAATGGCAGTGCAGTCTCTAGTTTCTTAAATGTAAACCTTGGAATCATCCTAAACTCTCTTTTCTGTTGTCTGCACCCAATCAATCAGAAAACCCTATTTACTCCAAATTATGTTCATAACCCATAACCTCTGCTTGCTGCCTCCTTCAGCTAGCATCTGCCTTCTTTCTTCTGGTCACTCAGTGGACAGATGCTATGATGTGGGAGGTCTTTCTGTATACTGTGAATATACTTTATCACCATTTGTTAATAAAGAAGCTATTGGTCTATGGCAAGGCAGCTTAGAGACAGGTGGGAAATCCAAGCAGAGATAAAGGAGAAGGGCCGAGTTAGACATTTGCAGGCAGCCACCCAGAAAGGAAGATGTAATGGAACACAGGCAAAGCCACGATAATCAGTTTGTAAAAATGGGTTGAGTTACGTTGTTGGTAAGAGTTGCTTGATAATGAGCCTAAGCCATAGGCTAAAGTTTGTAATTAACATAAGCCTTTGTGTGATTATTTGGGACTAAGTGGCTGTAGGACTGTGGGTATGGACCTCCAGGCTAGACTAGGCCAAAAATTTGTGGCTACAATACTAAGTTGCCAAATCAGTCTCTCTGACCATGCCATAGAAGACAGTCAGTCACTTACCAGCTTTCTTTCCTTCATGACATAAATGGGATGTTGTAGTAAAAGTGTCTGGCCCCACCTAGCCCCATGGTACAGACCTGCCCATTTCTGCTTAGCCCCCCAAAATGACTCAAACACATATTAATTACAAGTTGTTCTCCCTATGGCTCAGGCTCATTGCTAGCTAGCTCTCTCATCTTAACTCAATTCACTTCCATTAATCTGTTTTGCCACATGGCCCATGGCTTACCTGTGTTTCTTTACATGTTGATCCTTGGGTAGCTGGACCAAGTCTCTCTTGACTCTGCCCTCCTTTCCCTTTTTCTATGCTTAGATTTCCCACCTGCTTCTAAGATGCCTTGCCATAGGCCAAAACAGTTCCTTTATTATCCAATGATAATTCACAGCATACAGAAAGACATCCTACATCAGGATGTCTCAAATTGTAATGTACAAATTACCTGCATGTCCTGTTAACACATATTCTAATTTCACACGGTGGCACTCTGCACTTGGGCCAGCCCTGGGTCACACTTGGGAGTGTAGAGTTATGTCACTGTCTAAGCCACTTGCTTATTGCCTGTTTATCCCCACTAAAATAGAACCTGTGTGAGAGCCAGGACTTTTATTTCAACTGCTCTTATATCTCCTATTATTTCCACCAGAATTAATCACAAATGTCATCAGATGGTTGAATTGGGGATCATGAGGGTATAGAGCAGGCACAGAAGAACCCTAGAAAGCCATCAAGAAAGTCCTAGGAGCTAGACAGAATCACACGTGGTAATTTTCCTAGAACATATCTGGTAAATTAGAGGAGGTAATAATACCAGATAACTCAGGCACTGGGGTGAAAAATTTAATTGAAACAGGATGAGGGACAAAACCCAAAGATCAAGGGCTAGAATGAGTCAGAAAGCTATATAAATGACATAAGAAAATATCAGGCTCATGAGAATGACTTTAGCTGAGACTATAATGTCCAATGTCATCAGCAGTGTGGACAGTCTAGAGCCCCTAAATAGACCATGTGGCCCAACCCAGAGGTAGAAAGGACAGCTTCTATTTTATTCCAACCACCTAGTCAGACTGTAAGAGACATATCCCCTGAAGTTTACAATTTCCTGAGTTTAACTAGTCCTATATCTATTTCTTTCTAACTTAAAAGATGTCAAAAGTATTCTAATGCAATATAAAAGCTTCCTAGCATATCATATACATATACATTGATGTACAGAATCTCACTTTTCAAAAGGATTTGAAAATAGCAACAACAAATCACATCCTTTAGAGGCTTGTCAGGTACCAAACACTATTCCAAAGACTCATTTAATCCTATCAACATCCTAATGAGGTAGTAACTATTATTATTGCTACTGTATAGTGATAGGGCAGAATCACAAAGTAGTGATACTTAAAATCAAACACAAAATAGAGCATGTAAGAGCCCAATTATGAAAGGAAGATGGAGAGTTGGAACAGGTTAATTTTATCATAAAACTTTTGTGGGTAGGAGACATTACTATTACTTAACTCAAAAATTAGCTATAAACTTCCTGGTTGACTGGAGAAAAAAGAAAACTAAATGGGCTTTAACTAGAGGTAACTTCAGGAAAACTATAAAAATTTAAAAAAAAATTCCCTATGGACCAAAAGTAGAAACTTTAAAGGGGCATGGTCAGGGTGAGCAATGTATCTCCAGAGGCAGAGTCCAAGGGAGTCAGAGAGAAAGTAGACCCAGACAATAGAAGGGCCAGCAATGAGAGGGAGGGGACACCAAGTGAGAGGAAGGAGGTAAGATGTTCCACATGCAGAGAAAGCAACAATCGATGTAAGCCATCATTACTGAAGAAGGTCATCCATGGAAATACAATTCTTATCCTCAGGTCCTGTAGTGCCTTTTGACCCCACATGTAGTGCTTGGACCAGTAGCCTCTAAACCAGTTGGGAAACTTACTAGAAATACAGAAAATCCACTCCCACCCAGCACTACAAAGAATCTGCATTTTTAACAAGACATTCCACAAGTGCTTTGGATTCATGCGTAAGTGCAAGAAAGACCCCCCGATTCTCACTGGGCACTCTGGATCTGGTTTGAGTTTCATAGAAATCTTATGAGGAAGATCTCCCTCTTGTATCCACATTCTAGAGAAGGAAGTTGAGACTCGCCATCACTAGAGAGTTGTAGTACAAAGTTTCTGGCCCAGACTTTCTGGTCTATTCCCTAGGTTCATACCCACTCACAGCTCCACTGCCATTGAGCCCCAAATAATCATACAAAGGCTTATATTAATTTTATGTGATTGGCCTATGACTCAGACCTATAAACTTGCTAACTCTTAATTCTTAAATGAATCCATGATTCTTATCTTGTTTAGCCATGCAGCTTGGTACCTTTTCTCAGAGTAGCATTCTACCTCTTCCTAGACTTTTCTTAGTCTGGTAGCCCTGCCCACACTTCCTGACTGCCTTCTGGCCAATCAGCGTTTTATTAAACCAGTAGGAACGACAAATATTCACAAAGCAGTAGCAGAGACAAATATTTACAATATACCAGAACATAATCCCACAGCAGAGAATAACAGGGCTGGGATTTGTTCCCAAGCAATTAGCTTCATTTAATTCATTTCTATTAAGGATTCTGTAGACATTCATCCTGGGAACCTGGGGAAAAGAGATAGAAAGCCAAAGCACCAGTAGACATATGGCTGCTGGTATCTACCCTGAAAGCTAAAAGCATGGCCTGTATCAATGCTTCAGCAAATAACAGAAACTTCAGTAATGGGTTCTGAAGGAAGAGGGGGAGGCAGGAGGGTGCGTGTGATGGAGTCCGGGCTTTTGGAGAGTACCATCAGAAAGGACTAAATCCAGTTCAGATATCAAGCCTTTTTGTAAGAGAAGACAAGTAGAGGTACCTCTGACCAAGGAACTGCCGCATCTGAGAGGTACTACCACTCTCCTACCCCCACTTCAACCATCTGAAGGGTTATGACCTCCTTGGGGCTGTTCCACCTCTTTACAAAATGTCAGTGTGAGAGCAAATTTGCCAGTTAGTCATGTACCACTTGTAACGGTTCCTTGTGTGTGATTTGTGTGTGTGTGTGTGTGGTTTGTCATTTAACTCTCTCTTTATTGTGGTTGGTTTTGGTATGTGGGTAAGGCTGTCCCGTGTTTAACTGGATTTCCCAGAGCCAAGCAAGGACACACAGAATACAGGCACAATGGTCACAAGTTCAAGGTCATCTCACCTACTTGGTGAGCTCAAGGATAGTCTGGGCTACCTTAGACTTTATCACAAAGACAGAAGTTGGAGGAAGAAGGAAGAGAGTAGGTAAGTCCCCCAGGGTTCTTCCAGGGACATCAGACAGGGTTATTGCCATTGTCCTCCTGGCCCCTGCCTTGCCCCACTGAGCCTCAGGGAATCTTTCCTATGCTTCTCCTCTTTATCTTCATGGGAAATGGCAAATTCACCACAAGTGGGTGTGTGGTATAAAGGCACTGGCTGGTTTTCCTGTCTAGGCTGCTGCTTTGCTGGGCTGCTTTCCTGCCCCTTCTTGAGAAGATAAGATCTGGACAGGCTTGTGGTTCTCTCCCACTGGCCCTCAAAGGCTACAGTAGGCCAGGTTCCCACTTTGCAGGCCCTCCTCAGAGTCACATGCCCCTTCAAGGTTTGCAGTGAGCTCTGGTTCACTTGAAAGTAGCAGTGGGAGATACAGCTTCCCAGAACTCGAGGCCTCTGGGCTTCCCCTTTTTTCTCCTAAAATATCCAAGCAAACCAATTTGCCTGCCCTGACAACTTGCACCTGCCTAAGGGAGATTCAAAACCCGAGGTTTTCAGAGATGCTGCTACCTTAACCTGTTGGTGAGGCTGGAAGAAAAGAAGAGTCTAACAAAGGACAGAACATTGGGATCTCTGAGAGCTAGAATTATCCCTGTCCTGTAAGACACTGGGACTAGCTGGCTAGTTACCAGAGAGTTCCTTTAACCCCGGAAGGAAAGAAAGCCATCTTCAATCACACCTCCTGCCTCTAAAACCTCTCCATCTCCTTCGTCCCTCTTCAAACGCCTTGACTATAAACAGGCCGCCAAAACAGTTGGCTTTGCCACCCTTCAGAGATCACCAGGAGATTAGAACAGCTGTGTGCATGACTTGCAACCATGAAGGGTGGAAGGTGGAGGAAGGAGGTTTGTCTCTTAACTTAGAAGCACCAAGGCCTGATCCAGGTCTAAGGAGCCAGACTGAAGACAGAGAGGAAAACAGAGGCTCGAGTTTATAATATGAGAGAGCAGGAGTTTGGTGTGACTGTGGCCCCAAGTGACTGATGGGGAGCCCAGAAGCCTCCCATTATATAAGTCAGAATCAGGCCAGCACACTAAGACCTCCAGACCATGAGGCTGGGTTGGGGGCAGCTCCAGGGCTGAAGGTCTGGACATATATAGGAATAGACAACCAGAGTTTAGAACATTGGTGGGAAGGGAACTGCCCGGCTTTCATCACTTCCTTTCCTGTTCCCTGATGTTATAAACTAACTTACAACCTCAGCCTCTCTGTGTCTCTGTGTCTCTTATCTCTCTTTGTTTCTCTGTGTGTCTCTGTGTATCTGTGTCTCTGTCTCCCTCTCTCTCTCCATCTCTCTCTGTCTCTCTCTCTCTGTCTCTCTCTGTGTCTGTCTGTCTCTCTCTCTCTCTCCTCCCTTCTCTCCCCTCCCCTCTCCTTGGTTATATTTGTGACATGCAATCCTAAATTCATGTGAGTCTCACTTAGTGTTCCCCAAAGCCCACTTACCCAGACATCACAGAAACTTGGTTCCTGAAGCAACATCCTGAAGAGCAAGTTGGAGAATTTGTTAGTCACATGACTGAGTGGAATAAAATGGGGGTGTTTTACACAAACTCAGACCAGTCTTTTGTTCTAGCATCCATGATTCCTCCTAGCAGAGCCTGAGCACACCCCCCCCCCCCCAAAAAAACCCAGAAGTTATCTCTCTAGAACAGAGCATGGGGCAAAGCATAGGCTCTGGGCTTTTATCCCCATCCCCCAAACTGTAGCCCGATTTCACTGTTTTCTCTGTGGCCTTGCAAAATAAGTGGATTTCTCTATGCTTCATTCTCTCCCGTATAGAAAAAGGATAGAAATGTTCCTTCACAGGAGGACTCAGTGTATCCAGCACAGGGCCTGAACAGATCCAATATTTAATCATCAACATTGTTCTACCCAACACTTCCCTGAGTCCCAACAAGCTATTGTGGACACTGACACACAGTTTGCCCTGTTTAAAACCCTAAGGGACTTGATGCCAGTGTAGCTGATGACCGGTCTAATATTTTGACTAGCATTTGATGACTCCTACAATTCATCTTTGGTCGGTACCAGTTTCCTTGGCTTTCTTTGTTTGTTATAGACTGAGGGTTTCCCTACATGATTTATCCTGGTTAGTGTGACCAGGTCTGACTGAAGGATTCAGAAGGAGGTTAAGCAGCAGCTCTGATGGGGCTTCTGCCAGTCACTACTTCGCATGGCTGCACCCACTCTGTTTCTCTTCCTGTCCGCTTTGCTGATCTGGACTCTGACTGATATTCTTGTCACAAGGTCATTACCCAGGTGAGCTCA
The DNA here is from genome assembly GCA_033318265.1 of Phyllotis vaccarum. Classification (NCBI taxonomy): domain Eukaryota; kingdom Metazoa; phylum Chordata; class Mammalia; order Rodentia; family Cricetidae; genus Phyllotis; species Phyllotis vaccarum. Next base: position 80,272,780 of record JARWLC010000012.1, read on the forward strand.
ACTCAGCGTGAAACAAAACAGCTTATTGGAGCTCACCATGGGGAAGGGCCTTCTTCCCCACCTCTTGCTTTCTTACCAACAAGTGAACTTTTTCCTGCTCCATCTTGCAAAAGTCAGCCAGAAAGAATAGTTACTGACTCTGAGATTCCTCACATGGGGGTGTCCTCCCAGTCTTCAGGCCCAAACTAGTGACCAGCAGTCAGTCCCTTTACCCTCTACTTGGGGCTGGCCACTTGGCTTTAAATAATATCTGGATGAAAATTGTTTCCCAAAAGCTCACAATGTTTCTTCATCTTTTGACATTCAGTTTTAGATCAGTTGGGCATTCTCCAGAGCACAGTCACTCTTGATTGCCACTGCATCTTTCTCGCCCCCTCCTTGGTCTCAGGCTTCTGGGATCCCTGCTGAACCAACGGCAGGTTTATGCACATGGAGTGTTTTTGTATACTTGGGGCATGAGGCATGTTTTATAAACACACAGTTTACACTGCCTGGGAACTTAGGGGCTTTCCTCTGGGCGGGAAACAGCTGTGAGGAGCTTGACCAACCTTCTTTTTGTGGAGAACAAGATGTTACATCTGACTATCTATGTGACTATATTAAGAACCTTTAAAGGGGTGATAGATACAGCGGAGCACAGCGGCCAGGTTCCTGCTGTTACCCCTCAGGCTCTCCCAGAAATCTTAACTAAGAAGGGAGGCTCACTGTACTCAGCGCCCTAGTTTCCAGTTTGATTGCTCAAAAATGACATTGCATAGTACACTGCCCCATGTCTGAACTCTGCATGTCACCTGCTAACAGCACCTTCAGCTGACTTCTGTGGGCTTTTTACATCACAAGTTCATGGAATCATAAGCCTGGAGGATTTTTAAGAGAGTCCTTCACTCAGCACACTGACTAATCACTTCCTCCTCTTCACGAAGCACAGTGTGAGGGTTCACACAGCTGAGGGAAAGTGAGCAAGACCCAGTTCCTACCCTCAAAGTACTGATAGATAGCAGGCCCTTCTACCATCTCTCCAAAGCCTTCTGCAATCTCCTCGCGCAGGCTCATGTTCTCCTGCTTTGTGTTCTCTGTCTCTACAGACCCCTATCATGGTAGCTACCACACACTGCCTATAGAACATTCCAGAAGGCAGGGCCTGCTGTGCTGGTGATATTGATGTTCTGTGGGCCCTTTTATAAAGTGTTTGCAGAAGGGAAATAAAACCAGAGTAGATTCACTACATTTATTGGCCATTTCAACGAACTAACAAAACAAGATAAGGCTGATGGCTACCTGGACAGAAATGGATGGAGAAGCCAAGGAGATGCTGAGAACCTTGAGATCCTAAGGAGAAACTGGTCAAAATAGGAACATCTAATCCCTCTTCACCCTCTACTAACCTTCAGTTGTCTAAAGGAGGGTGTTTTGGTTTTCTGGGGCTGTCAAAACAAGATACTACAAACTGGGTTGTTTCAGAAAAAAACTGAATTCCTCTCAATTGTGGAGGATAGATAGATGTCCAAGGGATTGAGTAGGGTTGCCATCTGAAGATATCTGTTCTAGGTAATCTTCTCTCTGTATCCAAACATGGCTTGGTCTCTTCTTACAAGAACATTACTCATATACCTTCATTTTTCTTTCATTACCTCCTAAAGATCTATCTCCTAATACAATCACAACCTGGGGTTCTGAAAATTTGATTTTTTTTTAATATACAATTTGTAAAGAAAAGGATACAATTCAGCCCATAACAGGAATCAACACTGGCAGCCAGATGTGGCTGAGTATGCCTATAATCCTAGTATGTGGGGGCATTGGAGCAGGAGGTCACATGTTTGAAATGAACATGGGTTAAAGAGCAAGACTGTCAAAGAAGGGAATGGAAGAAAGGGGAGATTAGAAGGAAGGAAACATGCAGGGGAAAGGGGGAAGGAAGGAAAGAAGTCAATACTGGTGCTCAAGAAGTGCCAGGGAGCTTTATATTTAAGTCAGAGCCAATCAGTCCCAGAGCCAAAAAGATTGGGAATTCCTTTCACATCAGCAACCAAACCTAATTTTATTTTGCCGCCACCCTCTCCTGTATACACCTTCTGGTCCATTCCCCTCTCCACGATGGTTCTGCTACCTGAGATGCCTATATTTGCGAGAAGGGCAAGAGTAGGTGTCAACAAACATATCTCTCTTGAGATACGGATGGAGATCATCTCCCGAGAAAACTATTGGCTTCTTTGTGAAAAGTCATCAGCAGAACACAGACACAAGTTCCAAATGCCTAATGTGCAGGCTTTGTGGAGAAGTACCGTGTCACCAACAAGCAGTGACGGTGGGTTTCTGAGTGCCAACCAGAGATACTGTGTGCAGGACAGAACCAACGTGGGGCAGAAAAGATCAAGCCAGTGGAATGGCTGCTCCTTCCCATGGCTCTTTCTATTGGCTTGTACAGGGTCCTGAATCCTTAGCAGCCTCAGAGGTTTCTCACTACTCCTTGCCAGTTGGCTAAGCATCACAATGGAAAGGAGCACAGGATGTGGGCTCCCTGATGAACCGGTGCATTGTAACCAGACTGGCTTAGCTTGATTTCACAATGCCAAGGCAGCAGGAGGGGGCTGCTGCCCCAGTGCAGAAAAGCCCAAAGGCAAGCTGTTGAGGGGATCAGGCAGGCCCACAAAAAAACCAACTAAAATGCCTTGAGATGCTCAGAGCCCAGTCCCTAAAGTGCAGCCCAGTTGTCTGAGGAAAAGAAAGGTCCCAGTCTTTTCAGCAGCACCTTGGGTAGATCTCAGGATGAAAATCCCAGAGTACTTGCAGAGACCAGCTGCTGATGTCATTAGGTGTTGTTAAAGCTTACTCCAAAACCATCTCAAGGGGTCTAGATGCCACAGTCTGCAATCTGGTCCTGAAACAGCACCAATGCTCCCCCCCCCCCCACACACACACACACCCCAAACTAAGATGCCAGCTCTCTAGCCATAAGCCAGAACATTAGAAGCAACAATTCTTCCTGAGCCGGGTGAGCAAATGCCTGGAGACAGTCACATTTTGTTTTTCTTTCAGAGAAAAACTAGATGAGTTGAAAGCAGGCAGTAGGCATAGTGGGGAATTATCTCTATCTCAGCAGAGACTCTGGGGAAGACCGGGGAGATGAAATCACGAAACACTGAGCCAAGTTACCATGGCCTGACAAGGACACCATGGATCAAAATGAACCTTCCCTTCTTCGTGCTGTTTTTTCTTGGGTATTTTTGTCACAGCAATAAAACGCTGACTGACACAAAGGTTGCCATTTTTATCTGAGAGCAAGGAGAACCATGGAAGGGTGTGTTGGAAAGGAAGGGATGGTATAATAGCATATGGTAATCCAGATACTTACCTAGCTACCTAATTCTGCCTAGAAACAGAGCAAACTTGCCCTTTTGTCCGAGCCCACTAAGAATCTGCAAACTCCTAACTGGGCAATGTAAGAGGGAACTTTGCTCCTAGCAGGTAGAGACAGCCAAGTGATTTACAGAGGTCACATGTAGACTTGTGCCTTCAGTGAGGTGGGACATCCCTGTGGGCCCACTGAGCATGCAATAAATGACATCTGTGCTCTCAGGCATACAAAGGCCCTGGCTTGCAAACCTTCTCTCAGCATGGCAGGGAAGCAGAAAGACTGTTTACTTTTGTAATGAATTCCCCTCTCCTGAAAATCTTTAGGCTTTGTCACCATCAATGGATTCCTCCGTTCATGAGATTAGCCTTCCGGATCCAATCACCTCTCAAAGGCCCCACTTCTGAGCACAGCCACTTCGGAGACCAGGCCTTCATTCAGCAAAAAGCTTTTTGGGGGAACATTTAAGATACACATCATAACAACTTTTTTTTTTTTTTTTTTACCTCAGTCAAGTTCCTGTAATGGTGACTCCTGAGTTGTCCCTGTCACTATACATCAAGGGACCTTCTTGTAGAAAGTAACTCCACTAGCTAATTCTCAAGGCCCTTCTCTGATCTCTAGACACACTCTTCACCAAGATTTGGCTAGTAGAGCTACCATAGTAGTGAGGCTCCCCCTGCTGATGTCTCATGTGGTGAGGGAGCCCAAAGTGGGTGTGGGGACAAAGCTCTCTCCTGTCACTGTTCAGAAAAATTAGTTTTCAGGAGTACCTCTGAGTACACTGAGGCAACAGAATCATGAGTGTGAGACCAATCTGGGCTGTAAATCAAGATCTTTTCAAAAGTGGGGGGGCAGGGAGAGTGTGGAGAAAAACTTAACATTATAAACAAAGATAGGGCCTTAACTCAGTGCTGGGCTGTACCAAGGGCATAAGTTTTAGGGTCAAAATATGTGAAGCTCAAAGAATCAAGTGTGCCGAGTCACTTGTTAAACATCCATGCTGGTTTTCCTCTCCCCAAGGAGTTCCAAAACACTGTTCCCAGCTCAACATAAGTTGAAAACTTTCAGGGGATGTGCCAATAGAAGTAACTACATAAAATATAACATATATTGTTCTCAAAGTGCGATGACATCCAGATAGCCCTAAAAACGGAGGAGGAGGAGGAAGATGAGAAGAAGGTGGAAGAGAAGAAGGAGGGGGAGGGTCAGAAGAAGAAGCAGCCAATGCCTCTATATGTCTGAAGTTACCAAGAACAAACTGAGTTGGGACCATGATATCAGATCCCTCTGCACAGTTCCACCTTTAAAAGTATTAAGAGCTGAGAACAGAAAGACCTTCTATCCAGGAGGTCCCATGGGCCTGTGCTCTTCCGAGAGTCCTGCCAGAAAAGGAACCCAGGGAGCCAGCCATCCCTCCTAGGTGCTGAGTCACAGTGAAGACCCTGCATGGTTTTCCCAGACTCACAAACCCCAACACATGAAGCCAAAAGTCTTAGGGAGAAGCATTAGTTTCTGCTATCCCAACAAACACCAGGAAACAGTCCAAAGAGGCCAAAAGTGCATAAAGTTGTAGAGAAGATGGTATCTCAATGGTTAGCCTTGGGGTATCCCTCCACAGCCCAATTTTATACAGTCCAGTACCAAAGAGACCGAGTGCTGCTCAAGTACCCCACTACTATGATTCTGCTGTCTGTGGTATCAGTCACTCTCGATCAAATTCAGTCTGAATAACATGCTAAGATCTTACACGGTCCTATTACATCTCCTCCAGGGTGTCACTCAAGCTGTGTGCCAACGGGCTATGCCCATGAGCACTTACTAACTTAGATATCAGATTGGCTGTCTCATTACCACAGTGCTTACATGTAAGTAACCCTTATATATTAGCCTGATGGCACCTCATGATGCCTGTAACATTCACCTCACTTCACCACATCTTTTAACATCATGTAGCCTCACACCATCAAAGAAGGTAAACGCGCATATGTGCAATGTTTAAGAGAGAGCTCATCCACATAAATTTTATTATAGCAGTTTCAGAAATAATAATCTTAGCATTTACTGCTACTCTCCTATCATGCCTCATTTATAAATTAAACTTTAACATAGATATATATGGAGAAGAAAAACCCAAATATATAAATCCATTACTCTGTGGTTTTAGGCATCTTCTGGGGTTGCATAATATATCTCTGCGAATAAGGAGGGTTGTTCTATTCAGTTTGGAAGCTGGCTGAGATGTAGATGACGGGACAAGGGAGGCAATGAAACTGAGCTAGGTTCAAGCCTGGGTGGATCCTTTCACACTAGTGCCACTGTCCAAACATAAGGGAGTCCGGATGCTGGGATGACAAAGGACCCAGTGAATTGAATGCGAATGTGCATACACGGAGTCTGGCCTACAGTGAGGCAGAGGGTGGTCCATCCAGCAGAAGATAGCTGAGAAATCCTAAGTGGGCAGAAGGGAGAGAATGCAAATAACAGCACGGGAAGAGGGGCTGGCTTGTAAGCGATCACACTTCTCGAGGCCCTAGCACCTTGTTCTCCACCACCTATGTTCTAAGCCCTTCGGAAACATGAGCTTTCTTCCAAAAGCCATAGCTTTCCCCTCGAGGAACACACTGAGAAAACAGTCTGTGGCTGGGGATATGGTTCAGTCGTTAGTATGCTTGCCTGGCACGCACAAGGTCCTGGGTTCAAAACCCAGGCACCCCATAGACTGGCTGGGACCATAAACATCAATAATCCAAAACTTGGAAGCTGGGGATAAAGGATCAGGAGTCCAAAGCCATCCTTAATTGTGCTAGGGGTCCAAGGTTAGCCTGGGCCATAGATGACGGGGGCAGAGACACTGTGTAGACACATGTGGTTTAAAAGAGAGGAGGGTGCAGAAGAAAGGGTAAATGTAGGGATGGGCGGACAAGGGGTCAGCCACCATTGTCTTTTGTAGCCCTGGTATTTTACCCTGAGTTCTTTTCCAACAGTGATTATATCTCCACTTTCTAGAGACCCTAACTTAGTTTTTCCCAAAACTCCCAGGATTAGAAGGACCCAGCTTCCAAATAATGACCAACACTGTACCAGAAGTTACTTTCTTGCCAGCACCCATGGCTTCTTACCTTCTCCCCTGTATCAAGAGACTGGCAGGCCTAGGCAGGCCTGACTCAACCGGGCCCTGGGGTGGGAAAGCGGACATCTCCCCAGAGGTGACTCAGAGTACATTTGTACCAACAGCCCAGATCCTTTGGGCTGTCACTTAGTCTAAGTGTTCTCCTCAGAACAGTTTTCAGGTCTATAAACCTCTTTGACTTAAGATCCCATCAGTAAAGCCTCAAAAACAGAAATAAAATCAGCTCCCACAAGTGAGTTAATTTCTTTTGAGATCCTAAATTGCCTTAGTAGCATCATTTCTTAAAAAAAAAAAGAAAAAGAGAGAAAGAAAGGACTCTGTCTACTTCTATGAGGTACTGAATGTTTCTTTTTACCCTTTCAAAAGGGAGCCACTAAATTGAAATAATTGACCAATGATCCATTCTCTACTTCTCTCCAGCCCTGAAGGCTATAGAAAAGGGGAAGACCTCTCTCTCTCTCTCTCTCTCTCTCTCTCTCTCTCTCTCTCACACACACACACACACACACACACACACACACACACACACCTGTTTTTTGAAGAACACCAGCTTGATGATAGACCTGCAGGACCTCCCAAGGGAGACCACAGGAGATAAACCATAGCAGACAAGAAAGACCGTAACTGCTCACCCAGAATTGCCAATACCCAGGTATAGAACCTTTGCTCATCACTTCCAGAACATTCCTCTTATCTTGTGCAGTCAACATGGCTAATTCCACATAAGGCAACAGAAAAACCAGAAGGGACTTTTTCTAATAAATGGCCCTTTGCAGCTAATTCAGCCTGTGTAACTGTCAACCCTCATGGAGCTGGCAGCAAGCCCATCAGATAACAATGCAGCTGTGACTTGAGAAACGTGAGAAGAGGGAAGATTAATAAAGCTGAAAAACATGTTTGGTTAGCTATGTCTAAGGGAAGGTCCAAGGGGAGCCCTCATAGAGATGTCTTGGTAGCTTAAGGACCCCCAAAACTAACCCACCCAGGAGATGAGGGTCAGTCAGATGTGTGAGACTTGAAAGCAGAATAATGGGGTCTCTTCCTTTCTACATAGGCATGTTTTCCTTGAAGCATCCTGAGTCAGCTTCACAAAAATCAGCAATAGTGACAAGGGTGTCATGCCACAAGTCATATGATTTCACTCTCCTGACTGCCCCCAACTGAGGGCACATACAGGCCTGCATAAAAGTAGCCCAAGCCAATAGAATCACCTACTCCTGATATACAAGGTCTAGCAAGTAGCCATGGCAAAGCAAGGTGGAGCTATTGGGTTTTGAGTGTTTGAACTATGAGTGTTTTGACTAAAGACCATATTTTCTTAACCCACAAGTGCAGATGCCCAGGGAGATGATCAGACTAAAATCTTTTGACTTGGGGCTAACCACAAGAATCTGGAGTTTGAGAGCATACAGATTAGAAATGCTCTCTCTCTCTCTCTCTCTCTCTCTCTCTCTCTCTCTCTCTCTCTCTCTGTGTGTGTGTGTGTGTGTGTGTGTGTGTGTGTGTGTGTGTGTGTACATGTGTGGGGGGGAATGACACTGTAAAAGAACAAATAAGTTGTGTTTTGATGTTTTTTTGTTTGTTTGTTTTACAAAATGGTGGATGACCAACCTTAAAAAAAAACAACATCCAAGGCTAAGCTCTAACTTTCACACACATGCACCTGTGTACCCCTACACACACACACATGCACCTGTGTACACCTACACACACACATGCACCTGTGTACCCCTACACACACACATGCACCTGTGTACACCTACACACACACACAGCAGGAGGGGAAGGAGGAGAGGGAGGGGGGAGAGAACCCACCAACAGCCCTGTCACCATCTATAATGACAACGGAACCTTCTTCCCCAAACCAGTCCCTCAGCATGTCTTCAAATCCTGCCTTATCATTCTTTCTGCTTTTCCTTGGGTCCCTGTGAGCCTCAGTAGACCCTACTGAAGTCTAGAGCTTTGAAATGTCTCTGGCAAATGAGCCTCTAGTCTCTCCTGCAGAAACTAAGGGCTGTGAGCTTTGGTCAGGAATTATCCTTGATGGCTCTTCTACCTTATTCATTGATACAGGGTTTCTCATTCAAAGTTTGGAGAGCCAGGCATGACTAATCTACAGCTAGATATGACTAGTCTGACAAGGCAGCTTGTTCCTGCAATATTCTGCCTTCCAAGACCAATGTAACAAGTGTGCCACCACGTGCCAGCATTTACGTGGGTTCTGAATATCTAAACCTCGGAAGCCATGCTTGAGTCACTTAGCTACTGAGTCATCTACTCAGCCTACCTTACATTTTCACTGAGGTAAAATGAACACTGCATAAATCCATCCATTGAGCTACTAAAATCACACAATGAGGTGACTTCTAGTGTCATGCAGCCATTACCATTATGTAATCCCAGATCAGCCCTACTATTCCCCAGAAGAAACCCCACACTCATTAAGCAGGGACTCCCAAAAGCCTCTTTTGGAGGGAGGTGATTTCTACTGACAGAGCTGAGCATCACACTGAAGAAAGATAAAACGCCCGCGTGGGGCTGGAATTATAGGGCAGGCCTCTGAGCTGAGAGAAAACTAGAACATTATTCAAAAGCTATTACACTTGAGAAAGTGGAGCCTGAAAAGCTAAGGAACTTGATCAAGGGGCTACAACAACAGATGAAGTCATACTGTGTGCAGATCTAGTGTTTGGATGGGACAGGCTTTGTCATCTTTTCATTATATAGACAAAATTGATAAGGTGTCCTTGCACTTGATCATATCTGAAGAACAGGGACAATTTTAGAAAGTTTTCAACCAGGTAGTTTTAGGAATCGGGCAGCAACAGAGGGCAGCAGACTCTGGGAACTCATTAGCAGAGGAGACATGAGCCACAGCAAAGATACAGTCAATGAAGCCAAGAAGTCCACCTGAAATTTCTAGCACCATGCTGAGCCCAGGACTCTGGACAAGCGTCTTTGGACCTTATCAGCTGACACCTGAATCCCAGCACATCGGGCCCAGTGTGGAGTGGGAAGGAACAAAGCCCCAACATCACATGTCCTTCATCTGATCTCCTAGTTCCATCATATCTATCCTGAAAGGCACCTGCCACTCTCAGCCACCCCTACTGTGCCCTGGATCTCCTCTTTTCCTGTCACTACTGACACCACTGCCTTTACCTAAAGTCCTCCTATCCTTAATTTGTCCCCACATTATCCTGATGAGCGCAGACTACTACCACTCCTCGTTCTAACACACAAAAAAGTACACAACAGTAAGAATGGTGACTACTTGGAACTGGAGAGATGGCTCGACATTTAAGGACACTAGTTCTTGCAGAGAACAGGGCTCTATTGCTAGGACCCAGAGGGTGGCTCGCAATCATCTATAACTCCAGTTTTCGAGGATCCGATGATGTCTTCTGACATCTTAGGGCAATGAGTCACACAGGGAGTCCAGAAAGCAAGCGTGTGAGCAAAAAACATTCACACACATAAAGTAAAACAGAGAAATTCAAAAAACTAGTGAATACTTACAGACTCCTTGCTGTGTGCCGTACACTGCTGTACTTATCTGTTTCTGTGATGAAACGCCAGACGAAGAACAATGTATAGAAGAGTTTATTTTGTCTCACTGTTCTAGAGGAGTAAAGTCCACCATGGCAGAGAGGCACAACAGGTGTGGCAGCCAGAGAAGGAAGCTCAGAGATCACATCTTCACGCACAAACAGAAAGCACCAGAACCAGCTGGAAGCAGGGCCAGGCTATAGACTCTCAAAGCCTGCACCCAATGACATGCTTCCTCCAGCAAGGCTGTACCTCCCCCATAACCTTATCCTCAAACAGCACCACCAACTGAGGACTAGGTATTCAAATGTCTGAGTCTACGGGAGACATTCTCATTCAAACCACCATACCTACCCCAGAAAAGTATGCTGTGTGCCTTCATTTCATCTCCTTAAGAAAACAGGCCCAGAGAAGCTAAATAACTCTACTCAAAGTCACACAGACATTAGGAAGCAGAGCAGAGACTAGAATTGTGGCTTTTATGAATACAGAACCCCTTTTACTGTGTGTGTGTGTGTGTGTGTGTGTGTGTGTGTGTGTGTGTGTGTGCGCGCGCATGTGTACATATATGTGTACAGTGTATGTGCATGTATGCACGTTCATGGGGAGCAAGCACACACGTGTGTGTGTAGGTCTAAGATTCACATCAGATTGTCTGTCTCCCTAGATCCCTCTCCACCTTATTCATTGAGATGAGGTCTCTCATCTGAACCAAGAGTTCTCTAACTGGGCTAGTCTGGCTAGGAAGCTTGTGCTAAGATCCCCTGTCTCTGCCTAATGAGTATTGCATTTACAAGTGGACCACCATCCACACCTGGCATTCACATGGGCTCTGAGGATCCAGACTCCGGCCCTCATCAAGCACTTTGACTGCTAAGCCATCTCCCCAGCCCAGTTCAGTTATTTCTTTCATGTTTTGACCTTATAATATAATCATATCACTTCCTCCTTAGAACCTTTTAACAACTGTAATGAAGGGCCTGCCTTAAGAGAGTGTTCATATCACAGGTAGTCAGACCTTCATGGTAAGGAGTTAATGCTGCTTTCCAATCATCTCCTGAACATCAGTCTTTGCTTTCTGCTGAGTAGATGCATTTTGAAAGCAGACACCTGTACATAAGCGCAGCTCAACATCATCTCTCACAAATACACATTAGTCTCCTTCTCATCTCTACCCCCTTAGCATCTTGGTTGGAATCAAAATTCAGAAAGGAAACTAAGGGACTTACCAGAAGGTAGGATGTGTCCTTACACCCTGACCCACAGCATTTAAAAAGTTTTCATGCAACATTGTGAGAAATGAAGAAGGACAGGGGCAGAGCCACTCACTCCTTTGTGGCTATTCTAGAACCCTGTGTTCTCTACCAGTGTCAACCTAGTAATAACAACATCCTGACATATGCCAGGCACTGTTCCAGGAACTGCGTTTTCAGTGCATGAGCCCACAAAGTCCCTGAGGTCACTGTTATTGTCACTGTCTTGGCAATAAGGAAATCAAGATTCAGAGGAGTAACTTTCCTAAAGGGTCATTGCTGGTAGGTGGTAGAACTGGAATTCAGACCCAGGGCTTTCTGGTTCTGAAAGCAGAGAAAACCTCTACAGCCTATTTTTGAATCAACACCTCCTATCGAAGCTCAAATGCTCAAAGATATCATATATTCTCTATCACGTGAGACCTGATAGATACACCGATGATGTGATGATGCCTGATGTGAGAGGCTTGCCATCTCCATAAGAGGACCGATGAGGGGAAGAAGCAGGACACAGGACAGCCAGATCCAGACAACATGAAACAGACAGCCTAGGAGGGGCTTAGCAGGAGAGATGTATGGGACACTCAGAGAAGAAATCTAATGGGATGACCTCAAAGTTTTCTTCCTGTATTCAACTACAATGTAGGAAGAGTTATCTCACAAAATGCAGACCTGAGACATACAGAACGCAATCATCAGAAGGAACGTAAACAATGTTGTCACAAAGTACAGCTGGGATTCCTGGTGAGGGGACACAGATTGGCCAAAGAACTGAGCATCAAGAAACCCCTCAGAACTGGAGCCTAGCTGATGGTCAGCTGGGTGGGAAGCAGGTGAGTGTTTCAGGGGCAGAGAGCAGCAAAAGGACAGAATGATTCCATGAATTAATGCTTATGGGCACTGACTGCTCACCCCTTTGGTATTCCTTTCATTAAACAAGTACTGATTGAGTTTCTGTGTGGGACAGTACTGTAACTGGGGCCTGAAAGAGGAAGTGAATGCCAGGAAAGCCTTAATCTCAAAGAATCCTAATGATCAAGGCATTCTACCATGGTGCCACTAGAAAGGGTTAGATCATGACATCTGCTTTCTATAATTAGACTTGTAGGAGGATAGCTTTGGACACTAAGAGACACAGGGACAATTAAATTGCCAATCAGTGTTTCATGTGTGGCAGTAGTGAAAGTGCTGGACCTCATACATGCTAAGCAGACCTTCCTCCATGGAGGTTCATCACCATAGGCAGACCTTCCTCCATGGAGGTTCATCACCATAGGCAGACCTTCCTCCATGGAGGTTTATCACCATAAGCAGACCTTCCATGTCCATGGAGGTTCATCACCATAGGCAGACCTTCCTCCATGGAGGTTCATCACCATAGGCAGACCTTCCTCCATGGAGGTTCATCACCATAGGCAGACCTTCCTCCATGGAGGTTCATCACCATAGGCAGACCTTCCTCCATGGAGGTTCATCACCATAGGCAGACCTTCCTCCATGGAGGTTCATCACCAATTCTACTATACAATGTTTAGGTAAGAAAACACAAGACACTGAGGGTTTATGGTTCCAGATAGAAGATCTGGAAACATATTTGGAAGCAGTGCTGGCCAAATTTAATTATGAATTGCTTTACATTGTCTTAAAACATTCAACTCAAATTCCTCAAAAGCACTATATCCGACTGTCCTAAAAATAATTCTAAAAGCCCTTTCATTCCAGCTGAGCTAGTTAATCATATTCAACACAAGGCATGAACACGACAATAGTTTATTTTAAATATTCTCCACATTTGCAGGGATGGAAGTTGGCTTTAAAACATAGCACGGGGGGAAGAGACCTTGAGAATCATCCGATATTATTTTTTTTTATTTTCAAAATTCACAACTGAGGCATGAAGACATGAGATGGTTTTTCCATGGTGAATTAGTAGTTTTGGAATACTCGCGTCCAAATAACCTAGCAATACCTTCACATAGAAGAAGGGTGATATATTCACTGAGGGAGAAATGAAGAGACACTGGTCCTGAGTGGCCAACCCCTAAACCATAACTTTATTAACCCTCCTCACCTGACTCTCATTTTATCAACCAACCCTAACTGGATGCAGAACAATAGATGTCACTTGATGGAGCTCAAGTGTTCAGACTTTCCCTGGTCATGGGACTCTCCAGTGAGATACAGGCTGAAAGGTTGGCCCAGAGCTGCCCAGGCTTTCCTGGGGCTACCTAGTTCTGTCCAGAACTCTGAAGTCTAGTCAGACAAGCACTCCAGAAACCAGAGGCCATCTCAGTTGCTTAAAGCAAACAGACATGAGAACAACAGGCCACTAGCAAGAGTTCCCTTTGCCCAGAGCAGACCAGTGCTATCTGGGGATGTGGATGAGCCCCAGAAGCCCTGCCCTTGTCTCAAGAGCTCAGACCTTGGCAGAGGAAAACTCAGGGGCAGTGTTCAAGAATCCAGGGCCTCCTTGGGGTGGGTAGGAACTGGAGAACACCTACCAACACCATCTTGGGTAGGAAAAGATTTGTTTCCCCAGAAGGCTGCACCCCGCCTGGGAAGGAAGCAGTACCCCTGAAATGACACTTGAGGACCTGGCTTGAGGCCATGGGTGCATATAGCTCAGGGGTTTTGTTTCCACTTTATAAATGGAGGGAGGGAGGAGAGGAAAGGAATTCTTAGGCTGAGTAACACAATACCTCTGAGTCCAGCTCACCAGGCTGAGCCCTGGGAAGAGCAAACAAGCAGCCTTCTCCTCCGTCCTAACAGGTTTGTGGACACAGGGCTGGCAGGCCAGATGCCACTCACTGCACTGAGATTTAGATGGGGGAGGAAGTGGGGAAGCTGACCTCCAACACCCAAGGCCAGGCCAGAGACGGATGAGGCCCCATCTACCTCATCCCATCTCTGTGTTCACAACCCTTGCTGACTGAGCCTCAAAGCCAGCTTAGTCTAGAACTGCTTCTCTGGACCTTCCCTGACGCTTCCTATGCAGATCAATGGATGGAAATGTACATGTGGTATGTGTCTCTTCAGCTCCCTCCCCCCAAAAGCACTTAGACCGCTTATCAAGTCCAAATGGTCAGACACAAAGAAAAGATGCTAATAATAATCCTGTTGCACTTTGCAGAAAGCCGGGAGTTTATAGCTACACTCTTCATTCTTGTAACCCCGTCTAAACCAGGCCTTATCTGCCCATTTGATAGATTGTGAGCAGCAGGTAGCTACTGAAACAACAGCCAGGTCTCGTATCCACGCTGTGCACGTCTACCCTCACACCTGCACAGTCACTCCTAATCCAGCAGCCTGGTCTACATGGGCACTGGAGAGGAGCAGAATAAATACTGGCCTTTCCCGCACCAGAGGCTACACTAACTCCTGGCATTGCAGACCAAGAAGGTTAACAAATAAAAGGTTGTCACCTGGCAGCCCTTAGCAGCCAGCCGAGCCACACACAGCCCATCCCTGGCAGGTGCCCTCTGGCATCTCTCTTGCCTGCCCCGCCCATCCACACCTCCTGCCCAGAGTCCTCCTCTCCATGTTTGTTTTGCTGAGAGTTTCCGTTGGCTCGCGTGTGGGTGTTTGTTGTATTTCTCTTGCAGATGGCAGACAGCATGCCCTCCCCGGCATCACCCCACCCTAGGGGCTGTGTGTAGCAAGCAAGTGCTGCATGGCTGAACAAAAGCCCCGGCAGGTGAACAGCCCCGTCTGCCGGCGCCTTTTATCCAACCTAAGGCACAGACAGTATCTTTGCAAAATTTCTTTCAACTCCCCAATCATCTAGAACGCGTTCTGCCTGGCTTTGGTCCGATGAGAGCTCCCAATGCCCTCCACTCTTACAAAATAAATAAATAAATAACCAGCTGCTCCTCTGATGAGGCCAGGGACACAGGGTTCCAAGGGAGCTATTGCCTTCTCTCTTTTCTTCGAGCCATTAAACCTCTCAGAACTCAGAGATCCAGAACAGAAACTTCTGGCAAAGATTGTACTGACCACTGATATGTGGAAAACAGAAAATGGCTCCAGTCCTCAGAATTCCTCAGCAAAAGGAGGGTGACCCTAGGCTTTTTACTGACCCTGAGGGATTTACTCTTGAGGCTAGAGACTTCCTGGAGAATGGGAATGGAAATAAATAGCATCTGGGTCCATAGCATGGATGCTCTAACTGGATCTACTCTGTTCTCACCTGTAAAAACAGTCTCTCTCTCTCTCTCTCTCTCTCTCTCTCTCTCTCTCTCTCTCTCTCTCTCTCTCTCTCTCTCTCTCTCTCCCTCCCTCCCTCCCTCCCTCCCTCTCTCTCTCTCTCCCTCTCTCTCCCTCTCTCTCCCTCTCTCTCTCTCTATCTTCTTCTCTCCCTCCTCCATCTCCCATCCTGGCCAGGGAACCAACTCAACTACCGCAGGAGACAAGGGACAGAGAACCTCCGCTGTCCTCATCACCCATGACTAAGGTTAGGCCCACAACTGGGAGTACCCATGACCGCCCCTGTTCCCATCACCTGTCTCCATGACTCTCCTGGTTCCCCGTGTTGACAGCTTACCTACTTAGCCTTCTCCAGTGATCTCTCAGTAATGCATCCCAATGGTGAGATGCCAACCTCTTTGTACCACTCTTCCCACCCTCTCCTGGTCTCATACCCACGGGACCTCAGGAACACTCCCCGTCCCTCAGGAGAGGAAACTAAAGGCCATGACTGCTGATCCTGATGGGCAATTTTCTGGCTACTTGCAAAAGGGGGCGTGGAGACATCCAAGCCCACCCTATGGGCAGGCTGGGAAGCAGTTGCCTCTTGGCTGAGGAAGCAGACAAGCCATATGCCAGCGCACTCTAGAAGTCATCAGGAGGTAGATCACAGAAGTCTCCAGGAGTCTCCCTAATGGCAGCTCTGTGGGTGCTGACACGGGATCCTGCCATCCCTGAGTCTAAGATTCTGGATTAGACTTTTACTCCAGTTTGTCAGCTTCTAACACAAAAACTAGAACTTATATGTTAATATACAAAAGTTCCCCTCCACAGTCCCAAGACACAGTGTGATCTAGGTACAGGGCCAGCCTGTGCCCTACCTTTGGCTCCTGTGACAACTTTATTCTTTGAATATGACTTCTAGACCTTCAAGGCCTGGCTCTAAATGTTTCTATTTCTATGAAACCTCCAGCCCCTTTAGTCCCAATTAGAAGCCAAGCATCTCCGTAGGTCATTTCTTCAGAGCTTACGAAATTCTACCAGGCATTTTAATCACTTCTGGACTAGGGGGTGTCTTACTCACCTCTATTCCCAACTCACCACCTACCAGCACCTAGCTCTTCACATTACCAAGAATGAACATTAAACAAATATTTTTCTTGATCAACATACCATACCCAGGATAATCCCCCCCAAATCTTTCTGATTGGCTACTAGAGATCGTGATCAAACACTCTGAGAAATGAAAGCAAGAAAACCAAAACATGTACTTATCACCTTGGAGACCACACACATTAGTCTAAATTTCAAAAAAAAAAAGGCAATACTGATTAATGCTACAGGAGATGTGGGCAGAAGGACATGAGACCCCTCCATATCCTCACTGGGCATTGGATGAATTTCCCATTATGTTTTCACAGTACCTAACTTCTAGTCATTCATAAGAAACTCTGGTTAACATGTTAAAGAAATTTCAAATTATCAAGTTATTCAAATATCAAACCCCTAAGCTTGAGGAAATGCAGACTTTCCCACTTGAAATGCTGGGTACAATCTGGCAAACATGTATGACTGCCCCTGCTGCACGCTCTCCCTAGCCATGCAGCTAAGCCTCTGTGGTCAGGACCCCAGCAAGGCCTCTCCATGATTTGCATATAATCACACAATGTCAGGCACAACAAAGCCACTCAATACAGGAGAGTCTTCTCAGCTGAGTTTAAGGTTTAATCTCCTTAATACAAAAGTTTCTGCTTTGCTTTGCAGGGCTCCAGGACTCTTGTTAATGATGCTAAACAAATAATCACCATTTACCCCCCTCTGGAGGTTTTACCTGGCATATTGTGGGAGCCCAGGTCCTTGCTGTTGTGGCTTATGGACTAAGCCTGCACCTGCGCTGTGTGAGCTCATTTGGACACCCAACAGGACTCTTTTAAAAGGGCCAGGAATAAGGGCAGGAGCTAGAGTCAGGGAGAAGACACCAGCCCTGGCATCACGGCAGCTTCTGGAGACAGCCTCTCTAGGCTGTCCATTACTCCTGTAGGCTCTGCAAGAAACACGTGGAAAACACCTTCAGATCCTCAAAATCCAGCTCTTTCCAAGTTCATCCCCTTCTTCTTCCTGTGTCTACCCTTCACCTACATGCTCCTCCTCCCAGACTCTCCCCTTCAGTTCTGCACAAGAATTCCCATAGCTGGTGTTATTACTAGGTCATCTTGCTTGTTTTCTCCTGTACTTCATCCTTAGGACTTATCAGGTGAGTCAGGCTACCCTAAAATGACAGCTTCAGGACTATATGCACACTGTATCTTCACCCTCGTTGTTGGTCAGGGTGATTTCAGAATGAGCCAAGATACCTTGTCTGTTAGTCTGATGCAGTATTTGAACACTGGCACTAAGACTTCTGGGTTGAATGGGGTAGTCTGGGTATCTTGGTTATCTATTTATATCTTAGTTGTCTGACAATGCCTGGGTGTGGTCTGGTGTCTAGGTTATCAATTTATATCTTAGCAGGCATCTGACAAAGCCCTTTATTATGTCTCATAATATTATAGTTCAGAAATCTGTTCAGAGCTCAACTGGGCAAGACTTTGTCTATATTGCATTGATGTGAGTTGCCCTGTGGCCTTTAGCTAATTAACCTAAGGCTCTAAATCTGTCTCTTATTCATGGCTTCCTAATTGATAGGGGTGACTAAAGACGTGGCTCAGCTGAGACTATTGAGCAAAGGGTCTATGACCCCTCTCAAACATGACAGTCTCCAGACAATGGCAGCTTTTTTACAGTGTGTCCAGGCTCCCAGAGAGAATGGTCCAATAGAACTGTGCAGAGGCTACAAGGTGTCATATGACCTGGGCTCAGAAATTCCAGAATCTCCCTGCATTGGTCATTGGAGACATCTTCCTAAGGTTTTAAGAGCACTAACCCTAAAAGCAGTGCAGAGCAGAATTTCCTGGCATTGCATAGCTTAGTCTTGTAAATAGTACAGTACTGTTATCAACCTCTACATGACAGGTGTTAGTATCACTGACATGCTTTTCCCCAAAGACTCAAACTAACATCTTACCCTTGTTCTGGCTTAGTATAGCATCTCCAGTTGGCCCAGTGCCAAGCCTGCCTCTTAACTCCTTATCTGTCAGCAAGACCTTTGATTTTTCTTCACTGCTACAAGACCCCAGACTAAACTTTACAGATTTTTATTCACAGATGGCGTTAGAAGGGAAATAAGGAAATGAGTCAATTCAGGAGAGACACAGAGATGCTACTACAAGGTAGAGGGTTAATACCCTAGATTGGAAGTCTTATGTTATAACTTTTCTAAATGCCTATAGCTGCTTATCCTTCCTATTATCAAGAGTTCTCACAATGGCACTACAGAGACAGGATTACTGGTGAGCAGGAGAGATCGACTTTACTTGGTTCTGAGTCCCATGAACACCTACCAACACAGGTCAAACAAGCTTTCTCAAACTCAAGCCAGCTGCAGGCTCACTGGCTAAAGTCTGAGAATGGCAGGTGTCTGGCAGGGAAGTTCCTGCTCTTAAAGTGGGGACATATAAGGTATCATATGATCTGCGCTCAGAAATGCCAGAATCTCACTTCGTTAGTCATTGAAGACACAATTCTCACATGTCAGGGCCATAAGCAACTTCTTTTCTGTTTTTCTCCATAAATTGGTTTTGAATTTTATTGTGAAGCATTTAAGTCATGGAAAAAAAGGAATTAAAAAATACAATTTCAGATGTACCCACAACCTAACAATAAAAGAGAACCAAATGAATTCTCAGGGTTCTGAGGAGCTGATGAGAGAGTCAGCTCTGACCATTTTCGTAAAGGAAGGAAGAAGCCTTGAGGGGAAGAAAGAAGCAACCTCAGCACCGGTGGCCACTCACGTCACAGAGGGAGCATTGGTCACATGCTACAGCATAGAGGGATGGTCCGAACTGGGAGAAAGAATGTGGAGACCACAGAATGTTCTTTCCATTCCCAGTTCAGAGATGTCCAAGATGGTATAATCTGAATTAATTACTAGCTCCTTAGTGATGCCCTAAGACTTGAGTACCATGTCTCTACACTTGAGTTATTTATGTCCATCTACTTCCCACCCTGGACTCTGAACTCTGTGACTATCCTTTATTGGTTTTATCCCGCAAGCTCTTATAAAGAGTTAGGGCTCTGTTACTGAGTTGAAGGAGTGATTTACTCTTTGGAAGCTCCATTATTAATGGACGGGGGACAGAAGAGTTAATAGGAAGGAAAAGGAAAGGTGGGTTGACAATTAAGAGAGCAAAGCAAACCAGCTCCCAGGTGCTGGATTCTAACATCATGAAAGGCAGTCAAACCTCCTTGGGGAAATGGCTGACAGAATGGCTAGGGCAGGAAACAGACAAGCAGAGCTTGAAATATCTTGTCATGCCAGCCAAAAGAGTAAGGAAGTATGCGCGTGCACACACACACACACAGAGGGAGAGAGAGTCATGCCAAAAGACAGAAGTACACACACACACATACACACACACACCATGGACTAGGTCTAATGAATCCTCTAACCAACTAAGAGAGACTTTAGTGGTCAATGTGGTTCATTTTGAAGAAACAAAAAGACGTTTTACTTCTAGCTAAAAGTATAAAATGGCTAAAAGAGGAAATGAATCTCACACGCAGAAGTCCAAATACCTTAGGGAAGTATTCTATCCTCTGAGAGTTGGAATAAAGCTCTCCACTCCATAATTATAGGCTGTCTACAGCGACTTTTCCTCTTCCAACAAGTGCAGTACGAAAAATGAAAAATTACAGAGGAGGAAATAGTTAGATGGCCAAGGGCAACATCAGTGGCATTATGCCATGTTAATAGCATGTGCCTTTATTGTGTAATGAAATGTCCCTCGTCACTGTGACCTTCTAAAAAGAAAAAAAAAAGCCATAGCCCCAGTCCAGTGCCTATAGAGATTTTGAGTAAATCCCTCGCTAAGGCCCATTCTTACAGAATATTTGTTGAGATTGTCTAAAATAAGAAAACTCTTAAGAAATTTTCACAATTAAAAGGAGGCAAAGATATGGATGTAATATATGATCCTGGAATAGACAAGGCAATGTGAACAAAGTTAATATACTTATTCAATAATTGTAATAACTGGGAGCGAGGTACATGGGAACTTTATGCTATTTTCTATAAATCTAAGATTGTTCTTTAGAAACTAAACTTATCAAAATATGTATTTATTGTCATATTCTAGGAAAAATTAAAATGCAAGAGCAAAGGGAAGAATGGATGAATTTCAGTGGCTTTCAGAATCATGAAAGTCAAGAAGTCTCCAACCTGTTGAGCTAGTGAAAATCCAGGTTAAATGGAAATTGAGTTGCACAGCCATGGACACCATCATAAGCCTGGGAGATGGTGGTGCCAGGAAATAAAACAAAAATGATAGTTGGAAGCCAGAAGCTTAAAGGTGGTGCACGCCTTTAATCCCAACACTTAGGAGGCAGGGGCAGGTGGACCTCTGCTGCAGAATATTTGATCACACTGTATGAAAGGCACCTTCTGATTAGTTTAATGAAGAGCTGAATGCCCAATAGCTGGGCAGGAGAGAATAGGTGGAACTTGGAAGAGGAAAGAGAGGAACTCAGGATGAATCTAGGTGCATGGGAAATGCCAGTAAGACAAGGAGCAAGTCCAACAGACAAAATGAAGAAAGGTAAGACACGTAGCAGAACATAGACTAATAGAGACAGGTTAACTCGAGTTATAAGAGCTAGTTCAGAACAAGCCTGAGACAAGGCCAAGCTTTCATAATTAATAAGTTTCCATGTCATTATTTGGGGACTCGGAGTCCTGAAAAGAGAATCAGACTATGTCTCTGTGGTCTACAGAGCGAGTTACAGGACAGTCGGGGCTACACAAAGAAACCCTGTCCCAAAAGAGGAGGAGAGAAAGAGAGAGAGAGGAAGAGAGAGAAGGAAGGAAGGAAGAAGGAGGGAGGGAGGAAAGAAGGAAGGAAGGAAAGAGGGAGGGAAGGAAGAAAGGAAGAAATGACAGTTGGAGCATGAGGGAAGACAGCCCAGCAGTGGCCAGCTAACAAACAAACATGAAAAAGACAGGGCTGACAACTAAGTCCTCTCAGAAGCTTTCATGCCAGAGAAGGACTCAGTGACACAGTGAGTCTTCAAAATGGTGCTGAGGCTAGGTGTGGATTGAAACCCAGGAGGCGACTTCTCAGCAGCTCTTACCAAACTTCACTTAATATATAAAGTACAGAGAGCAAGTTAGAATGCAAAAATCTCGCTCCCTATCAGAATATTCCTTCTTAAAGTAATTTTTATTTAATCAGCTAGCACAGTAGAGTTTTTAAGAGAATTGTGAAATAAAATAATATAGTTGTTCATTTTAATTACCATCAAAATACTTAAGATAATACCAAATTCCCTTTTTCTCTCTCTCATGCACACACACACACTTACAAACAGCCTTTCCCCTCCCTTCCTCCCCCCCCACACAAACACACACACACCTACAAACAGCCTTTCTCCTCCCTCCCCCCCCCCCTCTCTCTCTCTCTCTCACACACACACACACACACACACACACACACACACAGCCTTCCCCCTCCCTCCATCAGATACACCACGGCCAGATCACTACTTCCTGCAAGCTCACAGTGCCACCTACTGGAAAGGCAAAGGCAGGATGAGTTAGCCGCTCGGGAACAAAGCAACTGTGTCAAAGTCAGGTACCAGTCAGCCAGGGAATGCTGCAAAGCAGTGGCTCTACACGAAGCTATCAGCTGCAGTGATGGTGACCACTAGTTTGCAGTAACCTAAATTTCCTCCTCAAAGATGCCTCCAAAGAGAACCTTTACTTCTCTGTATCCCTTAATTCTCCTCCCAGCCTTAACTGCAAATCAACACCCAACAATCCTTCTGAGCTTCCAGTACATTGTTTTAAGTTTCCAGTACATCATGCCCAGAAAAGAGCCTGGGAAATGGGAAATGCGCAACATACATCTTCTGAATGGAAGATAGAAACCGCTTAAGTGAATGGAAGGCCCTCAGACTAGGGACACTTCTCCGTGTGGATGGAGCAGATCTCTTCTGAGAAGTAATCAATCATGAGTCATCTGGGGGAGGGTTAACAAATAACACAGGACAAGTCAAACCAGATTTCTTTTAATCCTCCTTCTCTTTTCTAACTTGGGCCTTACGCCATGTGATAGATACAATGAATTTTTCCGAAGGCTTCTGGGCAGTCATATCTCACGCTGGAGCACTGAACCCACTCTCGGCTTATGCTTTTCCAAATACTTCTGGTATTGCTGGCTTGACTGATTTTCCCAGCAGTCATAAAGACAGCTGAGTGCTATTACCCACTATCACTCTTTAGAAGCGACAATCGATGGATTGTCCTATTTCGAAAGACAGCCTTTCTCACAAACATCCATTGAATGGCTTCTCTTTGCATCACTTGGTTACACCAGGGTCTCTGGTTGCTTTATGGTTTCTGGTGATTTCCTCTATGTATATTCTTTATGAACGCTTGGCTGGGGTCACCAGTTTGTTAAAATTGGATTTCAGTTCAGGATGGGCCTCAGACTTTTCCAATGTAAATTGGGGGGGAGGGGAGAACTAGATAATACAGCAGGCTCCCTATAAGTCTCTGAAATTGGTGTATGTGAGAGAGGGGGAGTGGTTCTAGATTATATTTAATCCCCCTGCCCACAGAGAGTGCCCAAAAATGACTTGGCCTTGTAAAAGGCCAGTGCTGGAACAACCCTTGTCTTCACTCTATCCATCCGTAAGATGCTGCCATGCACACGCTGCTCTGGAAGGAAAATTACTGCAGAAAAGGAAAAGGAACCATGGACTTGCATTGTGTGGTCCAGAGCTGCCTGGAGGACCCGTCTCTCAGATTTCATCTTTGTGAATTATTCAGCGAGTGACATCTAGAGCTGCCACAAAGCAGAGCCGTTCTTCCTAAACCCAGATCACCTGCTGCCTCTGTCAAGCACCCTCATCTTCTCTCCTCCCCTATCTCTCCACCTTTACCAGAAGCTTCCCTTTGTGCCTCTCCTTCCCCCTATCCCAACCCCACCCCCACTGCTGCTGTAACCCTTGCCCAGATGAAGGCTCTCCTCTCTGGGAACACCCCAGGGGCACAGGCCTTCCTAACTGTCTTCTGTTTCATCCTCCAGAGCCCCATGTGCCTGGTCAGGGAGCACCCTCAGGCCTGCCAGGGTGAGATGGCGTGTGCAAAAGAAGAGCTGGACCCACCTGGATGCCCGGAGGGTAGGGATTTGAGCTAAACCCACACCAGAGGAGTTTGGGGGTAAAATTGAGGAGAGGGGTCAGAAAAACATCTGTGAGGGGAGATGATGACTCTCTAAGACATCTGGACTACAGTTGGGGAAGAGGGACCCTGGGGAAGCACAGGGACCAATAGCTCTTGGAAATTAACACTTCCTGTCCTTCCCCCCAGGTAGGCTCTGCTCTGGCTCATCACCTGCTCCTTGTCCCCCTGGAACTTTCCTCTATGGAATGGGTCCCCACAATACCCCTTTCTGCCATCCCTGCCCTCCGGAGTTCTTCAACCCCTGGCATGGTCAGAATGCCTGTTTCCCCTGTGGATCAGAGGCCACTCAGCCAGAGGAGGGCAAGGACACCTGTGTCTGCCGGAGACCTGGGAGAGTGTTCCAGGTATGTCCTCTGGCAGTGGGACCCAGGGGCAGGCTGCATATCCAGGATTGTTTGGGTTTCCAGTCTGGTTTAGTGCAGGTGTAACCTGATCGATGTGCTCAACTATCCAAAGGATGTGGAAGTGAGGCTGTAAGACACAGGGTTTTAAACTTGAATTTCAGATAAAAGCTGGGTAGTGCTTTAGTGTCTCATGGGACACTAAAGAAAGTGTCCCATATACATCTGAAAATCAGATTTAACTGGGTGATCTGTAGGTTTAGCTAGATAGTTCATTGTGAAAGGTCTGGCTGGTACAATCATTTCAGTTAAAAAAGATAGGAGAATTTCAGTAACAGAAGGGTTTACATGCATATTTGCTGCTTACAGGAAAAATTCAGGCTGAAAGACCTTTCCTAGAACATCCCAGTGACCATGTCACACCACCCTGCCTTTGCTCATTTCACTTCTCCCACCCTCTCTTCACAGAGGGTGATGAGTGGTTCTTCACCACCAAGGATTAACCAGACAACCCCAAATATGATTATTCTCACACATTCTTTCTTCCAGCCCAGTGACAGTCAGTGCCCTTGCCTCCCTGGCTATGAAGACATTGGTGAGCCAATGGGCTGTGTCGAAAGAGAATATAAGAACTGTAAGGAAGGGGCCACTTGGAACCAGGAGGGACTATGTTTGACCAAAGAACAATGGAATGACCACTGTGCCCATGAGGTAGGAGAATGCTCATCCATTACACCCTGCCCTCCAACCCATCCATTCTGCCATCCCAAGCCCAATCTAAATTATTCTACTAGACCCTCCCTGGAAATATATGAGGCTGTACTCCACAGTCTGAAGTAGTTCCTCTAGAAAGCTGAAGACTATAGCCCTAAGAAGTCAGAATTGCTGTGCAGGTGTGTCCCACACCAGGTGATGCTCATGGCTATGACCCAAGCCTGGGGCTCTGCTTATGCTGGGGACAGCAATCCAGTGGAATGTGTGGGCCCCTCTGCTCAGAACAGAGACATATCCTACAGCTCAGCTGCATCGAGGGCATCCCACAGATCTCTATCACTGAAGGCAATGGAAGCCAGGTACAGTGTCCTGAAGCCCAAGTGTACATTGAGGCAAAGGGTGACAATGGTCTTCAAAGGTAGACCATGTAGGGTATGACTGCATGGGCCTAGAAGCCACTGTTCACAGTTCACGTCATGTTGCAAGCTATCCTATATACAAGATTCCAAAGCAAGAGAAAAGGCCCATTGGAAGCTTTATTCCTCTCATAAACTCATTAAAGATGCAGCAGTCAGTGTGGTGTGTGTGTCTGTATGTGGGTTAAGGAGGAAATGCATGTCTGGGAGAGCATGATTCAAGGTTGTTTCTGATCAAGGAGTTCTTAAATCTACCATAATACCACTTCCCCCACCTTCCGGCAGTCACACAGGGCTTCCCAAGAGCCTAGGCACTCCCTCACTTCCTCCCAACTATGCCCTTTTTGGTGTCTTCAGGAAAGAGCTAATACTGCCTACCTAAAATCCTCACATCCTTATTTCTAGGACTTCTACCTACTAGACAGGCCTTCCTCGCCACGTGCTGTGGGCCATCCCTGCAACTTTGACCAAGGGAAGAAGTCTGTCCCTCTGTATGTGATCAAAGTGAATGGTAAGACAGCTAAATTGGGGGGAGGGGAGGGTGCCACAGGGATGCCATGGCCCAGGGCTACACACCTGTAAGCCTCATCTTTTTCCTGGCACATGTTCTGCCCTCCAGCAGAAGCAGGGGAGTAGTGGGCAATACCTACCCCCAAAAAGGTCTCCCTAAGAACTACAAATGAACTCTGGTTCCTTCATGGTTTAGAGGGTAGAGCATTGTGACATACAAATCAAGGCTTCATGACTTTAGATTACACCCCTGTAGCAGGAAAGTCTCTCACCCCAGTGTCCACAGAGTCAAAGCTTTCTATCTTTAATCTAGAGCATGGCTTTCAGGGCCTGACCAGACCAGGCCCTGAGCTTCTGCACCTACTGGGCCTGCCTCTCAAGGACACCAAGCATTCAGACCAGAGCCTAGGTGAGTCTCTTAGACGCCCCCATCTTACCCCATAGGCTAACATCCAATCCATGTCCTTTCCCAAGCTGTATCTTGGGGTCATCTGAAAGTAGCTGATGTGCCTCATGCTCAGAATCTTTCTTAGGAACGTTTAAAAAAGACGAGCAGCCCTACCCTTGGTTACCAAGTCTCAACTCAACACACTCTGGAGACATGTCAGGTATCCAGAACCCCATAGTGTGCCTCCAAACCAACGACACGCTGGCCTTCTTGGTAACTCATGAGCATTACCCAGAATATGACCTGTGAGTATCCAGAGTCACTCCCCTACATCAGGAAGGCTATGCATCTGCCAGCAACGTCCAAATGGCAGCGTGTCTCCGTCTCTCCACACCAGGGAACATTTTTACAACACACTGCAGCAGTTTGACTGGGGGCGCTTCCGGGCCCTGGCTGAGGAGTTTCAACTCACTGAGCAAAGTCCTCACCTCTTCCTGCAGCAGTTCCAACTGCCTGGAGTTTACATCTTCCGTCTGAACAGCAACCGGCATCGGAAGATGGTTTGTCTTGGCAGTCTGCTTCATTTGGGACTTCATCCACCATTCCCCCTCTCTTAAAAAAAAAAAAAAAAAAATACTACCTCAAGACTAACCAGATAGATATCCAATGGCACAGAGACCCTATCTGGCATCATCAGACTTATTTCCCATAAGCCTAAGAGCTGATTCGAGGGTCACCAAGGTTCCCATCATAGTAGCCCAACATACGGTGTGTTAGGAGGAGAGCCCTAGGAGGATGGATAGCCAGAAGTGTGTAAGCTGACAGGATTTGGATCTTGACTTATCTCTCACACCCCTCCATCTGATCTGCCCCGCCCACACTTCTTTCATCTTTGCATATAAAAGGCAATCTGCATAGTGACTTATCCTATGCCATTATGCATTGGGGTGCCTTGTCTATGTCACAGGAAGGATTTAGTGTCTCACCCTGTGAGTCAGAGGCCTTCTAAGAGTCCTATGGACTGGGTCCCAGAGCATACAGCCAGCTCCCACCTATATGGAGAGTCATCTGATATAAATGAATTTTCCAGGCCCCAAAGCTTTTCATCTGGGCCAGCTGGTTAATGCTGAATGCCTGGATTGCCTCTCTGACCCCCACTAGTCTCTAGAAAATGGTGGCACAAAAACTGAATAGATTCCTTTCCTCCCAGTACCTCCGTACTCTCCCACCTGGGGGCCGGTGCTTTGCAGATGGGCCCTTTGCCTCTACAACGCCCAGGTATCTTATTCAGACTGGCATTGCCAAGATCCCCAAGCCAGTGAAGGAGCCTCACTGGCCAGGAGTCCTAGGGGAGATGATGCTTATTCTGGGGTTCTGCTTGCTTCTATTGGTAAGTAAAGCTAATGAGTATCACCTGGGTGGCATGTGAACTGACCTTTCCACCCCCTTCCTTCCTATCTTGTTTTTAGCCTTATAATAGTTGCTGAGACTTGGAGGGGAGGAATAATAGAGGCCTAACACTGACTAGGGAAGACTATAGACAAGAAAGAAATGTGACAGAGCTGTGGTAAAGCGTATACATGGGCCCCAAGCCACAAAAAGACAGGTTGACCATTCCTCTGGGAGGTCAGGGTAGACTTTCCAGAAGACCTCTACTACAGGTCTCTGTACTAATAAAGGAGTTGGTAAAACAAGAGAAAGAAGAATGTTTTTCAAAGAAGCATTAGGAAGCAAAGAGGGTGCAGTCAGTCCTCCAAGTGTGTAGATTTCACATCTTACAAATTCAACTACCAACCAAACACATTCAGAGGGAGCTAGAAAGATAGCTTAGTAGGTTACGTGTTTGCCTTGCAAGCATGAAGGCCTGGATTTGATCCCCAGCTCTCATATGAAAGTTGGGCATGGTGGCACATGCTTTTAATCCCAGCTTTGGGGGATCAAAACAGATGTATGGGGGGGGGGTGCTGGCCAGTAAGCCTAGTCAAATCATCATCATCATCATCTCTCTCTCTCTCCTCTCTCTCTCTCTCTCTCTCTCTCTCTCTCTCTCTCTCTCTCTCTCTCACACACACACACACACACACACACACACACACACACACACATAAGGAACTAACTGAATTTATACTGAACAAGTACAGACATTTTCTTGTCATTATTCTCTAAACAACTCAACATGGCAACTGCCTACAGAGTATTTACACCGTATTGTGATATACATAAATATAGGTGAATTGAGGTACATCACATGGTGTGCATGAGTTATAAACAAATAATATATCATTTAATATAAAAGACTTGAGCATCCATGGGAGGTCCTGGAAACAATCCCTATGGATGCTAAAAAATGACAGTATTAGCAATGAAGTTTCAAAGACACGAGATAACAGTCTTTAGCTCTGGGACCAAGGACAAGTCCTGTGACTAGAGCTTAAGCTGCAAGGCCACGGACCAATCCCATGGCTGGAGCTTAGTCTGTAGGCCAAGGATAAGGCTAAGACAATTTATCTTTCTAGATTAATTGTGGCTAAGAAGACTAAGAAATTTAGGCTTTGTCTTCTAGCCAACAGAAGAGGATTTTGACCAAATGAGAAGATCTGAGAAGACTGTAACTTGTGATAAGCAAGAGCTAAGGGTAGGAAGGATAAAGGAGGTGGGGTACAGAGAACAGGGCCTTTCATGGGGTGAAAGCAAAAGAAGTGTCCCCAAGTCACATCCAGGTGAGGAACTCTCCTTTTAACATCCCCAGAAAAGGTACTTCTCAGCTCCCCCTTACCTTCCTGCCACCCCATTGTGTGCCCTGTAGATTCAGTGTAATGGCCTCAGTTGGGCTCGGCAGGCTGCTCCACACCCCATCTTTAGGACTCACCAGCAAAAATATAACCTTGATGTCTACATCTCCTCAAGAACTGGGATAGCATCCATGGAGAGAGGCCATTCACACCCAGATTGTGGGGTTCTCCGAGCTGAAGGGAGTCATGGTAGGTGACAAGCTGGGGTAGACTCCAAGGGCTTAGCCCAAGATCCAACTGACAAGCTTCTGCCTATCTTTCATCTTCCTAGGTTACTCTTTGCTCAGTTCCCATCACTGTTCATTCACTTGTTTGCTCAGAAAACATTTACTGAGTGGTTACTGGAAACAGATGCTGTTAGGTACCAGGAATACGGTCTAGAGTTGGAAACAGACAACTAGAGATAAACTTGTCAAGGGAAAAGTAATATAACCATGTACTGAGAACTCACATGAAGAAATGGGAATGTCGCTCGTGTCTGACATACAAGTCCAAAACCAACCACCTTGGGATCCCTCTATTTTGAAAAGAAATTAGGAAATAGAGATCGGTAAAGGAAATGGATTTATAGGTTTATATCCCAATAGAGAAGCAAAAGAATCTAATTTATAATCACTAGGCCTGTTGTAGTACTACAGTTTATAGCCTTTATGAGGCAAAGGCTAGAAGATACGTAGGTTTTGATGTGAGATGGTTAACTAGGTCCTTTCTTGGAGAGAAGGCTACTTGGCCCCAGGCTGCATCTTCTATCTCTGTACTCAGTAGACTGCCTCTAGGCTTAGCACAGAGGCTTTGCTATATCTTCACAAGTTATGATGGCTCACCACCCAGCGGAACAAGCTGCAAAAGGCATTGTACATTCCACTGCGGTTCCCCCTCCGACAGGTGCCATTTAAAGTGTGATCAGAGGGCCGTGCCTCTAGAACATCACATGCATAAGGATTCTCAGCTGTGGGGAGGGGTAATCTGTGGTCTTCTGATTTCACGAGGCTGAGGGCAGGCAAAGAGTATGCATTTTTGTTAGGTTTCTCAGAAACACTAACGGTGTTTGTACAAGGACCGTGTCTTTGGCAGACAGGTTGAATCTGGACCACTGAGAATCTGTGAGAAGATACCCCGAAGATGTGTATAAATCTGCATTTGGGGAGGCTAATCAGATTTTCCATCCCCCACAGGTGACCCCTGGGAGGATCAGGTAGACCTAGAGTGGTTTGACACAGAGGCCTTCTTTGGGATTCTGCATCGGCAATCTCTGACAGTAACAGCCAAACTCAGCCAAACTAAAGATGAGGTAACCGAAAGCCCCCAAAGGTTCTTCCACTCAAGGCAGAAACAAGTGAGGCTATACATGTACTAGGGAAGAGGGGGGGGCATGAGACACAGATGTAATGATGTCTTGTATATCTAAAATTTGCCTGATAATCAGAAGGCAAGCCACCCACAGATTTAGCCTTGAAGGTCGGGGAGTGGTGTCACACACCTTTAATCCCGGCAAAGTTGAAACAGGAAGTAATAAGGCAGGAGTGTTGCACAAATAAAGGAAACTCAGAGCCAGATCTCAGGGAAAGGCTGAAATATCAAAGAAAGGAAACACCATAGTCAAATTTCACCCAGCTGTCTTCCAGCTTCCTCAGCCTCACTCCTCCTGGCTTCTACTGCCTGCTCTGTCTTTCTATGTCTGCCTTAAATACCCTCTTCACCCAGTTGCTTAACATCCAGGTTAAGATTAAAGGCGTGGGCTACTCCTATTTGGTAGTTAGCCTTGAACTCACAGCAACACAAAAGATCTCTGTCTCTGGAGTTATGGGATTAAAGGCCTGGCA
Organism: Phyllotis vaccarum; assembly: GCA_033318265.1. NCBI lineage: Eukaryota > Metazoa > Chordata > Mammalia > Rodentia > Cricetidae > Phyllotis > Phyllotis vaccarum. The sequence continues at coordinate 80,303,577 of JARWLC010000012.1, forward strand.
CCACCACTGCCTACCTGGGAGCCTGGAACTCCCTTTGTAAACCAAACTGGCCTCAAACTCAGACCTGCTGGGATTAAAGGTGTGGGTCACCACTCCTGGTCTTTCCCTGTGCTGGGATTAAAGATATAAATCACCACTCTCTGATCCTCCTGGATTGACTGTGGGTAGATCTCTCTGATATTTCAGACTGGTTTTTTATTAAATAGGAAACAGATCCCCACACAGAAGGAGGCAGGAACTGACCTCCCTTCTCTCTGCACTTCCCGTCTCTTCCAGCTAAGGACAGAGAGGCATTCAGTCTGAAGATTCATGAGGAATGGCTAGGTGAAAAGTGGTTGTGGCTTGTTTCTCTGTCTGTCTTTCCTCTTCCCAGAATTCTCTTAGTCTGGTTTCCCTGCCTCTACTTCCTGCCTGCCTACTGGCCAATCAGTGTTTTATCAAGCAAATATGAATAACAAATCTTTACACTACACAAGAGCATTATCCCACACACAAGAGTCTTAAGAATCTGGGAGTGAGGGAAGAGAGTAGGGTAGATAGAAGATTTCAGATTAAATTAGGACTGTTAGGAAATTTATAGCCTAAGAGTTAAGGGAGAGAACCTAAAGCCAAATCTGGGGTCCCAGGTTCCCAACCCTGGTCTTCAGTGACAGGCATTGGAAAGAAAGTCAATAAAACCAGGCCAGGAGCCTGGAGAGTAGCTCAGTGACAGAGCATCTTTCTGGCATGTTAGATCCACTAAGTTTGATCTCCAGCTCTGAACAGGGCCTTGAGGGGGAAAACTTTATTCTTGACAGCTTTATTCATTTCTTCCAAGTGTCTTCAGAGGCAGTTCTCTGGAGTCTCTCCAGATATTGGCAGCAGAGGGTGCTCTAAGTCTACAATAAAGAGCTGATGGCTCTAGGATGGCGTTCATGGCTAATTCAATCATCTCTCTCCCAGCTCAAAATCCTCTACCTTAAACTTCTAAATGAAGCAGATTCTCTGCGGCAGCTGTGCAGTGCTCAGCACCTCACCTCGGCCTCCCCTAACCAGCTTCTGCGGGACACCCAGAGAGAGCAACGAGAGGTTAGATTTTGAATTCACACTTTCCCACCCACAACTGTGCCCCCTCACAGTCCCCTGGCTCCTCCCTGAGAACCCTTCCACCCAGCCCACTTCCTTGGCTCCTGTGTTCTCTAGTGCCCCAGCCCTGAGCCCTATGGAGTTCCAAGGGAAGTTGGTACGCCAGCCAAAATGTCTTTGACCCAGGCTGCTGAAGCAGTCGCCCTGGCTGCAGAGGAAGAGTCTAGGCAGAGACGAAGCCTGGCGGGCGAGTATGCAGCGAGCCTCAGTCGCCAGCTGGAGCTCCTTCGCCAAGACCTCTGTGCCAGGCAGGACCAGTGGGCCTCTTTCTGCTCCGCCTTGATGGAAGTTCAGTGGCTACTAAAGACACTTGCAAGCTCTAGCCCAGAGGAGTCCCCCCAACCTGAGCAAAGCCCCGAAGGGTATGTACCTGGTTAACCCAAGTCGGGCTATTACAGAAGGAGATAGTATGACTTCACAGAGTCCCAGAAATTGCCATACTAAAGTGTCCTCTTCACGTCTCTCATTATCTCTGTCTCATCATCTCTGCACTTTGACCAGCATGCTATATCCCATATCTCTGCAGGGTGGCTTCACAGCTGGACACACTGCTGGGCTACTTGTCACAGGTTATGCTGCAAGAAGGCCACCGCTTGAAGGCCTGGGGCTTCCTGGGCACTGGCATAGGGGCAGAGCTGCTCCAGCCAGGTAAGCCCTGCTTGGCCTCATCCGGGGTCTGCGGAAAGCTGCTCTTTGCACTGAAACTAGTCCCTACATTTAGGGTGACAGGCACCACAGAAACTCAAGTTATGGCCTAAGGTACCTGCTGCAGTGAGGGCTGAGGGGATCACAAAGCAATTGAAAACCAGTAAAGTTGGGAGGGGGGTCCTCTTTAATAGCCCCCCCACAAAAGACAGAAGCTCAGAAATAGGGTGGGTGGAGAAATCATTCGAGACAGCTTTGCAGACCATGTGGCAGTTCTTGAAAGTAAAAGCCTTAGATAAATGTCAATTGTAATATGAGGTCTCTGGCCCAGACTTTCCGGCCTCACCTCGTGGCCAGGACCCACAGACCTACAGTCCTATAGTCCCACTAAACCACATAGGTGCTTATATTAATCGTACGCTGAATGGCCTAGGGCCCAGGCATATAACTTGCTAACTCTTTACCCTTAAACTAACCCATGATTCTTATCCTGTTCAGCCACACTGCTCGTACCTTCCCTAGGAGCAACATGGTTATCCTCTGCATCTGCTTCTCTGGTGTCTCTGCTCTGTTCTTCCTGTTCCCAGGGTTTTCCCAGTTTGGTAGCTCCTCCCACACTTCCTGTCTAGCTTCAGCTAATCAGTGTTTTTATTAAACTAGTAGGCGGGACAATTATTTACAATGTAACATAATCCCACTACAGTGAATAGGCAGGTTTGGAAAGTGGTGGGTTTGCTGGGGAAAGATATCCCTAGATCAATTTAAAGCATACTGAGTTCTCAAAGTTCCCAACCCCAACTCACTACCCATAACCCTTTCCCCGAAGGACCTCCAGCCAGCCTGCAATCTAAGGATATTGCAATGGTGCATTCCAATGGCAAAGAAAAAACCAAGGCCTTTGTCCCAGGAAACATCATCCTTGTGGGACTGGGGTGAAGTTCTTGCTAAATTCTTTATGTTACCATTAAGACCCCCAGCCTTCCCTCATCACCTCAAGAGAGGCCAGTTGGGTGCCTTTGCTTTCCTGCAGCCTCAGATGATCCTCAAAGGGGTGCTGATGACATCATTGTGAATCCTGTCACCAAGGTGATGGTTCCTGGACCCAACTGTATGATGCTCCCAACCAGTGGCCACATAGAGCCCATACCCTCTGGCTACTTTATCCACCCTGACACTGGGCGTGTGCTGCCTGAGGCTGGACATCTAGGATACGATCTGCTGAACAAAACCCTGATACCCATTGCTGACTCTAATGCTGGTAACACTCTGACTCACTAACTAGCCCCAACCTTACTTTGGGCTTCAGAGATGGGGCAGAGCTCCCTGAGGACTTCAAGAATGAACACCCCACCGCACAGGCAGCAGGGATCTGTCCTGGGACCCCTGTCCCAATGACCAGCAAACTAGTAAACACCTCCTCACTCCTTACCTTATTATTTCCACTGGATTTGGGTGACACTTGGGGGGCAGAGGCAGGCAGACCTCTTGTAAGTTTGAGGCCAGCCAGGACTACACAGAGAGACTCTGTTGAAAAGAAAGACAGAGAGCTGTTGAACAAATGAGAACTGTGTCCATAGCTTTCTTTCCTGATCTATAGAATGGGTGGGGGGAGGGTAAGGGGGAGGCAGGAGAGGAGGCTGACAAACAGATAGGTACCAACAGTTCACTGTCTCCCTAACCAGGTGGTGTCCGAACATCAGCGGTTACTGTTCTCCCCTTTGTGCCCTACCCAGTGAGTCCTGTCACAGGCTGCCCTCCAGCCACTCACCTGCCCATCCTACAGCCAAGAAGAGCATCACAGCTGGGGGCTCTCATGTCTGACCCCATCACAGGCATTGAGGTGCCTGTGCTCGCTGTGACTCTGCACCCCCAAACAAGACAGTGGCTCACTCTCGGAGGGACATACTGCAATCCTCTCACCAAGATGTTGGCCCCTTTGGAGTTGGGGGGCCCTATGAAGGACCCAGTCACAGGAGGCATTGTGCCAATCCTAGACGTTGGGCTGGATGAACACACAGGTCTGGCAACCTTCGGTGTCTCTCACCCTGTTGTCCTGGTCTGGCCTGGCTGCCTAATTTCTCCCTGCCTCCTACTTTCTTCACACTTCGGTCAGGCTGGAAACTCCATCCCATCCTCTTTCCTCTCTGACTCTGCCCCCAACCTTCCCTCTCTCTTTGAGTTTCCCTCTCCCCTTACCCATCTCTAATACAGCATCCCCAAGGTGATTTTATAGTAGAAGGAAACCCAAGAGGGCAGGCACTTCCTCCAGCCAGAAACACGTACTCTGCTTAATCTTGCCTTTGGTACTGCCCTGGCTCTGCTGCAGCTCACTTTTTCCCTGTCTTCCTTCTCTCCTAAACCTTTCTTTGCAAGTTTATACTACCAAGAGGTTCTTTCCTATCTAACTGTCTAAGTGTCTTCTTTCCAGGTCAGGTGTTTGCAGTGGGAGGGCTGCGAGATGCCACAGGGAGCCTCTTGCTGCCTGGTGACAGCTTTGTGGAGCCCCTGAGTGGGAAGACACTCCGGCTCCTGGGAGCTTCCCAACAGTCAGGCCAGATATTACCCCACTCGGGAGGGTCCCAGGCCCTGCTGGATGTCAATGTCTTGGTGGCCCAGAGGCAAGTGATTATGATGCTCCAGCAGTATCAAGACACTCCAGGGTCTAGGGCACGGGGACTTCTGGAGTCTGCCATAAGGGACATGGGACAAGCACTGGCTTTGAGTCTGCACCACATCTTCCAGCAGACTCAGAGACTGGAGAGACAGTTGCAGGCAGCACGTGACATTGAAGCCACTGGTGGCATTATAGGTATGTGCTGTTTGGGGCCCTGGATTCCCAGTTCCAGCATGGCTGCATGTTTCAGTTCCTGTCAGTTCAGCTCAGAACAGAACCTCAGCTCCACTGGCCTTCCACATGTGCAACCAACATGATCAGAACTTTGTGTCCAAACTGAGTGGCTTTAGGCTGCATTCCTTTTCTGTTCTCTTAATTCCAGTGAGTCTTGTACTTTGCTAATAAAATGCACAACCTTGTTGTCTTATAATGTTAACAGGCACACAGCCAGCACGACACTCATTTTATGTGGGGATTTTAAAGTTCAATGGCTTGAGTGTCTTACCCAGCAAGGGTTGTCCAACTAGTTAGCAACAGAGGCAGGCCCAAGGCCAGAAGCCCCTAAGCCCCACCCCCTCTTCACTATTATTCCTGTCTTCCATTCCCACCTATTACTGTTCTGCCTCTTTCCTATATCCCTTATATGAAAAAATAAAATTTAAAAATCAGGAAGAGGAAGTAAGAGTGGCCATCTTCCTCATGCTTATCCCATATCTCAGTCTTTCTAGAAGTTTTCATCTGCCCATGTTGAAAAAAAAAATACCTGGGTTTTATTTAGGCTTGGGGTTAGAATTGACTGAACTTTGAAGACCCATCACTGCCTCTGTTTATTCACCTTTAAAATAAGGATCAAAATTGCCATTCTTCTCAGATTTAGTTAAGGGCCAAATAAAATATAATTTGCATGGAGTTCTCAGCTCAAATTCTGACATACACAGCAGGTAGGTACTCAGGAAAATGAGTTCCCATCTCATCCCATTCCACTTCTCAGTGTGGCCCTGAAATCTTTCTCAGCTTCCCAAAACATCCAAACATCCGATGCCATTCAGGCTATGCTAATATCCTCACATCTTCCCTTCTGAACTCAAAAGCATCTTAGGCCCAAGGGTAATGCAGGCAATGTTTGTATAGCAATCTCCCTGGCCAGGGATGAGGCACTTGGAGTCTGGGAAACCTCAGGTGGCCTTGCCTACCCCACCCCAACTCCTCTTCTCCCTATATTAGGAACAATGTGCTTCCCTGGGACAGAGCTCTGGGTCCCAGCCCTCTATGGAATGGAGATTCCAGACCCTGAAGGCTCTGGGCTCATGGTACCCATCCTGGGCATGCAGCAAGGTGGAGATTCTGGCAATACCACACCCCTGGCAGGCACAATGGAGGATGCTCTTGGTAAAGGTGAATGACAACTTAGAATCCCTGAAGCTCCAGAAGATCAAGAATGTGGCTTAGTCCCCATGGAAAAAGCCTTGCAAAGCTCAGGATAGGTGGCCCTGACCCATGGACACATAGCTAGAATTCTGATAACTCTGCTAAAATTTTTGAGATCTCAGATAAGATGCCAAGGATCTCATAAGGACAGGCCTATAGATCATGGATCTTCCCTGAAAGATCTGGGTATTTTCAAAGATAAGTACTAGAGAAACTATCCACCCACATACAGCTGAAGTGGGTAGCTAGACTCTGAAAAAGATAAAAGGGGACTTTGAGGCTCATACACTTTCTTCCTCCATCTCTGGTTACTAAAGTCAATGGTGACTTTCATTTCCTACAGGTCTTGTCCCAATCTCCATTGGGGCTCAAGCCATAGATCCCTTAACTGGGGAGCATGGTCCTGTCATTGGTGCACAAATGGACCCCTCTGCTAGAGTGGTGGTGCCTGTGGTACAGGTGCTGGAGGCCTTGCCACGTGGAGTGAGGGACCCGAATCTGGTATGTACAGTGGGCTCATTCAGCAAACACATATTGAGAGCCCTCCAGGTTCCAGGCAATGAGTGTGAGGTGGAGATACAAGGCAATGGGCTTCTATCCCAAGGGAAGTGGTTCATGCCCTGATTAGATGTGATTAAGATCTTAAGGGGGCTCAGAGGAGGGGCACTGTAACCATGGAGAGGAGAATTCCAGGAACTTACCAAAAGAGATAATGCTGGGGGTGAAGCTCGAAGATGAAGGCAGAGGAAGCCACTCCATCCTCACAACAGCAAAGATTCCAAGTGTGAGGCCACAAATGCTCCATTAGAGGAAGCAGTGATGCCAATGGGGAGGGCAGGAAATAAATGGCAGGCAACCTGTGTGCTTAGAGGCTAAGAAGTAGACTGGGAAAGGTATGTGCAGCCAATGAAGAGTCTAAGCACATATGTAATGTGCTAAGGTAATTTTAAAACCTTTAAATTTGAAAAATATGGAATAGCAGAAAGTTATTTATAAACCCACTACACTTTAAAATTATGTAAGTGAAGAAGCAAACAACCCTTTCCCCAACACCCTCTGTACCCTCTGTACCCTCTGTACCGGCCAACACCCCTACAGAGACCTCAGTCACAACTGGCCTTGCTTCTGGCCTCACCCACCAAACGTAGCCACCATTAACAGGTCATCACACCTCCTTCCAGACTTTTTATGTTTATGTATAGCCAGCATTCTAGAAATTTCCCTCTGGCAGCTGTGCAAAGGATGGATGGAATAGAGCCAGGCCAGATCAGGAAACCTTGTCAGGAGGTTGCTGCAGTAATTCAGTTCTTGGCAGATCTCCATCAAAGTAAAAATAATTTAGTGTCTTACCATACATGCTGAGTCTAGCTATAATTTCAGACACAAAAATGAATATGTGTTAGGAGCTTCTTGATTAAAAAAAAAAAAAAAAAAAACAGGGCATTTAAATTTGAGTCCTGGGACCTCCATGTCCCACATCAATACGAGGGCACCACATTGGGGGCTGGAGTGGTACTCTCCTCTGCCATCACTTCCCTGTTTCCCTTTGCTTTCCCAAGACAAATGCTGGAGTAGGAGGCACAGGGACTCTGTAAAGACTAGGGAGCTGGAAAGGGTATGGTGTTGTTCCCTATCTCCAACCAAGTCAACCGCCTCACCAAGTCAGGCATGGATGGTCAGGACATCCCAAGAAGCTGTGAGGTCTATAACTAAGTCACGGGCTGTGGAGGTTCAGAAAAGCCTAAACAGTCGGAACACTGCAGCAGATCCTCTTGGAGCGGGAGCTGAGGGTCCGTCAGCAGTACTGGCAGCTTCAGGAGCAGGAGGAGCAACAGCTGGCAGAACACCTGTGGTACCTGAGCCGGGAGCTCCTCCTCCACCCAGGCCATGGAGCCAGGCAGCAGGTGAGACGTGAAGGGCTTCTACTCTGTTACTGGGGTTTTTTAAACTCTTCTCTTTGGGGGGCTACCACCCAGCTCCCAAATGATCACAGGGAGATTTATTCTTTCTTACAAATGCTCAGCCTTAGCTTGGCTTGTTTCTAGCCAGCTTTTCTTAAATTATCCCATCTACATTTTGCCTCTGGACTTTTACCTTTCTCTGTTTCTGTACATCTTTTATTTCCTTCTTATTCCATGTCTGGTTTGTGGCTGTGTGGCTGTGTGGCTATGTGGCTGTGTGGCTGTGTGGCTGTATGGCTGGGTGGCTGGTTGGCTGTGTGGCTGGGTGGCTATGTGGCTGGGTGGCTATGTGGCTGGGTGACTGTGTGGCTGTGTGTCTGGGTGGCTTGGTGGTTTGGTGGCTGGGTGGCTGGGTGGCTATGTGGCTGTGTGGCTGAGTGGCTTGGTGGCTGGGTGGCTGGCCCCTGGCATTCTTCTCTCCTCCTTTTCTCCTCTCCTCTTTTTCTCCCTCTACTTATTCTATCTGCCAGCTCCACCTCTCCCTCTCCTGCCCAGCTATTGGTCATTCTGCTCTTTATTAGACCAATCAGGTGTTTTAGAGAAGCAAAGTAGCACAGCTTCACAGAGTTAATCAAATGCAACAGAGAGGAATGTAGCACACATTTGCATCATTAAACAAATGTTCCGCAGTATAAACAACTACAACACATCTCCAACAACTCCATTCATCTGCCAACACCATACAAGCTCTTCTTTTAAGTCTAGGGCCCATGTTTTTCCATTGGTCAGAAAAATGGAATCCATCTCAGGACAGATCAGTCTCTATCTTTGTTACTTTTATATTGCTGTGACAAGATTCCATGGCCAAGGCAACTTATAAAAGAAATTACTTAATTTGGCCTATGGTTTCAGAGGGTCAGAGTCCACTATGGAGGGGCAGAAGAACAGATAGGAGTCATGTCTCCATCTGCAAGTAGAAGACATTGAGAAGCACACTAAAAATGGCATAAGTCTTTTGCAACCCCAAAGCCCCATGACACACCTCTTCCAATAAGGCCACACCTCCTAATCCTTCCCAAATAATTCTGCCAACTGGAGACTAAGTATTCAAGCATGTATGTTTATGAGAGTTATTCTTGTTCAAACCACCACAGTCCACAAACTCACTGACACCCTTAAGTCCCTCAGCTGTATGAAGGTAGAAAGGAGGTTGACATGAGATGGCCAGGCTTAAAGCCCCACCTTCCCTCCATGGCTCAGCCCCTTGTATTTTCTGTCCAATGTAGCTGAGGGCTGCTGAGGAAGCCTGTGCAGCCCTAGAGGCCTGCTGCTTACAAGAGACAGAACGTCGAGCCAGAGACCTGAGCGTGTTCAGCAGCCCAGAATGGTGCTTGCTTTCTCAAGGTGGGTAACAGGTCCTCCTAGTGGTACCTGAATCCACCACTGCCAGGGAACAAAGAAGCCCCTCCACCACCTGAATATGTGTGTATCCCTCACTGACTATGACCGGCCCTGGCTCATACCCCAGCAGGTTCACTGGCTCCAGTCAACTGTTATCTTTTCTTACTGTGCTGGTAGCTGAGGATTTGTGGACTTTCTCTTTGACCTTTGCAGCAGACAAGAAAGAGCGGGAGGAGGAGGAAGAAGTGCTGCTGAGCATGCGGAAGGTCCTGCACAGTTTAGGGAAAGCAGCTGAAAAGCTCAGGAAAGAGTCCATCCGGCTACAGGGCCAGGAGAAAGAGGCATGCCTACAGCAGAGTAAGGATCAGAGCCCACAGGTCTGGAATCGGCACACAAAGGTGAGGCCCGAGACTGGCAATGGGGACTCTATGGATAAGGACATTCACTATCATCATAAGCCCCATATAATATTCATGGGCTGCTGGGGTCCACAGATCACAGGATAGTCAAAGAGAAGCAGGAAGAAAGAGTAAGGAAATCCATTTAAATTTGTCATTATGCTTCCTGCGTTCTAGGTGGTACAGCATCTTTCTGATGAGTTTCAAGAGGTGGTGAGGGCCAGACAGGACTTCCTTGGTAGGGCTCTGGGAAAACTTCAGTACCATCGGGAGCTCAGCCGCATCCAGCTCTCACATATGCAGGTACTGACCTTCCAGACTTCGCCAAAAAGATCCAAGTTTCCATCTTCGATAGAAGCTTCACAGAGAAACTCCCAGAACAGAGGTCCAAGAATGGAATCCGGTTCTTCTTTTTGTCCTAGATCTCTACCTCAGGGACCCCTGTGTGTCTGGAGAATTACCCTGGAGACAGATTCTATGGAACAGTCACTCCTCGTCTCAGGAACCAGGATGCTCTCTGCCCCCTGTTGATCCCTTTCCTGAAAGACATCACTGCTATGCTCATAGAAGATCAAGGTCATTATCTAGGGCTGGGAGATCAGAGGCCAGGAGCAGGTAAGACTGGTCACTTGCCCACCTTCCAGTTTTGACAACCCTCATCATGCTTCGATACTCCCAATACCGCAATACGGGCTTCCAGGACCATGGCATCAAGCTACAATGGGCTGTTTAGGAAGAACACAGAGGAACATGATAGATTAGTTATCTATTGCTGCATAATAAACTACCCCAACATCTCAGAGCTTCTTAGCTTTTAGTTTCTGTGGGTCAAGAATCTGGGTAAGGTTTACCTGGTGTCTCTGGCTCAGGGTCTCATGCAGGCTGCGATCTGGGTGGTAGCCAAGGCTGTAACCTCTCAGGGCTTGACCCGGAGAGGTTTACTTCCACACTCATTCTTGAGGTTACTGGCAAATCTTCAGCTTTCACTGGCTGTTAACAAAAAATATCAATATCTGACCATAAAGAATTGACACACAGCCTGCTGTCTCCCTCAGAGCTAGTAAGCAGGACAGCAGCAGGATAGGAGGCTTTAATAATATCCTTGTGCGTCAATCTCAGAAGTGAGCCCATTACTTGCCCTATTTCATTCTGCTGAAATGAATCACTAAATCCAACCCACACTCAAGGGGAGGAGCTCATATAATAGCTGACACATTGTGAGAGCTCACTGAGGCCATCTTAGAGGCTGCCTGTCATCCATATTTGCAGAGAGAGAGGGGGGGAGGGGAAAAGAAGGAGGAGACAAAAGCTAGTTAGCTGGCTAGCGGTACTGGAAATTAACCTAGGGGCTCACACATTTTAGGCAAGCAACCTACCATTGAACTACATCTCTAGCCTGTGGTTTTTTTCCCCCGTCTTTTATTTTACACAAAGTTTTACTAAATTATGCAGTCCAGTCTCAAGTTCACTCTGTAGCCCAGGCAGGCCCTGAACTTGTAATCCACATGTCTCTACCTTCCAAGAGGCAGCAATTATAGGCCTGAATGACCAAGCCTGGCTCTTAGGCCCTTCTTCCACTTTGGCTACATTACTATACTTTTACTTGCTCACTCATATTCAGACACAGACAAAGTTGACAATATCTGGGCCACACCGTTATTCTTCATGATAAAGAAAATAGATATACCTAGTCCCAAGCCCAGGAAAATAGCCGAAAACTACAAAGACAAATGCATCACAGACCAGGTAACCTCTTTTCACTCAAAAAGGTAGATGATGACATAACCTCCAAGTCCCACAACTGAGAACCCAAAGAATGCTGGACCCTGTCTTACCAGGTGTTTTCCCCTTGCTTCCATCCCTACTAAGACTCCCAAGGGAATTTTTCATCAGGCAAGAAGCAATGTGTCATTGCCCTATAATCTAGTCCATTCTTAGGAGAAAGTGCCTAATGGCATTCAACCTTCCACTCAAATGTGTAGTCTGAAATTTCTTTTCAGTCTAGCCTAGCCCCAAGGTCTGGACCTACCCACAGCCACTTGGTCCCAAATAATCAATCACACAAAGGCTTGTATTAATTGCAATCTGATTGGTCTGTGGCTCAGGCTTATTACTTACTGACTCTTATACTTTAAGTTAACCCATATTTCTATTCAACATGTATTGAGTGCTTGCTGTATGCCGGACAGTATTATGAGTATAGCACATCTAATGAGCCAAACAACTTGAGATCTATACTCCTGAGGAAATACTGCCATCTTTCCTGTGCCTCCTTCTAGGTCCTCTGTTCCTGTTGACTGGGACTCATTTTTTCCAGGTATATGCCTAGAGAGGCCTGAAGCATAGGCTTCACTGGAGGGTAGACAAATTATGGACAGATGGATGGATGGATAAATGAATGGATAGACGGATGATGGATATAAACATTTTCTTAAATTGAATTGTCATGTTATTGTTAATATGTCATTATCACATAAAACAAATCAGTGAAATTATTACTTATTTGTCCTGATTTCTGCAGGCCCAGAAAACACTTTGCAGAATCTCCTGAAGACTCAGACAATGCAGGGAGAGGTGGTAACTGTACAAGCCATTCAGCTTTCTGCCTGGGAGTTTGTAGTTTACCAGTATGGTCTCTCTGTGCTGGACCACCTCATCCCTCAGCTGCAGGTACACCTGTTTCTGGCATTCTGTAAAGCAGCAATCTCCCACTGTGATAGTCAAGGTGGTCAGAAGAGAATTCTCTCTAGGAAGAAGTTCCTGAAATAGTGAATTGCTTCCCTCAGGGCAGCTGAGGAGAGATAAGACAACAGTCTCAATCAAGCATCTTGAATGATAGTAATCACCATGTGCAGAAATGAATCAAACATTGTCTAGATGCCAGAAAGCGCTGATAATTTTCATGAGGCAACTTACTTAATTGTTTCACAACCCCATGACACGACCCGGATGCAATTAACTTTCCCATTTTCAAATTAAGAAAGATAAAGAGTGGTTGAGTCAACTTACCCCTGGTCATAACCAGGAAGGTAGGGTGAGGGTTGGAATCCAAGCTCCAGGTCTAACTGTCAGTCTAGGAGAAGTAGAGGGCTGAAATGATTGGTTTTTACCAATCACGAGTGGTATAAATATAATAATACACAGCTAAAAAGTTCAGATTCCTGTACTGTATTCTGATTCTACTTTTTCTGAGTGTACTTATAATTTAAAGGAATGTTCCAGTACACTTTTCCCACTGTGCTTAATGACATGTATGCACTAAGGACAACCTTTTAGCAAAGGGTGACTTTGGGTTTTGTTTGCCACACTCTTTACAGGCTCCAGAAACCACCCTACAGATTGCCTCTCGTCTGCCTGCCATGAAACTCTCAGGAAATGCCTTCAAAGGTTCCTTCTTCTATCAGGTGATGTAAATTTATCCCTAGATAGGGGCTCTTGGATCCTGCAATTTGATCAGGACACATAGAAACAAAAGGAACAAATTTTATAAAACATTTTTCTCCCTCAAGCCCTAATGAATTCTATTCTCCTTTGAGGTGGAAGGGAGCCATTTAAACCAAAACATAATAACTGTCACTGAGAAAGAGCTTTTTTTAATCAGCAAAGTAAAATGCCCTGGCTGGTGCCCAGAGAAACATAATGGCTTCATGCCCATTAGTGGATCTATGCCATTGTACATCTGGTCTTGCCAAACTGGTATTTCCCATAAGATTCATGGGCCCAGCTTCAGGGTATCCTGTACAATCATACCTTCCTACGGAAATGCTTCTATATCTTTCTGGCCTTGGTAGTTCTTCAAGTCTATGTAGACTGGAAGTCCCCTCCTGGTAACTTCAAACTGATGTTTAAGCATGGAAGACATTCCATACATAAACTATTCTCAGGAGAAACAGCAAGTCAGTATGACCAAGAAACAGTTTAAACCTGGTTAGTTGTGGATTACTAGGGGTTTAAATAGGAACTCCCAAGATAAATAAATGTTTATACAGGGTACCCTTGAAGCATTATTTCATTTGACCTTCAAAGAAACTGTGAACTCAGCAAGAATTTAGTTTCATTTTAGTAATGGAGGGAGAGGCAGGACTGTCACAGGAAAGATATCAGGCCTTTAGTTAGGTACCTTACACGTGTTACATTGTTTTCTATTTCAGCAGCCCTCCAGGACAGGAACTCTCTGCCTCCACATTGTAACCGGATAGGGAAGGCACAGAGACATTATATAGTATAGTCCAAGTGTTAGCAAGAGCTATGAGTCTAGTTGTGGTGTACCTCCTCCTCCTAACCCACAGCTAGTTCAAGGTACAGCTCTCAGACCAATTCCAAACATCTTAAGCTTTTCCATGCAAATCTATTGCCTCCTAGGAGAATAGATGGGGCTGTTTTCTCACATGTGCTATCTATACCTGGTTACAATAAAAACTAAAGGACAAAGCCTAAGACCCACTAGGCCATTATTCTTGAACTGTGGTCTTTGGACTGACTGCATCAACTATCTAAGAGCTTGATGAAAATGTAAATGACTGGCCTCACAGCCCACAGAACCAGAAGTTCTAGGATGGGCTCTGACAAGTAATACCACCTTTCTTGCAATTCCCATTCAACCCGAAGCTGGAAAAGGACTGCTTAGGGAAAACATTGGTTGGGTAGCCCTAAGGGACAGATGAGTCACCTGGTTCTGTATTTCTAATAGTCTGTCTTCTGTAAATAGAAGTGCTCTGAAAAAATTAAGAGATGGGCCATTGAGATGGCGCAGTGGGTAAAGGTGCTGCCCACCAAGCCAGTCAACCTGAGTTTGATCCACAGAAGGGAACCGACTCCCTGAAGTTGTGATCTTCATATTCTTGAACGTGCACATCACACACACACACACACACACACACACAGTGGGGAGGAGAGGAATAAATAAGTGTAAACAAGTTAAAAATGGGGAGAAAGTGGGCAAAATTCTTTCAATATTGAATTAAAACAAATTGTCTTCATCTCTGAAGTTAGCTTTCAGTAAATCTTAGTTAAGCCCAAGAAGTCTTATTTTAGGTGACCTGAGAAATGTGAAAACGGTCATGAGGTTGACATGTCTGTGCTCGGGGCATCTTTTCCACGCAGAGCACTGAAGGCATCCTGTTTGTTGGAAGAGAGTGTTTGGCATCTGTGGGAGGTTCTGTTCTTCTGTTGATCCACTGCCTGGCCCATATCACTACTGGGGACTTCAACCAGGACTCCAACCCCAGATTTCTGGGGTCGTTTTATGAGGTAGTTATGACATATACATATAGAGAACTTCTCTTTCTCTATGACTCAGACCTCATTCTCCAGGATAATAAGTGCTGGAAGGTTTGTAATATTTGGAGTCTATTATAGTCCTGTTTGTGGCCTGACCGACCGGAAAGGGCTGTTTCTGGTCAAACTTCCTATAATAGCATATGGCGGAATGCATGCTCTCCTGGAGTTCAGACTGACTCTGAGAACCTCAGCTGAGGTAACACTACCGATGCATAAGCTCACCAGAATTGCTGAGGAGAGGCCAGTTGAATTTGGTCTCAAGCCCCATTTTCCTTTCAACCATTATTTGAAAGCTTTAATAGCAATTACTCCAAAGTCACATTGATCTATCCTTTCTTTTCCTTAACCAGGGGCTGAAAGCCTTCTTCAAAGAAGCATTCTCTACTACACTGCAGATGTCAGCAATTTCCTGGGACAGTAGGTTTGACCAGAGCCTAAGTGCTGTTCTGCTGAGAGAGCAGTCCATCTCTGAAAAAGAACGAGATCTCCTCTCTAAACTCTTTGACAGGAAACGTGAGTCTTGCTTGGCGACACAGTCACCAGAAGAGGTAACTAAATTTATCTCATATGTCACATGGTCTTAGTTAAAAATCAACTCCTTCACAAAGAAAGGGCTTTGGTTTGTGGCCCGTTCAGACAGTTCGAGCACTTCCTTGAGCTGTCACTTCCTATTATCAATAAACATCAGGAGTCTATTGTAACCTCATTGTGACTCAGAGACTAAGTCCAAGTGACCGAATGATCCCACATTTAACCAAACATAATGCGCTGTTTTCTATGCAAACTTGACCACAGTCTTAACAATATGCCATTATCATAATATTTATAAAAATGGTATCTCATCATCCTTTTAAGAAATATAATAAAAGATCTTAGAGGTACAAGATCGCTAAATAGAGGCTCCAAGCATTCAACTCCTCCTCCACAAAGAAGCACAGAAGGAGGTTTCTACGTTGCCTTTTATGGTGAGTAGAACAGTGAAGCAACAGAGAAACTGAGGACTTGAGACAATAGCTAACAAGAGAAACAGAGTATCTCAGGCACCTGCCACTCTGGCTCACAGAGTGGGGAGACCCACCAACTCTATCAGTGCTGATGCTGGCAACCAGCAGGCCACTTAGACAAGGAACCTAAAATGTGCATAGTAGCCTTACTTTGGACACACTTTAGAAAGCCCTTTCTGTTGCTATCATATACACCATGACCAAAAAATCTTAGGAAAAGAAAAAGTTTATTTGGCCTGCGTTTACAGTCCATTGTCGGGAAAACTAAGGCAGGAACTGAAGCAGATTGGAAATGGAGTGACACTGCTCGCTTGCTTTCAGGCTCACATCCACCTACCTTTCTTATGCATTCCAAGTTCTACCTGCCCAGGAATGGCATGGCCCAAGGTGGACTGGGTACTCCTATATTGGTTAGTGGTCAAGAACATGTCTCACAGACATGCTCATAGGAACCATCTCATGAAATCAATTCCCTCTTCTCGGCTGTGCCAAGCTGATAACCAAAAGTAACCATCATGAGTTCACATCTTGTCGACTTGGGCACATACATCTAATGCTATGAAACTATAACAGCTCCTTTCTTGTTTGCCCTCCAAATCTCATGCTCATAAACATCAAATACAGTACAACTTTAAAAGACCTCACAGTCTAACGTTTTTTTCAATACTTTAAGGGCCTCAGATCTCTTTAAAAACCCAGAGTCTTTCGACTATGGGATCCAAAATAAGTTACATTCTTATTTCAAGAGGAAAGAATCAGTTAAATTAAAATTAAAATCGGATCAAAGTTGATTGGTTGATGCTCTGGACTGTAGGGGGCAGTGTTTTAACAAAGGGAAATGGATCATCAATGCAGACCACATCAGTACACTCAACATCTAAGGCCAAAGATATGGCCAGCTACAGGTGGACATGTGCCAGTGCAGGACTGAAACCAGGCATCTCCTACCCCTTTCCATTGCACTGAACTCAGGATTCTGTTCCTGTTAAGCAGAGAAGCAATACTGTGGTTCACACTGATGGCCTTCCCACCTTAGAGGGAGTGTGCTGAGGAGGCTTGTGGTGACATATTGTATATCTAATAAAGTTTGCCTGAAAATTAGAGGACAGAGCCACCCACAGAGTTAGCCATAGAGGTCAGGGAGTGGTCACCCACACCTTTAATCCCAGCACTCAGAGGCAGGGGCAGAGGTCCATCTGAATCTCTGTGAGTTCAAAGCCAAACAGAACCAAACAGTGGTGGCCCTCACCTTTAATTCTAGCGCTGGAAAGGTTGAACGAGGGAGTGAGATAGCTGGGTGGAGAAAGAAATATAAGGCAGGAGGAGGAGTTGAGCTCTTCGTCTGCACCCTACCCCCGTCCCTTTTGGCTGAGGACTCAGGCATTGAGTCTGAGGATTCCTGAGGAGTTGGCTGGGTGAGAAGTGGCTGTGGGCTTGTTTCTCTGTCTCTCTGATCTTTCAGTTTTCCCCCACTATCTGGCTCTGGGTTTTTATAATAAGACCAAGTAGAATTCATGAAGTACGGACTTAATCAGCTCACTAGCTCTGTCTGTCGCCCTACCCACAGGCACCCATTAGAGCTGTAAGAGAAGGGTAGAGCAGGCAAGTACAGCTCAGCTCCAGCTACATTCGTTTCCAACAGCAAACAAAGACAAAACAGAGCCTAAAAGAAATTTCCTTGGTACCAGCCATAGTCTCATTGCCAAGAATGCATTGATGCGGGCATGCAGCACTGCCAACAGAAAGGAGCATCATAGTTCCTGCTGCCACTTTATAGAGTTCCCACTGTTGACCTACTCTTACATCTTGTCTGACCACACACTGCTGTCAGAACAGAGAATGAACACCACAGAAGACGAATGCCACCATTATTGCCTCTCCTCATGTATGGTCTGAGCCAGCATCACTGACTATTCCAAGGATAAGGTACTTCAGACCCTACCACTGCTTAGACCACAAGTGCTAGATAGAGACCCTCATAAGTAGTAGAGCTAGCTACAGTAGTGCCTACAGAGACTCCAATCATCCAACAGGGCCACTGCTCCCATTGTAGTAGTAACTATACAGTGGGCTTCCACACCCAGTGAGCAAACCATCCACTGCTATCTACACCATAGGTCCCCACATCACAAGTATTCACTCTTGCACAGCCCGCAGAGGTCATAGACAGGTCTCTTTGACTCTACCATGGATCTGTATTATGTGATGTCGTTAAGCATAGTCAAAGATGTTACAGAGAAACTACACTGCAGATCTGTTGCATTAGACCCCAGGCTAGGCAGGATATCATTGCAACAAAAGAATGTGGCTGAGACTACTCCCTTCATGGTACATAGGAAGACGAAGAACAGGAAAGGACCAGGGCCCAGGTATACCTCTCAAAGGCATGCTTCCAGAGACTCACTTCCTCCAAGCCCTAGGCTTCCACAATCCCATCAGCTCCCAGTCTATTGGAAATTTGAATCTATCCCTGGATTAAACTACTTGGTTTTGGTCAAAACATTGTGTTGTTCCTCTCTAGAACTGCCCAAACAGACATACCCAGAGTGGTACTTTACTGGTGACTTTGACACCTCCCGATGTAATCAAGTTGGCCACAGAATTCTGTCATAACCCGGCTTCTGTAGACCAGAGAGCAGTCAGTTCTCTGTCCTTTTTTCACACCAGCATTTGTGCATATGTCTCTTCCTCTTCTTCGGCAGGCTTTCTACACCCAACTCCCAGGATACTGTCTTCCTCTGATTTTCTCCAACACTTCTGGTTGTTCCTTGCTGGTCTCTTTTCTTCTTTCTGACCTCTCAGAATCAGAGAACCATAATTTAGTCCTGTGGCTATATTTACTTCCTAACTCTCTATCTCTCCTCATATATCAAATTGCTTAGTAATTATATCTACCTACACGGCTGCAAAGTATCACTAAACAAGTCCAGGGTCCAGTTTTTTTCTTTCCAAATGAGGTCTACCAAAAAGCATATATCTTAGTTGATGAAAACTAATTTTCAGGCCAAAGCTTTCACCAAAGCCTCCTTTTGTGTTTACACTCCACAGTCTACTCTTGGGAAAGTCCTGTTTTTCCACCTTCAAAACATGCAGAATCTGACCATTGTTCAGTGAATGGTACTACTGCCACTTAGAGCCAGCCACCGCCACCTTTTGTCTGGATTTCTTGATTGTCTGGATGTCTTGGTACCAACCGGCCTCCCCAAGACTGTCCTTACCTCTTTCCAGTCTATTCTCATCACAGAAAAGTGTGACCTTTTAGAAAAAAAGTCAGATATTCTCAAAATCATTTTGCACTTTCCATTTCATTTGAAATAAATGGGTGGAGCCAAGTCGCCCCCCTCATCTACTGGTCTTTGCCTGCTCCATTTAGTCAATTCCAAGCATGCGGTATATACTGCCTCTTAAAGGTCCCCTCTGCCTATAACGTTCTCCCCATTATGGCAATGCTTCCTGAACAGGAATGATGTTGTCCTCCAGAAGACATTTGGCACTGTCAGAGACATTTTTGATGTCATGACTCGGGGGAAGGAAGTACTAGTGACAAATAGTGGTAGAGAGCAAGGATGCTGCTAGATAGTATAAAATGCGCTGAAAGTTCACACGACAAAGAACCGTCTATCCCAAAGCATCAGGTGGTGTGGAGCTTCAGAAGCCCTAGACCAAGTCATTACAATACCAGACTCCCTCATCTCTGTTGTCTTTGCTCAAAAGTCAGCAGCTAACCCTGACTTACTATCTTATTTGGAAATCCTTTTTATACCCATTCACAAATTCCTCCTTATTCTGGTCTCGGTTGTCCTCTTCTCTTTCCAAAATACAAATTTTACTTGCTTGTTCTTTTTTTCCTGTTTTTCCTCCTTCTGCTATACAGTATCAGTCACATGAGAACAAGCCTGGTGGTTGGTTTTATTTTCTGATAGCGTCCACCTACTAGACTTTAGATGTACTTACTTCTAATATATGTCTCTTGAACCTGAAACTACATGCTGGCATTATCACAATCTACTAGAGTTAACTATATGAGGGGTAATAGGAACATTTATTATATGCCTGTCATGTGTCAATCTTACATGCACTGTCACATTAAGTTCACACAGGATTATTTAGAAGATCCAATAGTACTTAAAAGCAAGAATATTAACTCTCCCTCCTCACTCTCTACAGTTTATTAAGAAAAACAAAGACCTCCTCCTTTCCACAAATATGGAGCATTTCCTAAAAAGCATACTTTCTTCAGAGCAACAAATCTTAAGAACTCCAAAAGCTGGACTCAGTGACAAAGAGAAGGTGAGATGCCATACCTAATGGGTGATCAACAGCCTTAGAATTATACTTTATATACTTTGAGATGTACTGGAGTGTGCTTAGGGCCATGTTTTTGACTGGACAAAATAGCAGAATAAAGAATTGAGAGTTAATAGGGATATGGTTTTAAGTACATTATTACTTAAACAATTTTTCCAGTACCAACAAATCTCAGATCTTTAAGTTAGAATGAACCCAAGAGATCATAGTTTATTCCTTTGCTCTTCTGCGGGTTAAATATAGAGAAAGGGGACTGTGGACAGCTTGCTTCTCTTTACCCAATGAGAGAGGAAAAATAGCTAGAACCTGGGTCCACTACCTTTCTCACTCAACTGCTATGGATTGGTAAAATGCTATTTTTAATTATAAATATTTAAAACGTTATGAGTTCTGTTAGTGTTGCTAGAGCCAATCAGGGGCCTTTCACATACTAGGCTGGTGCTCTACCACTGAGCTGTACCAATCCAAAATGTTGGGTCTTTAAAAAATCAACATATTTTATTTCTCAATCACTAAATTTAGTATTTTATATTATCTATGAAAGTCCTAACAAAGAGAGAACAGTGCCTTTATTTCCCTCGTGTAGAGTAGTGACCTATATAAGAAAACCAGGATCAAAAACTAGCTACTGCAGAAATAACTCACTCCAGTCCTGGCCTAAATTCACTTTGTGTACAATTATCTCTAATGCCTGAGATGAAGATGACCCTAATAATTTTGTTAGTTACACAACTCTAAAAGCAAACAAATCATGTTCATGCATGACTCACATAATCATTTGGTTTGGGTGTGTACATAGGAGCTGTTTCCCCCCCCCCTTCAAATTAGGAAACCACTAGTGTTTCTACTATGATGAAAAGAATTATACCTCATAGCTTGTCTACAAGAGTTGATGTCATGACTCGGGGGAAGGAAGTACTAGTGACAAATAGTGGTAGAGAGAAAGGATGCTGCTAGATAGTATAAAATGCACTGAAAGTTCACACAACAAAGAACCGTCTATCCCAAAGCATCAGGTGGAGTGGAGCTTCAGAAGCCCTAGACCAAGTCATTAAAATACCAGACTCATTGGTCTTCAAGAGCATTCTGTGTCCTCTAGCCACCTAGGCATGAGGAGGACTACCATTCACCACTCTACCTTCACATGTTGTTTGTACATGTTCACAAAACTGACAGAACAATCCCAAAGGGAGAGTTGTGTTGTGAATTATTCAACTTTGGGGTTCATCCATATCCTGGCAAATAGTCATACCGGGTTCTCCTTGCTGTGTTCCATTGTGTGGACCTACTCATTACACTAGTGATGTACATGTGTGTATTTTCCAGTTAGGAATTACTATAATTAGTCTCCATTGCCTGCTAGTGACCATGTGTGATTAAATATAGTTAGAAATCTAGAAGGAGAAACTCTGGTCCTAGGAATGCCTTTTCTTAAATAATTTTATTCTTTGAAAGTTTTATACATTTATACAACATGCATAGATATACCTGTCTACCGCTACCTTCCTCCAGCACCTCCTCCATCAACTGCCATTCTCTCCTCTAGTAGGAGTGGGGTCCCAAGTGATAGATTTTTTTTTTTTACTTTTTTTTTCTTTTATTTATATAAAAAGTCTTAGTTGTTCTTTGACTGTCTGGTAGAATTCTGCACTGAAACCATCTGGTCCTGGGCTTTTTTAACTTGGGAGACTTTTAATAACAGCCACAATTTTCTTTGTGGTTATAGGTCTGTTTAGGTCATTTATATGATCTTGATTTAATTTTGGTAAGTGGTACCTTCCCAGAAAGCTGTCCATTTCTTTTAGGTTTTCCATTTTAGTGGAGTATATATTTTCAAAGTATGACCTGATAATTCTCTGGATTTCCTGGGTGTCTGTTGTTATGTCCCCCTTTTCATTTCTGATTCTGTTAATTTGGATTCTTTCTCTCTTTCTCAGCCTCCCTCCCTCCTTCCCTCCCCCCCTCTTTGCTTTTTGGTTAGTTTGGATAGGGTTTATCTATCTTATTGACTCTCTCAAAGAACAAACTGTTTGATTCATTGATTCTTTGTATTGTTCTCTTTGTTTCTATTGCATTGATTTCAGCCCTAAGTTTGATTATTTCCTGCTGTCTACTCCTTCTAGGTGAGTTTGCTTGTAATTGTTCTAAAGCCTTCAGCTGTGCTGTTAGGTCTCTTGTGTGAGATTTCTCTAGGTTTTTCATATAGGCATCTAGTGCTAGGAGTTTTCCTCTTAACACTGCTTTCATTGTGTCCCATATGTTTGGATATGTTGTGAATTCATTTTCATTAAATTCTAGGACGTCTTTGATTTCTTTCTTAATTTCTTCCTTGACCCAGAGGTGGTTCAATTGAGAAATGTTCAGTTTCCATGAATTTGTAGGCTTTCTGTAATTTTGTTATTGTTGAACTCTAACTTTAGATCATGGTGGTCTGATATGATACAAGGAGTTATTCACATTTTTTTTTAACCTATTGATACTTGCTTTATGACCGAGTATGTGGTCAATTTTAGAGAAAGTTCCATGGGGTGCTGAGAAATATGTAAATTCCTTTGTGTTTGTGTGGAAGGTTCTGTATATAGCTATTAAGTCCAATTGGGTCATAACATCTATTAGATCCCTTATTTCTCTATTGAGTTTCTGTCTGGTTGACCTATGCAAGGGTGATAGTGGGGTACTGAAGTCTCCCACTATTAGTGTGTGGGGTTTGATGTAAGGTTTAAACTTTACTAGTGTTTCTTTTATATATGTAGGTGCCTTGTGTTGAGGGCATAAATATTCAGGATTGAGACTTCATCTTGGTGGATTTTTCCTGAGATGAGTAAGTAATATCTCCCCTGGTCTCTTTTGATTGATTTTAGTTTGAAGTCTATTTGGTTAGATATTAGGATAGCTATACCAACTTGTTTCTTAGGACTGTTTGGAAAGTCTTTTCCCAACTCTTTACTCTGAGCCTGTGTCTGTCTTTGAAGTTGAGGTGTGTTTCTTGTATGCAGCAGAAGGATGGCTTCTGGTTTTGTATCCATCGTGTTAGGGTATGTCTTTTTATAGGTGAATTGAGACCCTTGATATTAAGGGATATTAATGACCAATGATTGTTATTTCCTGTTATTTTTGGTGGTAGCATGTTTGTATTTCCCTTCTTTGCGCCCCCCCATGGGATTATTGATTGTTTGTGATTTCATAGGTGTATCTGGTTTCCTTAGGTTGGAGTTTTCCCTCTAGAGCTTTCTGTAGGGCCAGATTTGTGGATAGGTATTGTTTAAATCTGGTTTTGTCATGAAATATCTTGTTTACTCCATTTATGGTGATTGATAGTTTTGCTGGGTATAGTAATCTGGGTTGGCAGCCATGTTCTTTAGTTTCTGTATAACATCAGACCAGGACCTTCTTGCTTTCATTGTTTCCACTGAATAGTCTGGTGTTATTTCTGATGGGTCCACCTTAATAGGTAATTGGCCTTTTTCCTTTGCAGCTCTTAGTATTTTTTTCTTTGCTCTATAGGTTTAATGGCTTGATTATTATATAGCAAGCAGACTTTTGGGGGGGAGGTCTAGTCTGTTTGGTGTTCTGTAAGCCTCTTATATCTTTATAGGCATTTCCTTCTTTAAGTTGGGAAAGTTTTCTTCTATGATTTTGTTGACTATATTTTCTGTTCCTTTGAGCTGGTGTTTTTCTCCTTGATTCCAATTACTCTCAGGTTTGGTCTTTTCATGGTGTTCCAGATTTCCTACACATTTTGTGTTATGACTTTTTTGGTTTTAGTGTCTTCTTTAACTAATGTATCTATTTCCACTCCAGAGACTCCCTCTTCCATCTCTTGCATTCTGTTGGTTATGCTTGCAATTGTAGTTCCAGTTCACTTCTTTAGGTTTTCTAGTTCTAGCTTTGTCTTGGTTTGTGCCTTCTTTATTGCTTCTATTTTAATTTTTAATTCCTAGAACATTTCTGTCACCTGCTTGTTTTCTTCTTCTTCGTTTTCTTTACTTTGTTTCAGGGATTTGTTCATCTCTTCCAATTTTTTGTTTGTATTTTCTTCTATTTCTTTAAGGAAGTTTTTTATATCCTCTTTTAAAGCTTCTTTTATCTTCATAAAGTTGTTTTTAAGGTCATTTCCTTCTGTTTCCTCTTCATTGTTATGCTCAAGTCTTGATGTTGTAGAACCACCAGCTTCTTCTGGTGGTGTCTTGTTCTTTATATTGTTATATCTATTCTTGCACTGGCGTCTGTCCGATGCTTCCTTTGTTCACTTTTAGTCAGCTCTTGGTAGGCTCTTGGTCAGTTGTGGGCCTTGGGCGCTGAGTGTCTCCAGTAAATGCAGAGGCTGCTCTTAGTTGGCTGTAGGCCAAGTAACTGTGTGTCTCCACACAGTGGTCATTCTTAGTGAGCTCATAGTTGGCTCTTAGTCAGCTGTGGACCAGGAAGCTTCGGGGTCTCCAATTGTCAGTGTGCAATGACATAGATTGTGGTTTGAGTGGGGTTTGGCCCATGGGATGTCCCTTCAGCTGCATTTTTCTGGGGCTTGGGTTTGGGAAGGGGTTCTCCCAGATTTCTTTGGGTTGGGGCAGAACTGGGTATGGCTGGGGTACAGGGGGTGTGTCCTTGAGCCAGGGATCAGAGACCATGGTCTTGGCTTGGCCTGGGGGCTGGAGTGCCTCTCACCTTTTAGTCAGCTGTGGACCTGGAGGCTTCAGGGTCTCCAGTTGTCACTGTGTTGGATATATATATATATACATATACATATACATATACATAATATATATTAGCTTTAGTAAATATGAACCAGAATTCCAAAGTGATGAAGTATGTACTGCCACCATAGAGCAGAAGAGTGTTGCATCTCACCATCAATACTTAGTATTTTACATCTCTTGTATTTAACCACATACAACCCATTGTAGTATACGGCAGGAAGTTTGAATTTTCATTTTGCAATAACCACTGAGACTCGACCTCTTGAAAGTGTGAGTATTCAAATGTTTGAGTATCCACTTCTGTAAAGAAGCCTTTAACTCTCTTGCACAATTCCCACTGAGTAGCCTATTTTCTTACTGGTGTCTAGAAATTACTTCCCTAACTTCATGAACTTTTTAAAGATAAAAAGTAACTCTTTTTTCTGCTTTATTTTTAGATCGAAAAAGAAAAGTGGTGAGGTGTCAACCTTGGGCTGCTGGTCCTAGGTTCTACAGGAAAGCAGGCTGAGCATGCCATTTGAAGCAGACCACATAAGCAGCACTCCTCTGTGGCCTGTGCATCATCAGCTCCTGCCTCCAGGTTCCTGCCCTGGTTGAGTTTCTGTCCTGATGCCTTGATGCAGTGACATGGAAGTGTAAACCTATAAACCCTTTCCTCCCCACATTTCTTTAGTAATGGTGTTCATCACAGAAATAGGAACCATGTCCAAAACAGAAGGTATGACCTTGTTAAAGGAGGTGTATCACTGGGAACAGGCTTTAGGGTTCCAAAAGTACATGAACTCTCAACTCCTGCTGTCATGCTCCTCACTATGATGGCCATGGACTCTCCCTCTGAGACTGTCAGCCCCAATAAACTCTTTTGTAAGTTGTCTTGGTCACAGTGTCTTGTCACAGGAATTGAAAAGTTATTAAGAACATGTGTGAGCTTTAAAATGGCTATTAGTTGCCATTCTGATTTAAATCACTTGCTGCTTCCAAAATATTGACACCAATAAAATGATGTGTGAGGTCTAAACTGTTCTCCCATCTTTTCCGTGAGATATCTTTTTTTTTTTTTTACAGTACTAGAGGCTGACCCTGGGCCTTGCACATCATATTCAGGAAGAGCTGTACCCCAGAGCTGTATGTAACCCAGCTGTTTTTAACTTGCCATTTAAAAAAAAATTATTCATTTATTTTTTACGTGCATTGTTGTTTTGCCTGTATAAGGGTGTTGGTTTCAGACAGCTATGAACTGCCATGTAGGTGCTGGGAAATGAACCCAGGTCCTCTGGAAGAGGTAATCAGTGCTCTTAACCTCTGAGCTATCTCTCCAGCCCTTAACTTGCCACTATGAGACATAGACTCATTAAGTTGCCTTAAACTTGTTGCCTCCTGCCTCAGTCTGTCTCCCATATAACCGGGAGTGCAGGCCTGAAACACCACGCCAAGCTTGAACTAGGCATTCCCAAACCAACATTTAACAACTTCACAAGATAAAAAATAAACTCCCAGCACTTATAGTTTTATTTGATTTATATTGGGTATGTGGCCTCAACAACTTTATTTAGCTACTAAAATAAATTATGAGATACATTTCCCAGCATGCAAAGTAAAGATGAATGAAAGCAGATGCACAAGACTCCTTAGGATAGTTAGGCCAAGAGTCCAGGGCCCTGGGTGTAGCAAAGAAAGGGCAGTGCAGAAATTCTTGCACATTCCTCATTCTTGGCTGAATAAGGCACCTTCCAGAGCACACTCATATTAATTCCCTAACCAATCTTCAAGTTCTCCATCATATCTCCATTAATATATTAATAGCTCCAAGCTTTTAGTAAGCACGTACTTCATAATGGAAAAGCCACAGACCCAAGGCAGGATCAATTCTTCCTTCCCATTGCATTATGTTTAATTACTGCTGAATCAAGTCAATAGAAAATCCCTTTGTGAAAGGCTGAGGTGCTGGTTATCCTGAGGAAACTGGCTTGTGTGCAAACACACATGTGCATCCTGTCAGCCAGAGAGGAGATAAGCAAACTTTAACAGGCATGGATCACAAGGACTGCCATGACAAAATACCAGACTAAAGCAATGTAAGCAAGTATTTTGCTTTTGCTTATGGTTTTGGAGGACTTCAGCTCATCACAGTAGAAAAGGCATGGCGAGAGGGATAATTCAGTGCATGAGATGGCTGAGTGCATCATGGCAGCCAGCCAGGAAGGAGAAAACAGGAGCAGAAACAAGGCTGGGATACCATCTTTGAAGCCTCACCCCCAGTCATCCTTCCATATTAACCAAGCCCACCTTCTGGAAGGTCATATAACTTCTAAAACACCGCCAGCAGCAGGGGAACAGGTGTTCGGGCATAGGAGCCTGAGGGGCACATGTCACATTCCCATCAAAACATCATAGCAAAAAAGATCCTTAATCAAGAATCACCTTGGGTACAGGAGATATAACTCAGTTGGTCAGAGTGCAGTTTGTAGTACCGTGAGAACCTGAGTTCAAATCCCCAGCATCCACATAAAGAGCCCAGCATGGCTGAGCCTGCCTGTAACCCCAGCCTTGGGAGGCAGAGACAGGTTGATCTTAGGAATTCAGCAACTATCCATCCTTGCCTAAGCAGTGAGCTTCTGACTCTGAGACCCTGTCTAAAGGCAGTAACATGGGGAGCAATACAGATATCCCAATGTCCTCTTTCTTCTACATGTACACCCATAGGTGCACGCACTTATATTCACATGCATCCACCATACATATATACTATAAACACACACACACTATTTTCTTTTTCATTGCAGAAGTGGGTATGTGAACATCTACTTTCAGGAAGTTAGAGTGGATATATTCTTCATATACATCCCCAAATAGGCAACTAAAATGTGGGATCATTATAAATAAAATAAATGAGAGACTATAGATAAGGCAACAGTGTGGGCAGCAGCTTCAAAACTTAAGAAACGGTGAGGTCCACAAATATTCCTCTGCCATCATATATTCCAAGACTGGAAGTTAAGTAGTCAATAACTTGTACACACTATCACTAAGCAAAGATCATAAAAGACCCCAGAAGTCTGCTCTCCCTTCCATATGGCCAAGACAGATATCAAGACAAATTTTTACATGGTAACTGCTTTGCTACAGTAAACCACCACCAAAAGTGTCCCCTCTACCAGGAAAAGGGGAAGCACAGAGGAAAAGCCCTCCATGGATTGTCTGGTAGGACAATATAAATGATCTGATATGAGCAAGAGAAAAGATCTCCAGAGACCGATGGGACAAAGTCAAACATCCTGCATTACAGACAACAAAGTAGCCAAGAAATAAGTCCCAAAATATGAACACATTTAGAAGAGACATAACTGAAGAAGCCTATTGAATTTCAAACAAGATAAGCCCTAATAAATCTACATCTATACCTGTCAGGCATAAATAAGTCATGCAAAGCAAGATAAAAGCAAAGAATTATGAAATCTGACAGAGAAAATAATCCATGGGGCAAAAGAAAAGGATATCACATTGCTCACTAGAAACCATAAAAGCCAGGGAAAGCTGTGTGTAAAGGGACAGGACCAGCCCAGAACTCTACAACTGGTAGAGCTAGTGTGTGAGAGGTGAGGACCAAAACAATACTTTTATATAAAAATCTAAGACTATGTCTCAGGCAGACCTACCCTAAAAGGACTAATGGAATATGTCACTGGGGAAGAGGAACTCAGTTAAGAAACTGCCTCCATCAAACTGGCCTATAGGCAAGTCTGTGCAGGCATTTTCCTGATTAACGAGTGATATGGGCAGTCCCAGCCCACTGTAAGCACTGCCACCCTTGGGCAGGTGGTCCTAGGAAGTATAAGAAGGGTAGCTGAATGTCAGCCTGAGGAGCAGTGTTCTTTCATGGCCTCTACTTCATTCTTCATTGTTTTTGGTTTTTGGGGGGCCTGCCACCCAGCTCCCAAATCATGCATGAATGCCTGGCCTTAGCTTGGATTAGTTTAGCTTTCTTTAACTTAAATTATACCATCCACCTTTGGCCTCTGGGCTTTTCCTTTTCTATTCCTGTGTACTTCATGGCTTGTTGTGTAGCTGAGTGGCCAGCCCTGGAGTCCTCCTCCTTCCCTGGCTACTTCTTTTTCCTCTCAGATTTCTCCGCCTATATATTCTCTCTACCTGCCAGCCCTGCCTGTCCTCTTCTCTCCTGCCTCGCTATTGGCCATTCAGTTATTAGACTATCGGGTGTGTTAGACAGGCAAAGTAACACAGCTTCACAGAGTTCAACAAATGCAGCATAAACAAAAATAACACACCTTAAAATAGCATTCTACAACATGCCACTTCTAGGTTCTGCCTTGAGTTCCTGCCCTGACTTCCCTCCATAGTGCACTAAAAGCTATAAGATGAAATATCCTTTTATGCCCAAGTCCTTTTGGCTATGGTCTTCATACCAGTAACAGAAAGAAAACTAATACACCAACCCACAGCTCTGTCCTTACTGTGCCAGTAAGGACATACACAGTACTTACTGAAACCTCAAACAACAGAGTCTGTTTTGCTCTTAAGGTTCACACAGCACCAGATGACAAGCTCCCCCTCCAACATCAACTGTTATGTTTTATGCAGTATAGAAGTAGACTGAATATAATAACTAAGCCCAGCACTAAGGGCAAATATACTTTATAAGAAGACAAAATGAATTATGCACCCTGTATTACAGAAATGAGCATTCTGTACAGAGCTGTACACATTAAACTGGTACAAGGAAAAAGCTAGTATGGTAACTGCATTAATATTTCAACTAAGAATAACACACACACACACAACCCAGTGTAATAAAATTCCTAAGTCAGAACACAGAAGAAAACTTCGTGGGTTTTTTTTTTTTTTTTTAAGAAAAAATACATGGTTGAAACATTTAGAGCTAGATGGTTAAAAGTACAACAATGTAGCATATAAAGAAAGCCACAAATTAAAATCCAAAATATTTTAGAACTAATAGAGTAGAAACAGGAAACATACAGAGCAGGATTGAGAATCAAATTGACAGAAGGGAGGCTTAAGACAATCCGGTTTAATGAAAAATAAAAGATTAAAGGGGCCAAATACATAGATGAAAGAAAAAAACATGATCTATTATAAAGATGGTTGATGTCCATGAAAATGGATGAAGAATGATGTATGCAAAGGTGAAGCTGCTATTTCTATGGTAGTCTGAATGAGAATGTCCCCTATAAACTTGATTCCCCCGTTGGTGGCAGTTTATGAAGGATGGAGACATACAGCCCTTTTGGAGGGATGTGGATGTTTGAATCAAAATGGCCCCCATAGGACCAATAGGGAGAGGCACTATTAGGAGGTGTGGCCTTGTTGGAATATTGGAATAGGTGTGGCTTTGCTGGAGAAAGTATGTCACTAAGAGGTAAGCTTTGAATTCTCAGAGGCTCAAGCCAAGCCTGGCCAGTATGACATAGTCTCTTTCTGTTGCCTGTCGTTACAGATGTAAACTCTCAGTTACCTCTCCAGCACCATAAATGCCTATTATGTGACCATGCTTCCCACCATGATGATAATGAACTAAACCTCTGAACTGTAACCAGCCCCAATTAAATGTTTTCCTTTATAAGAGTTGCCATGGTCATAGTGTCTGCTCACAATAATAGAAACCTGAACTAATACAGAGGCGGTGTGTTATAGGGAGCTGGCTTGAAGTTTCAAAAGCCTTCTGCCATTCTCCAGGGTTCTCTTTGTTTCCTGCTTGAGGTTTGAACACCCATGCCTTCCCTGGCTACCATGGACACAAACTATCTGAGAACCTAAGGAAAAAAAAAAAGATTTCTATTATAAGCTGCCTTGTGTTTTATCACAGCAATAGAAAACTAAAATGATCACACACACAACAAGGTAAATGTGCAGATCAGAAAGGTATACAGTGTTCCAAGAAAGACTGATATAGAATGGCTGGCTGAAACATTTAATTCAAGTACAGAGAATTAACTTTCCAGATTGGCAGACAAAACAGAAATCTAAGGAAGTAAAATGTACCTGGTTTGTGTGCATGGCAAAGGAGTTCCAAGAAATCAAGGTGGCTTCAATTTTTCTTTTCCACCCTGCAATATACAGTGCCAGAAACATCATTTCACTGTGACGATAAAATTTTAAGACAAAAAAAAAGAGAAATCTCCTAATAAAATCAAAAAGCTACATGAATAAGTAATTGTCTCAGAAAAGAATATGCTTCATCTTGGCATTAAAAATGGCATGACCTGACGGGAGAGATGGCTCAGCAGTTAAGAGCACTGACAGCTCTTCAAAGGATCCAGGTTTGGTTCTAGCACTTACATTGCAGCTCACAACAAGGGATCTGATGCCTTCTTGAGGACTTAATAAAATTCCTTCCTGAAAGGAGACACAAGCAACATATACCCTTTCTAAGTCCAAAGACAAACTGCGCCATGATTCCACTAAAGTTCACTCTAGGAACCAATGAGTTCCAGAACATAGGTGAGAGGTTACTTACAGGGGTGTGGTTACCCCTCCTCCAACAGGCCACACCTGAAAAGCATTACTCAGCAGGGATGAAGGCTTCCCTATACCCATATAATTGGAGACCCCCTCCCCTAATCTTCCCTACCCTATATACTCTAACACCCCTGAAGGCCACATAATAATAAGGCAGAGTTGTGCACCACATGTAGCAGGAAGGGGCTGGGTACTCCGGGGAAGGTCTCTGCCCCTCTATGAGGGATCAAAAAGTCCAGCTAGGATGACCTTATGCCAGGGGACAAAACTGAATACCCCAGGAAGGAGGTTGCTTGTCTCAGAGGCTCAGAATAGGCCTCTAAGGCACCAGGCACACCGAAAGTACACATTCATATACACAGGCAAGCACTCACACATATGAATTTTTTAAATCTTTTTTTTTAATGACACAGAAGAGAGCTAGAGAGATGGCTGTTAGTGAAGTGTTTGGTGTTTAGACATAATGACAAGCTCAGATCCCCAGCACCCACTTAAAAAGCCAGGCCTGTGATCTCAGCCCTGGGGGGGGGGGGTAGATACAGGAACAGGGATGAGGTCTCAGCCAATCCAGCCAATGAGTAAGCTCCGAGTGAGTTACTTTATCTCAAAAAGTGAAAAGGAAAAACTAAAGAGACACCCTTTTTTAATCCTTTCTTAAATCTGTATGTATACAAAATGTATCTGCAACACAGTCACCATTTAGTATTATAACTGGTCACATGCAGCTTGGTAATAGGAATTCTTATTTCTTTTGGTAGTGAGTTTCTTGGCTTGGTTTGAATTCTTTATAAGAAGCAGTACTGATTTTATAAAATAGATCATATCAATAGGCCTATTAGATTTTAATAGTAAATCAGACTTCTCAAAAGACATATCAAGAAGGAAATTCTCTTAATTTTTTGCCAACAAGTTCTTACCAGATTTATAAAGTAGACTTCTTGTCACAAATTTTAAAGATGAGTCCAGAGGATTTTTCTGTCGGGATCACTCTTCCTTAATTAAAAACCCACTTTTAAAACATTGATTACCGAAGAAACAAAAGACTTAAAACTTGCTTCCAACAAACTGAACTAGGGGTTTGTTAAAAACACAGTGCATTTATTTCAACTCTTCCCTCCCATAATTAATTTTATTTTATCACTTTACTAGATACATATATTCACTAGCGTTACATAAAATTGTATATAAAGTTAAATAAGAATTAAAAGTATAGCTAAAAGTCCAGTGGTGATCTGTGGTGCAAGGTCTCATCTTGTTCACACTCATCCCTGAGAGAGTTATCTCTTCTAGTGAGGTATTTCTTGGCTTTAGTCTCATTTTTGCTTTAGGGAAGACAAGGCCTCTCCTTCAAGCTCGTTTGGTGCTGCCTGACCACTGTACAATTGTGTGTTGATCCAGTGGTACCTGTCTACCCGGCGCCCAGCAGGCCTGCACCACTTAGAGTTCTTGGGCACTGGATGGTAAGCAGTCCCCAGGAGGCCCCCCCAATCATCTGCCAAATGCTTTCTACGGGGGAGGCAGAACCACGGTTGGAAGGACTGTTTGAAGTTTTCAACCTGGGAAGGAAAAAGACAAGATAAGCAATGTGTGACAGTCACTGGACTGATGGTCAGCTCTTGAGACTATGAGCTCATAATTCAGAAGTGAAGTCCTTCAAAAGCATAAGGATTACAATTATGAAAATCTAAGTAAACAGTCATCTACAAAAAAAAATATCCAGCATTTTATATCCCTCAGAGATAGTCACAAGTTTAAAATTTAAAAATTATTTTAAGCAAAA
Source organism: Phyllotis vaccarum (assembly GCA_033318265.1). Classification (NCBI taxonomy): domain Eukaryota; kingdom Metazoa; phylum Chordata; class Mammalia; order Rodentia; family Cricetidae; genus Phyllotis; species Phyllotis vaccarum. Next base: position 80,336,650 of record JARWLC010000012.1, read on the forward strand.
TAAATGTTTCTTTTGTTTTTCTTTCACGTGTATTTAAGTTTTGTCTGAGTGTGTGTCTGTACTATTTGCGTGCCTGGTGCCCACTGAGTTCAGAGGAACCCAGAGGAGGGTGTCAGATCCGCCATCGCTGGAGTTACAGCTGGTTATGAGGCACCAAGTTCACGGTTATACTCACCATTGAACCTGAGTCTTCTGAAAGATGTTCACACTTACCCCACTCCCTCCTGACCCCTGCAAGCCAATTCCAAAACTGCCTAAAAATGATCTCTGGAGTCAGACCCATTATAAACATCCCAAATAATTGACAGTGATGTTTGCAGACCACACTCTGAAAAGACATCACCATAGAAGTTTGGCCTCACAGATTGGAACCCTTGTTGGAAGATGTCTTTCCCAAAAATGAAGTGTTATATAGTTTTAAACTGTTACAACACAGAGAGAGAGACAGAGAGAAAGAAAGAGAGAGAGATTAAAAAAACTACAGAATGTTTCTGACTCATAATATATGATAATACATAAGGACTTCAAAGATAAGTGAAATTTCATGAAACAATTTTAATACTTAATTTCATTAGTACTACCTATCTTTTACAGAGATTGTTTTCAAATTACTTGTTTTTTATGAGAACAAGCCAGTTTTAGGGAAAATGGTAAAGCATATAGTAAAACTAATGAAAAGTTTTAAAAATACAGCTTTCTCCTAGGTACTTAAGACATATATTAGGAATCAGTAAACTATTAAAACAAATATTTAATGGCCTGGAAATGGTATGTCCGAGAATCAAGTCTTAAAAAATAACTTTAAGAAGAAACAACAGAACTAACTTCTATAATGATGTCAAATTTTAAGGGGTTTTTGTTTTTTAATAAAGCAGTGTGGAAGTAATTAAAAATACTGGCTGGTAACTGTTAAAAGAAAAACAATTGGATATTAGCATAAGTGGTTAGGATGAAAGCGTGCTATAAATTATTGACAGAGAATCTCTTCAGATTTTTTTTTAAACGGGTCAAAAAACAACTTAAGATGCCTGTAATTATCTACTGAACACAGAACTATTGGGATTGGAGGCTGCTGGTAAATATTAGTATTGTTTCATGGAAGTTATTTACATATAAATGAGCATCTCTATTGATGGGTCATGATTCTCTTGGTTTTTATGGTTGAGTGTTTCAATTTTTGGATAAGCTGCCTTGAAACTGGCTACTGTTTTTGATTGTTTTTTTTTTTTAAGGTTTTATTTTTATTATTCTTTTGTTTTGAAAACAAACTGCATTCGTGCCAGTCTGGTCTTACTTAAATAGTCCAGGCCATAAATGATGTATCCTTTTATTTAATAAAATCAATTAGAGTGAGGATGCACACACCTCTAATCACAGCACTCAAGAAAGTGACAAGCAGAAGGATCAGAAATTATAGGCCAGCCTGTGCTTCTTAGGGAGTCTCCAACTTAAAAACAAAACCCACTACATATTACAACTTAACCTGAAGAAATATGATTGGTAGGAAAGCCAGGTACTTTCAAGTACTATGTAAAGAAACAAAATATTCTGTCTCTTAGAAGAACTCAGTCAAGTGTGACAATACTGGAGGGGTGGGGGGACAGAAAAGGTTCTGCCAAAATACTGACATTAGGAAGAAGGCTTATTTTTTAATATTTGTCATTTCACTAATTCCTGCTCTGTTTCTTGGGAGCATGTTATTTTTAGAATTAGAATAGAATGGTATACCACACACAACCTGGTAGATGCTCTTGGGATTGTTGACTTTGGGAATGACTCGGGTCTCCCTGCCACAGCTTTCTTCATCAGAAGATGTCCCAGAAGAGCAATCTGCAGTAGCCCTGTTAACTGCATAGCTGATGTGCTGAGCTAGTTCCCAGTTCTCCCATCTGCCTTTAAAAGAAGCAATTGTAAAGGGATCCTTTTTCTCACCATACCTAGGTAGGAAAAGAAAATATTCATCAGAGACTCAACACCCCACAAATATGACCTCTTTATCTGGAGACAGCATATTAACTTTAACTTTTAAAAAGAATTTTTAAAGAGCCTAGCTCTTTCAAAAAGCCAACTGAAGAACAGTATAACCTGAAGCTACTTGGATGTTACAATTAGTGAGCATAGCCTGTAACAGCTATCTCATTTAACTGGCCGAACAAATAAAACCAAAAAATAACCTTTTTGTGTCTTTTGGGTCAATTAATGAACTGATTTGTCCCGTGTTAGCTGATTCCCCTTCTTTCCTCATGTTTCCTATAATACTTAAAGATTGTAAATCTGCAGTATGCAAATCACACAGCCCATACACTGCAGTGCCTTTATGCTTGCCAATTCAACCATCCCTAAGAGAAATGTGTGTTGGCTAGTCAGTTTGGATCTGAAACCCATAATCAAATGGTGTCCCAGTTGCTAAGCCAATGCTTTGGGCATCATCTTTCACTAAGGTACATAGAGTTAACTAAACAACCTAAGTTTCCTAGGGGTCACCAAGCATACAAACCACGAAATTACTCACCGACAGCACACCTCAAAGGGATCGACCCATATGGTCATCTCCTTTGGAAGCCCCAGGTGAAAAAAATTCACATTGCTCTCAGAACAAGCCCTTTCTAAGATAGGGTCTTTACTCTCATTGTTGTTTATCCTGATACACCTGAGGAGAATACAAAACAAGAAAAAGGTGAGCAAGGCATGGTGACAGGTACTTCAGCAGGAAGTCACACAGCCTCGGTATAGCTCTTGTCTTTCCCACATCTTCTCATTCTCCCCTACCTTCCATGCTTACAAAATGATGATAAGGCTTCATTAACCTTTGCCATGGTGACTCAGAATGGGTATCATAACACCAATCACATTAGGTCACCAGACTTCGGGGGGCTTTCTTTTATGGCAAACAGATGAGAAGCTGTCTCATGCACCTCACTCCCAGGCCTGCAGTATTCATCTATCTATTCACACCACTTTATTTTAAACCCATATTCAAACGAATTAGTAGGAGGTCATAGAACGTCCCTTACTTGGAGACAGACAACAAAAATGTTGCTTTTTCCTAGCAGACGCTATTGCTGGCTCTCACCTAAAAGCCTGTCCCTTAGAAGGGCATTCAGGGTGCCAGTGACCTCTGTACTTTTCAAACAAGATGGTCATCAGCTTTAGTGCAAAGGCTTCTATCTGTTGTGCACTCAGTTTCTCGTGTTTTTTCACCAATCTTGTGACAAAGAAAACTGCCGTTGCAATTTCATCTCTCATGACTCCAAAGCCGTCTGGATGGAGACCTGGATCCACTGAAAGAAAGAAGGGGTCACAGCGGGCCAAGGCTTAACTTATCAGCGATACATGATTGCAGGCTGAAAATTTTATATTAAACTTATTTGGGGGGAGGGGGATTAAGAGGGCCAGTCCTCAGTGAACAAACACGTCAGCACAACAGCAAAAACTACCTATTCTTCAACCTTCCCGTTCTCACACTTTTCCAAATGAAAAATGTTTTTAAAAGGTCAAAACACTTAAGCAATCAGGATGCAGTATAAGTACAAAGCTGCTAATGTGGACAGATTACACTAGTGGCCACTTTCTAAGAACATATTTACAAAGAGTCAAGCGTTAAGATTAATAAAAACACATTAAACTTGCCAGTTAAAAAAGAATCTTTAGTTTTTTAAGTCCCCCTAAAAAAATGGAGCAGCGTTAAAAATCGAGCAATACTACTTGTTGCCAACTCTTGCTCACACCTCTTTGGAGAGGTTTGGGCTACTCCATATATACCTGCCTGCCAAAGCTGATTGGCAGCTCACCCCACACAGGTGCTCTCCATTAGGACAATCACATAGCTTTTCCCAGGACTCATCTGACTCCCTCATAGCAAATGTAGACTCTTCTCTAAAGTATTTAAAGATATATCCACTCCTTGGGCTCTCTCTCTCTCTCTCTCTCTCTCTCTCTCTCTCTCTCTCTCTCTCTCTCTCTCTCTCTCTCTCTCTCTCTCTCTCTCTCTCTCTCTCTCTCTCTCTCTCTCTCTCTCTGTGTGTGTGTGTGTTCAACACCCACTATTAGTGACCAGTTTCTTCCACAGTGGAGAAGAACTGACTCTCTAAGAAGCCTCTTTCATAGCCCAAATGTTCCAAATAGCAGCCAGACCTTATAAGGAGCAAATTCCACCACTTTGATGTTGAACCTATGCAACCTGGTTCTCCACACTGGAAATATACAGAATACGTGTAATCTTCCACCATGGGTAGAGGAGATATTCTAAAATATTAGCTGTTTGACCTCCCAAGTGTTCTCATTTTAGAGGCTAAATTTCCTCAGCTTGTTGACAACTATTCTTGCTCAGATAATGCAGTGTGGCAAGCTCACATCTGGATGAACATCACACTGTGTGTCCGTCTCACATCCTCTTTTAAAGTATTTGCTCACAGGGCTCCAGATGTGTGAAGTGGTAAGCACTAGAATGGGACAGCCACCTCCCTTGCCCTGAGCACTGTCCTTGGATGCAGCTTCCAGGTGCCCCCCCCCACCCTTACTGGCGTCAACCTCCCATCCCTACCTGACACTGAATTCGAAAGTGCTCTGTTTTCGCTGAGGCTGCTGATTTTGTCACATCTTTCTCTTCCAGCATTGGCAAAATGTTTAAAAAGTCTGTGAATTTTGCAACTTAGCAGCCAACAATCTGTTAACTGAGTGTGGTAGCGAACACCTGGAATCACCTCAGGGAAGCTGGGAGTGGAAGGGCTTGAGTTAAAGGCAGCTGGGCTACAAAGTGAGCTCGAGCACAGACTTTGTCTAAAAAATCAAAACGAAAAGAGCGAGAGAGAAAACAACATTAAAACCCCTCACTATCTGTAGAATCTTGGCGACTGGTTTCATATCTTCATAACTTTCAGTTTCCTGTTAGTGAATGTAGTTTCACAGGGTTGTTATTCAAGATTACAGTAGATAATTAATACACCTGGCCATAAGCTCCAGGGAGGTAGTACAGAACAGTTAAGAAGAAAATGCAAAGCAGCTAGAAAGTCAGTAGTGCGGGTTTGACTCCACACCCTCCACTTTATTAGGCCCTTGGCAATGCTCTCTATCGCATGCTCTAGCGCATGCTCTCTATCTCCCCAATCTCTGTCTGAAAGTGAGAGAAGACCTAGACCCCATGCTAATTCATCACAGATGAACCCTGGCTCGGCCCAGGGCTTGACCTTAGCAAGTGATTCCACCACTCTGTCCCTCCAATGGGTCTTGCCAAGGTTAAATTATAAAACACGCATAAAGCCTCTCATAGACCATTTAGCATAAAGTAAGTACTCAAAGTGGCCATCTTCTTTACAAATACAAATGATTTTATACTTTTTTTTTTCTGTGTCAGTTTGAATGTTGCCTTGGTTGGGTAGAGGAGAAAGCTGCATATTGCAGCTATGCTATCACGTTTCACTGTGTTGTTTAATTTATTTGAAGCGCTGAAGTGAAACTCAGGGCCACATGCATGCTAGGTAAGTACTCAACCAGTAAGCCATATTTCCTGTGCATATGTTAAATTTGGGTCATTGCTCCAATGAGTTAAAATTGTGGTATTTAGTTGGTTATCTCTTGATTTTCTGACATTTGTGTATTTAATAAGAATATCATCTGTGCCTTCCAAGATATATGTTGAACAGGATGAAGACCAAGCAAAGGCTTTAATAAAGCCTTAAATATTATCAAATTGCCTTTCTTTCTCTTCAACCAGTTAATTCTGTCATACACAATACAGTCAGTGGTAAAAGGAAGATCTCACAGATTACTTTTCAAATCCATCAACATTTTCTTAATCTGCTATGAGAGTGGTACTATCATAAAAGGAGAAAGAATTTTTAAACAGGCATGGCCATCTTGTTCTAAGCAATCCCAACTTTCATAATACATAGGAACCATCTGCTTGGTAAGAGTTGAGAGTTTTATCCTGCCTAGGGTCAAGATAGCTGGCACACAATTTAACTTGCTTACCATCTTCCTTCCTATGAAAAGCGATGCCTTTGGTCCAATTTATAAGAACTCTGAAGGGCTGCTGTATCTCTGCTGTCTCCCATAAAATGGACCAAGGCCCCTGCCACAACTTGATCACTCCCTTTACTCAGCCCTATATTTTTCACTTCCCTAAAGCCTCCCCCTGCAGCTCCCAACTCAGAGTCTGTTTTAAAGGAGCCAGTCCCACACATTTAGTACTAGCACGTTCTGAAGAAGCAGAGTCTAAAATACAACTTGAGTTTATATACTCACATCCTGGCTGAAATAACTAACTCATAATTAGCAGTATGCTATGGATCTGGGTAGCTCCTGGCGTGTTGAATTGGCATGAATGTCAAAGCTCAGCAGTTGGGGGGGGGGGCTAGGATATAATACAAATGTTAGAGATTGTCCTAGGCAGTAAATATCCTTGAGGCACGAGAGGTATGAACACAAATAGTATAAGGACCAGTGAGCTAGATAAGGATCACTGAAATAGACAGCTGAGTACTTGTCATCTAAGACCAAATTAAGGTTAATTCAGCTCAATGCAGTATTTATATGTCCAGACATATGAAACAAAGCAAATGTGAAACCAGGACTTGAATGAGCTGCCCTCTCAGTATTTTATTTATTTCAGACATCCACAATGTATTTCTCATGCTTTGCTCATGGTTACCAAACTGCTAGGCTTTAAAATCACCTTACAAATACTGAAGGCTGCCTCCTTTCCTCTGATACCATGACTGAACTAGAAAGAAGTAAAACCTATACATCAGTGTTTACAATTAATTTAGAGAATATTTTATTAGTTTCTGCAATAAAACCCCATAGATAAGGCCTTCCATATTTGATACAGTGTGTTACCCCTGTACAAATGGGAAAAAATAAGTTTAATGTTTCTACATCAATATGGCTATAAATGTCTGTAAATGCCAACTCAGCATGGTAAACTGAAACATTTTTTTCCAAAACTGACAGCATAGCTAAAGTTCTAAAAATTCCGAATATACACCTATGACTAATAACAAACTGTCATGCACCAGTGGTTGCAACTGCTTTTCCAGGTTCTTCAGTCATTTAAATGGAATTGTAGAGATGCCAGCACTCAATATCAAGATATTGTAAAGTTCCCCAACTGGTTTTATGTACAATACAGGGAAAAAGTCATTAACACAAATCTCACCCTGCTATCAATGAGATTTTTAAATTATAATACATATTTAATCACTCAAGAGGTTATTATGATAATTCTTATTTTATCTTCTTTTGCCATTTTCCAACTAACTTTTTCAAAGAGTGTTTCTGTGTTAGAACTAAAAGTTAAGATTTGCTGCATATTGCTGAAACAGAACTTGCTTTTGAACTCAAGGCAACATAGACATTAGCAAACACGTGCTTTCCTTTGAAAATGCCTGCCGTTTACATTATTAAATTAATAGTGCCGGGTGTTGAATAATTCTTTTTTGATTTCACCTTTCCAAATGGCATACTGCTCAGCCACCTGAGTTAGTGAGGCATATTCACTGATGAGGTGATGGACCTTCCTTTACCATTATTGCCTGCAACAGGTCCAAGCAGGCCTCGAAAAGCATGAATGGAGCCATATAATAAGAATGTACTTAAATTTCAGGAAGGAACAGTCAAACAGAGGGTAAACATCATGTAAAACTTCCTTCAGTTGCTGATGACTTCAGTCACCTGATCTAGTTGCCTCCTTCCCATGAATGACATCCATCTGCTCCTCTGCTTTACTGCCACTGATTTCCTTCTGACAGCCCATTATTAGACACTGCTGTGTGCTGAGTGGGTCAACAAAATGCAGAACCCAACCTTCACTTTCAAGAGATTTATAATCCAGAGAAAGAAAACAAACATATGTGCAAGCTATTGTTTGAATACAGTATTTTAAAGATCAGATACTCACAAAATGCCTCCAAGTTCTTAGTAGCCAAAAAAAAAAGAAAAAGAAAGAAAGAAATAAGCAGTTCCACAGGATGGTCAGAGAGAGAAAAACAAAACAAATACTGGTTTGTTAAGTTTAAAACTGAATTTCCAGTGACACCAAATGCCTGCTACTAAAAGTCTAGTGAAAGGAGAAGAGGGGCTAACAGCATGGCTCGCTAAGTAAAGGGTATTGTCGCCAAGCCTGACAACCTGAGTTCAATCCCCAGGACCTACAAAGTAAAAAGAGACAATAAGGTGTCCTCTGACCTCCATTTGTGTGCTATGGTATACCTATGTCCATAGGTTATATCCAGTTTCCATATGTCCACATGTGCAAATAAATAAATATAATTTTAAATAATTTTATAAAGAAGAGTTTAAGAACTTAGATCCCACATAGACCAGCCTAAGTACATCTTTTTAATTCACTGGTTGTTAGGTTTTGTGATTTTGTTTTATGTTGAGATAATCTCATTGTGTAGCCTTGATTTGCTTAGTGATTGCCATGTAGAGCAGGCTGGCTTTGAATTTCAGCCATCTTCCTCTCCTTAGCTTTCCAAGTGCTGGACAACAGGCAGGTACCACCATGCCCAGTGTTACCCTCACTTAGCTATAAAATGTTAAAATTTAAAAGGCGAAAAACATTTCTCCACTGATCATATGTAATGTCTAAAGTTTCCATTATAAGATATCTATTTCCGTACTTAAGACTTGTCTTGTAAGAAATCTTTAAAAAAAAAAAAATCAGATGAGTTATCCATAGAACAAAAAGTGTCAGTGTTCTGTCTGCAGAAGTTTGGATAAGGAGGCTAAGCCTGGGTAAGGTGCCAAGAAAATGAGAAAAAGAAAGTCCCAGACCATTTGAATGAGGAAGCTCAGGGGGGGAAAAAAAGATGGTATGAAAGATACATTTTCCTTTCTATCATGTCTGTGAGAATGGCAAAGAAGTTTCACAAACTCAATTTCTCCATATTAAAATATGGTGCTCAACTTGATTGATAAGACAAGGTAAGATCAAGATGGCAGCAATTAAAAAAGATGAGATGGCTCAGTAGTTAGGAGTGCTTGCTGCTCTTGCAGAGGACCCAAGTTCAGTTCCCAGCACCCATGTTGTTGGGCAGCTCACAATCGCCTGTAACTCCAACTCCAAGAGATCTGATGCCATCTTCTGGCATCCTGGAGCACCGAACACATGTGGCATTTACTCATAACACACACATCCATATATGATAATTGAAATAATAAAAAATATTTCATTATAAAGTGAAGTATGATTCAGCCCTATATCATTTGTCTTCTTGATTTTAATTAAACTTTATCTATAAACTAATTTATTTATGATTATAGTAGTTTAAGACAAGGATATTAACTTTCTATAATTATTAAAGCATATTGTACAACTCAATGGTGTCACTGAAGAGTTTTGTTTTCCCATACCTAATAAATTCCTTCTCTTTTTTGGTTGCCCTGTGTGATGGAAACAGGTGACACTTATCTTTCTGTATCTAACTTACTTCACCTAATATGATATTCCCAGTTTCCATCCAAAGGATATGATTTCATTCTTTATGGATAACTATTGCTCCTGTACAGATACCATATTTTATTTATCCACTCATCCACTGATGGGCAACCCATTCATGGGTTGATTGTGCATATTGTCATATACACATACAGCACCTCAGAAAATAATGTGTATTCAGTTATTTTTCTTCAGAAAAGTAATCTCAAAAAATACCTGAAATTAAATTTGACTGACTTATTATAACAGTATTATAAGCAGCCCTACTTAAATTTTTTTTAAACAGGGTCTCGCTGTATAGCCCTAGATAGTCTGCAGTTTACTTTGTGGGCCAGGCTGGCCTGGATCTCACAAGAGTCTACCTGCCTCGGCCTCCCAAGTACTAAAATTAAAGGTGTGCACCATCATACCCATTTCCTATTTAATTTCTTTACCAATAATTCCTTAAACTCTAAGTTATATTTCTAAGCTCACCTATTCATTTGTAAATGTACATCATTGTTAATAAAAGTAGGGGAATATAGATGTTTCAGCAAATATTCACTGTCATCGAAGGCTTCTTCCGGCAATAGCATATGTACACTACTTTATAAAACGATGAGGAGACTATACACTCTACAAACAAACTCAACCTCATTGTGTCCAAACTGCAGTTAAAGAAAATTACATTAATTAGCAAAACATAATTTTCAAGGTTTAAGTTAAAACCAAGGCAGTTCAGTAAATATTCTACACACAATATACTAATGTAACAAATGTGTCTGTACATATGATGGCATTGTGTATTGTCTTAATCTAGTAATAAATTTAAAAGTATAGGTGGTTGATATTTTTATTAGTGGAAGATGCTGGCTATAAATGGAATATATTGAGTTCAAAAGAAGGAAGAATAGAGAGCGGAGAAGAGTATCTACAGTGGAGTATCTTCCCAGAAAGTAGGGCTTGAGGCTGAATTTAAACAGGCTGTAGATGAGCTAGGAGGAGAGAAAACAATATAAACTTAGCTAAATGTAAACCTGAGGAAATCCTTGAGATATATGTTATGAGTTAGAGGAAATAAGAAAGGGAGTTATATAATTGTTAAACTATATGAAAGTTCCATAGAGGTATCAAAAAGGCTTCAGTCAAATGAAGACAGTACAAATAAGTGCAAGAATAACACAGAGCAATGCCTATGAAGATGGAATAAATTATTTTCATTCTTGAAAATAAATTAGTGGACAAGGTAGTTTCCTAGTTTGGCTTCACAGCATTAAGAATACATGCTAGACCTCAGAAGGAAAATAAACGCTCTTTATCAACACACCTAGAAAACCAGTTAGCTGTTCTGAAACCCCAAACCAGGAAATCTATCTTAATCGACAGAAACCAATCTATTGCTAGGGAGATTACTCTGTCTACATACAGTCTAGAAAAGACCACCTTATTCAGTGTATTCAATCCCAGTACCAAAAAAGGTGGGTGGCACTCCATTGTTGATCACCCTTCCTATGGGAACCATAAGCTACCACACCCTTGGAGACTCTTTGACTTTAATATTCACAGTTTCAGAAAATTGGTAATCCCTCTTCTTAATTCTGACTTCTTTCCAGAGTTTCAGTTTAAAGACTTAACTCAATCCAGGCTTGTTTAGACTCAAACTTACCCTAACATCCTCTGACTATGTGTTCCCCTCAATTCCTCAAATTCACATTAGAGAGTTGGTAGCTGATCTTGATAAATTGTGAATCAGCCACCAAATCCTATAAAATTCTCTTCACAAAATTTCTTATCCTGTATTTCCTCTATCCCTCCATATTCAGGTTTGTTAAAAATCATCTCCTGCATTGAACCTCAGCTTCCTCTGTACTCTATGTGACTTTAACCTCCATAAAACAATACACACGTTGTATACATCAGGAAATTCCCAGCCAGAATAATGATATTCAAACTCCCGAGACCAATAAATATTTCATGTCTTCCAGGCCTACCTCTTACTGTACTTAAGGCAACATCATTTTCTCCATGTAGCCCCCTCCTTGTCCCATATTTTGTTGCTTTTTATTTTTTCCTCAGATGTTGGCAATAACAGATATACTACTAGAATTTAAAATTTCTTAAGCATTTCTTAATCTAACCACTCTGAAACCCAATATATTTCTATATATGATAATTTATATATTAATTTAATGTATGCTAATGTATATGTTATATACATTATAGACATTAATTTATATATTAATGTAATGTTAATTTATATATTAATGTTAATTAATATAATTTAACTCTCTTAATTATCTATGTAAACAGTCTATCCCTCCAATTAGATCACATCTCTGGAGTCTGTTCCCTAGAGATGGGAAATATACAGGAAGTGTTCTTGCTGCTGAGCCACAAGAGCTCCAGAAACCTTAATTAGGAAGCTAGTTTGTTAGATTGTTTGATTTGCCTAAAAGATAAATTAATATATAGTTAAACAATGCCATTGATTAATCAATAAATATAAACAAGAAGCTAATTAAGAACCTAGTGCTCTTCCTAATGGTAGCCTAATGAGATGAAACCAGAATTATGAGACTGCTGGCAGTTCATGTTATCTCATGTTAATTATGAAAATCTCATAATTAAACAGATTCATCGATTTTTAGTTTTTCAAAGGCTAAATTGACTTCAATTCAGCCTTGCTTCAACTTTATAAATTAGTTCCTAAGTACACTATATATACACGAATATGGTCATCTGACGTTTGATGATCTTAGTTTACATAAAAAACAAAACATGGCTTTATTTCCTAGCAAAAAGTATGCACTTTAAAATTTTCAAAAGAGGCTGCTAAAGACAATTACTTTCTAATTAGTGTCATTCTTTACTTCTTCCTCCAGTAATGTGCAAGAGCTGCAGAAATAGCTGGTAATCTGGAGGTGCTATCAAGAAGATCAAAGCTCAAGGCCGGCCTGAACTAATTGAGTCCCTGCCTAAAAATCCAACACAGAGCAAAACTGTAGATGCTGCGTTTGTGTGTGCTGAAAGAGTCACCTCCTCCTCTCTAGCCCTCTCTACAGGAGTAGTAAATTAAAACTGTAGATGCTGTGTTTGTGTGTGCTGAAAGAGTCACCTCCTCCTCTCTAGCCCTCTCTACAGGAGTAGTAAATTAAGCCAATTTAAATCTGCCAGACCAATGTAGGAAGTTCTTGTTTTTGATACTCTTCCTGGTTTCCTTCCAGTCAATAACCTCACCCCATCTCTTCAAAGGTCCTTCTCCATCTCCTTGATCACCAAAAGCCCAGAAACTAAAACAGTACACAATTCCTCCTCAAGGTGCCTTCCAGGATTGGTCTAACCAAGTGCAAACTCCTGTCTGGGCATTTTAACCACCACGAGCATTCCTTCTTAGATTAAAACACGAGTCTCCCTGGTGTCTAGACATGCCCAGGCATGACCCGCAGATGCATGAGATCCCTGGAGTTTCTCTAGTAACTGCAGGCCAAATCAACAGCAACCCTAAGAACAAGCACTCTTGTCTGCTGTCGTTGCTTCCCTAACAGAACTAGAGCACACACATTTTTTATTGTCATTTTAGTTTTTATCTTGGAAGACATCTAATGCATCGGTAGCTTTGGATGGCCGCAATCAAACGCAGGTAAGATATTTAAGATGCAGCTAATAATCAAGAGGGGGAAAAAAACCACATCAGCTATATGGAAACAGTAAACGTAGACTAAAATTGAGAAAAATGTAAAATAACTCATTTTGTAATGATGTCCTCACAAAATTTATAACTCTTCATGCCATTAGTGGAATAGAGGCTATTTCTACTAATTTTATTCATTTGTAAACATTCACTAGCATTTTTTTAGTCTACAATATTGTGCCTTTCTTAAACACAGGAAGAAGGAATACGAAAGTTATTTACTAGTGGTCTTTTGAGGGTTAATTTTACAATTAGCTGCATTTTCTAATTCACTTTCATCCTTTTATATAAGTGTTCATAAAGCAAACTATGCTTTTGGAGAAAACATTCTTTCATTTTCAAAGATAACGTTAAAATATAGACAAGTTTATTCTTGGGAAGTACTTGAGTTTTAATGGTTTGAGTGTGGAATTTGTGCTGAATGGTCCTGATGACTAACATGTACTAGGATTATTAGTGGCATCTATGAGACCATTTGCTGGGCTTAGGGATCAGTGTATAGCTAAGAAGTTCCCTTTGTAGACATTAAGACTTTGGATTATATAAAGGGGTATTATTTGGTATTATTATACTGTGTATATGAAGACCACAGTCTGGGGAAGCTACTTCCTCCTGAATTCCACGAAGTTTGCAATCAGAGGATAATGTATATCCTCTCTGGGTTCATCAATTACTAAAAGGGAGGAAAGACTAACTTAAAGGACCGAAATATTAGCGAAGATGGCACAGATATGCGGTCACTGCCCCCCCCACGCCTCCTATTTCAAATATACACAAACACACCTGTTATCAGATGTGAAACAGTGAGAGCAAGGAAAATGTAGCCCGCCCAAGACATTGCTTCCACAGATCTCACTCTACTCTTGCTTCAAGGATCTACTCAAAATCTCACCTTCAAGACTGGTGTCTCTCAGCTCTTCTTGACACCCCCAACCTACCCCCACCCACCCACCCCACCCCCACCCACCCCCGCACGCTTCTATTAGTAAAAATCTATCAGTTTAGCGACTTCGTACTGTCTGGAACAGTAAATAATGTGTGATCACTTAGTGTTACCACTTAGACTGTCTGATGGATCCTAGAACCAATACCCTTTAGGTGGTGAATATGTAACAGACATTTAAATAAAAGCGGAGCCTAAAGTGGGAATGGTTTCCTCAGGGCTTACCATGATATCACAGAAACAGTAACTTTGGCCTTAAAGGGGCCCCACTTTGACCAAAGAGAGACGGTTGAATGTTTCACTAGAAAAGCGGCCCTCACCTCACTGCATATAGCCCTGTAAAAGGTAATGCTAAGAAAGAACTCAGATATGGCAAGGGCAATGCTGCAGAGGAGAGTATTCAGGCCTGCTTCTGGGGGAAGGCTCCATCCAGGCTCTAGCTGGGGTGCCTGAGAAGCTGTTTCTGAGAATGGGGGTGAACAGAGTGCTTCTTGGGCATTAAGGAAGGAGAGATGAAATGCAGATCTTTGCGCTTCCTATTACACCATGAAGATACACTTCTCAAGAATACGTGTCTCCATCTCCCAGGCCTCTTCCCTGGAGGCTCTTCGGGGTCCCGCCCGAGGCCCCTTCTGGTAGCTTCTGCCTCCCCTCCCCCACTCGCCCCGCCCCCTCGGCCTCGGGGTTCCAAGGGCGGTTGGTCGCAGAGCCACGGCCACTCGGCCAGTAGGAGCTGCGGGGCGCGCGGGGTGGACAGAGCCTGCTGTAGAGTTTGGGCTGGAAGCCGGAGAGAAGTTGTCGGAGGAGGGTCTGACCCGCCGTGAGGGAAGCAGGAGTCTGTCCCCGTTGCCCAGGGGACCGGGGCGGAGCGGGAGGGTCGGGGGGGGGGGGGATGGCGGGGACAGGGGCCCGGCGCCGGTGGTTCACCTGGGGTCGCGCGCGGCCCTGCGGGGTATGGAGGGGCCCCGGGAACCTGAGACATCTCTCGCTCCGCCACCCTCGGCTGCCGGCTGTGGCGAGATGGGGGCGAGGGGCCGGACCCTTGGGGGCTGCAGCGGCGGACGCCCGGTGCTCGGTTTGTAGGCAGTGTAATTAGCTGATTGTACCGCGGTGCTGACAATCACTAACTCCACTGCCATCAAAACAAGGCACAGCATCACCCGCCGCCCGCTGGAGGAGAAGCAGGCGGCCTCAGCCCCGCTGACTCTGCAGAAAGCAGAAGCCCGGAGCCGGGATGCGTCAGCCAAAGGGCTCCGAGCACGAGGTCTAAGTGCAAGCAACCCTCGGAGACCAGCGGCCTTCTTTAGGGACAGTTCGGCTACCTGTGTCTAGAAGCCAACGCAAAACGGTTCAGTGATATGCAAAGAGAGTCGGTGTACACCGACTTTTAACAATTTTAAAAAATGCCTGGAGGAACCCCCCAGATCAGTTCCTGCTGTGCGCTGTGATTCCCACTGCCTGTTTGCTACTTCTGAGAAAGCTATCACCAAGGCTGCGACAGCTTGGCTGATGATTTGTCGGTCGGTCGCAGCCAATGTCTGAGAACACCAACTAAAGACCGCAGGCTTTTTCGATGAGTCTAGTTACTAGGCAGTGTAGTTAGCTGATTGCTAATAGTACCAATCACTAACCACACGGCCAGGTAAAAAGACTAAGATTCCTCCGACAGAGCCTCGTGTGCATTGTCAATTTAGTGAGGACAGGACACAGAGACAGCTCCGTATCACCTATTAAGTGGTTGAGGAAAAAGAAAAGCTAGCACTTGCTAAGTAAACAATGTGTGCAGTGTGGGGGGAGGTACATTTCAGTGATAGAAACGATCCCTTAGCTGATCTGGTCATTATACTGACTTGTGGTTATAAATCTCTGAACTTTGCCTGACACTATATTATTAACACAGAAAAATAAAGTGCCACGGAAAATGTCAGCTGTCGATATTATCATGTGTCCATTTCCTTTCCAAAACTGGCTTTAGGATGTCCAACCCCAGCTCCTGTCAGTCCCTGAAGCACTTATGGTCAGTTCCTATAGAGACAAAATCTCCGGGAAAAACGCTCATACATGATTGTAAACCTGTGTACGAATACACTAAAAATGCTTTCATAACTTTTCAATGGGGGGGACTCAGCCCACTTTGCTAGGTATTTTTTATGTTAATGGTTGTTCTCTAGGCAACTTTTGGTGTGAATAATTAGTGAACACAATTTAAGCCCAGCTTCTTTCCTAAGATTTCTAATAATAGATTTGGGAGGTTTTTTTAAAACTCAAAAAACTCAAAAAAAAAAAAAGTGTATCCATGGGTATCTCTTATGCATCAACGCAGACCTGAGCTTTGGCAATCTTGTCCTAAAGAGGAGCTCTTTATTCAGCTATTTGGGGGAGGGGACGCTGATTTAGGATCTAAGAGACTTAACTGCACTCCACTGACTCCAGGACTGTACTCATCACAAAGCTGAGGCTTTGACTCCAAGGCCTGACTGGCCCCGAAAGCTGCGACCTCGACAGAAGCCAGCTGCAGATGGGCCACACGCGCTCAAGGAACCCCAGATCCTAAGAAACTCAAGCTTTCTTGTGGTGACAGTTACCAACGGGACAGTTCTCTAGTGGGGGCGGGGCAAAGAAGCTAAGGGAAGCGTCCTTAGTCACCATGGAAACGGGGCCCAGAGGAAGTCCTTGTGGGAAGGAATCCCAGGAAATCTGCTCCCCTGGATTACTGGTGTTCTCCGGCTGCTCAGAGCAGGATGCCAACTTGGCTAAGCAGTTTTGGCTCGGGGCATCCATGTATCCCCCTACCGAATCTCAACTGGTGCTGACAAGAGACAGCAGTCAGCGGCTGCCGGTGGCAAGGCATTCTAAAGCCCATGGGAGGGGTGAGTAGCACAGGCTGACTCCTTGAAGGAGAAACGGCCCAGCCTAACAGTAAAAGAGTCAGCTGGCTAAGAGGTGTAAGCTGGCAGTTATAGGTATATACAACAAATACATGGACAAATAGTCCTGAAACCGCTCTGATTCTCCATCTCAAGATAGTGTATCATTACATATAAAAATACATCCTAAGAGTCCCTTAAATGAGGGCTTCTATTTGGCAAATAGGATAGATTAAGCAAACGATGTATGTTGGCTAAAAGACATTAGGAGAGCATTTACATAAAACTGAGTTCAAACTTGAAAGCCTGAGGAAAAATTGGAGGCAGAATCAATTTGGAAACCATCTTCCCTGACTGACAAGCCTTTGGCCAAGGATGTATAAAATGTTCTTAATATTAATAGGTAGAGAAAATTCAAATATTTTATGTCTACTTTTCCAATAACTTACTTTCCATTTGTATTTCTTAGAGACTCCTGTCCAGCCCTTTCCCTTTGACCATAACAGTAAGTACCAGGTTTTAATGCCCTTCAATCTGTAGACTCCCCAGACTGTACCTAGGATTTTAGACAAGTAAATATTCACATGTAGTATAACTAAGTTGCATATCCCAAACCTTGCCTTGGGGGACCACACCACTCATCCAAAAGATAACTTTCTGTAACTTGTGATTAGAAATGGAGATCCGCATCTCTGATCCCACGGGCACTTTCTCTTTAGAGAATGTTTCTTGCCTTCATTCATGCTCACTCATCAGTAAGGGGATTAAAGATTTCCTGATGGCCTTGAGAATTCAGTCTCCAGCTATTTGTGAATCTGGTTATAAAGTTTGAAGGAAGTGTATATTTGTGTCTTCTCCTGCTCTATTAACCCGTTTCCAATTTTATGTAATAGTGTAAGAATCAAGATAAAGTCATTTCAGATTAAATTTGACTTTATTTACTCTAGAGGAGGTGAATTTCTTTGCTAAAGCCCAAAAGATTCAGGAATCTGAAGAGAAAGCAAAGTATCTCCAAAAGGTGGGCCAATGCTTCATTTCTTATGCTTTTCATTATTCTAAATAATTTTGATAAATATTGTTTGTTTGCTGTTTATTGGTTGATTTTACTTTTAAGCGGGTGCAGATAAAATGTGGTTTTCATCTATCTCAGCCGTGAAAAACTTGTTAGAATTTTAGCTAAAAATTTAAAAATTCTTGGGCTGGAGAGATGGCTCAGTTGTTAAGAGCACTTGATCTCTCAGAGGATTCAAATTTGGTTCCCAGTGCCCATGGCCGATGGCTCATTGCTGTCTTTAACTCCTATTTTAGAGGATCTGATGCCCTTTTCTGGCCTCTGTGGGGGCACGCGCACGCGCACACACACACACACACACACACACACACACACACACACACACACACACCGTTTAAAAGCCAGACCTAGTAGCGCAGACCTCTATTTCCAGCCAGTGAAGAAGCAGAGGCAAGGTAATCGAAAGTTCAAAGCTAGGTGCTAAGGAAATGGGTAAATGATTAAGGATGCTTGCTATGAAAGTGTAGGGATCTGCATTAAAATATTCTCCAGAACTCTTATAAAAAGCCAGGTATGGCTATATGCCATGGTAACTCCAGTGCTGTAGGAGATGGAGACAGGAAGGTGGCTGGGGTTTGTTAGCTCCAGGCTCAATGAAAGAACCCTTTTTCAAGGAAAGAAGGCAAAGAATAAATTAGCAAGATGCCCAATGTCCTCTTCTGGCCTTCACATACAAAGAAAAGCACAAATCAGCACAAAAGTGTGCATGTATTCCTCATACACACACACACACACACACACACACACACACACACACACGCAGAGAGAGAGACAAAGAGGGAGAGAGGTAAATTTAATAAACATAGCAAGGATACTTAATTCACAAATACCAAAAACATTCAAGGCTAAGCGGGGATGATGTAGACACAGCTCAAGGCCTGCTTGAGAATCTTGGTGAGACACTTATAATTTAATAAAAGTTAAAAAGAGGACTAGGGATATATATGTCTCAGAGGATATATAGATACATATATCAGTGGTAAAGCACTTTCCTAAAATGTGGATAGCCCTGGGTTTGAGCTCTACTACTATAAGAGAAAGAAAAAAGAGAGAGGAAGAAAGAAAAGAAGAAAGAAAAATGCATTCTATTAAACTGTAGCTATTCTCAGTGTCTGACAAAGCTCACACAAACATCAGAAACAGAAAAGCCTCAAACCACACACAATAGTCTAAGAACAAAAATACTTTTAAAGTGGGAAAATTGTTGTCTTAATAGGTCAAAACCAAGGCAATTAAAGCATAGTCTGTCATCTGGACCTGCTCTAACTAAAAGCTGATAGTAAACACATTGGTGTCCTAAAGCCTTTTTTGGCAGGCACATGGTGCAACTCGAGCTTTTAACTCATCAGATAATAGCATGATTAATAGCTACACTCTGTTTCATCCATAGATAAACTCTTATTTCAGTATCAAAGCAGAGACAGAATACCTGTTTTAACCTAATGTGTTTAACCACTGAACATATTGGCAAACTCTAAAGAACATACTGGAAATTCCACATAAATTACAGATCAATTCACTTAACTTTTCTGATCACAACAATTCATTTAAAGACTACTGGTGATTGTTTCAAACAACTTACGTGATTAAAAATAATTAGCATTTTTTCTCTTTTTAGAATATTAAGTACCAGGCTCTGTCTCAAAACAACAAAGAAGAATACTGCTATATATTTACAAAAGAATTTTATAGGTTATTAAAAAAAAGAATACTGTGGGGGGGCACAGAGAGAGAAAGTGCAGGTGGGTGTACATATTCTACTACATGCAAGTCAAAGGTACAGGACAAATCTCAGGAGTCAATTCTCACTTTACACCTTGTTGAAGGTCGTATTTCTACTGATGCCTATTCAGGTCAGCTGGCTGGTCTGATTCTAGATGATTCTGTCTCTGCCTCCTGTCTTGATTAGAGATGTGTAATTAAATGAGTTTTCAGGCTTGCATGGCAGTGTCTTTATCCACTGAGCTATCATCTCACCCTTTACAGGGGTTATCTTCTCATTTTTAAAATCACATTTATTATGTGTGACGTATATGTGTAGGTTAGAGGACAACTGTGTGAGTGGATTCTCTCCTTTTACCATCTGGGTCACCAGGCTTTACAGAAAGTGCCTTTATTCACTGAACCATCTCTCTGTCTCCCTTTATGGAGATTCTTTAAGCGTAATTTTCATTAGAGCTAGGAGTATAGTTCAATGGTACAGTACTTGCCTAGCATACATGAAGTCATAGATTTAATTCAATTCATGCACACACACACACACACACACACACACACACACACACACACACACACACACGCGCGCGCGCACACACGCACACTTGAGCCAGGAAAGGTTATTATACTCCCAACAGTAGGAAAACTAAGGCAAAAAAGAGTCTCATGAATTTGAGGCCAGCATTAGCTACATAGTGATTTCCAGGCAATATCAACTGCTTTGATACTTTTATAATTTAATTTTCATTGTACTTCATTTTAGGAAGAAATTGAAAATAAAGGTTAAAGACAAACTTAATAGTCAATTTTATCAGCTTTTGTCAAACAAACAGTAAGAACGAAGTGAATTACATGGGACTGTATAGACACATATAACTAATCTTAGAATAGGCTTACACATCTTGTGCCTTTCTTCTAATTTATTAACTACTCAATTCCACATATATTTATTGAGAGCCTGCTTGGTACATGTGCTATGTTAGATGCAGTCAATGATTATGATGTATTCTTATATATGTATATGAAAGCACAAGAACATATTAAACTAGGCATAGTAGTATACCCTTCTAATATCATCATTTAGAAGGTTGTGGGGAACAGACCAAGTCCCCAGTGAATTGTTTGATATGAGTGCAGACATGTTAGGGACCTCAGTGTCCTAGACCCATGGGAATGGCAAAGCCTTCCCCTGGTCCTTGTTGGTAGGGTGTTCAAAACAATGTGGCTCAGATTCCTTCTCCCGGATGTTTACTGCCTGAGACTCTTCCCCTACCAAGATTAGCTAAACCCCATTCCTTGTTGAGGTTTATGTAATAACCCTGCCTCATTCTGCTGTATAAAATGAGTAGGCTGAGTCCTGGCTGCTGCATCTCCACTTAAGTGTATAGCCCATCCTATCCCAGCATTTCTGTATGGCTATCCTTTCTTTATTCTCTTGGAACCCCAGTTTTGTTTCCAGGACTTATCTGTGTGGATCACAGCAGGAGGTGGGGGAAGGAAATTCATGAGTTATGGTCAATAATCCTGGGCTATATAGAAGATCCTATTGCAGAAAACAAAAATTCAAAAAAAAACAAAAACAAATAAATAAATGGCAGGTGTGGTGGGGCATGCCCTCAGTCCCTGCACTTGGGAAGCAGAGGCAGGCAGATCTCTGCAAATTGAAGGACAGCAAATCTACATAGCAAGTTCCAGGCTACAAAGTGAGACCTTGTCTCAAAAACAAACAAACAAAAAATCCCACTGAAGGTCAAAATTAAGGAATGAAGAAACCCTCCCAAACTACTGAGTTTTGAAAATTATTTCTTCAACCTGAAGTACAATTTTTTTGTCACTAAAATGCCCTTCCTCATCTGTCCTCAAGGCCTAGCTCCCATAAAGTTTGTGAAAGCTTTGCCAGAGGTTACCTAGAAACTGAGTGAACAGTGTCTTCTCGGTGCTTATATCCAAAGTCAGAAATGGCCTCAGAGGGCTGTATAAAGGCTCTGGTCTGTACTTCCGGCAATCACCCATGCTTCTCTCTGTCCTGCTAAATTGTAGGCACCATAATTAGCTGACTTTAGAGACCACAGGTTGGATCAAAAGCATAACTCTGCCACTTGTTTATGTGACTGAGCAATATACTTGAACTCTTTCATAGTCAACTTCCTCAAATAGTAAAGTAGCAATTATTTTTTAAAATATCCACCTCATATATTTGATGTAACCTATACAAAGCACCTGGCCATAGTTTACCCTCAATAATCGTCCCTTGCAAAATGTAGAAGTCATGTCTCATTTACTTAACTCAATGTCTTTCTGGATATTGATATTCAGATATTTGTTCACTAGCCCATGGACATATAATCTATGTAATTAATCTAATTAATGGATAAGTGACTGCTTATACAGCAATATATTTTGTTGACATTGGTATTTTTTGTTCTTATTGTTGTTGGGTCCTGGAGGTTAGACCCAGGGCCCCATGCATGTGACACAGGACTACAGCTATGCTATCAGTTGTGCAATGAATCATCTAGAAACTTTTCTACGTTGATAATCTTTTGGGAGAATAATTCCAAATGCACAAGCACATCTCCTGTCTTGTCAATTTTGCTTTTATCTCATGGGTCTGGATATGAGAGGAAAAAATATGATTCCATTAAATATTGAAACAATATAGTTTGGATACTGCTGCTTTTCTGAGTCTACAGCACCCTCTCTACATTGGTGATACGCCATCAATAATTTGTAGCTTGATGGTAGAAAATGAATGCAAGAAAACATGGGTTTTTTTCTATTACATATTTAAATTTTTCCATATTGTGAACATACACATTGGTAAGTATATTCCAGGTATGTTTCATCTCCAAGGGGTGAAAAACATTCTCTATAAATTCTCTTGAAGTTGTATTCAATCATTTTCTTAATATTAATGGAAACCCAGAAAATTCTTTTCCATTTCTCTGAAGGAGGCTTTACAGCCCCTTTCCCAACAGATATTGATTTCTCAGTGGCCAAGGCTTTAAACTTTAATGTTACTCCCCATTTTGAAGTATTTTCCAGGGATACATTATAAATGTTTTTTGTTAGTGGGAAAAAATGCTATTAATCACAACTACTATTTCAGTGATGGATATCAATGGCAGGAAATCAAAAACAGTTGAGCATGTCAAGATTAAATGGCTTACTGTGTCCATAAAGGAAGCCTTATGGCACTGTACTGGACCATTATTTTTCCTTTGAGAGTTCTAAGTAGTCTGGAAACATAATAAATGAATAGTCAGCTAATTCTTTGAAATCATAAAACTAATTTGCTTTCTAGTTTTCCCACCTAGAAAGCTCTTTAGCTGATTATCCCTTTATAAAAAGAATTATAAATAATTTATTTGCTAGGAGAGTGGAGAAGAGGTCAGAACAATATATTAAGGTACATATATAGAAGGTGCATTGGTGATGTGCATCTGGAAGCAATTCTATCATGAGCAAATGTAAACCGAAGATTTTTAGGAGGAAAATGTGCCACCTGTACTACAATAGCCTGGACAGGCCCTTTTCTGGGATGGATTTTCAGTCATTCTGTCACACATTCTATGCAACCAACATTGACCACAGCACAAGTCTCCCCAGAAGTTTGTTACATGGTTCTTACTTAAACAAAAAGCATCACGTCATGATGGCATTACTCTTAACCTTAGAATGCTCACAAAAGTGTTTCTAGACTCTGTAGTATAAAATGGGAAAGTTTTTACAGCATTGTCTATTAGCCTACACTTCCAGAGTAGTCAAAGGAATACTTAAGAATCATTATGTCAGCTTCAAAGAGCCAATGAAAACAGTTTCCGTAGAGCTGTTGTGGGGATGTTCTGATAGACTAGAATCCTCTGCTGTGTCAAGTGATAAGAATGGGCTTCCTAGATAAACCTAACATTCTCAGTAAGATATCCTGACCTAATGTAAAATAATATTTATGAAATTATTTTCTACCATTAAAAGAAGATAATAGCATTGCTGGATTTTGTCTCAACAACAAAACATGTTTAGTCACATTTTGCTGTTTCTATTTCATCCTAGGATACAACTGGAACAATAATTAAAATAGATTGCATTATGTATACATCATTATGCATGCAAATTATAAAAGACTAGTATATTCTTCTTGTTTTATATCACTTTTACTATTATATTATTTTTTAAAATTATTCAGTATTTGGGGAAATGAGGCATTGCCTCAATCTTCCTTAATATGATCAAGAATCCATAAAAAATACACTTGGGAAAAGAATCAGATTTGGGATCAGTATCTGAATGTGCCCCATAAAAATCCAGCTCTAGCTGGGCAGTGGCGGCATACATCTTTAATCCTAGCACTCAAGAGTTAGAAGCAGGTATATCTCAGAGTACACGGCCAACCTGATCAAAATAAGTTCCAGAACAACCAGGACTACAGAGAGAAACCATGTCTTAAAAACAACCCCCCCCCCCAAAAAAATTAAGCTTTAGACTTATATAGCGCTTTCCTTCAAATGCATCTGTTTCCCTTTTTGCAAAGATCGGTACATTTTGTCTTCCATGTGCTTCACCAGAGGAACAAAGTGAAAACATTAACCATCCACTTATAAAATATAAATAAATAAAACTACTGAATGTAAAATGATGCAAAGGGGTATTTTTAATGAATGGATCATTTGAAGACCTGTACAAAGCAGTGGAAATTTTTGAGTTGTCAAACACAAATCTGCTGAGCACAATAAGGTCCTCTGCCTTCATGTTTCAAATCATACTACAGTGAGGACCCTTTCAGCATGTGTGCTTGTGTGCGCTCCTGGATGTGTAATTTTGCTATTTTAAATAGGCTCCATGTACTAAATTGTGTCCTAAGATAGCTAACTGTAAAAAGACCATATTGCAACTTATGGAGAAAATGTATACATCATATGAGCCTTGCTCAGGATTGAGTTATCATGCTATTAGCTATAAGTTCTATGTTGATAAATCAACAGTATATTTTGAAACAGAAACACACATAAAACAAGGTTGTATGTAGTTCCAAGGATGAAATTCTATTAGGCAATGGCTTTGTTTTTGATGACTTTTTGTACCATAGCTACTGCAAATAATGATAATCCAGTGTACTTCTAGAGCTGATGTAATCACAGGTTAAATGTACAAAACAATCTACCTCCTACCACACTTACCCACATTTACTTGCTGAAATTACCCACTAATGAAATTTGTACTATGGTCATTTGAACCACTTGTACTTCCAAGAACCCAGTAGAGACAAAAGATAGCTCTTGGTTGCAGGGAAAATGTTTTCTATATTATCTTTCAATATCTGAGGTTTCATATGGCAAATGTTTCTAGGTGTTGGAGTTGGTAATATTAGTCTGTTTGTCTTGAATCGGACATTGTCTAGGCATCACTCCAGACACATGAGGACCCTCCACCCCTAAAATGTAGGGTCATGGGGCTAACTTCAACTTGTGTTGGCCAGAAGCAGTTGAAAATTCTGTTGTTTAACAGATGTAAGCAAATTAGAGATCAAAGTCAACTATACAGTTTCAAGCTCGAAAAGGACCAAGGAAAGCTGTAAAAAACTAAAATGGGCAATGGGATGCAAGGTTAGGAAATCTGCTATGAAAGAATTGTTCAAGATTTAATTAAAACATATGTTGTGTAAGGCATTGTGCTAGACACTAGAATTTATAAATGAACACCACAAAGAATGTTTTAAAGGTACAAACTTGGCCTTTGTATGAAGCATCGGTCTAATCAGAAAGAGGTATTTATTGAGGGGTTGTACATGGTGGCAGGAGGACGACAAGGTGACATTGATACAGTCGGGCAAAGCAGCGGTTACACAATGGGGAGTAAACTGAGACCTGGACAAAGAGTGGGGTGGCCTGGGCAGCAGGGACAGCATGACATAGGGCAGAAGCCACAGGCCCAAGAAACAACAAGATGTCAGGAAAGATTCTTAAACTGGAAGATGATAACATTAGGCTTTCTTGAAAAAAGACCAGAGTCTTTTCATATGAAGAATATATTGATAGAGGCCAGAAGAAGTATGGAAACTAGGCTGGAAGCCATTGTAGTCATTCAGCACAAAGTGGTGGCAGTTTGGTGACAGTGGCATACTTAAGAAGTAAAAATAGATTATATGTTGGATACAGAAGGTAAGGCATAGCAGGCATCAAAGATAGCACAGTTTTCTGGCTTCTGAACCAGGATGGATGGTGCCAGGAGATGATTAAAACGCACCATGTTTGAGTTGTTTAGAGCTAAGCAGGTGAAGCTATCACATAACTTGTGAAAATCTTCACTAGAAAGAGAAGTACAGGCCTGGAGAAAGTTTGAGAGCCCATCTGTGTGAGTAGTCCCCTGCCCCTGCTTTTGAACAGGACAGGAAAGACGTAACTGAAAGGTGAGCTCTATCACTTCATCTTATATGTGAAGTGGTGAGAATATTAGTCTCAGTAATCCCTTGTCAGCCAGAGACAAGCTTTGATCAGTACTGGAGATCAAATCATCAAAACATATATTTCAATCCTACGCTGAAAGCTACCCTAGTGTATATGTAATTTATTATTATGTGTTCATATTTTCCTCGACATTAAAATACCACATGCATTTTTAAATGTACTTTTAAAATGATATTAAATCAGCCTTTGAACAAATACACCATGTTAGGCACTCATGCATTGTGAATTTGGAGGTTTTGGGGGGGGTGGCTTTTTTGTTTTTGATTTTTAGTGGGAGGAGTGAGACACAGCCTTACTCTGAAGTCCAAGCTGCCCTGGAACTCACAGTAATCCTCCTGCCTCAGCCTCCTTAATGCTAGGATGATAGGCATGAGCTACCACATCTGGCAGTGTGTTAAAGTTTTAAAATAAGAGCTACATTCTTTAGGCAATTGTTGTTTACTTTCTATTCATATATATGCAGCACAACTAAAAATAGATATATAACAGAGCCAAGAAAAGTATTTCTCTCCCTGCCAAAAAAAAATCAGACTTAATTGAAGTATATATTCTTTATAAAGTCTATATTTTAAAAACTTTGTATTAATTCTCTTTTATAGAATGACTTGTAATTTTCATTTAATAAATTGCTACTTTTAAAATGAAGCTTATATGTGTTAGAGCAGAGAAACTGAGCCAAGGTAGAACTATTTCCAAGAAGTATAGAATGGTCTTAGCACTGCATCTTTTTCTGCAAGTCAGCATCCTTGCTCCCTCTGATTAATAACCCTCTATCACACTCTGTCCATTCCCATAGATCACTGTGGTTAGTCCTGTTTATGAAACACACATTGCTTCTAGAGAAAATCTCTTCACTGATTATTCAGCTGGTCTTTTAAACACAGGAGACTGAGAACTAACAGTTCTGCATCGTATTACAATAGTGAATATAAATTCACACTGCAGCAAGCGCAGCATCTACACAGCATGTCCTGGTTGGTATGCACAGAGAATGGCAAGTTCATGGCTGAAGCTGAGCGGAGTTTTTGCCTTTTGAAATCATTATTAACCCACATTGCCACTTAAATTGTCCAGCCTTGAAAAACCAAGGAGTGAGTACTAAATGTTTTAACTCTAGAGTGACATAAATAATTTATTAAACACCCAATGCACACTAAATTTATATATAGTATCATATTCTAATTTCATCTATCTCTCCTTTTTTGGTTTTTCAAGACAGGATTTCTCTGTATAACAGCTCTGACTGTCCTAAAACTCACTTTGTAGACCAGGCTGGCCTTAAACTCACAGGGATCCACCTGCCTCTGCCTCCCCAGCAACGGGATTAAAGGTGTGCACCACCACAACAGGCTCAGCTCCTATTTTTTTCAGGAATAGCATATATATGTGATATAAAGTAATTATCAAAAGTTAATGTTTTGAATGTTAATTATGATCCCCTTATAGTATTGTTTTATGTGTTAATTAAATTATCAAAATGTTTTATAAACTGCCAGTAAATGAATCATCCAAAACATGGTTCAAAATGAGCTACTCATGATGGAAATTGCAAGAATTTTTTTCTCTCCACTGAATTGCATTTAGCTTTCCTGGAAGAAATTTCTTAGAATAGTTCACAACATTTTGTTCAGAACACACAGTTGTTTACAGTAGTTTTGTTATTCATTCCCAGGAAACATGTCCAGGAAACAGAAATCCAATCTCATTTGAAATCTTTATGTCGGGGGTTGTAGTTACTAAAATCTAGTCTGGCAAAAAGGACTCTGAAATTCAAGAAAATATTAGTATATTTTTGTTATTTTAATTTTATTAGTATTCAATGTTTTACACTAGAAGCATGTGACAATTTAACTTTCCTATCATGTCCCACAAGTTACACAGAAAAAAATTATAAAATTTTGCTTGTAGGAAGATTTTTATAACTAAACTTACCCAACTTTCATTTTCATTTTTTAAAACATTGGGGGTCATACTTGAATACTACTTATATTACACAATCCAATGATTATAGTCATATAACATGATTCAAGCATTTTGGGTCAATAGAAACTCATCAATAACAGACAAGGCATTTCTGAGCTCTAAAGAAAGATAAAAATGGTAGTAAAGTTCTAAAAGAGACACACAACTAGAAGTGGGGGGAGGAAGATAAATAGAGTGAGGTACAACATATTGCATAGTCACAACCTGGGAGAGATTCATCCACCTGAGGACACATGCCAAGGAAGAGCAGATGACAGCATCCCAGGTCTGTACGGGTAGCCACTGCTTTATTGAACCTATAAAAATTGATGGGTTATACAAAAGTTTACTTAGTTGCAAAAGTTCACATTTTTGGATATATTCGTTATGATATAGATGATACATAAATGTTAGATATAAAGTAGAAATATTCTTCCAAAATATTAAAACTTGTTAGACTCATAAGGCAAATTTTGAGCTGCGAATGATAGCGCACGCCTTTGACTGTGTGCAGCACTCAGGTAGCAAGGGTAGGCAGATCATCATGAGTTCAAGGTCAACCTGCTTCACATAGAGAATTCCAGGCTGACTAGGGCAACATACTGGAATTTTAAAACAATAAGTAAAAGGAAAAATTAATTTAGTGAAAATCCAAAGTACCCAGTAGACCTTGCCTAACTTCTGATAGCAGCTGCCAATCATGGACTCTCTTCTCCTCCCTCTCTCAGGGCTCCTGGTGTCCTGAGCCATGGAGACTGGAGAACCACCCTGAAGAGTTAGCAATGTGCAGCTTGAATGGTGCTGCACCTCCTGTCTCAGTCGCCTTTTTCACTATTCTATCTCCACCATGGAACCCAGCCTCTCTAAATCTCTAAGTCCACACACAGCCTAAGGTGAATGAATGATTCTTGATCCCAGTTCTGTCCTTGTTTGCTCCACTAAACCCTTCGTGGAGCACTAGAAACTATCCAATTGATAGTTTTTCCATAAGCAGTAGGTATCTTTCCAGGCAGGAACTGTGTCTTATTCAGCTAATGCGACCACATTAGCCTGTCGGTGACAAAATAATGTCAGTGTGACACATAAGTGTTTATCGTGAGCCTATTATTTTTTAATAAATGATTTGGAAATACAGTTGATATGAATGAAATTAGTTAAAATGAAATCACAATGAATAGGGTTGGCCCCTAATCCAATATGACAAGTCATCAGAAGAATGTGCCCCCGACTAGCCGAGAAAAGAAAGGTCAGTGGGTGTGGGAGGGGATAAGAGAGGGTAATGTGGGGTTAGCACAATTAAAGCATTATATATACATATGAAAGTATCAAAACCCCTCATACAATTAATATGTGCTAATAAAAACTTCAAAATGGGTATTGTAAACAGATTTTTGAGGTTACTTTTTCTACAACAGAGTTTTATGTTTTATGATTAAATTTTTTCTGTGAAGAACACTGTAATAAATCCCTTCCCCAAAAGTGAGTGTGTGAGAGACAGTGGAGAATGCTGTAAACCAAGGAATGACACAGATGGACAGCAGACCACTAGACCATCGAAAGAAGCCTAGAAACCATCTTCAGAGGAAGCATGGCCTTGCACACTCCTTGGATCTGGACCACCAGCCTCCAGAACTGCAAGAAAGAGAACTGTTTTAAAGCAAACAATGTGTGCTCCTTGAAAGAGAAGTCCAAGCACAGTGTGCAATACATTGGTGGACAGATGAGCTTGGGATTTCCCCATCTCTGAAAAGTGTTTTATTCTCAGTTTGCATCTCTTTCTTCTAGCCTTACTCTAAACAGAGTGGCCCTTTCCAGAGTTTGTCTGCTCTGTAGCTTATGTGTTGACACATCTTTATGCCTATAATAAATTAGGTTTTATGCTTATAAATACTTACCTAGTATGTGAAATCCGTTAGCCAAGAAAGGAAAGGGAGATGTACACTTGTTCTCAAGTGCAAGTTGTAAGGCCAGCACTTTTGCTGTGAGCTCTAGGTGTGATCTCCGGGTTTACCGATCCTATTTATATCTGCCATTTAGCGTCAGTTTCCTTTGGTGGTCAATAACTAAGACGTTTTCATCAGATCTGCTATTGAACTGCTCAAATAAATTGTTTAGCCTAACTGCCTCAGTTTCCCCACCTGTCAAATCGAGGAGGAAATGTCAAATTTCTAAATTGTTAACATCATAATAAGGTATTTTAACAGTCTTAGGATAGTTCATATAGTAAGGTCTAACTAGAAGTTGGTTGTTAAGAGCAAATGAAATCTGTATGTTTAAAATCAAAACCAAATAATCTTGTATAGAACTATTATGGAAAACATTTTAGCATCCTGCTAATGCCAGAAGAAATTTTAAAAATTCCACAGATAACAGTTTTTATTGTTGCATCAAAAGGCTCATTCTTTTTCTTTTTTTTTTTTTTTCTTCAAATAGGCCAAAAAGAGAGATGAGATTCTCCAACTCTTGAGAAAACAAAGAGAAGCAAGAATTTCGGTAAGAGTGGTGGTGGGAGAGGAGTGGATAGCTGACTGAGGCATGCATGACCTGTGGCAAACGTTCAGAGACTTTTAAGGCTAGCCCTTTAAATCTGTACTCTCATGTCTTAAGCCTTCTATGCACCAAAGGCTGGGGAAACACAGATTAAGTAACTGGACCCATGAACCAGAGAGAGCTCCACAAGTGTGTAACTCTGATGGCAAAGGAGATGAGGTGTGCTTGTCAGGGAATCTATTATTCATATAGGATAAAGGCATATGCTAGTAATATGGACTACTTTATTGCAAATGATTTTACAATGATTGATCTTTGTAGATCACAAAAATTAACAACTTAAGTTATTAAAAGCTTTATAAAAAAATAACTCCCTAGAAATATATGGATGTTCAAATATACACTCCTGAATCAACCTCAAATTCTTTAATTCAAACATTTCTGAGTCAATAGTTTTCAAATGTAAGAAGCTTGTCTTTCTACATTCTGATGATTTTTATCTTAGGCTGTTTTCAAGTAAGTAAATTTCAGACAGAGGAATAAACATTTTCCTTTTTTATTTTTTCTAGAAAGAACTGATTTCATTGCCTTATAAACCTAAGGTAAAAGTACCTGAAGCAAAGTAAGTTTACTTCCAAAAATCCTTATCTTTTTATTTACTGTCTTTAAAGAACATTTTTGTTTATTTATCTCTTACCAACCAACCTTCTAAATACCTACACCACTTTGTTGGGGGTTTTCTTGCCTTAAACAAGCATACTTTTCAGTGGACTCAAGCCTGTGTGCATCTGTGGGATGCACACACATGCATGGGTACAAAGTGGAGAGCAGATCCATCTGGGATCTTCTGTGTATCCCTTCTCACCTGCCTTCATGCCCTGCCAGCTCCACCTTCCCCTGAGCAGCCTGCCAACTTTAGCACATCCTCAGGTCTTACAGATGACCAACTGATTCCACCAGTAACGTGGCCACATTAACCTGTCAGTGACAGAATAATGTCAGACTAAGACAGGAACATAGAAGAATCTGAGGAAACTTAACAGGACTCTGGAAAGTACTATCTTTGCTGCTGTATTCAGAGAACAGCTGTAGAAGAAATAGGATTTTTATTATTTTGTTGATAACTCCTGTAATGTCAGCAAACAGCCATAAAAGAAGAGTGATTATGTCTACGTAGATTTTTAAAAATCACTAATTACCTATCTATATTTTCTACATGATGCTTTACAACTCAGTTTCTTGCTTTCAAGCAAGATGATTTGACTTACTGCCTATGCGTAGAAGAAGATAGTCTAAAAGAAAGACTCATTAACTGACCCAGATGATGGGTAAAGACTGCTATCTGAATAGCACAGACATATCTGTGTGCCTTAGATTTTGCATGCATTTTTACAGAATACTGTTGCTGATTTGCCTACAAGTGTATTATTTTACAGATCAAACATAATTTTTAGTGAATAAATGAATTTAGTTGGGTCATTTACTAGTTCGGCGATGATTCAGAAGCAGCTATACAAATGAAAATTATGTCCCACCCCAAATCAATTTTATTCCTCTTAAAGAATTTAACATTTGGGCATGAGAAAGTATTATTTAGGCATGGAACCCCAGAGAGACCTTTATAAGGGTCTCTTGTGGGTCTTACGAGCCCCCCCCCCTCTAAAAGTTAATGTTGATAGCCTTGTTACCATAGACCTAGCTGTCTGTTATGAAGATTATTTTATTGCCATGATTCAGGGTCAAGATTAAAAAGTTAATTTTAAATTTTAAACTTTCACTTGATTTTTTGCAATATATTCTCTCCTTAATCCCAAAGCCTGAATTTTTTCTATTTCTCAGTGACATCTTTCTCTGAATTTAAAGTTCCTGTGTGCACCATCTTTTTGGCAATCACACACTACTGTGTGTCCATATTTTATTAGTTAACTCATTACCCTTGGGTTATTTAACAGTTCACATAATTTTATGCCTTGTCTATAAATATATTGTAAGCGCCTTGAGAAATTGGATCATACAATTTAAGTGGATACTGGGATGCAAATATATTTGTTTCAAAAAATCTGGAATACAATGTAATAAAGTATTAGCTCATTTGGAAGCTGATGCCCCTATACTGTACACTAACTTATACAAACATTTCCTGAATTTTCTAAACCCTTTTCCTTCCGTTTTGTTCACTCTGCCCCATATTCTTATTCCGTGATGCAGGTTTATAATCCCTGACGCAATAGACCTTCTTGGGATAATCTGTGCCTTTTCTAGCAGAAAGTAAATTCATAGTGATGCTTTAACAATGATATAGTTAGGATTCACCCCAGTAATACTTGCATTTTCAAGGAGACTGAGTGAAAGAATAAAGGAGTAATCAAAGAACTCAACTGTGGTAATAAGTCATAGTTCCTGTCCCTCACATCACACTCCCAAGGATGATAACCACTTCTCTGACATGTGTTTCATACTTGGTCACAGCCTTAATACACATTCAGCATCCAAAATGTTGACTACTGATGACTGTATTGTATTATATAGGAACTGACTCTTTTTTGCTGCCTACAGGGAAGTCTCATCAGAGTCAGACAAACAGGACCAGGAAGAAGTCAAGGCCTTGGGATGATTTGATTGACATATGGTAGCAGATGACTGGTGTATATTCATCCACCTTTGGAGCAAGTTTTTCTTACATTAGGATCACTGTAATCAGTGATAGGTAAAAAATGTGCAGATTTTCAGATTTGACAATTACTGAACATTCATGTTAAAATAGACTAAAATAAAAGTTAAAAATACAGACAGGCAGATTTTGTCACTTATTGAACATTTGTTTCTAATTTATTTGTTACTACTATGTTTGATGTCATACTGTAAACTTTTTGTTTTATTTGAAGGGTATTTACAAAATGTGTATATTTCATTTGTATTATGAATGCTCAGTAAAGAAGAATAAGGGTTCTATATGTCCCCTTACCCGGGTACTGTCAGCAAAATAGTAAAACAAAGATGAAAAGGCCCTGTCGCACGAATGAATGAGACTCAGGGAGAGATCTCTGAAGAAGTTGGAGATATTAGAGGGAATAAACACCACAGTCAGATCTTACCCAGCTGTCTTCCAGCTTCCTCAGCCTCGCTTCCCTTGGCTTGGCTTCCTCTCAACTCTATGCCTGCCTTCATCTTAAATACTCTCTTAGTAAATTAAGGCGTGGCCCCACCACTGCCTGCTTAGGAGCCTGGAATTCCTACTATAAGGAATTAAGGGTGTAGGTCACCACTCCCAGGATACTCCCCGTGCTGGGATTAAAGGTTTGAATCACCACTCTCTGATTCTCCTAGACTGACTGTGGTTAGATCCCTGGCACTTCTGGAGCTTTTATTAATTCCCCACATAGACTGTGGGTAGATTCCCTCTGATATCTCCAACACTTCTGAAGCTTTTATTGAATCCCCACAAGGCTCTACTAAATTTCTCTTGAAGACTTCCC
The DNA here is from genome assembly GCA_033318265.1 of Phyllotis vaccarum. NCBI lineage: Eukaryota > Metazoa > Chordata > Mammalia > Rodentia > Cricetidae > Phyllotis > Phyllotis vaccarum. The sequence continues at coordinate 80,370,749 of JARWLC010000012.1, forward strand.
TTAAAGATATCCCCAAAACTGGCTTATTCCATTTCTAGAACAGGCCTGAAATCAGCCTGAGTTGCTACTGGGCCTCTGAATAATGGGCTCAGCATGGTTGTGTCTTATACATAGGTATAATCCTATTGCCAACCCTCACTCAAAATCTACTCCCTTTGGTTTACAATGGAAAACAAAAGGTTAAGGATTTGTCCCTCTGTACTGTCAAGAAAAAGTTATTCTGTCATGGTGAAATATTTATCAGACAGGAGGCTATTGTGAAGACTGACAGAGCAGGTTGTCAAAGCCTTAAGTTTAAGATCATGTAACTAATATCCTTTGCTCTGATTCCATGTTCATTGGGTATTCTTTCCTTGTCTGAAGAAAGACAAGATGCTTCACAGGCCAAGCATTGGTTTATCCTTGGTTTATAATCCTTAGTGTGTAAACAAACATATTATAGATTAAGCAGTCTCCACCCAAAAACCTGGAATCAGAAAGAGGTTGAATATCCAAATTCCAAATATTTTTGAGTACTGTTATGATATCACAAATAGAAAAATCCATACTTGGCCTCATGTGAAGGTTGCAATAAAAGTACAGGCACACTAAGAATATAGTAGATGGTGCTAAGGAGATAGCCGGGTAGCTCTGAGTACTTCTCACACAAGCATTAGAACCTAAGTTTGGATTCCCAGCACCTGTAATCCAGACTTGGTGGCAGGGACTGGAGGACCTGTAGGTGTGGCATGGCTCTCACTGGTCTACTGTCTAGGCAATTGGTGAGTACCAACTTCATCAGAGGATCCTCTCAAAAAAAAAAAAAATGATATGAAGAATAAAATAAGTACAAAATAAGCAGTGGGGAAGACGCCCAGTGTCAGTGTCTGGCCTCCATACATTCATGCACACGTACACACTGATACACACATATACATACAGACAACACACAAACAAAAAACAGAGGTGTTATACTGCAGGACATTACCTTCAGACCACTGTAGAAGATGCATAGGAAACAATTTTGCATCTGAAGTTGGGTCCTATCACCAAAGCATCTCACTATGTATATGTAAATTCCAAAATGCAAAACACTCTTAGCCCAAGCATTTTAACTGTGGTCTCTTAGTTAACTTTGAGCTCACCAAGCTGAGGAATGGATCTTGGGCCAAAACAATTTTACCAAGAAAAACTACACGTCTGCCAGGCAATGGTGGCACATGCCTTTATTCCCAGCACTTGGTAGGCAGAAGCAGCCATATCTCTGTGAATTCAAGCCTGGTCTACAGAGCAAGTTCGAGGACAGCTAGAGCTACAGAGGAAAACACTATAATTGTGACAACTAGTATTTCTACGATGACACATCCCTGTGCTGCCAGATGTAACAGTTACTACTGCAATAGTACTGCTTAACAGAGTTCTAAAGCAGCCTTTGCTATTGCTTATACAAAGTTCAGTTCATGGTCTAACTGATCTGACATCAGGCCATTTAGAGCAGTTCTGTCACACTCTAAGTCTGTCAATAGACAGAGGCAGCCCTGCACAACATAATCCTCTCTTGGGGACATTCATGGACCAGTAGGATATCTGAGACCTGTGCTTCTTAGAGTCAAAAGATGCAAGAAAATGAGAATATGAAAGGACTTTTCTGTTGTAGGCTAATACAGTTCTGGCTTATTCTATGGATTAATCAAGTTCCACGGCATAGAGAAATATATTCATCCTTTTTAGTAAGGGGAACTGACTGTATTGGCATAATAAAGGATAAATATCACGGGATGTGTGATGAACTGGGATATGTTACAAGTTACTACACTCAATTTATTGCACATGCTAACAAAGCTAACATGAAACTCAGAGTATCACAGGTGGAACTCAAAACACAGTTTAACTATTTGAAACAAAATGGTCATTTCATAAGTTGAAACAGATATTGTAATACTAGAAAAAAATTATTTAAATGGGCATTAAGTCAAATGTTACTGCACGTTTACATACACAGCATCCTTGACAGAGCATCACAAAATTCTTAGAGTAATTATTATTGCCTCCAGGAAATATGATAATGCAGACAGACACTAAGAAAGATGGCATTCCAAACAGAACATCAGGTACCACTCCAGTGCTTACCACTCCAACAACTGTTAGCTGTGAGATATTTCATCAGAACCAGGGAAGGACCCACCCTTACCCTGTGAGTACAGCTTTCTGTAATGCAATGACCCTGCTATAGTCTGAGCTGGCACTCAGGCAGCTCCTGTTCCTCTTGCTGCTTTATTCCTGGTCTGTTTAGAACTGCAGTGGGCAAAGACTAGGGGTCTTGCCACTTTGGCCCACTTGGTAAGAACTGGGTGTAGTGATGGTGAGAGGTGATACTATTTGTTTGAAGATACTGTATCCTCTTCCCGGGGGTTCAGAGAATCCCTAGTGGGATTTTTCTCTCTCTTTGGCAAATTCAGGATCTCCCTGGGCAGCTCCTTCTGCTGCCTGCTCCCTCTTCTGAGCTAGCAGTGCCTGGAACATTGAGCTTAGCGCACTAGACCAGGCCGTCCGGGGCGGGTCAGCCCAAGGGGCTGCCTTCCCCGCAGTGACGTCCCAGGAGGCGGAGGGGCAACTAACTAACAGACTCTGTGCCCTCCCGGACTCCTCCCAGTGCGGGGTCTGTGGATCCTTGGGAGATGCGGCTGCTTTGGTGGCAGTTGCCCGAACGCAGCTGCCTGTTTGCCCATTTCTCTGCCTTAGTCCCAGGGTGTCGGGACGCACTGGAGGCCAGCAATGTATCGAGGAGCAGCGCTGCAGGCCATGTTGTTGGCGTTGCTGCTGGCAGAACCGCGGGGTTTGAGGGGTAGCCTGCTGAGCGGTGAGTGTGCGGTCTGGGGAGAGGGCTGGTACTCCGGCGCCTGGGGTTGATGCGCCCAGTATACCCTAGCTGTTGAGGACTGTCTTCGGGGCACTGCACCCCTTCTCAGGCCCTTCGCATAGTGAGGGGGTCAGTGATCCCAAGTTCCACTCCGGGACCCAATCTGCCCTTCTGAGTTTTCTCCTTTCAGGGAGCAAATGTACAACCAGCTCTGATTCCTGGGGCCGCCCTGGGTATCCTGAAATACTGGAAGTTTATTCTCACCCAGGGGTTACCAAGGGTTGAGTGGGAGGACATAGCCTGGGTGGGGCAATGGGCAAACTTGCTCCAGAGAGCGCCCCTCCGCCTGCACCCTTGAGCACTAACAGTGCCTGGATCCTTTTCTAGTGGAGGCAGCCTATTCTGGATCTGCGAACTGTGGGAAATCTACCTGTAACTCTTGTATTCCTCTGAGGGGAGGGTGGCTGGCCTGCAATGGGAGCGCTGGGAGAATGGGAAAGCAGCCTAGTTAGAACGGGACCAGCCCTGCCAGGCTCCAAGAATGACTCTGCTTCCTTCCTTGTGTGTCACTGCAGCCTCGGACCAGGACCCCAGAGGAGGTACAGTGCTCTCTCTGACTTCCTTCTCCTTCCACTCAGTCTGCATGCCTGCGGGAGAGTATCTGTATTTTTTTGATCAGGTCCCCTTTGGCCAAAGAGGGACAGAGGAAAATGGGAATCTCCACTGTATCCCAGCTTGTGGGTCTGATTTAAGGAATCTAACTTTTGTTTCAGGATGGGGGTGTGGTTCGGCTCAGCAGAGGAATGGTGAGGGTTAGGGCTGCATGGTTCCACACTCGGTAATGATGGGAGATCTCTGGCCTGCCCTTCCTCTTCCTGCAAATGAGAAAAGAAAGGTACTTCCTGAAGACGGGGAACCAGATAGGTCCTTGGCTGCCTTCCAGCTCTGGAGAACCTGTCCTGTTAGACACCTTTTATTTAGCCCAACAACTTCTTCTAAAGGGAAGAGGTACAAGACGCTTCCGGCTCTTTGCTCATTGAAAATTTAAGCGTGACAATTGAGGGAGAATCTCGTATTGCTTCTTCACAGTTAACCCTATCTGTGGTCTTTGGCCTATATGCTAGACAGTTGCTGGAAATAATATTGCCTGGCTCTCTGCAGAGCTGACATACGTACTGGGGAAGTTGGAACGCTTCATGTCTGGCAAGAGGCTCAGGAACTAAAATCATTTATGCCTTACTCGGCAGCAATTTACAACTGAAGCTTATAGTTTGGCTCTTTTATTGCAAGGGACTAGTCTCCTCGTTGAGATCTGGCTTTTATCTTGCACACTTGAATCAAGAGTCAAGCTGAGGGTTCCTGCAGGTTAGGAACTGGCATTTCTGTATTCCCAATACCTAACACATCAGACAAAAGAGGAGTTACCCAATAAATGTCAGCTGAACAAAGGGGTGACTGGGCTCGCTTTCAACTGCAACAAGACTCAGTCATCCAGACACAAGCTAAGGCAGCCTGTTCTGGTGAACAATTTGATACTTGGGGTGCAATGATATCTCATCCATTTTTATGAAGCTGTTCTCAGTCATTCCAGTGTCAGTCAAATGAGACACTGGCCCTCCGTGGAACCTGAGCCTGTCAGCGAGCGTGGAACCATCAATACAGTTCAATGATTCTGGCATGACTTTATAATCAGATCTAGATCCTGATTCTGACCGTGCTGCTGCTGACAGCTTATGACAAATGAATTTCTCTGAGTTTCAGTTTTTCTCATTTCTCAAATGGGGCACAAATAGTCTTGACATTGGAAATCTGTTATGGGGACTAACGGGAAATAATCTTTTATAAAAATAAAAAAATAAAATCCTTACCATAGCTAATGGGACGTGGAAAAGTTCAATAAACTCTAGCTATTATCTTTAGGTCAGAGATCTGATTACCAGCAGCAGGAAAACCCACGGATGCTCTTAGATTCTGCTCCACCTGAGACTGAGCAAGTTAGTCCCACTGCATAGACAGGGGGCTTCCCAGTAGAGGCATCTATGGCTGACTTCATAGTGTACCTCTATACTGAAGGAATCTTAACACTTTAACACTTATTCTAAGTCCTCATCATTTCCTGGGATTCCCTAAGGGCATGAATGTCTTATTTGTAAGTATTTGTAAGAAGCCATACACATTTACTTACTCTCTTTAAAATATAGAAACATCTTCAGCAAGCTGAAATGGAACAAAAACATGGATGCCCTACATAATAGAGGCACCAGAGTTTAAAATCACTGTTATTTTGTGTTGTAAAGAATACTAATCTTCTCTAGAAAGCCTGAATGATAACAGTCCACAGATGAACCATCAGAATTCCTGCCCAGAAAGAGCTTAGTTCAGATGTTTCTAAGTACATCTGCCCTGGTACGCACACTTTCTTGGGACACTGAAGCAGGTTGCCTTTTTTTTTCTCTAGGGCAGTTGGTCTGCCGGGGAGGGACTCAGAGGCCTTGCTATAAAGTCATTTACTTCCCTGATGCTTTTCAAAGACTGAACTTTGAAGAAGCCAAAGAAGCCTGCAGGAGAGATGGGGGACAGCTAGTCACTATCGAAACAGAAGATGAGCAGAGACTGATAGAAAAGTTCATTGAAAACCTCCTGGCCTCTGATGGTGATTTCTGGATTGGCCTCAGAAGACTGGAGGAGAAGCAAGGCAACAACACAGCCTGCCAGGACCTTTATACTTGGACAGATGGAAGCACATCACAATTTAGGTAAGTGTGTGGACCCCACAGAAACTGATTCTCTTGACATAGCTCAGAAAAGAGACAAGCGGGACCCACATTATCATGTTTATGATACCATCTGGCAGTAATAACAGAATGGTCCTTATCAGAGCAGTCGGCAAAGATGGAGAACTCAGCCTTGATCTAGGTCCAAAGTGCCCTGTTCTGGTGGATGAAGCTCGGTGGCACTTTTTCAATAGCTTGCCAGGCTTGCCATCTATGGTTCTCTGGCCCTTGAAGCTAAAGCTATGTTGAGAAATTGAAGGTGCATAAAGGTGGGGTCAGGGTAGGACTCCATACCATGACCCATGGTCTTGCTCAATAAGGAAGGGCAAGAATTTAGAGCTAATATCTTACGCTTTATACCAACCAAGGGTGGAGATTTCAAGAAAAGTGCAGTTATAGGAAACTCCTAAACTCACAGCACCAAGATACTAATGAACACTCACAGGCCACCATGCACCATGACCTTGTTATCATCGCTTCCTAAGGAGTACAGGGACATGGACAAACATTTAAAAAAATATCAACATTATAAGACAAACATGGGAAATGGGGGACAATCTACCAAAGAGTTAATGTATCTATGATAAAGAACTGTAGGTCAATTTATATACATAGACCTAAGCAGAGAGCTCACAATAAAGAAAATCAAATTTGCCATACAGTTAATGGGAAATGTATAGTCACTATCATTCAAAAGCATGAAGATTAAAAGGCAGCTTGTTCGGGAAGGAGAGATACCTCAGTTAAGAGCAATGGCTGCTCTTGCAGTGGACCCTGGCTTAGTTCTCAGCACTCACATGGCAGCCCAGAACTGTTTATAACTACAATTCCAGGGGCTTTTACTCCATCTTCTGAACTATGAAGACACTGTAGGCACGTGGTACAGGCTTGCAAATAGGCAAAACAAGCAAGGAAATATTTTTCAACGATGGTTTAAGAGAGTTTATCTGTTACATCAAAACTGCATGCCAGCTCTCACTTTCTATTAATTACATTTATACGATCTCATCTTTAGATATGTTATAGAAGGAACCCCTCTGAGATTCTTAAAATCTTCTCTTCTTGGAAGAAATTTTGAAAAAGAAGGTTCAGAATGTATTTCCCATAACTGAAGGTGATCTCGGAGCCACAACTGACACTTGCTGACATCCTCTCTTTACTGTCACATAACATACTCTATGCCTTCTGCTGTTCTCGGTGGTTGTCATCTCTCAAGAGCATGAGGCTCTGGTCAACTTGCATTTCTCAGCCTAGAGTTAATATGTTTTCTCATTGACTTTCAAAAGTAGGATGTGAACATGAAGATATTCACACATACATAACCTGGAAGGTTCTTCCCACCAATTACATACAACAGCAGCAAGCCACCTCCTCCTAATGTAAGTGCCCTCTGGCCTAGATACTGACATCTCTTATTGTCTGCTGATCTCTGAACAGAGATCCCAGGCCCTTGTATCTTGAGGGAAGAGCTCCTCTCTGGAAACTATGGACCTGCAAACTCCCAGATCATAGCATTGCAGAAATGAGATTTACAAACTCCACAAGTGACAATGGAGTCCATTGGAGGACCTGCTGCTCTCATCCCTTAGCTCCAGATCCATGTATTCCACTCTTAGAGATACGGGGCTATGGAACTTGTTGCTTTAAAGGAAACACTGCTACCTGGAGAATAATGTCCCTCCCCAAAGTTCAATTACCTTGAGGCTGATGCTTCAACTGTATTTTCAACAAGTTCTTCCATGAGTGGAGCTTGTAGCTTTGGGATGGTGTCAAATGTAATCTGATAAGGAATTTCTGCAATCAGGGGTCTAGTCTCATTACACCTTTGAATAGTGGATCTGACTAAAGTCCTGAGTCAGAAAAGGCAAACTCAATGCCTAGATCATATATACTCCTACCAAAATGAGTAGTGGTTCCTTTCATCATCTGGTGTAGCTAACTTTTCACCAAGTATCATGTTGGTCTCCTTAATGACCAGTGCTATTCTATTCCCTTCTCATCCTTCCCATCCTCCTCACCCTCTGTTGGTTTCAATGGTTGACCTACTGGCATTGCCAGACAATTCTCTGGGAGCACTTTGAACTTCTCAGGATGGAGTTAACATCAGTCTTAATAATGGTCTCTCTTGCCAGAAGGCTGAATATTTGCCCAGACAGTCTTGCTGTGTGCAATCCAGACTGTTGAAGCCATGCAGGGCCTCCATTGTTGTTGTTGTTACTTACCTATTGAGTTACTGTGGGTGAGGCTGAGAACAGCCGGTTGACATCACTTGGCTTCCTCATTTTTGTCTCACTGGTTGTCCAATCCCTGATGAGCTTATCACATGATAAAACAGTCTCAGACTTCTTACTCATTTCTTTGTCTCTGTTCACTTCATCTGTTCAAGATGCCATTGTCTCCAGTCTTCATCCTTTTCTTTTATGTTCTCACTAGTTGGCTGTGCACCTTTGCTTCCCCCAAGTTCCATGTTTTAACCTCCAGAAACTTGTGCTTCCAGTGGTAAGTCTATTCTTGCTAGTGGCTAAGCAGGTACACTAACTAAAGCTCTAGCCATTGGGAGGCCGTCTCCTCACCGCTGGCTTTCAAGACCACCTCTCAGTGTAGCTTTAGTAAAGCATGAAGTCATTTCATCTTGTTTTCCTTCCCTTAGAATCAAGATTGGGCTGACTGTGTGAAATAGTAAGGGACTCTCCCACTCACGGGGGTGTGAGCCCAGGAAGCAGCTCTAGATCTTCCTTAGAGTCCCTCTCTGCTCTGACTCACACTCAAAACTGGCCACCTGTCATAATAGGCCACAAGAGTATTCTCAGGTGAAAAATATGAAACCTCTGGAGCCCAAAGAGACCTGTCAAGTGTTAAATTACTGTATGATATAATGGTTTGTTACTTAATCTGAAAGGGATATTTTTGCATTCTCCAAGTTACTAGGCATCTGTATATTCCAGTGATGTGACAGGTCCAGAACATTCACGGAGTATAACTGGGTGTGAGAAATGAGGCAAAACTATAAGTGTATACTGTTGTCTGTTCCCAATTAATGTAAACTGTTCTAGGGTCTTTTGAATTTGTTCACCAGATCTGCATACTTCTCTAGCAAAGATACCACATACAGACCAACAGCCACAGTTAGGGTTCTGCAGGGTCGAGTTGCTCCTCTTCCATAATCCTTTAGGATCTGCCTGGGTTTTGAAGGAAAGTGAACTAAGCAGGGATATGATGGAGGCACACTCTGCATTATCACGTCTTTAAGGCACAACGGCCTCCAGGAATCTATCTCTAGATAAGAGGCTGTGGTAAGGGGGATGCAGCTTCAGAGGTTTATGCTTGGAGTTCTATGCTGTGGTAACCTAAGAAGTCCACGTGGAACTACTAAATTATAACTTCAGAGGTCCGGGTTCCATCCTCAGCATCCTCTAAAAATGGGATGGCTGAGGCACACTGACGTATGTATGATGTAATCCTTCCTACTCCAGGAGTGGAAGCTAGAGGATCAGGTTCATTTTGGCCTAAACTAGCTAAATGCCCACCTGGAAGACCTTGTCTTACAGCAACAAATGAAAAATTAGATCGGGGGGGGGGGGGTGCATGCACGCGTGTGTGTGAGTGTGTGTGTGCGCGTGTGCGTGTGTGTGTGTGTGTGTGTGTGTGTGTGTGTGTGTGTGTGTTCCTCTCCTCTCTGAGATAAAATAACATAAACCCATGAAGCTATGTGGAAGGCCAGTTGTGCTGCAGTTAATTAATGGGGCACAAAGCTCAGTCTCCAAGACATCCCCTCCAGATGTTCATGCATAATATCCAGAGTTTTATCATAAATTCAGGTGTTGTTCAGGAAACTCTTTCAACACAGTAGGTGCAGCAAAGAGTCTTCCTTTTGGCAGACTGCAACATGGGACTAAAGCAGAGTCATGCTGTGATGCTATCAGAAGAAATGTCTCTTAGCCAACTCTCCTAAAGAGAGGCTCAATAAGGTAGCATAGAGCAGCAGTGTCTAGATAAATAGTCTAAGAGTTGGAGCTAGAGTCTAGCCCTATACGGAAGCAGATCAGGTACTGAGGCAGGCTACAAAGCCCAGGCCTCAACTAACAGATGGGGTAAGTGCTTGCAAAATTCTACTCAGTGGGCTCCAAGACCTTATCCTGGTTTCCACAAGATAGCAGTATGCAATGAGGTAGCAGTACTACTCAGTTCCAGGAACTACTGGATGATAAAACTAAACCTTTTATGAACCTTTCCAGGAGCTAAGGAGCCCTCCCCCAAAAAAAAGTCCTCATAGTGAAGGCAAAGGGGCTTATTAAATTCCCTGATCCTGTGCAAATGATTTGAAAACTAACAAAGACCAACATGACCTCCTGTCCCCTTCCCCAACCCCTTTCCTACTTTGGCAGCTTCTATATGTTGGGATATCTCCTTCAGATTCTTCATCTTCTCATCCATCATCTGGGGCTGGTGTGGCAGAGGTAGCTATTGGAGAGTAGCAAGATGGAAGAAAGCTCTTCAGTATGTACGATCTCTGAAAAGATAGGATTCAAGCCTAACTAGCACAAAACCAAAAATGAAGGCAAGCATTAAGATCCTCCAGACTAGCTCTGTGCTAGCTGCTATTTCTCATAATTATTTTGCAGACATAAGAACAAAATATATTCCTCCCTGCAAAGAGGTTGTGGCAAATGTCAGGTGATTGATTGTGACAGCCACATCGGATCAGCAGCGTGTGTCTACTTGTTGGCAAGGCTTCAATTCCCCCCTCTCTTTATCATGTTCTGAAGCAGATTCTGACAGTTACAGTCCGATGAAACCTCAGAGAAAATAAAGATATGGAAGACTGAGAGTGTGTGTTTTCAGTGGTCTCCATTGTCAGTCATTTTCCTACAGGAACTGGTATGTGGATGAGCCTTCCTGTGGCAGCGAGGTCTGCGTGGTCATGTACCATCAGCCATCGGCACCACCCGGCATCGGGGGCTCATACATGTTCCAGTGGAATGATGACAGGTGCAACATGAAGAACAATTTCATTTGCAAATATGCTGATGGTAATGGTACTTTTCCCCAGTTATATGGCTAAATTCCCAACCTCTCACCCTATTTCAAACAGCTACTGGTACCAAGGACTTCTGTGCTTACTGAGAAAGTTTGTTGCAAATTCCAGCAACGTTAAACTTTGAGAATTCTTGTAAATGTGAATGTGATGTTACTTCTTCACTGAGAAATAGATCTAGAAAAGGAAAGGCTGCCAGATGTGAAAGAAGGAGTGAGAAAGGGAAGGATCTAATTTACTTGTGATAAAAAGCAAGATGTATGTGAACATCTGATAAAGGCCTCTGCTGTGAACTACAGGAGATGACTGTATATGGGATCACAGGGTGTCAGAATATAAGCTCTTTAACATACTTAGATTCTTCCACACCTGTTGTTTTATCTCTACTAAGTAGCATAATTATGTCTGCTTATGATTTTAATTTTTATTTAAATTTATTTGGTTGAAATTCCTTTCAGCTAATTATTAGCTATGAAATTTAAGCAAGTTATTTAAACTCCTTTATTTTAGTTTCTTCATGTACAAAGTAAGAAGAGTAATAAGGCTCCCTTATAAGCCTGTTATCAAGATTGATTGTTTTTATGAAACACTTTAAATGGTCTCTAGCATCTAGTACACACTGTGTGGGCAAGTTTGAAAACCAAATAAACAGACTTAGGTGCATACACACCCATATGTAAAGAAGGAAGATTAGGGCTGAAGAGATGGTTCAGAGGTTAAGAGCACCAGCTGTTCTTCCAGAGGTCCTGAATTCAATCCCCAGCATCCACATGGTGGCTCACAACCACCTATAGTGGGATCAGGTGCCCTCTTCTGTCAGGAAAGTATGCATGCAAGCAGAACACAGTATACATAATACATTTAGAATTCCTGATATCTGGGCCTGACAACTATGATCTCCAGAACCTTCAAGATCCTATGAATCCCAAGCATCTGTTTAGCATAAGAGACTCAGTGCTAATCAGGTCAGCCAACAAGCAAAAACATTTTATATAAATCTGTGTGACTTAGAAGCTCTTAGAAATATTTTAAGCATCCCAAGGCTAATCACCAGTCTCTGCCTTGAAACTGGGCAATCCCTCAACCACTTCCACTTCCTGCGGACTGTTTGTTGCTCTCTGAAACGTCTTCAGTAGGGACTGATGAAATATCTTGGGCCCCTTTAAGGCAGTCTCAGCCAGGATGTGGGGTGGGGGAGTGGGGACCCATGTTGAGAAGGTGGAGGTTGTGAGACAGCACACAGGAGCCTAATATTAAAGATCTTAAATACCTTAAGAAAACACTGAAGTAAAGCTGAAGGAAGGCTAGTATTCATGTGTAAGTAACTCTTTGACTTAGGCAACCCACCTCTGGTGTCTGATAACAATAATTAATAATGTGACAATAAATAGAGTTTACTGTAATCATATGTCATTCTCTAGTTGATTTTATAAGAATGGAGGAAAATGTAAGTATTATTTTTGTTTTTGTTTCTTTCTGCTACAGAGAAACCAAGCATAACACCTTCTATAAGACCTGGAGGTAAGTCTGTCATGTGAGATTTAGATTAATTTGGGCCATTTCACAGTCCCCTTTATAGATTTAAAATTATGCTTTAGAGAAGATTATCCAGCAGAAATACCGCTGGTGTTTACCCAGGCAAGCTGGACAGATACACATGCCACATCCAATTGTGGCAGCTAGCTATCATTCCCACTCTCTGCCTACTATGTTATCAATGTTGATCAAAACTGAAAGGTAATAGTTTAAATTTTTCATTTTGGATGCTATTTATTATTATTATTGATATAAAGGGAGTGCTTTAATATAATGAAGTAAGAAAAGAGCCAAATAATTATTTATAGTCCTACCTGTGAGCCATTGTACCTCCCCCTATGCACTGTAGTCCTTTATATTGCTTGGTGGCTGTTTTGCTGCCTGATCATTAGCAAAAGTCTCACCAAAAATATGAAGACATGTCTGGGGTTATGACTCTGTGGGTGAGTGACCTTGTGCAAGCAAGAGAACCTGAATTAGAACTCCAGAATCCACGTCTAAAAGCTTTGTCCAGTCATATGCACTTCCTATCCCATCACTGGGGAGACAGAGACAGGGTTTACCTGCCAACCAATCTACCTGTATCTGCAAGCTCCATGTTCAAAGAGACAATGTTTCAAAACCACAAGGTGGGCAATATGGAAGATTCCTGGCTAGATACTCTAGCCTATACACACACATACACAAAACACATAGAAACACATTTTTGCTACATATACACAGGAATGCACACACTCAAACACACTGAAGACAAACCTCTAGTGTAACAAATTGAAGCTTTCCTGTGTTTATCAGTGACATTGGTCAAATCACCAGTATTTTCTTGCATACCACTCCACACGCATCCACACATGGCAGGGCCTCAGAGCATGCCTCGACTATACACCTTCCTTCAAGTTCTAAAGACTGTGTATCTCTCTCAGGTGAAGCAGATGAACTGGCAACATCAGTAGTTCCAGAAGAAACACATAAAGAAGACGCCAAAGAAACATTTAAAGAAAGCAGAGGTACTTGGGAAAAATAGATAATGAGACCCCTGTGACTCGAAATTACCTACAGTTAAACTTTCTATTTCTCCTTCATACAGATCCTTTAAAAATAAAATTAGGCAAAGGTCGGTGACATTGCAAACACTGTATTAAGTGCTAGGTTTCATTAATGGCAAATGCAACACAGGTGCTGTCCTAAGAACACTGAGACTAGAGGAAGTAGAAGGTCCTGCGTGTATCTGTAAAGGCAAGACTTGGGACTTTTCCTGACCATGAGAGGTGGGATGGGATAGGGATTGAGAGAATGGATTATGGAAATAAGAGTGAAATAACCCAAGCCTTGATGCATACCATCTGGGGTCAATATTCATCTGTGAAGCAAGCTGAGGAAATGGGAAAGATAAACATCTAACAGGCTGCATCATGAAAGGTAAAAGAAGATAAAGTGCAGCGCTAATGAGCTTTCGACCTTACCCTCACCCTGTTTCAAGAGGGACATCTGGGGTTTTGTCCCAGGGCAACTTAACTTAAAAAAAAAGAAAAAAGAAAAGAAAAAAACCTCTGTGATTCATTTAGTCTTTTTCATACCTAGCTGACATTATCAGCTTCATAAAGTGAAATGTGATGCTTTACTGTGATTCAGTTCTGACAGAGTGTCTATGCAGACCCCCACCACACACAGCTTAAAGGCACATTCCACACCTCTCACATCAGACAGACATCAATCACAGGTCTCACAGTCCTCAGACCACCTGCACTGATGTTCAATTGGCTATACATCCAGTAATGACTACCAGCCCTGTCAGGTTCTGTCATTCACTAGAACTCACAGAATTTAGGAATACAGTGTCTGTACATCTAATTATACAGTATCCAATTTGAGAACAACCAAATAAAGACACAGCCTGGTCAAGGTCTGGAAGGGTTTTAGATAAGATCTTCTGTGTCATCTCCCAGTAAAATCAGGACTATAAACCTCTTTGTTATGGTTTTACTATAAAATATCTTCTGAATTCTCACATATTGAATGTTTGGTCCCCAGGTGGTAGTGCTATATGGAAGATTCTAGAAAGTTTAGGGTATGGGTCCTAGCTAGAGGAAGTGGGTCACAGGGAGCATGCCTTTGAAGCTTATCCGTGATGCCTGGTACATTCCTTTTTCTGTATCCTGTTCACCATGATATACACAGCCACCTCCTTCTCTACACTAGGTTACCTCCACGATGTTCTGCCTGATTTCATGGAGTCAGTTATGAAACCTCAAGCTTAAATCATCTTTCCGCTTTTAAGTTGTTCTTTTGGATAATTTTCTCACAGCTTCACAAAAGTGAATAATATACTTCTTCTGGCACACTGATGTGTTACTCACTCAGGAAGCCCCATTAGGCTTTGGTGTTCAGAGGTTTTGTTGGGTTTCATTACCTAAGAAGGACAGAGGTGGTGACTGTTGAGGTGGTAAGTCTCTCAAGGAGAATTCTGGAAACACCCAGCTCAAAGCTCTACTCTATGGACACCTGGTAGTGTCTCCTTGGTTTAACAGTCCCCATTCTAAGAAATCCTTACCATAAACTATGCTGTTTCAGAGTGTCATGAATAAAAACTCAATTCTATTTCTTAGAAAATTTCAAGGACTTAGAGCCTCTCTACCAAGGACCAGGGTTAGAGGCTAGTCAAATTCTTTATTATCTAAAAGATAAAATGTGTGAAAATATCTTTAAAAGAAAATAAAGTGCCATCTAAAGTGGGTGTTGTTTTACCATTAAAATTAGAATGGCCTTTTTTAAAATTCTCCATTTTTGAATGTGTTGTTTTTTTATGGTTTCCAAGTCTCTAGCCTCACAGAAAGTGGATGAGTAACAGGCTCTGGATGGTCAGAGCCTTGAATCAGTGGAAGCAGAAGGTTAATCTTTAATCCTTCATTTCTCTCCCAATCCCTGAAGGGAGCAATGTCCAGTTCTGTCTCAGAGACTACAGAGTTCAGAAAAGAAGACCTCAAGGTATTCTTCACAGCACTTCAGCTGGAATGTCTTGGGAAGGTCTGACAGTCTGCTTTATGTTGTCTTTGCTTTCCCTGCAAATGACACTGAGGCTTCTGGCTTGACCTCTTCCCACTCCAATCCTAGGAAGTTCTGTGACTGTCCTTGGAGGCAAAGACATCCACACTGCCCCTACCAACCCCTGTTTTACTAAGAAGTACATGGATAATGAGGATCATTTTACTCTGAAAAAAATTATCAAGCATGATCTTCCAATATTTACAAGACTCCAAAACTTAAACTTGTTTATAGTATCACTTAGATTAATAATAGGTCATATAGAAAATGCTCATTTGTTGAAACTAGAGACTCTACTAACTAGGCAACTGCATTTATTTCCTAAATGTTAAGCTTTTAAACAAAACATACAGGAGATAGAGAGAATGAATCACTAGAGCTAATGTATGCTTTTTTTCTTTTTCAGAAGCCACTTTGACTCTTGCCTACATCCTAATCCCCAGCATTTTCCTCTTCCTCCTACTCACGGTCTCCTCAGCTGCGTGCTGGGTTTGGATCTGTAGAAGGAGGCAAGTAGAATCTTCATCATGAAAACCTTTGCTCCCTCTGCACACTTTGAGATTTGGAGGTTGGCCAGTTAAAAACGTCAAGAGAGGGACCACTGTAGAACTGAGAGTACACTCTGTCTGACTCATGACTCTAGGTCTACACCAGACAAGCAGCCATTAAGCTGTGATTAAGCTAGTGGTCCTATGTCCTTTCTTTTCTCTGTGTGTGGAAGATTTTTTAAGCAAGGTGGAAGGTAGAACAGTGTTATTCACTTTCTGTGCACCCATGTATACTCAACAAAATGTTCTCCTAAATGTAGGTCCTCATTCCAAGAACGTTTGTTGAGTAAGGAATGACTAATGGACCACATGAAAACTGTGTGTTCCGGGGCATTCTGGGAAATATCTGACACAAAGCCAGTCCATTCCAAATGAATCGGCAAAATTCTTTTTAATTGACTTTTCTTTTAATTGATTTCAGAAGTATATTGTTGCACAACAGCTAAGCTAGGTAGCAGAGGCAGCCTTGGTATGTAATCTCGGTCATGTGCTCATGTATTTTAGTTACATACAACTGTCCTCGGTTACACTTTTGTTCCCCATCATCATGATATACATACAAGAAGGCCAGCACTCTCACTTTTAGAGAAGGAAAATCAAGGTCCAACTTAAGTTTGAAACACTTTGATGAGCAATTTGAAATAAATTTGTAAACTTACAATGCAGAACCTATTTCATTTAATAATCCTCTTAAAATATTGTTATGGTATTAAAGCAAAAAATGCACACATCAAGGATATAATAAACACTCAAAAGTATTATCCATTACTATAATAATTTTTGTTAGTAATTCTCTTGATTTAAGACAGAATACAGCTGAACAGCTACAGATACATTTTCCCAGTGGTTTACACTACAATTGATTCTGTAATTTATCTATCACTTTGCTAAAACTGGGTAATCACAGCTTTCTTCCCAAATCATTTTCATTTTCTCTCTACCTACCTACCTATCTATATCTTTCTGTCCTTCTTTCCTTTTTTATTTTTTTCCTTCCTTTATTCATTTTTAAAACAGTTCTTGGGCTTTCCACACGCCAGACAAGTAACATTTAGCTATATAACCAGTTCATTAAGCAATATTTTTTAAGTATGGCAAACAAAATGCATTGGTAGAAAAAGGAAGCAATTATACCATTACATAGTTTAGCAAAAATATTTCCCCAAAGAATTGTTTATTTATTACTGATTCTTAATGGTAAGTATAGTTATAATTTTGAAGTACAGGTGAGCATAAAATATTTCAAAGCAAGTATAATAACTGATATTATATAGGAACATGATTTCTGTTGGTGACAGAGTTAATAATATTATTAATAATACTCTTGTCTATACTTTTAATGGTAGGAATATAAATAGCTAATTTTACTTAGAAATGAGATTTTTAATATAATTTTTTCTCCTATTACTTTCTCAAGGAAGTCCTGGAACCCATGCTAGTGACAGTGACTGGCAGATACAGGATTACTATGGCCATAACACTCTCTTGGGTTGTCTTCTACCCAGCCCACAAAGTCTATAGGTGTAGGTAGGTGAGAAGCAGAGCGAGGTCACTTCCTGAGGTCACTTCCTCCACTCAAGAGGGACAGAGTATGTATCCTCAGCGCCCTGGCTCACATGCTCAGCATGGTTTTCTTCTTCTAGAAAGCGAGAGCAGCTAGACCCCACTACAAAGGAGCAGCACACTGTTTGGCCCACTCCTCACCAAGAAAACAGCCCCAGCCTAGACGTGTACAACATCATCAGAAAACAAAGTGAAGCCGATTTAGCTGAGCCCCGGCCAGACCTGAAGAACATCTCATTTCGGGTGTGTTCTGGTGAAGCCACTCCTGATGACGTATCTTGTGACTATGACAACATGCCTGTGAACCCTTCAGAAAGTGGGTTTGTGACTCTGGCAAGTATGGAGAGTGGATTTGTGACCAATGACATTTATGAGTTCTCCTCTGACAGAATGGGGAGGGGCAAGGAGAGTGGATGGGTGGAAAATGAAATATATTACTAAGACATGAAAAAAAAAACTGGTAAAAATGAGAAAAGAGAAGCAAAGGCCTTCACTTTCTTACAAGGAAAATGATCCAAAAGTTTATGAAAATGATCGGATCAGTACTTGGGGTAAGCTCAGACTTTTCACAAGTTCCTACTGTGTCCCCAAGTTCTGGCTGTATCCCTTAACCCAGAGCCTCACTCAGCTCAGCCTTGTGAGAAGGCACCTTGCCCGGGGGGCTGTCATACAGCAGACCCTCACTAATTGTCAGCCAGTGAGTTATGACTGAAGTTCATGGACTGATGCTCTCACTGATCAGGAAAAGTTTGAAAAGCCCACCTCTAAGTTCCATTCTTGCTCTCTACAGTAGCAACGCAATCACAAATAGAAACTGTGGAGTCTTCTCAAAGCCTGTGTGTGCCCCAGGCTGAGCAACAATATCTGCCTCCCACCCCAAATAAAATCCAATAAAAATCAGGAAGCAGAATGTTAGTCAGAGTGTGTCTACAGCCCTTCCTCGGCATGTGGCCTCAGGGGACCTTTTTTTTTTTTTTTTTTTGGCATGCTCTGGGCAGTTAAACTTGGAAAAACCCAACTTGGAAATACTTTAGAAAGTAAAAAATGAAGTCTGTGTTTACTTCAGGGCTCCTTGTTTTCCTGGCTCAGATAGTATGTGTTGTTCCGGGCCTGGGTGGCAATAACATTGAAGACTGACTGTGAGAGAAGTAGACCTACTAAGGATAAGAAGAGGCAGGTGTCTCATTCTCAGAGAATGCAGTCACAGGCATCAGAGGGAGAAAATGGCAAGACCCTATTGTGTTCGATGCAAATTGAGAACAGTGGTGTCACTTGGAGCTTTCCATATTGATTATACATACAGATATGCATATGGTCTCCACTAAAGTGAGCCAGGACCTTGTGAAATTGGATGACTTCAGGAAAGTTTCAGGGAAAAAAATATGAGTTGCTTGAGTAATAAAAAGTATCAGTACCCAAGCATAAGTAGAGTTAACAGACCATTGTTCTTCAGAAACAGCAGTGGCCTGCACAACACAATAGCCTATTGCATATTTATAAATAAGTGCAAGAAAGGAGCCCAAGGGCAGCAAACACAAAGCCATGATAAGGATATGAGGATATTTCTTGCCCTGGTTAACCAGTACACATTGTATATGTATGCTGATAAGCCACACTACTGTTACAATTTTTATATTTAAAGAGATCAGAAATGAGAGTGGTCATTTAGAAAACTTTACATCTCCAACAAACAAGAGTGATTGGATATCAGCAGATTACAGAATCCAGTTTACAATGGTCCACCTTTGGTTACATGTGGAATAATTTGGGTATCAAAATCAGTAACTGTAAAATCATGCTGACCCATTAGATAAAACTGAAAACCCTAAGTGTGTGCTAATACAAAATAAATGAATAAATTAAAACTGGGATGAGGAATAAAATATTTGCATGATTTCAAGTACTTTGCCCACAAAACGATCATTAACTACAAAGTGACACATCAGGCGAACAGCACCTTGCCTATCTTTCCCCTTTAGAAATGGAGATAAGTTGTGTGATCTAGAATAAATTAACATTAAAGTGTCTTTCAACTCTAATATTATTTTATTTCAAAATGGTGGTTTTCCTAAGTATATGACAGCCTTCTCAACTATAAGAACATACATAATGGCAGAGACAGATACATATATGAGGTTACAGGGAATTGTACCCTAAGAGGTGAAGCCAATTCTGTACAGACCTTTCTTTCTTTCTGTTGAAGACCAGTAAATGGTTACTAATTGCTAAGTAACCTTAAGTTATCAGTGAATCCTGAGTTTGAACATCAGAAAAAGTGACCAGAATGACTTACCAGATCAGTAACATTAGGAGGAACAAGTTCCCCAAAATATAGTAAGGCAGTTATAAAGTTTCCTATAAAAATAGGATTGTTAAATGTATGATAACTTGAACATTTTCTAGTACTTGCAGAAATATTAATCTACCCTAAGGATTTGAAGTTAGGACTTTACTGTTAATCTCACAAGTCCAAATAGACTTAAAACTGCTTGACTTTAGTAATAGGAAAAGTCAATACACTAAGAACTGTTTAAAAAGCTGAGGCGGTTTTAATTTTTATACCACCAGGTGGCAGTATTAAGATGCCATAGAAATTTTGTGTAATCTTGAGCTTGTGTCAAATTCCTACCCGTATAAAAGGAAAGGTAATGCAGTTACAGTGGGCTCTGGGATTAGGTGTCTAGGCTCCTGATCTGCCTTCTGCCACTTCCTGGCTGTGCCATTTTAAACAAAATGCTCATTATTAAAGTCTCTGCTTCTCCATCACTAAAATGAGGACAATAGGTCTAAGGAGACTTATTCAGCCTGTAAAGTACTTGCCATACAAGCATGAAGGCTTGAATTCAGATCACAAGCACACACATAAAAATCAGGGCCTAGCAATGCTCTCTATCATGGGGAGATAGAGACAGGAGGATCCAATGGGCTCTCTGGCCAGCCAGATTACCTGAACCAGCTCCAGGCTCAGCCCGAGACCTTGTCTCAAAAAATATGGTGGAGATCAATAGAAGAAGACACTCATCTTCAAGCTCTGGCTTCTACACAAGTACACAGGAGCGTGTACACACATACACACACATACAGACACACACACAGTGTACTTGGTATATCTTATGAGTTGATTTGTGTGTAACTCTTAAGTTTGAAAAACTCAAAGTCCTAACCCCTTTTAAGAGAACCCTTTAGAAGGGAAAGTGGATATGAAGCCCCACAGCTCACTGAGGAGCTATTGGCACTTGATAGCTGCTTTGAAAGGGAGATTAAGACTATTTAATAGTGTGATTCCTAGTAGATTTACCACTTTTTAGAGCATGCTTCATATCTGAGAGTATTTGGGCAACATACATTGGACTCACAGTTTGGAGAGTTAGTGAGGTAGGGGTAAATCCAGGAAGACTTCGGGGGGAGGCAAATACAATCAAAATACATTGTATGAAGTTCTCAAAAACTAATAAGAATTTAAAAATAATATAATTATTTAAATAAAGGAAGCCTATTTTAAGAGGCACTGAATGTCTTAGTTAAGAGAAGGATCATTAAGATAGCACTCTGATTCCAATAACTAGCATCCTCACCAAAAGTGACATTTGGAAATGGCTGTGCACGTGGGAAGAACATGATGAGAAGATGAAGACAGAGCAAAGTGATGCTTCTACAAGCCAAGGAATACCAAAGAATGCCAGCAAACCACCAGACACCAGGTGAGAGCTGCAGACACGTGGGTTTTTGCAACCATCAGAAAGAACCAAACCTGTAGATTGTAGGGATTTAATAAAGTTTCAGAAGTTTTGGAGATATCAGAGGGAATCTACCCACAGTCTTATTAAATCCCTACAGTAGATTCCTTGCTCTTAAACGTCTAAACTCCAAAACTGAGAGAAAAAAAATCAATTTCTTTTGCTCAATCCACCCAGCTGTGATACTTGTTTCTGGCAGCCTAAGCCAGATATTAGCAATGATAAGAGCTCATTAAACGATAGCTAATATCAGCCCTGTGCACCCTTACTCTACTTGCACAAGACAATACAGTTTTTTCTTAACTGTCATAAACATCTCACCCTACACCACACAGCTCCTTACTGCCAAGCTAACCCTAACTCCCAAGTCAGTGCTTAAGAGGAGCAAATAGGTTATGCTGAAATAGCCACTGCTGCAGACCAGCCAAACCCTCCTTCCTGCAGAGAGAGGCCCAGCCCTGTTGGCTAGGTTGCCATGCTGTTAGCAGCTTCCTGCTCTGTGTACATGATACAGACAGAACATGAGGAAATGTCACCTCCCACTGTGGCCTCAAATGCTCAAAGGGTCCATATCTAGCTTGATGCCACAAACTGCCTCCAGGACAGACACCACCCTTAGCTTAGAAAAGAAGGGAGAGAAAACACAGGAACACATTAGCCCCTGGTTAGAATTTTAACCAAAGGAATCAATAGTGTGTTGTCCTCATTTAAGTCTTTTCTCAAATGAATTTATCAGAAAAAAAAGATATCTCAAAATAACTGGGGAAGGTTGAACCTAGAATGATCCCTAAAATTAAAGCTTTATTTGTGCTACTGTTAAGAATGATGGTAACATTTTAATTTTTGTTGTTTGGTTTTTGTTTAAAGAAAAGGTCTTACTGGCTAGACTATATCTAGGGTCTGGTGAGATGGCACAGTGGGTAAAGGTGCTTGCTGCACAAGGCCTTACAACCTGAGTTGCTTGATCCCTGGAAGCCACAAGAAGGTGGAAGGAGAGAACCAGCTCCACTAAGTTGTCTTTTAACATCCACATATGTGTAATGGTATGTGGGCCTATACATACATCATTTGTGCACATGTGCTGTGCGCGCGCACACACACACAATTATTACTTACTTTTTAAATTTTAACCATTTTAAAGATGTATCTGTAAAATGATCCAATTTGTGACATTTCTTTCAAAAACATGCAAAAACAATGACAGGAAGAGAAAGTGAGGCAGGACGGGAAGACTGGTGACAAGTTCACAAAAGAACAGATACATGGTTCTTCACTGTATTAATTCCTGCTTTTATGTCCTGGAAAGTTCCCACTGAGTGAGGCAGTGTGTACGTCATAAAAGTAGAACATGAAGCAGGAGAGGAGGAAGAGAGCATGGGAGGGTATGACAGTAAAGGGAGGAGTGCTGTGGAGTATTTAAGATGTGTCACATTCGCTTCTGTGATGGAACATTGGCTTAATGATGCAAAAAAAAAATGTATTGTATTTTTTATGTTGCATGTGTTTAATTCTGTGAAGCTGTGTCACTGTGCCTGTCTAAAACGCCTGATTGGTCTAATAAAGAGCTGAACAGCCAATAGCAAGGCGGGAGAAAGGACGGGCGGGGCTGGAAGGCAGAGAGAATAAATGGGAGGAGGGGAAAGATCAAGGAAGAGCAAGAGAACCAGGAGGAAGATGAAGATGCCATGGGCCAGCCACCCAGCCACAGAACCTGCAACAGAGTAAGAAGTAAAGAGAGGTATTTAAAATAGAGAAAGATACAATCAGAGGCAAAAGAGAAACGGGGTAATTTAAGAAAAGCTGGATAGAAACAAGCCAAGCTAAGACTGGGAAGTGGGAATAAGCCTCTGTGTATGTTATTTGGGAGCTGGGTGGCAAGCTGCCAAAGAGCAAAGAGCCAAAAAGGGGTAAGAAGAAACAGCTACAGAGGAGAGAGGTATAAAGAAATACATGTCATAACAAGGCATTTTCTGTTAATTTTAAAAGGTTTCCACTGGAAAGTTTTAAAAACAAAAAATAGGAAAAAAATCACAGGCCTTTCTCTTGTTGGGGGAAGTTCTACATCGGGCAAGGTAGAAAGTTCAGAAATTCCTGAGTTTCTACTCACAGGAAGTAATCATGAGGGGCGTGGAGTTGAACACTGGTATTTTATTAGGTATTTACCTAACATCTGCTCTCTCCCAGGAACTGAGCTAAAATGAACAAGAAGATGCGGATTCCCAGAGAGATGCCTCTCTGCTGAGCTCCTTTTCAGCTATTCCCTCTTAATCCTCACACTTCTGCAAGGAAGAGAGTACCTTTATCAAAGGTCAAATGCCTAACCAGTAGTGGGTTTTGCTTTTGTTGCCTGTTCCATAAACCATCTCACAGATGGTTAAGTTGTGGTTCTTAATGTGGATGCAACTGAAATGCCATTGTTCTTTTAAATGCATACAACTTTGCTTTCATGGAAGCACAAATGGAAGTCACTTGCATTTTTTCATGCACTGTCCCTCCCATTTTTTTTCCATTGGCATGTACATCATAAATACCTTCTGTGTTTCTAACCCTGTTAACACAAAGATAAATGTGGCTCTACCCTAATGTGTTCACAGTCTACCTGTAAATAAGCAAAAGTCACTCTATTACATGCTGCCTTTGAAGTACATCAAAGAGGCAATTGTAGCAAAGAGGGGGAGCCTGACATAGCACCTACTCTTCATAAACCCAATAGTCTTTGGAAGGCCCATCTGCCTGTGTAAGGTTCCCAGGCTTCCATATGGATCAGTAAGTCACCTTGCTGCCCACAGCCCTTATCATATGCTTCATCACGGCATCTTTCACAGTCACAGATAAACTCGCCCTTGAATTCACTGTTCCTATGAACCACTCTACTCATTTACCTTGTAGTACCCTTAAAACAGTGCTTTGCACTTTACTAGTTATACATGTGTTCATCTAAAATGAAAAAGCAAGTACAACAGGGCTAATTTTCCGCTCTCCCAGCTTCCCTTTTTAATTGTGTATTTCCCTTATTTTGCCACTAAAAACAGTCAGTCTAGAATCTCTTAGCAAATGTGAGTGTGTTTTCAATACATATGTATACAAAGAAACATACAAAGATTGAGTCACTCTCTATGGGATAATTATTCTTACAAAGTCCCATGTAGGCAGAGAGAGCTGACATAGAGTTATTTTACAGAAAGTTTCTATGATCTAAAAACAACAAGACAGCTTAAGTTGAAAAGACTTGTTTTTCAAGAAAAGAATGTCTTCTTTTTAGAAGAGATTGCTTTGCTTTTCCTTTTTTTTTTTTTTTTTTTTAAGATCAAGAACAGTCCTTCCTCAAAATGTCTTGTACAGGGTTACTAAGCCAATTAATCACCAATGTGCATTTAGTATCTTGGGACCAGCTCTTTTCTCCCCCTACCAACCTGATTTTCCTTTGTGTCACCCCCTAAATAAATTCATGCTTTTCTGCTTTTTACTAAATCTAATAATGAGTGCCCACAAAAACAGCGCGTGTTTATCATCTCAAGTTCTAAGGCTCTGCTCCTGGACAGAGATACAGTATCAGGTGTCACCAAGGCTGTAGCACAGAAGCTGTGAGAAGAGAGCAGAGATAGGAAGCCAGCCCAGCTCCTTGGTTATCAGCCCACACGGTGAGAATTTGTAAGGTTACAATGCCTGGATACCGTCCCTCTGATCTAGAACCAGGAAAGAATTGTAATAATAAAAAATGAAATAATTTATGTCAAACTTTAGTAAAACAGAGTCAGGAGGCCTTGAAGAGAGGGCTCGGGTGTATACCTACTTATCATAAGAACTATGTCAAGGATTCTCTGAATACCACAATCTTACACAAAGGTCACTACAACATTTCTGTGAAGACATCTGCCCAACAAATTTCTGTTCAGCCTTGTTGATTTTTGTAGTCAAAGATAATGTCTTCAAAACAACTCGTATAGCCTTCTTCACTCTGCCTTTTTAAAAATGTTTTCTTTTATCTCCTCTGAAATGCCCACGGCCCCTAACAGTACTTATTTCCAGAATTCAACCCTAAAAAAATAATCATTTCTTTCAAGATTCTCCTGTTGTTTTTTGGACTGACACTATCCATAAAATCCACTTCAAACTCCGGCTCAGCATACAGTGGCTTATGTGATTTGTGAGTGCCCACAACTGAATCACCATGACTTTCTCTGATAATATTCCAGAACTGCTGCTCCAGTACACAGACGCCTACTGTTGACTTTGCTCCTTTTGTTCCCTTGGCCAAGAATGCTCTTTCCCTGCATCATTGCGTGACAAGTCCTACCATAAGTCAAAATTCAGTTAAATGCTACACACTCCTTGAAGCCTCTCTCTTCTTCTAATGTCTTTAAATATTTCTCTATATCCTCTTTTCTCGTGGTTCCCAGTCCTTTTTGCCTATAGGTAGTGAACAGAATAGCAGCAGAGAAAAAGATCCAGAGATAAAGAGGTTAATTAAGAATCAACCTGTACCTGGACAGTGACTTGTAACTGGAAAAAAAAAAAATGTTTCCAAGAAGGATGGAGAGATGGCTCAGTCTATTCTTCCAGAGGACCCCTGCTCAATTCTCAGCACGCACATGGAAACTCACAGTTTAAGGCGATCTTATGTCATACTTGTAAGCAAAACATCTGTAACATAAAATAAAAGCTGGAATGAGTGTCCCCAGGAAATGTGATCTATACAGATCCAGTCTGACTATAGATCTATAAGTGCTGTAGAGTAAATAGCATACATGCATTTATTCAGTGAATCAACAAATCTATATTGAGCACCTGTTCTCTATATGATAGCTACTCTGTTAGACACTGGGAACATGAATGTTAGAATACACAGTGGTGTTAGCCTAGTAAGGAGCCAGGTAACAGTCTATAAAGTATACTGTTAGAATGAATGGATATGAATGCAGGGTCCAGCATTACTGAGGTCAGGATGTTGAGTAGAGAAGACCTTCTTAGACTTTTCCACTTGCAACCCCTTGACTTTACATAATCATAGTCATTTAGGTAGAGAAAACAGCTATAGAAATCACACCTTTACTGACAATAAATTATAAAGAATTCATATCTTAAAACATTTCTTTGGCATGTATATAATTTTACCACTCAGAGGTTAAAGCAAATGTGCATACTAATAAATGAATGTGCTTGTTAACTTTTACATAAATATTAATCTCTGGTTGAATATTTGAAACAGTAGGATATAGAGCATCTTCAATATTTCTCAAGTGACTGACATTGTGATTGTATGGCCATCAGTACTAAGAATGGCATTCACATAAATATTTAGTGCAAATGGCTGTATATTTGGGATCATTCCAAAAATTGTTGGAAACTCTGTCCTAACCCCAAGCCAAGATTCAGTTAATTCTTTTATTTTTAAAATGGTTATTTTATTAAACTGTTACAGTAATATATTCCTAACAAAATATTAATATATTTAGCTAAAGCAAAAGTTCTTAGAAGCTTTTAATTTTATAGGGTGAAAACATGCTATAATAAAAATTTGGAAGCCATATTGCAGGATGATATTTTTTAAAATGAAAATCAATAATGCAAACAGGAATTTTTAAAGAAATCAAACATTGTAACACTGCAATGCAAGATATACTAATTTGATTCGTGCTAGGGAATAAAAAGTGGTAACTTGTTTTCTGTAGTTAAGCCATTATGTAAAAACTTTGAACAGTAAAAGCATGGCAATTCGTATCATACAAAAGTCTCAAGTGTGAGCTGAGGTATTTTACACAGTGTTTGCTGGAACTGTATGATTGACAGTGTATAGAGTGTAAAGTACACATGTGTATGTTACAGTGAAGCCATATGACCCAACAAAGTGAACACCGCCAAATGCACCTTGGGTTTGTTACGTGCTGGGTTTTGAATTAATTTTTGGTCATTGCAGATTGAGAGACCTTTTACTGTTGTCAAGTTTTTCATAATCCCCAAAGTCAATTACAAACCCCACATGGAATCTCATCTCACACGTAAAGAGCTGTGGTGTAGGGACTGGAGGAACAAGACTGGAAAGATAGAAATAGTCCCTAAATGGGATCGTAATCCTTGATGCATAATTTGAACTATGGCCCTGAGTATTGTTCTTTAGCCATATCAACACATCCCCGTACGGATCCACTTCCCACCCTGCTCCTTCTTGCCCTGTCCCCAGCTACTGCACTACCCAGCTCCCTTACCACCTGGTTTGCCACATGATTGGGCGATGGAAGCTTAAGCAGACCATCTGGGAGAGGCAGGGAGTCAGGCTATTTCTCTTCCCCTTCCCTTCACAGCAGCAGCTGCAGCTCTGTAAAGCTCTGTCCATTTAGCTTCCTCCAGCTGAGGCTAATCCATTCTCCCAGTTAGCTTCCAGCTGTCAACCTGACACTCTGAAAGTCATCTGAGGGATTCCCAACTAAAGGACTGGCCTATGGGCGTATCTATGGGGCTTTTCTTGGTGGTGGTTGGTTGTTGTGAGAGGTCCCACCCCATTGTGGTTAGTGCCACACCGAACAGTTAGTCCTGGGTTCTGTAGAAAAACTAGCTGAGCACAAGCGGAAAACAGCAAGCCAGTATGAAGCTTTCTGCTATGGTTCCTGCCTCTCCTACTGCCGAGATTCCTGCCCTGACTTGCCTCAATGATGGGCTTTGATTGGAAAGTATAAGCCAAATAAACCATTTTCTCCCCATACTGTTTTTGGGCATGGTACTTATCACAGTGATAGAAAGCAAACTAGAACCCAGTATCTCTTTTCCTTATCCCCTCAGCTCTAACAGCTTGAAGTGTTGCTAGAATCTGGATACCTTCCTATGCATGGTTGACTTCCCATCCATCTACACATATTACATAGATTAAATTCTCTTCCTTTGAGTCATGTGAGATAAACCTTATTATGTGTCAAGACCCTAACTGATACAATCCCAAAGGCTATGGAGAGGTACTTAAGTTTTAAGAGAACTAACACACAATTAGATCTGTACATTAGAAGACCTTCATTCCCACAGTGTGAAGCGACTGGAGGAACACAAAAGTGGGGGAGGGGAACAGCCACTTAGGAAGTTATTTCATAGTACAGACAAGAGATTGAGGGAAGTAAAAATTGAAAGAAATGGACTAACAAGATACTGAGGAAGCAGAATGAATAGGACTTGGTGATCAGCTAGCAACCAAAACCAAATGACTAGCACCAAAAACAGTCAAAAGAAAAATATGGTGATCAGAGTGTACCTCCAAGAAATAGAGCCCTCACATTTACCCTATTTCCCAAAATAACTCCGTCCATACTGCAGAAATACAGACAAGAGACAGGGAATCATAAGCCTTTGGATCATACCTTACCTCAATTCTGATGCCAGAATTGTAAAACAGCCCTCCCACATAGTTCTAATGATAAGGGAGGAAATACTTAGGCTATATAGGCATTCTGGTCTACAGAATATTCATTTTATTACAGATTAACAAGTTGCTGATTGAGTTTGTGATGAATCTTGAAACTTGGTCTCCCAGAGTATAGTCCACTCTGATACCCTGGAACTATTAGGTCTCTCCATTAGCAAAGAAACTAGAAGGGGGTTTGTCCCCTAACGTCCCCCCCACAACCCTTCTCACACCCAAGGATCTGTGTCCCTGCTACACTCTATTCTTTAAGTAGACACGCTGCCTCCTCCTACTTTGTCTGGCTAACTTGAAATGGTCCTTTACAATTCAGCTTCAAGGTATCGTTCATAAAGCCTTCTATAGAGCCTGCATTGCCTGTCTTAATATGTGCAGCAACATGAAGTCAGGACGTTTGTTCGGAGGGCTACGTTTGCTCCCTAGCACCCAGCTTAATGCCTGGACCACAACTTGTTTTCTTTATCAAGTTGAAAGTAACTGAGTTTAGAGCAAGCGTTTGACTCAACTTTATATCTCTATAGAATCATTAGAATATTTTGCACACTATGTAGGTTAGTAAGTATTTAAGTTTCTAAATAACAAGATAACAATGGATGTCCTTTCTGTAGTTAAAAGGAACATATAATAAATGATAATCATGACAACAAAGCCAAGAAAAGTCTGAACTAATTGCCCAGGAAACACATTTGTTTTTCCCAAAAGAGTTTATAGAGTAAGTTAATGTGTGATTAATAAAAAAAGAAAGGGAGGGAGGGAGGGAGGGAGGGAGGAAGGAAGGAGCAAAGGAAGGAAGGAGAGTGCTGTAGAAACGTTGTGAATTAGATCTACCAATATTGATGCTGCAGAAGCCAATCTTGAAATTGTATATCAACATCTGTTTCTCAAGCACTGACGAAAATAAATATTTTTCAGTTGCTATGGTTTTGGGGTCTATTTTTGACATGGACACCAAATAATATAGAAACTCTAGTTGACTTTGTTACCATTTGACATTGAGGATTCTAATCTCACTAGTGAGGGAAAAAAAAAAAACCCACCAGCCTCTGACCACAAAAGATAACTTTCCTTGGTCCTCAGCAGCAAACAGCAGAACTGTGCCATTTATATTGGCTGCATGGGCTTTCAAACAGAACAACCGCCTCAGACAGCCTCAGAAAGCCCTATCTCTTTGACACATAGTAGATAGAGCACCCCCTCCCACTGCTGCTTTGGTTTTTATTAAGGGACTTTAAGAACATATACAAAACTGAAGAGAAGAGTAAGTGGGCTTGAAGTACCTTACACAGCTTCAATAGTTACCAAGAGTGAAGAGAGAAAAAGGAAACAGAGGCATTAATAATTTTTACTTCTATAATTTTTCAAAGGAGTGCACACTTTAGAACAACCAGACTCTCTAAGAAAGACAACAGCCTTTTAGGGTCAAGCCTGAGACATTGCAAAGAATAGCCAGCGTGTTCCTTATGTTATTACCATATCTGTGAGGTCATCACCTAGTTATCAGTATCATAAAAATCAGGAATATGGGTCAGGAGATGGCTCGGCAGGTGAATCTTTATGACCCACATGATAGAATGAGAGAAACAGTTCATAAATAGAAATAATATAACTTAAAACTTTTTAAAACAAAGAATAATAATATTTGTATTAGGTTGTGAGCAGCCTATATGAAAGGTATGCCTTCATTTATAGTGTAGAGTTAGGCATGATGTTTCTGCATTCTTGTTTTCTTAATAATTCCAAGTGTTACCTGGACATAGTGGCATTCCCCTTAAATCCCAGAATTTGGGAAGTAGAGGCAGGAGGATCACTGTGACCTTGAGAGTACCCTGGTCTACATAGTGAGTTCCATGCCAGCCAGGGCTACACACTGAGATCCTGTCTCAAAAAGAAATAAATACCCAGTGATTGTGGCTTTTGCTTCAGGCTTTGCTGTCCTGTTGCTCTGTCACTGTGAAAAGACAAAATGGCAGGTGGATTTGGCCACACAGGTTCGTTTAAAAATTTTCTGCCACATCATGGACTTGATGGGTTTTTCTATCCAGCCAGTTCAGTTGCATAGAGAAATTCCACAAGCAGCAGCAACTAATTCTTGAAGATATCCTTTCTCTCATGGTTTACCAAATTAAAGCCCCGAGCTCTTGCTTGAAGGAGCTTTGTAAAGTCCTTGGTCATACTTTGATCACTGAAATGCTGGAGATGTGCTTGAACTGCTATTCTCGGCGCTTTCCCTTCCCAGTCTAGAAGACTGGCACCTGAATGCTGCTACCAGCCTTTTCTTCACGAATAACTGAAGAGTACTTCATTCTCTGCATGCTGCCACTATATTGTGCTGTTGTTGCTAATTCTAAGTGGGGTTGAAATTGTACTAGACATGGATCAGGTACACAGGCAAGTTTCCTGGGAGAAGTCTATAGCATCATTTCCACTACAAAGGGCAGTTCAATAAGTAGGCCAGACTAACGGGAACTCAGTATGTAATAATTACATATTAGTTCCATTTTCAACCAAAGTAATCAACATCTTGTCTCAAATGCCCAGGAAAAAAATAAATATAACTCAAACTGTGCCACTATGCACAAACACCAGGACAGAAGAGAAAGGCCCAGTGAAGGCTATTTATGGCACAAGAAACTTATTACATGTTTATTCTGCACTTTTTAAAGTGGCAATACTAGATGAACTAAAACATGAATGAATTTTTTTTCCTCACAACACATATCTAGCATTCAACCCTAATTCCTCCACTACCAACTCTCCTATAAGTTATTATAATACTTCATCATCCCACTTGTAAATATTTTTATTTCCATCTGTGAAAGGTAAAGACTCTCATTACTCTTTACACATCAATGGCCATAGTGGTGTACATCTATAGCCCTACTTCTGAAGAGGCAGAAGCAGAGGAATGACCACAAGTTCAAGGACAGCCTAGTCTGCATCATAGCAAGCCAGCAGTAAAACCATGTCTCAAAAAGAAACAAAGCAAGCACAGCCATGATAGAATTCTCATGTAAAAGTGACCAATAATTGCCGCGCGCAACCTCGCCAGCAAGGACGATGTGACACCAGGCTCTTCTTTCAGCAGTTTATTCAGGAACCTTGAACAGAGCTTCTGCTGCTGGGGAAAACCCACTCCCAGCTAAATACCTTCTGGACTGCCAATCACGGGGCGCTATGTGGGCCATGCCAATAGATTCATGTGCGCGGAAGCAAGCCACACCTGGAAGCGAGCCACGAGCTTAGCCTTAGCCAAATAAGGAGTTGTTTATCTCAGGGAGTGCTCACCATTGGGAAGGTGGAATGCAGAAGCCAGCTCTGTCTTTAAGGTGTGGCCATGTAGCTCTCTACAGTTCCCCCTTTTTGTTTTTATAAAGGAATTAGCAGGTGAGCGCAGAGGTCTACTCTCTGTTGTACAAGAAACATTATCCCAAGACTCCTTTATTATTATGGGACATGTTCGACACCCTTTTTTCACAGAGGTGGGACATTAGGGTGAGAAACCCACATGCAAGCAGACATGCTCTCCTTGAGCCCTCCAAAACATAGCTGAGGTGCTCACTGCAGTGCACTAGCCTCGCAACCTGCAAAAAATATTACTCTTTTAAGCCAAACATTGGGGGACTGTCCAGCATCAATGGCTATAAAGGCTTGGGCGATCATGGCTGCACCTTGGCGTTGCCGGAGCCTAATGCAGCAAAGGCACCACAGGCAGACCCCGGCGGGCAGCTAGCACCATCAGGCAGGTCATAGCTCCTAATCCCACCCACTCTTTCAAATAATCCATGGCAGTGGCAAGCCAGGTGGCCAATCCTTCAGCCATTCCGGCATCTATCCAGGTCGAGTTGACAGTCATGATGGCCACCCGGAGATCTTCCATCAATCTATCGAACTGTCCTGTCCAATTACCTAAAAGATAACTTGACAACTGTTGAGATAAATTTGCAGCATGGGTAAAATTCTCATATTGTATAAAGATTATTCAAGGTTTAGGCTTTTGACTACTTGCAACAAACACAAAAGGAGGACAAACACACACAGGAGTGGGCTTATCACACCCTGGATTTGTGGAGGCTATTACTCCTACATCCAGGCCCCTCCTTTCCCACTGTCCCCAAGTCTGGGAAGAACTCCATGAAAATTGGCCAACTCCATGCAGCCCACCAGCAAGCATGGCCAAGGGCTCAGGCACACTCGAGCCAAGCCACTCCAGTCACCAGGTGTCATACAATGCCTGTTCAGAGCTTCCACCTGAGCTACAGTAAAAGAGGCCGTGATGCCATAAGTTCTAACTGCTTGCAGCTGCTCTAGGGCTGCCTGTCCACTCTCCATCGCCTCACTATAGCGTTGGTCCTCGAGGAAGCTTTGGATCAGTTTCCAAATGGGTCTCACTCCGGCTTTGAGTGCTCCTTGTTCATAAGCAAAATCTAGGTCTCTCCCTAATTTCTCCCATTAGGGGACTTTAAGGCTCCCGGTTATAGCAAACCATGGGGGGGCAACATCACACTCCTCCAGGAACCTTTCTAGGGTTTTCTTTTCTAATTTTAAACGTTTTGAATGAAGTAGCTCCTGTAGAGCCAAATAATTGGGTGCGAAGGAGAAGCGCCCATAGCAAAATCCTTTTCTCTTTCACTTTTGAACTCACTGTCAGCGAGTCTTATCCCGCTCTCTCTTTATCTACCAAGAAGAGCAAATTGCCCCCCCCCTCCCACCGCGCTTTTGTCGCGGATCCCCAACTTTACCTGGGGACTTACCGGTGCACCCCCTGACTGCAGAAAGTTCTGAGCTTTCGTTGACCGTATGGCGAAAACACGTTCTCCCCGTATGGGCCACCACTTGTCGCTCGCAACCTCACCAGCAAGGACGACGTAACACCAGGCTTTTCTTTCAGCAGTTTATTCAGGAACCTTGAACAGAGCTTCTGCTGCTGGGGAAAACCCGCTCCCAGCTAAATACCTTCTGGACTGCCAATCACAGGGCGCCACGTGGGCCATGACAATAGATTCAGGTGTGCGGAAGCAAGCCACACCTGGAAGCGAGCCATGAGCTTAGCCTTAGCCAAATAAGGAGTTGTTTATCTCAGAGAGTGCTCACCATCGCGAAGGTGGAAGGTGGAAGCCAGCTCCGTCTTTAAGGTGCGGCCACACAGCTCTCTACAAATAATTACTTAGCATCATCGCCTACTTAACTCATGCTAAAAATTTCCCATTTATCTTGTTAATATTTTCAGCTTCTTTAAACCAGGATCCAAATAAGATCCACCACAACTGAGCAGTGTGTCTTCTAATTCTACTTTTAATCTATAGGTTTTAATCAGTAGGTTTCACTGAAGTCCCCCTCACTGCAATTTTTTGTTGCTGTTAAAAACAGTGGGTCAATTGGTTTGTATTTTCTTACAAACTGTATTTACTACAGTATCATATCAACATGTTCTCTATTCTGTTTCCACAAATTATTAACTGGGTCTAAAGGCTTAATTACATCCAGGTTTAATTTTCTTCCTCTGGAAGTCACATCCAAGATTTGTACACACTAAGAACTCTACTGAGTTATATTCCAGCATCAGATTTAGTATCTTATTTTCCAAGATATGTAACACTGAATTTAATTGGGCCCCCAAAGATTTGACTTTAAGTCTGTGCCTTTGACTTCAATTCTGAGAAATAAACTCAAAACTCTTTGACTATCATGATTGATTAGGATGGTTTTGTTAGCTTGGAAGTGGTAAATAAAGCTGGATTATATGCCATAACCAGCCTTATTTTTATAGGGTCTGGAGACAATTGATTAAATAAGGTAATTAGTGGGGAAGTTCAGATGAGCTTGATTGATTGTCCACCAGCTGCATATACTGTCACACATCCATTACTACAGAGAGGTGGGGTTCACAAATGCATAGAGAAAAGACACCTGGAACATTCATACTTAGAACTTACCTTTAGTCCATCTTTTAGCTCCAATAAATCAAAACCATTAGTATTATCAACTCTCAGTGGAGTCTATGAGTTCTTCTAGCAAATATCAAAACTAAAGATATTTTTAGAAGATCCTCAAACTGGCAGTGGGTATCCGAGGAAGGAAATCTTATGAACGTCTCAAAACTTCCAAAAAGACCATTGTATCGTGATTGTGTCCATTGTCAAGGTAACATAATACCTGGCTATTCTTTTTGTTGTTTTTAACAGCCATTCTGATTAGTAGAGAAGGCTATTAACTCTTAAGGATCGCAAGGTGGGGACACTCTGCTTCTCACGTCTTCCTTATTAATGTGAATTGAGCTTCTCATTAACTAATTGGTTATTGATAGAAATAATATGGTAAAGACAAGAACAATGCTTCATTTCTTTATCAGTTTTCAGAATTAAGAGATGGCTTTTGCAGCCTTTAAAAAACTGATTTTTTTATCATTATTTCACAAATTCAAAAATTCGCAATTACCATTACTTTTGTTCATTTTAACTATCTTTGGCTAATGAAAGTTTATCTAAATTGACTCCTGAATCCTTTTGACAAGACTCTGATACTTTTGGATAGCTTCTTTACTTTCTGGTATCACAAGCTTTTCTAATCCTAATATGGCATACTTCTTATTTCAGACATGGAACCAATCAGCTCCCTAAGAATCCCTGTGTTATGTTTTCCTGTGAAATTAACGGATTTGAATATTTTATTTTTTGAGGATTTAATTTTTTGAATTTTTTTGTGTCTGTGCCTGTGCGTATGTAGGGCATGTGGGTACTGGTGCCCACTGAAGTCAGAGTAGGCTATCAGGTCCTCCAGAGCTGGATTTACAGTCAGATGCGAGCTGCTGGATGTGGGTGCTGGGAACCAAATTGGGACCTCTGGAAAAGCAGCAACAACTGAGCCGTCTCTCCAGGACCTGAGTGAATATTTAGATACGTGAGATTTATTGGGACTTCCCCTAGAATCAATACCTGCTAGGGAAGATAAAAATAGGTTTGGGTAGAAGAATTAAACCATAACCTAAATAGTAACAATCCCACAAAATAACATAGTAAGAGTTTGAAGTAATCCACATTAATCAACGTTTCATGTAGGATACCCTAGGGCATGTGGGGAGATCCTGAGAATTATAACTATTGTCATCTGATACAAGAGAGTCTCAATCACTGCAGTGTCACCTTCCAGGGGACATTTTATATCTGGAGATATCCTGGTTGTAAAAGCTAGGAGTAGAATTCTGTTAGTGCAATAGACTTTCCCAGATATCTTCTAATGTACAGTGGTCCCAATAACAAAGAATGTCTAATCGAAAGTGTCAATAGTGCAGAAACTCAGAAAGTTTGACGTGGGACAACACTAAAACAGTGACTCAGATTGTTACCAGT
Source organism: Phyllotis vaccarum (assembly GCA_033318265.1). Taxonomy (NCBI): domain Eukaryota; kingdom Metazoa; phylum Chordata; class Mammalia; order Rodentia; family Cricetidae; genus Phyllotis; species Phyllotis vaccarum. Next base: position 80,406,574 of record JARWLC010000012.1, read on the forward strand.
AAACTGAGTGAGTTCTTTTTGTTCTGATGTTGAAACAAACTGTTGGTAGTCACGGAGACACTCTTCCCGTGCTGGCAAACCCAATGAATATGCTGAGAGAGAGAGAGAAAGAGGGAGAGAGACCGCGCATTTGGCAGCTGTGAGCAATGACAGAAGATAGTAGCAAGCAGTATCAATTGGTACCTTCTAGTTCCTCTTGTACAGCTGCAGAGGTTAGAGCCTTCCATTATACAGAGATATACATATTACAACTATCAGACTATTGTGCCAAGCTCCTTAGCCCTTGATAGCGGTTTGGTTCCCAGCACTTGGACATAATGTCCCTTAGACACCTGGCAATTTGGAAGGTCTCTAGAACTCTTCCAGCAATCAAGGCACCAATTTCTCATCTCCAGCTCTTCACAGTCCTCCTTGTCTTTACCATCTCTGCCCTAGAATTCTCTGGAACTCTTTAGCTACCCATTTGTTGCTACTGCCTTTGTCACTGCTATCAACTTCCTTCCGTCATGTTACCAGCTCATCTCACAAGTGAGAAGAGCCTTTTATCTGGACTAATATTTTAACATCAAGCAGAAGTACAGGAGGCTGTCTCCCAGCTACCTCATCAACCTGAGTCAAGGGCCTGATTATACAGACTGAAAAGTGAGGATGGTAAGATGTCTCCACCAGCTATAACAGTCCTTCGTAAGGGACTATGTTTACACCAATCATAGCACAGTGCAGCCAGGAGAATCTCTTTTGAAAATGAATGGCAGCAGTTAGAGGCCTGCTGGGCCAACAAGGTAAGTGTCCAAGCTCTGGAATTGGTAGCAATGGCTACAGGGTCATCTGGAATTCCTGAGACTGGTGATGACAAAAATCTGACACAAACTGTTTTGAAACAATTGTAGCTAACAGAGCTGTTCTTAAGCAGGAACCAGCTGTAGTTATCATGTAGGCTGAAAGGTGTCTGTGGGGTTTTAAAGCACCAGGTGCATGAGGGCTGTTTACTTGATATGCTTTCTCTCAAGGCAACCAGAGTGCAGAGAAAATTTAACAGCTGTCAATTAGAGCATCAAATTGCCCTGGCTCCCAACACCTGGGCTTATTTAAAAATGACATATATATTAAAAGAGGTGCTTACAACAAAGGCCTCTTAACTTTAATAGTTGTATTTAAAGAGCTCTAACTCCTTCTGCAGTAGCCCAAAGAGACTTGTATTTTCCTGTCTCAAGATGAGAAGTAACAGGTACTAATGTTCCCAGCAACAGAGAGATTAAGGCCTCAGCCCTAAAGAGGAATCAAGTGGCCTACTACAATATCCCCTATATACTTAACTGTTAGAGAAAAGTAGCATATAAACACCTCAGTCCAAGTGCTAGGAAGACTGGTTGTTACTGGTTTAGTTTTTATTCCTAGGCTTCTTAGAGGACAAAACCAAGGGGAAATGAATACACATCATTCATACCGATATTTTCACTTCAGAACCAAGAGTCTAGATAAAATGCTTATGTTCCGAGAAGCTAAGTCATTCACCACCCCACCCCACCCCAAAAAGTTCATGGAAGCCATATGGTTAATCTCTTTTGAATTTCATTAAGTTTGCATATTACGGGAGTTATAAAAGAAATAGAAAACTTTAATAGCAAATGTTCAAAAATAATACTGACTAGGGAGCTGAGGGTGTATATCAGTTAGTAGAATGCCTAGCGTGCATAAAGCCTCAGGATCAACATGCAGCAACTAATAAACCAGGTGTAGTGGTACATACCTGGGGAAGGTCATCCTTGGTATAGCAATTTAAATGTAACTGGCCCTCATAAGCTCATAGGGAGTGGCACTATTAGAAGGTATGGCTTTGTTGGAGTGGATATGGCCTTGTGAGAGGAAGCATGTCACTGTGGGGGTGGGTTCTGTGCTCAAGCCACAATCAGCGTAGACACAGTTCCATTGGAGGAGTTGTTTTAAAACCTATCAGGCCCTCCCTAGAAATTCTAATCTAAATTTTTCTTGTCCCCACAGTTGTTTATTATTTTTTCCAATGTTCTTTAATCTCTTCCACTTAAGTTCAGGTAGAGAAAAATGCAATCTGCATAAAACACACACACACACACACACACACACACACACACACACACACACACACACACACGGAGGAGGGGAGAACAGGGAGAGAGAAGAGGCATGTTCGTGTATGTATGTACACATAGCCTTGAGGAAGTGACCAAAAGCAAAGTGCTTTTTTTTTTTTTCTTTGAGACAAGGTTTCTCTGTGTAGCGCTGGCTGGCCTGAAACTTGCTCTGTTGACCAGGTTGGACTCAAAATCAGAGATCCACCGGTCTCTGCTTCTGAATGATAGGATTAAAGGTATGCAAAACCACTGCCAGACCCAAAAGCAAAATTCTTAATACAACTTTTTCCATATATGTCTTAAATATTTGTTCAAGTCTCACAGCCTGTTTTTCTGAAGGGAAATTGTTATAGCAGAAGATGCAGTACATTTAATGAAGACTGAGGAATCTTTGCCTCCTGTTAATCATGATCCTTCATATCCTTATAGAAAAATCACTTCCACAATATATTTCAGTTGCTCTGGAGTAGAATCATATTCTTAAAGAGAACACACACATTCAACCAACATGTATGGAGCATTTAACATCCTTGTAATTAAGAGTTAGATGTAATCTGTGTTTCATAAACTAGTAAAATGTAAGTGCAGTCAAATTGTATAAAATTTTGTTTTCATCAAAAGTGTAAACTAATCTAAATGTAAAAAAATGTGTTAGTGGGCATCTGTGCATATTCATGTGTCTGGGTGTATATGTGGGTATATGTGTACATGTATGCATCTAAATATAAATTTTAATGAGAAATTATTTTCATATATTATCAAAACAGTTACAGCTCATCAAAAATATTTGAAAGCACTTGTTAAAATAAAAATATGAAATAGAAGATGGGTATGGTGTCAAACCCAGGAGAACCTCAAGTCCTAGCTCCCATCAGGCTACATGGTTAGTTTAAGGAAGACGGTAGGCTTGAAGCCAGCCTGGAGCTATACAGCAAGATTCTTTTAAAATTTAAGTTAAAATGAATAAATATCAACATGTTAAACTTCAAATCCTTAAATGTTAACTTTTGAAAATTTAATTAAATGTTATTAAGCAGTTCTAAAGATAAAATAATTCCTCAAAATTTGTTATCCTCTACTTGCCAATGCAAAGAATTGTTATGGTGTTTCATTCTTCAGTTAGTTACAGACTGAATCTACTCCTGAAATTTATATGTTAGAGCTCCATCCAGTATACTAGAGGTGTGTGTACATGGGACGTAGTTAAGGCTAAATGAGATCGTAAGGGTGGGCTCTGAGCCATAAGACTGTAATCTCTGTGGAAATGACACCAGACCATTCTATAGTGCACAAAGGCCACACATGTGGAAGAAGCAGCTACAAGCAAGTGGTTCAGGCTGCAGTAAAGGCCTATCCTGTTGATACCTTGATCGTGGAAAAATACATTTCCAGAGTTTAAACCACATGATTTGGGGTAGTTATGACAGCTTGAGGACACTAATACACCTTTATATGTTGTAGGATATTTGTACACTATATTTCTGTGATTGGTGTAATAAAAAGTTGGACAACAGGTAGGTAGGAGGTACAGGTGAGATTTCCCAAGAGAGAAAGGAAGGAGGAGGACAAAGCTGGACATGAGAGAAACGCCAAGGAGCACAGAAGAACCAGGACAGGCAGGAACTGCCAGGATGAAGATTAATAGAAATGTGTTAATTTAAGTTATAAGAGCCTAAGTGAAAGCCAAGCTTTCATAATTGATAATAAGTCTCCATGTCACTATTTGGGAGCTGGCTGGCAGGACAGAGAATGATTCACTACATATAGCATCCAATGTGGGGCACCAAATGTTTTCACTTCAGCACAGTGGTTATGCCTTAATCTACTACTATTTCAGACAGAAATTGCAACTCCACAGTTACTGGCTTGCTTCTCTAGCAGGAAATTCTGTTCCCCCAGACACTGGTTCTGTTGTTGCCCCTAAAGATAGCTCTAACTAATCTCTTTCATTCTATTTATAAATAAGACTCAAGATTCAAAGGCTGGGGAGAAAACCTGCTGGCTCAGAGAGGCTGAGTTTCAACTAGATGATTTCCTCTTTTTGCTGGTATTTCCAAAAGATCTGTGCTTCAGCTTCACCAAATCAAAAAAAAAAGGTGGTGCCACTCCAAACTTCTCCCTACTTCTTCCTGTTTCTATCTCTCTGTGACTATGATTACTTTCTGTCAAGGAGATGTTAATGCAGCCTCCTAACCCAAACTTAATTCTATTTAATTAACATAAATGCAACCTCCGAGTTCATGGTATTATAGAATATTCCCCAACAATTATATATACAATTTAAGGAAAATGTGAGGGCCAGAAACATGGCTCAGTATTTAAGAGTACTGGTTGTTCTTTCAAAGGACCTAAGTTTGGTTCCCAAAATTCATGTCAGGCAGCTCATAACTACTTGTAATTCCATCTCCAAGGGATCCAGTGCCCTCTTCAGTTTTTGATGGGCACACTTACACATGTGGTATTTATTCACACACACAAAGATAAACTTTTAAAAATAAAAAGTATGAATTATTTAACATTAAAATTACTTTCCCATCATCATGTTAAAAAAAAAACAAAAAAAAATTTATTAAGGGTACTCATTGCTACTATACTTAAACTATACTTAGGGAAAAATCTATTAATTTTTATTGAAAGAGAGAATTTGAGAAATTGGTTCATTTGTTTATCCATCTAAGTAAGTACTTTCATCACTCAAATGCTCTCTACATATCAAAGTAGTGTGGGACTTATTTTTATAAACAGCACAATCCACAAACCTTAACAGCACACAGATGTAGCCACCTGCTGTGGTAAGGACATAAAACAAGATATGTGGAAAGATATTCTCCTGAAGCCTAAACAGTGTAACAAAATGGTTACTCATGTTTTATGGCCATGCTGTGCTGGTACTGAATGCCTGAACAAGATATGAGCTCATATATCCCTTAATAGTATATTTGTTTGGAGAGGGTTTTGGGGCATGAGGCATATATGTATGTATTGTGTTGTGATGTGTGAGGCTCTCTGAAGCCCAGTAGGCCTTACCTGTCCCAGTCTGAGAACCATCAGAAGTCTGTAGTCTGTGGATGCTCAATGGAGTAGTATGAGTAAATGTGGAATTGCAACCTCTCACCACTTTGGAGAGTACATAACTCTGAGAGGACTGAGTATCAATGAATTCACATCATGTTTACCACTGAGTTACTAGAGAATGTAGTGATAATTATCTTTTCACAAGTAAGGAAACAGAGATACAAAATAAATTGAGCAACTTAACAATTATTACCTAGCTATAAGTGGTGGAGACAAGTTCACAATCCAAGGCTCATGACCTCATTCACAAAGCTGCCTCCTTGTCCTCAGAATTGCTTCATAGTATTTTCAGAAGTTTGTGGTCAGGTACAGCAAGAGTTGAAATTTTTTTTAACATATTATGTACCCGTTTTCAGTATTTAACAATTGGAAATGCATGAGTGGGAGAAAGGGAGATAGATAGTTTTAATAGATGTTTTCTGAACCTAATTGTTGAACTTCAACATTTTTGGAATCAATACTTCTTGATACATTTCTAGTCATATAGTGATTATGGGCACAAGAATAAAATCACTGTATTTAGTCTTCTGGTGCATGGTCCACTTATCCTTTTATCCTTGTGATTTGGATATCCTTGGGCTACTGAGTGGGGAGGTTTGTTGCTCTGATGCAGTAATTTGAGAAGGGTAGCTAAGTAGCATAATTGTTATTTATGGTGTGTATGTACTATTTGGGAGTTGGAGTCTGAGCTAACAGAAAATTAAATGTTATTTCTGCCCTCGGAGATCCTCATTTTACTCTGATGAATATATTTGACTTGTAAACACAGGAAGAAGAAGAGAAAACAGTCTTGGGGGGGGGCCTACAGGGATATACCCACTAAGATAATCTGTCAGAGTACCAAATGCATTTAATACAATGGTAAGTTAAAGGAAACAGATACTTTCCCCTTTGAAGCCAAGGCTGGAGATATTACCTCTGAAGCTGATTTCTATATCACCAGTGCTATTCCCCAAAAGTTGTGTGTAAGTTCAACTATATAGTTCAGCTTTGTATGCTCAACTATATATGAACCTACAAGCCAAGTTCTTGGTGATAATTATTTTACACACACACGCATTACATACTTCTCTCTCTTACTCACAACTACTTTCTAAAACAACAAAGTAAAAATGCTCAGGGCACTAGATGAGGATGTCTAGGAGAGGAAGCATGGACTTCTTATTTAGTGTTCTTTAAAGAAGAAACCAGAGCCATAGGTGTTTAGATGAGGTCTCAACCGAAGAAAATTGGGTGTTTAACAAACTTACAGCCACAATAAGTTTGGGAACATTTTTCTATCTTTATGTTTTTGTGGGGACACAGGAAAGAAGTACTCTTTGCGGACTCAATAACAAATCACCTTCATCTAACAGTACAGGGCATTTACTTGAGTTCTCTTACAGCTAGATCTTATCACTCTTTGATAAGACATGTGACTTTTAACACAGCTTTTCTATTTGCCACATACATGTGAATTCTTCAACATACTTTGCATAACAGTGTTTACATTGTATAGCAAATGTATAACAATGTATATTAAATTTGTAACAAGGTATAAGCAAATGCTTCTATGTTAGATAAACCTTTACTTCTACATCTCTAAAGACATTATCAATAAAACTGTTTCCTCGTGCTTATTTTAATGAGTAGAATGTGCTTAGAGACTAGATGTCTGATCCAGTTGTTAAAAGCAGACCCTAGACTTAAACAGATGTAATTCAAATTCTGGGTTCTATCATGTGCTTGCTTCATTCCCTTGAACAAATTACATTAGCTCACTGAGCTTTGAGTCATGTAAAAGGTGGATTATAGTTGTAAGCCTTAAGAGGATTATTCGGTAGATCAATGACAGCTGACAGTAAAAATAGAATAGTTATGATCACATGCACAGAATTTGAATATCATTGATTTGTAACAGATGCATTTGAAGGCTCAATCACGGCTTATTGTACTTACATATTTATGCAGATAAATACCCATTACTTATGTACTAAAATATGCATCTCCTTACTATTATTAAGTACCCAGTAAGAAACAACCAACCAATATAAAAAGATTAAACATAAAAATCATTTAATTTGCCTCTAAATTCCTCTCTAATCATTCCTCTCTTTCCTTCTCACATTTATTATTGCATTGCTTTTGAAGTTATAGATTTGTCATGTGTTCATATTCTAAGTATTATATTGTCTAACTGCATTTGTTTTTAAAATCTATTTTTGAAAAGTAAGTCATGGGACCTGGAGAGATAGCTCAGCAGTTAAGAGCACTTCCTGCTCTTTCAGAGGACTGTAGTTTGGTTTCCAGAAACCACATGATGTGAGAGTTATAGGATATAGAAATGGCCAACAATAAACAATGTGAAACTTTCCAGAGTGGTTCTATGTATAAACACGCTTAAGAACACTGCACAAGACATTCATATTCTCTCCAACACTAAGTACTTTCACCTGTCTCAATCTTTGCCAACTGACTTGCTATAAAGTCCTATCTTGTGATTTAATTTTCCTTCCAAACCAATAATGCAGCGTATCATCTCATTACATCAGGATGTGTGTATTTAAGGTAATTAATTGCTCATGTATCCCAGGCTAGCCTCAAGCTGTTATGTAGCAGAGAATGATTTCGAGTGAGTGATTCTCCTGCCTTGACTTTCTAAATTCTGGGATTACAATCTAGCACTACCATAGCCTGGTTTGTGGCATGCAAGGGATTGAGCTCAGGACTTCACAAACACTTGGCAAATACTCTATTAAGCTATATCCTTAGACTCACATCATGTTTTTAATGAGTCACAAGCTTTATTTCCTGTCAAATTTTCTATTAATAGTTTTTATCATTTTCTGTCTGATTGTACTTTATTGATCTGAAAAACCATAATCTTGCTACTAATTTTTTCTTTGTAAACTGGCTTATAGGCACCCTTCTCCCGCTTGTAATTTCTCTTTTTACCTGTTTTTAAGGTGTTTTTGGTATTTCAAGCTTCTAAATATTAATAGTCAGGTTATCCATATTTATTCGTATTTTTTATCTTATTTATGGTATTGGGGGGGGTGTGGCTGTTTTGAAACAGTCTTATAAAATAGCCATAACAGAACTGGAATTTCTTGTACACCATGTTGACCTCAAATTCAGAAAGCTACACTTACTTTTGCCTCTCCAACGGTGTGAATAAACATATTTATATATTACCATTACTAGCCAGAAATTGGCTGTTGTTTGGTTGGTTAGTTTTGGTTCCATGGTTTGAAAGAGAATGGCCTCCATAGGCTCACCTATATGAATGTTTGGTCCTCAGTTAGTAAGACTGTTTGGGAAGGATAAGAGGTGTGGCCTTGTTGGAAGGGGGTGTGCTACTTGGGCTGGGCTCTGAGGTTTTAAAAGTCCCATGCCATTACAGTTACTAGCTTTGCTTCATGCTTCTGGATTAAGATGTAAGCTCTCACCAGGTGTAGTGGTGCACACCTTTAATCCCAGCACTTGAGAGGTAGAAAGTTCCAGAACAGCCAGTGCTATGAAAAGACACCCTGCCCTTAAAAAAAAAGTGAGCACTCAGCTACTGCTTCAGCACCATGCTTGCCTGCTTGCTGTCATGTGTAGTGGATTTATGATGTTCCTTTGTAAATAATTGTCCCACCCACTGGTTTAATAAAAAGTGCTGATTGACCAAAGGCAAACAGGAAGTGTGGGCGGGGCTACCAGACTAGGAAAACTCTGGGAATTGGAAGCACAGAGCAGAAATGCCACAGAGAAGCCAGAGTTGCCAGACAAGCTAGAAGAAGCAGAGGACAACTATGGTGCTCCAAGAAAAGGTACCGAGCCCCATGGCTGAACAGGATAAGAGTCATGGGTTAGTTTAAGGGTAAAGAGCTAGCAAGTTATATGCCTGGACCTTAGGCCGATCAGCCTAAAATTAATGTAAGCATCTGTGTATTTCTGGGATCTGTGGGTCTGTGGGACTAAACCTTGAGGCTAGACCTGAAAGTCCGGGACAAAAACCTCTTACTACAGTCATGCTCCCTACCATTGTAGTAATGGGCTCTAACCCTCTAAAGCAGAAAGTCTCCAATAAACTCTTTTAAAAGTTGCCTTGGTCATGGTGTCTTATTACAACAGGAAAGTAACTAAGATAATTTTAGTACTAGGGTTTGAACCTAGGGCTTTGTGCATACTAGATAATCACTCTCCCACTGAGTTATACCATTAGCCTTGCTTTTACAAATCATTTTTTTCTGATTTTATGTTTCATCTGCATGTATGTCTTCATATCACTTACATGCCTGATGCCTACAGAGAGCAGAATAAAGGTGTTTGATCCCTGGAATTGGAGTTATATACAGCTGTGAGCCTCCATGTAGATGCTAGAAATTCAACCCCAGCACTCTGGAAGAATAGCCACTGCTTTCAACCTCTGAGCCATCTCTCTAGCTACAGCCTTTTTTTCTACTTTTTTTTTTCCCCCAACTTACAGCTTACACAAGCATCCATCACTAAGCTACAATGCCCACCCTGGTTTATATATGATATGTGTTATGTCTTTAATATATATATATATATATGAGATAGGAATCAACATCTTTTTCCCATAAATTCACAAGCCAATTCACTGAGTGGTCCTTTCTTCCCCACTGACTTCCCATGCCACCCCATATGGACACAGATCAACTTCTAAGTTCCCTATTTGCCTGAGTTTATTTTTGTGCTTCTGAACAAATACTATTTTCATGCACTGTCGCTTTAAATAGCTGCTAAGAAAATGCTATCTGAAAGTATTGATTATCAATGCTTACTTCAAATATTTGTTGTATTTGTTAACATCCAATCAAACATAATTTTTTTGATGGCACCTATCGTCTCAGTTTTTGCTTTCTTTTGAAGTAATTGTGCCTCGTTTCCTGACTTGTGAATGTACATTTCTCTGATGGTGTCAGATACTGTGCCTAAGCAATGGGAACAAATAAAAACCAGATCCCAGTGTGCATCAACAGCTACAGAGCTCAAGGACAAGCACTAGGGTAGAAAGCTCCAAGTGACAGCTACCCTAGTCAATCGCTCAGGCTAGCTGTTATGCTACCACAACTCTTCAGTTTACAGCCCCTTAACTCCCTAGAACTCCCCACCTCAAAGAGAAGAAGCCTGGAGGAATGAATGGCACTGCTAGACTATAAATCACCATTCCTGGGGGGAGGGGACCACCAGGACTGGAGCAGTAGAAGAGTAAATACCCAAGGTCAGCTAATCCCTATTGAGTTTCCACATCCTGATTTCTGCAATGTCTGATTGTTACCCTGTAACATTCATATCAGTGGTTTGAACTGTCAATTTCCACAGAAGTCTCTTAGCACAGACTATAGAAACACACACACACACACCAGTTCCAGTTCCAGTTCCAAACAAGTTCCTCTGAGATTGATCTATTTTGGAAAAATTCACAATTTTACATAGATTTGCATTAGGCAAAGTTGCAAAACAAGTATCCCCATCCTGCAGGGCCTTCTCGGTTGTGCCCAGCTCATCATCTGCTTCATTCTTTGCTTTCTTTGTATCTGCCACGCTTATTTTTCTTTATTCTAATACCCGGTTAACCTCATTGCTATACACTCAGTGCATGTGTCCCCCAAGGTAACGTTAAGAGACAAGGCCTTTGGAAGATGACTGGGCCACAGGCCCAAAGCCTTCATGAGTGGGATCAATGCCCTCAGACAGAGGCCAGAACAAAATCTCTCTTCCTTCCTCAACTTCCAGAAAGAGGAATTGGTAAAACAGAGTAAGTCTTCACTAGACACCAGATATGCTGTCAACAGGATCTTCGATTTATAAGCTTCTAAAACTAAAAGACTTTTTTTCCTTTTTTAGATAAGCTTGCTGTATATCCCAAGCTGGTCTTGAATTAATGATGTGCTTGCTTCTCAGCTTCCAAAGTTCTAGAATTAGAAAAATACACCAACCTGTCTGGGTTACGTTTTTATTTGTAAATTGCCTAACCTAAGGCATTTTGTTATGGCAGTTCCCCTGGGAAAAAAGGGAATAGTAGAAGTGAAACGAACTTAGAGGCCATCTCTAGGTAACCAACTTAATAGTTTTGAGGAGGCTTCCATTGTCTTTATTTAGTTGAAAGGAATAGGGATTGTGGACAGGAAGTAGTGGGGTGATGGAGGAAATGTTTAAGCAAATGTAATCTTCCGGCTTTCAAATCTCACTTTGTAAAATCATGTACCTATAAAAAAAATGTTGCAGCTCCTATTAGAGCATACCAGCTAACGGCAATTATGTCAACTTTTCCCATTACAATCCTTAGACACAATGCACTTCCTGACTTAGTACATATACGGCCTCATATATATGAGGTGGCTCAGCCAGCTCTTCAGCCCCATCCTTCTTAATCCATCATCATTAACGGTATCAGCCTTTTCCAATTCCCCAGTTCTTAGAGATGACCGTGAGTTAGCTCAATGGCAGGGGGGTGTTCAGCATGCACACCGTCTTGGCACCAATCCCAAGCACCAAAACAAAACAAAGCAACAAAAAGAAACACAGAAAATTTAAGTAGTAAGTTCACACATCTTACTCCCTGGCTAGCTACAGATTCTTCAAATTTCACTCAACTGTCATTTCCTGAGGAAAATTTCTTGACCTCAAACTAAACCAGGAATCTCTATTATGCAATGTTGTGCTGTACTTTTTTTTTCCCCCAGAGATTTTGCCTTAATTATAATTAATGAATGAAATTGTAACAGAGAATAAAACAGCAAAATACAGCAGGATGCAGAAAGGAAAGCATTTTTTTTTTTTTTACTCAGTTTTCTAACACATATATTAACTTTTCTCAGGCATTGGGTTAGTAATGGAAAACTGTGGAGAATGAGGCAACTTCCTCCTGGATGCCGTCCCCCAGGGTGTCGCCAACATACAGAGAAATTTCTAAGTTAAACCTGACAACATAGAACAGGATTCCTTCTCAAAATCTTTCATCACCCACATCTAATTTATGTTACACTTTACCCCCAGTCTTATCTTTCCTTATCTTCTTCATATCACTATTTTAAAATATTTTATTATTTATTTATGCATGTGTGTGTGTGTGGGGAGGTACCCACGGAGGCCAAAGGAGGGTGTTGAATTTCCTGTATCTGGACTCACAGGCAGCCTAATGTAGGTGCTTGGAATAGAACATTAGTCCTCTAAAAGCACAGCAAGCGTCTTTAAGCCCTAAGCCATTTCTCTAGTCTCCTTCACTCCAGTCTTTATACAGACCACAGGATACTGTTTTCAGCCCCTTGCTCCTTTGACATTCTGAGGCACTGTTTTAGTCCGACATCTGTTGGACACACTGTTGGAAAACAACCATGACCATAGGAACTAATCCCACTCATTCAATCCTTGTAGCTTCTCATGGCCCTGAAAGTTTTTTATGGGTCCTAATCAATTTCCTGTGCTATTACCATAGCAATTTCAAATCTGACAATTCATCTAAAGCTTCCTGAATTCCCACATCACATTCTGCAGACAATCCATTTCCTGTTTCACAGAGAAAATACCAAGATCAGACGTAGGCACTATAAACTACCCACTTGCCCGTGGCAACTCAAACTGTCCTCACTTCTGTTCCCCATTTGCCCCAAAGGAGTTCTCTCCCTCTTGTCTAGAGCCTTCTGTGTTGTGGACACCCTGCCTTCTCCAGCTGCAGTCACCTCTACTTCAACTTTCCTCTCTTGGTTCATTCCAAAAACGTTACACTATCTCCCAGTTTAAAAGAATGACAAATGATAAGGAGCAAATTTCTCATCTCACACGACATCCTTTTCTTAACTTCAGCTTTTCAAAGATGAACATTGTTCCACCATACTTAGTGTTGTTTGCGGTGTTGGGCCAGGGAGCCCAAGGCTTTAAACACGGTAGGCATATGACCACAGAGCCACACCCCAGCTCTACGAAAAGCTTTACATCAGTCTACATTTATTTTTCTTCTATACTTTTCCAGTTTGGTTTTTGCCTCTGTAATTCTGAAACCTTTTACAATGATTGCCAATCATCTCTTTACAAATCTAAATCAAGTGAATTCCTTTCTATTTTTGTCTTGTTTCGAAGGAGGAGGAGGGAGGGAAAGAATTCTTTCTGGCAGATCTCCCTGTTTAAGCCCTTTCCCCTTAGTCTTCAAGGTGTTTCCCTCTCTATCCATTCTCCTTTCGTTTCTTCTCCGGTAGAAAACAATTCCCTTTATCTGCTCACCCATGAATTCTAAACAAATATGACAGGATTTCTGCTTTGCTCTTGAGGTTCTCATTAGCTATGATACCCACATCCTTGACTCGAATCTCTGTATTTCACCCTGTATTTTACTGCATGCTTCCAGAACGCTGTATCTCAAGCTTACAAATGGTTTATCTATTTGGTTCCCAGCACAATTAATTTTGTTCCAGACACATCTATTGATTTTTCTAAGTCATTTAATGGTCTCTCATGGTATCCCTATATAAAAGAACTAAGCGCCAAATGTGTGTTTGGTTTTTGTTGTTGATTTTTTTGTTTTGTTGTTATTGTTCTTACTTGGGGGTTAAGACCTTATCTTACCCATCTTTATCTATTTAGGGCCCAGAAGAATGAACAGCGCATGGGAAGGTCTCAGTTATTATTCACTCCTGTCAACAGCACAGGAGCATCTTCAGCAATCCCCTCTCTCCCACCCTTCACATCTCACTATAGAATCTGTTAATTCAGCAGCTTCCTTCTAGCCACAGCTTAGTAATTTCTCTACAGAGAGAATGAGGGAATCCTGCATGACCTGGGTCCGGGTATCTTTCACATTTGTCTGTGGACACTCTGACCACTAAATTTAGGTATTTTTGAACAGACAGTGTTGCCTAAGCACGGCAGTCTCATCCTACCTTTGGGAACTTCATTATTTCTCCTCCCCACATTTTTTTTTCTGGTCTCTATGTGTTCATCCATTTGTCTTACATCTTACTTTACTAGGCTTTTACAATTCTGCTTTATTAAAATTCAGCTTTTATTTATTTATCTGTTTATTCATTACATGCCTTCCTGTGAACCACTAAATTGAACTAAGTATGTCCCCCAGGAGGTCCCCTTAGCTGTCAGTGTGTTAAGAAGATTATCAGGATATGTATTCACCCTTCTCATAATAATCCTCTGAAGTACCAATTAACAATGATAAAGGCAGAGAGAGCGCAAGCAGCTTCCTGGAAGTTACTCTCTAATATGTGATAGAGTAACATTCATGCACCAGCTTTGACTTTCTACTATGCATTTTCAAGGACAGGAGAGCTGTCTTCCTCATGCTTGGATTCCTGGAATCTACTGTGGCACCAGCACGGGAGTATAATAAATATCAAACTAAATGGCATCTGATGGGTTAAACATAAACACTTTAGGAATTTCGAAACTTCCTCAGGGAAGTTTATGACTTGGTAGGGTTGAAGAGATCAAGAAATGGAAAGGGACAAACAAAGGAGAAAATAATTAAAAACTGAATAACTTACACCAGCTTTAGAATGATGAAAAGCCTCTTTAAATCTTATCCCAGCAGTAAAAAATATAGCATCTTCCAAGAACGTGTAGCATGTGAAAAACCGAAGCAAGTAAATGCAAAGCAGTAAATCATAGAAGCTAAACTAGAAGATATCTGATGTCTTGTTCTACTTACCTATTTACTAACCTACAGTCATATATCTACATCTACCGAGAGGGGTGGTACAAACGTAGTAAGGTTTTGCATACTTCTCTACTGATCAGAGTCTCTGTCTATATATCTAGATAATAGGTATAATAGAACTTAACCCAAGACCTTGATGTAAAAAGTTCCATGAAGCACATGTTCAACAAGTGGTAGATGGTAAGAAAAATAAATCTATAAAAATACTATCTATTATAGGGGAAGGATAATAACCATGGTGGAGATATGAAAAGTATGCTGGTGGAATTAGGAAGCAGATCATAAAACTAAAGGACAGGTCATCGGAGCCAGCATTTGGGCTAGGGCAGAGATAGAGATATCAACCTATAGTCTCCACATGAGCACAGACAGATGTGCACATGTACCTACACACACATGTGCACATACACATGAGAACACACGTACATACCACAAACACACACATGCAGAGAAAGAAGAGGGAAAAAGTTACTATTATAGAGAGAAAAGAGTCAAAATGACTATTATATGAAACATGAACAAAATCAACAAGATATTTTAGCTCAGAATTTCCACTTTAAAATTGATTGCATAAAATTTACAAATGACTCAGGACAATAATTGTTTTTTGTTTTTTGTTTTTTTTTTTTAAGGTAGGGGCTTTAACTGTCTTTCATTTTAACTATAGGATGTTGCAGCTAACAAAATAAAAATTAAAAACACTAACTGGCTAGGAAGATAGCTAAGTGAGCGAAGTTCTTTCCTTTCAAGTGTGAGGACCCAAGTTTGAACCTCAGCATCCTGTACAAAGCCACATAGGGTACCATGCTTATAATTTCAGTACTGGGGAGACGAGAGACAGGCAGGACCCTTGAGGATCACTGGCCAGTCAGCCTTACATAATCTTAAAGCCCAACATCCCAGTGAGAGACCTTATCCCAAGCTACATAAATAGAAGGCGACCCAAAGTTGATCTCTGGCTTCCACACACGTGCACACATACACATGTACCTCCTGACACGTTTGTGTATACCCTCACAGACCCTCAAACAATATAAGAGAAAGTGGGAGACTAAAAACATAATCATTAGCTGAATTAAAATGAGTATCAGGATCAGAGAAAGGACCAGTCAATGGTTAGTATTCTGCAATGCTAATTCATTTCTGAATTCTCTGTGGGCTTAAAATTTTTCTTTCTTTCTTTCTTTGTCTGGGGTTTTTGTTTATTGTTGGTTTGTTTTAGATAGGGCCTGGCTATGTAGCTATGTAGCTCAGGTGGCTTCAGACTAAATATCTTCCTGCCTTTGCTTCCTGGGTGCTGGGATTATAGGCCTGTGCATGTAGAACAACAGCCCAAGAGAAACATTAATAATCTTTAGTTTTTAGAGGACAAGATAAAATAATAAAAAGCTACAAATATTTCCATCTAGAGAAGCTCCATAATAGCTAAAATCAAACTTTTAAAAGTTAAGGCATGGCTGCCCATCCTTTAAAAGAACCAAAGACTTTTGTCTTTGTCTTGTTTTAATATGATGTGCTTCATTTTCTCTTGTCTTGGATGTTCTCAAACCTCTAATTACCTTACAGGGTTTTATTAAGATATTCTCTACTCTCGGGGCTGGAAAGATAGCTTAGAAATTAAGAATACTGGCTGCTCTTGTAGAGGCCCAGGGTCTGGTTCCTGGTACCTATTTAGCAGTTCACAACTCTCTACAACTCTAGCTCCAGAGGACCCGATGACATCTTCTTGCTTCTGCACATACTATGTATACATGTGAGGCAAACATGAGGCAAACACCCATAAACATAAAAATAAATCATTTTTTAAAGATATTTTTAATCTCAATTTCTTATTTGACCCATTTTTTTTCACAAATGTGTTGTTTAATTTCCAGATACTTATGAATTTCATAAATTTCACTGTGGCTAGAAGACATAATTTGCATGCTTCAATCTTCTTAAATCTTTTAAGACTTGTTTTATTACTTGAAGTGTGCTCTATCTTTGGGAACGATTCATGGATACTTGGGAAGGATGTGCATTTACATGGAATCACAAAGACCCTGGATCACTAAAGCAATATTAAAAAACAAGAATAAAGTTGGAGGTCTCAAACTTTCTGATTTCACTAATACTATCATAAAAGAAAAATAGAGGCCAATGAAACAAAATAGAGCACACCTAAATAAATTCACAAATGTGTGGTCAAACAATGTTCAATAAAGTGCCCAGTGAACACAACAGGGAAACGATAGACTCTTCTACAAAAGGTATCAGGAGAATGAGGTAGTCAGGGGCAAAAAAGGCTGAAACTGGGTCCTTTATCTTATGCGATACACAAACATCGACTCAGTGTGAACTAAAGACTTGAGTATAAACCCCGAAAGCATAGAGCTAAGAGACAGAAACACAAGTGAAATATTCTTGACGCCAGTCTCAGCAATGATTTCTATGATATGACAGAAAAAGGCAAGAACTAAAGCAAAATTATCAAGTAAATGAAACTAAAAGGCTCCTGAGAAACAAAGGAGTAAAGCAAGAGAACAAAATGGGATAGAATGGGATACATTGGACCCTCTGTGTCTGGTAAGAGGTGACTGTTCAAAATATATAAGAAATAGTCCACTGCAAAAACAAACCTGATAAACTGACTTAAACATAAGAAAACAAGGTGGTAAGATGTCTCAAAGGATAAAGACACGGTCCGCCAAGGCTGATGACCTGAATTTGATCCCAAGAACTCATGTTATTAAAAGATACACACACACACACACACACACACACACACGCACACGCACACATACACACACACACATACACACATGTGACGTGCATACACACAAAGTAAATAAATAAAATGCAGTTAAAAGTGCTAATGGGCAAAGGGTGCAAATATACAACTCTCGGGACAGAATATAAATAGGCATCATTACAACCATAGGTGCTCATCTTCACTAATCACTGGAAAAAGCAAATCAAAACCTCAGTAAGATACCACTTCATACCTGTGCGGGTGGCTGTTAGACTCTAATGGGGGGAAACAGGATGTACAGAAATCTTAATCCTTGTACACGGATGAGAATGTCAGTAAGACAGCCATTATGGAAAAATAGTGTGGATATTCAAAAACATAAAATGAGGTCTTTCCTGGATTAAAGGACTGAAATCAAGATCTTAAATACCCACACTTCCATGCTCACTGCAGCAGCATCCACAATAGCCAAGATATGGAATCAACCAAATTATCTAACACCAGAGTGACAGTGAGATGACTCGCCAGGTAAAGCAGCTTGTTCCAATCCTAACAACCTGAGTTTGACCCCTGAGATCCCATGGTAGGAGAGTAGGAAACAAGTGGTCTTCCTGTTTCCACATACCCTGACCTCCACATACAACCCTGGCATGCATTGCCACACTCTTCAATATATATATTGAATTAAAAAAAAAAAAAGATAAATTAGAAAGAATGTGATGAAGGAAATCCTGCTGTGTACAGCACTGAAGAACCCAGAAGATACTATGCCATGTGAAATAAGCTAGTCAGAGAAGCACAGATAATAGGATCCCATCCATAGGAAATATCTAAAATAGTCAAACTTATAGAAACAAAACTGGCTGGTGACTGGTAGGGTCTCCAGGCACATAGATAAATAAGTTCTGGAGATCAGTTGAACACCATCCTGAAATTTTTAGACTAGACCTTAAGACAAGTGTTCTTACTTGTCACACAAAAGGGAAGTAGGACAAAGGTTTGGAGATGTGGACATGTTATTACTTTAATAATTATGATGGGTTTTTATCCATATACATATGAATGTGCCCAAATCCATCAAACTGTACATAGTAAATATATAGTTTTTAAAATAAAAAGTAATTTTATTTCAATAAAGCTTTTAAAAAATAACAGTATCAAGCAAGTTTCCTTCAAAGAGTCTCAATCCTCTACTTTACTTTATAATGGCTTCTTATATATAGTACTACAAACAAGACCAGTGACCTGTCTGATTGATGCTTGTTTCACAAACGTCTTTATTTTATATTAGCAGGTACTTGGAATTCGCAGGGAGTAGAGATTTGGATTTTCCTTCTGTAATTTCACCATGGTTATTATTAAAATGTCGTGTTCACTCTACCACTGTAACCTATTCTTTCTTAAGCAATATCATCCAAACAATTACAACTAATTAACTATGTCCATTATTTTTACTTGAATGAAATCTAAATCCAATCCTAAGTATATTGACCTGCTTTTGGTTCTAAAATGATAAAACATTTAAAAATGCAGAAGTTCATAATCAAGAAACAAACGGTATATAGCTTGTTTTCCAAGTGCACAAGCTGTTTTACTTCAGCAAAATACATGTGCATTGCACAGTGAAGTTGCTTTTCCCTCCAGTTCATACCACCTCTTCATTAGCTTGTTGCCAAATCCCTTCCTGTTTACACGTTGACTTTACTCATGCTTATTGAGTTGTAGACTTAATCCTTGTCCGTCTCTCTATATTTTTCTCAGTTCTTTCTTTGTATACTCACATCCTTTTACCTTTAGAAGTGTAAACTCATTTTACCCTACTTAGTAGTAAATATAGTGGAATGTTCCACTCCTAAATGTCCTCTAAGTCTGGTAATTCAATTGTTCTATCTCACACTAAAAGCAGAGCTGGAAAGTTGACTACCAGAAGTTCTTTGCTTTTTGTTTCCCCTCAACCTTTATCCTTTGAAGATGGGAGCACATGAAGATAAAAGGAGATGAAGGGGAGAAGAAAGCATTAGTTAGATGAAATTAATAATTGCTAAAATGTGAAGCATTGCAGGTAGTTCTGTGGGTAAAGGCACTTGCTGATGAGGCTGGCGATCTGAGTTTAATCACCAGGACCACATGATAGAAGAAAAGTAGCTCCCTCAAGTTGTCCTCCATATGCATGTTATAGCATGCTCACCCACACACAAGCACCCATACACAAGTAAATATTAAACATAATTAAAAGGAATTAATAATTGCTAATATATAAAGGGAACAATTCACAGGAAGCACATCATTTGGAACAGAGAAATAAAGCTGAATCATGCAGTCCCAAGTTAAAGAACCATCAATTAGGCTACACAGAGCCCTTTAGAGTGACAATTACAACCTACTAGTCATGTTCAATGACACACACTGCATTTCTATACTGGCAAAATTGATGTCTGGAAAACTTCGTCCTACTTCTGATCTTTCTTCCTGCAGCCTGTAGACATGGGCACACTAACACCGAACTATTTTGGTACCCTCTCTTAGTCCTTTCCTTTCCTTCTGGCTTCAAACCAGATCTTATCCTCAAACTGTACATGTGGGTGGTTGGCTTAATTATCTGATTCAAATAATCAGATAGAAATGAGTCAATTTCTGATTAAAAAGTGGGCTTTAAAAGAGGAGGTGCTGATTTTAGTCAGACTGTGTGTACTTTCTGGTTCTGAAGTAAGTGGCTTTTACCCTCCTCCCCCCCAGAACAATGAATATATAGGTATCTAAGTAGAAATTATCTTTAAACTGTGGGCTCCTGTCCTAGTTAGAGGCACCTCAAGTACCATTCTCATTAATACAGAAATCTGGATCAATCTTTTGATCTTCTTACACTTCTCCCCTAGTGTTCAAAACAATATACCTCACAACCAATTACAGAATTATTTGGGGAATTAAAGCTAAAAGTATTGTATGAGGCAGCCACCATCCTGGATTATTCCTTCCCAACAAATCTCTTGAGTGAGCTTTGTTGTGCGGTGTGACATTTTGGCTCAAGTGAGAAGAGCAGAGCTGTAACACTTTCCCTCGAGGAGTAGAACTGTTACAGTCCAGGGCACCTTAGCAGAGCTGTAACACTTTCCCTAGAGGAGTAGAACTGTTACAGTCCAGGGCACCTTAGCAGAACTGTAACACTTTCCCTGGGTAAATTTTTCCTTAAGGGGAACAGAATTGTAACAACTTTGCTGAGGAAATCCTCCCCTTCTGAGGCAGAGTTGTGATTTGGGGGAAATTCCTGGAGCAGGGCTGTAAACTTCTGTGCTTACTGTGCTTTTGTGGTACTCCTTGGCTCCTGACTTCCAGGAGACCTTTCTACCCCAGCTACAACACTTACATAATATAAATACACATCTACAAATTTTCATTAAAAATAAAAATAAAATCCTACAGAGGTTGTAAGAACAATAGTTAACTACCCTTTGCCTGGATTCAGTTTGACATTTGATACCTTTGTCATACTTTATCTTAGCTTACTTAAGCTATTGGTTGAACTTTTATAATTAATAATAAGTATCTGTGTGGTTATTTGGGAGCTGGCTGGTAGGACAGAGATGACTAGCAGGACAGAAAAGTCTGTCTACAGCCTACATCAAACTTTTATCCATAAATACTTCAGCATGTGTTTCTTAATAAGGATATTTTCTTTCATAACACAGTACAACGATTAGAGTCAAGAAACCTAGCATTGAGGCCTAGAGAGATGGATCAGTAGTTAAAGTACTGCTCTTGGAGAGGCTCTGAGTTCAGTTCTCAGGTGCCCCAACACCACCTCTAACTAGAGCTATAGGGGATCTAATGTCCTTTACTAGACCCCATGGGCATCTGCACTCACACATGCATGTAAAAACCAACCCCCCCCCACATACACATAACTCAAAATAAATCTTTTGAAAAGTCAACATTAAAACAATACTTTCATATAATATATAAGCTAATTCAATTTTCAACAATTGCCATGACAGGATTTCTTGGTAACATGCTTTTCTAGAACAATATGCTACCTTAGTGGCATGTCTCTTAAGATGTAAGTCTAGATCTCTTCCTCCGCTTTTCTTTCATGGCAGTGACATCTTTAGGTGTACAAGATAGTTAGGGGGTCATGTTATAGTTTTCTGATTTCTTCCTTTGTGACAGATTCAGAACATGCATTTTTACAGAGATCACCTAAGATGATGTGTCCTGGTGACTATCATGGTCTCTTTGTGTCATTTAATTCCAATGGTAACTTGGATCATTTTCTCGGGAGAATATCTGTCATATTTCTCCATAGTAAAGGTAACTTTGTTCATCTTTCGTAATGATTTTTAAAATCCAAAGATATTTTGAGACTGTATAAATACTCTATTCTTCAACCAAATGTTACCCAATGACTTTAATGCCTATTGATAATTTTTGTCTGAACCAATTATTACAAATAGCCACAAAACGGCGATTTCATAATTTCTACATACATCCTCTTCTTGCTTATTCTATCTTTATACTTACCTAAAAATTAAGCTTAAGAAGAACATAGCTCAGTGATACAATACTTTCCTAAGAAGAACATAGCTCAGTGATATAATACTTCCCTAGCATATGTTAGGGCCTGCATTTCTATTTCCTGAACAAAGAGGAGGAAGAGGAGGAGAGGAAGGAAGGAAGACATTGATAGAGGCTTATCACATATCACATTTCTAAGAACCTGTCTAAAAAGGCTAAAGTGAAAACATGCAGTATGGGTTCCTTTTTAAAGTTTAATGTGGACTAGACATGGTGACACCTGCTAAAAGAGACAGACACCTCTGTTAAGTATGAGTCAGCCTGGTCTACATAGCAAGTTCTAGGTTATAAAGGGCTATTTAGTGAGACTCTGTCTCAAAAACAAACAAACAAACAAACAAACAAACAAAAACCAAAAAAAACCAAACCAAAACCACAATGTAGAGCCCCAGAGATGGCCCATTGGGTAAAGGCACCTGCAAGAAGCCTGACCAGTTGAATTTGATTCCTTGGGAACCACATAGCAGAAAACGAGAACCAACTCCCACAGCCTGTCCTCTGACCTCTACACAAAATAAATAAAATGTAAAAATAACATGTGTTGCAATGTATTTCCAAATTGTTCATTTCTGACGATCAATTTGTCTCACATTTGGCAATGATGGGTCTCCTCAAGCCGTATTTTGACATATTCTTCCTCTTGTATACAAGAAATCTCCTTGCTTACTCATATAAAGTTTTCTCAAGGGCATCTTATACTATTCCTGTCTGCCTTGGGCTGCATCATTACTCCCAATGAACTGATTCCTTTTAATGAAGAATGGGTACCCAGGAACCAAGGTCTGGACGCATATAATATATTTCAAGATATTCAAATGTTGCTGCTTACTTAGGTCACCATATGGAAGACTGGTGTGATAGTTTATAATTAGAATCTTAGCATTACCTGTGTGACGTTGCCAACTCCCTTCATTCTAACAGCCTGCTGCATCATCTGGAAATAAATTGGATAGTTTTTAAGCGTTTACAAATTCCCAGTTTGAGGAAGTATGACAGAAGATATGGTCACCTCTCCCCATGAACACACTCACATAAGTAAAACTGTGCCTACGTTTCAGGGGTTCCAGGCTTTGAAGCCCATTGGCAATTCTGAATTCCGGATTTAAGTCATCTCTAGGGTTTCTTCTGAACTGACATTTTTTTGTAAAGTGACGGATTGCTATGAGTGGGAATCCTCAGAGACGTCAAAAAGTGAAGAGTGACTTATATAGTAACGAGAAGGGGAGCTAAAAAGAACACAAAAGAGGCTGTGAGCAACGCGTTGCTCAGCCACGGTGCTCCTGGGGTTGCAAATTTAGTGCAGCAGACGATTGCAGGAGAGGTTTTGGCGGGAAGGGCCTCAGGCAGGCGAACACCGGACGACCCCTCCGTACGAAGCGCAGGCGGCTCGGTGCACCCTCCGCTCGGCCCACCAGGGCTCGCTCTTGCCCTTCTTCTGGAAGGCTGGAGGAAAAGGGGCGGAGCGGACGGTGACCCCGCCCCCGGCCGCGGCGAGGCCGGAGCAAGCTGAGGAGGGCGCCGCGGCCGGAAGCACAGAGCCCGCCCGGAGCCGCGCGCCGCCCCTCCCTCCCGCCACAGACGTCGGCGCTGCTGCGGTAGCCATGGTGACCGGTGGAGGCCCGCCCCCGCCCCCTGCCCCGGCCCCCTGACGTCGGCTCACGTCAGCGCCGGCGCGCGCCTGGCTGGGCCCTGTGGGGCGGGAGGGAAGAGCGAGCACCGCGGCGGTCGCCCAGAGTCCAGCCGCGCCGCCCGCCCGCCGCCCTCCTGCCCGCTCGGCGCCGCTTCACGCCGGCCCGTTCGTTCGCGCTCCAGTTGCCGTGTCCTGCAGCGGGGGCCCCAGCATGGTCATGGCGGATGGCCCGAGGCACTTGCAGCGCGGGCCGGTCCGGGTGGGGTTCTACGACATCGAGGGCACGCTGGGCAAGGGCAACTTCGCCGTGGTGAAGCTGGGGCGGCACCGGATCACCAAGACGGAGGTGCGACACCGGGGTTCGGCGGGAGCGTGGCGTGGTTGCGCCCCGAGCGGAGGGGACGGCGGGGTGCAGGTCGGGGAGGAGGGGTTGTCCCTGGGAAGCTACACTGGCTTCCGTCCCGAGCCTCCCACCCGGGGACCTGGTCTGTGGCCTCGGCTCCCAAGCCTAAGTTCCGCGTCTTCCCGGCTTTCGGCTGGGGGTGGGGTGGGAGGGGAAGTCTCGATGCTCTGGGTCCGCGCGGGGACCAACGTCGCCGGTGGGAGAAGGGGACCGGCAGCTCCTGGACTTAGCCGACGCGGAGCCCGGCCCCGAGCACAAGGGTCCCTCGCTGCTGGGCGAGGAGGGGGTGATGACACGGACCCGACCGGTGCGAACGGACCCGCTGTCCATTTTCTCTGCTTTGGGCCCGCGGGGTCTCTGATTCGGTGCCTAACTGGCTTGATTTCTTGCCGGAGGGATATCTAATACTCCAGACAATAGAACTGGTTTAAAATGGTCATCTCTGCTCTACACGTCGTCAGGGCTTGTCCCTTTACCAGGTGTGCATACCGGCTCCAATCGCGCATTTCTTAAGCCGTATCAGATGGACTACTCAGAAAGCCCTCAACTGCTTGCTTACAGTGACTCCAGCATCCCCCTCCATGGTACATTTTAATGCACTGCACATATTTTCTTCCTAAGTCTGTACTTACCTAGCCCACTCCCTTCCATTGCCTCAAGCTGCTCTTCTCGGGGTCTCTATTTTAAGACGTGCAAATTAAATACCTTGGAAAAATGATAGAAACAAAACCGTTTTTTAAACTACAACCCAGTAGTTGTGACGTACTCTATTCTGCCTTGTGGAGTTTCAGTTTCTCTCCCCAGATTTCATCTTGTCTGGGTTTTTTTTTTTTTTTTTCCTTCCCCCAGTACGTTCTTAAGAACGTTCTAGCCTTTGAATGTAGAACTTTTCCCCTCAGGATGACTTACGTAAGGTTAAGGACATTTAGAAGCCTGAGTATTTTCTTAGCAGTCGTACTTAAAAATTTTTATGTCTAACGTTTCTTCACTTTTTGTTTTGCCTCACGGATCTCTGACTTACCACCTAAATATGACTTCAGAATTTTTCCTTTTATAAATTTACCATTGTTTTGAATCTATATTGTTTGTAATAATAATATGAGCATATTGACATTTCCAAATTTTTGCATAGCTTAATATAGTTTAGTTCTTGTAAAAAGCCATGGCCAAATTGTCATACTTTTGCCTCTAAATTAAAAAAATATCTTGAGGATCTTTATTAGTCTTTTTCAGTGACTGTCAATATTGGCACATTGCAGAGTCTGAACTTTTTAGTTATATTGTAGTGTGTTTGGATACCAAATCCAGTAGTTCATACTGTTTTTCTTATTAGCAATATTTAGTGGCCAGCTGTTATTTTTCAGACAGAGTTTACTTAAAGTGGTATATGAGAGCTGTTTAAGTGGAGCTCAAGATCACTGACACTTTGTCTCGAGGGTCACAATTCTAATAGTGTTTCTTTCAAGCTGGTACTTCTTAGGAAACTGGCTAGGGGGCACTGTGAAGTAATACTGCCTGTGACTGTCAGGTCGGTTACATTTGTGATTGAAGACACCTGTCAGATCATGAAAGCGCTTGCAAATCTTAAAATGTGTGTGTGTGGTATATGTGTATAAAATTTTTATGTTAAGCTAAAAGTTTAGCCTAGAGATTCCTCCTACCTCGTACTTTTCTGTCTTTACAGTGGGAGAGGATGAGCATTGTGCGCTAATTTCCTAATTGCCGATAATAAGGCACAAAAAGGTGAAATGGTCTAGCAGTTACTGTACAGGAAAGTCTTTGTGGATGTTTCAGTTTGCAAAGAGTTTTCTGAAGTTTTATAGGGAAGTTACATGAAGACATGTTTAGTAAGAGCATGAATGCAGTTTCTAAAACTGTTTTCAATGAGTTTTTTCCTTAAATTGTTCTTATTTACTGAATATTTCTATCTTTGACAAATAGCCACCATGCAAATTGTAAGTAAAATAGTGAAATTTTCAACTCTTACATTATTTTAGATTCTCATTGCCTAACTTATTATATATACTTAATTACAGTGAGAACACTTAACATAGATTAAAAAAACTATTAGCAAAATATTATACTTACTGCTTATGGAAACTCATTTATATGAGGTATTTTAGCATAGTATGCATATGTGTCTTAGAACTTCGGGATTTTTTCCCCCTTAAAGTGTGATCCTGAGCCAATTTTTTAAAATAGAATTTATTATATTTGCTTGTGTGTGTGTGATCTTGAGAGTATTGGTCCAAGGTCAGCTTGTGGAATCTGGTTCTCTCCTTCAATCATGTAGGGACTAGGGGTAAAACTCAGATAATCAGGTGGTAGCAAGTGTCTTTACTCTCTGACCATCTTGACACCCCCTGAGACAAATCGTAGGGCTTAGTTTAAACATTCAGGTTATGAATGCTTTCATTTTTAATTGGCTCTCTCCATCTCATGCTCTTTATCACTCATGAAAAGCAAGATATATTTTGCAGTGCTTGGGAGAAGTCTGTTTCCCTTTTAGGAAAAAAAAGGAAATAAAAGACATTAACTTTGGTCTAATTTATTAAATGGCTTAATACCAAAAAACATAATTACGTCATCTGAAGCAGTATTCATGTGCTTAGTTCTCTGTGTAAATTTTGCACACAAAAGGAAAGCAAGGGGGTGGTAGAATCCAGCTTCCAGATATAATACTTCATAAAATCTTTGAGCTGGTTTATGAATTACAGAAGCTAATTTTGTAAAATTAGCACAATGGGAAAAGAATAATATCATTTAGGCTGTTAAACTATTTTGGGCAGTAGTGGTTGCTAGTTTTCTGTTCTGTGATGTCCTTGAGTAGTGTTTTATAAATTCATTAGGAAGACACTTTCCCTTTTAGTTAACTGTGTAGTTAGTGGGGGGCGGGGGAGGCGGGCTGTTTGTTTGTTCTTATTGGGGTTTGTTGTTGTTGGGTTGTTTTGGAGAAGGTTGTTTTGTTTGTTTTTTGTCTAAGTAAAATTCTAAGACAATTACTTGTACCCATAAGTGCTCTGTTTTCTATTTAAGAATGTTTAGTACAGCAAATATTAAGAATAAAGGTGAGCATAGCACACCAACAGTATATAGTTTCCCCACAAGTGTGAATACATTGTTCTTAACATGTCACATTGCCTTTTCGATGCATTTTTTTGTAGGTGACATGGTCTATGTATATGCCCACACATTTTGCTTATTGTATATAACTTTATAACGGCATTTTAGCAGGCTGGTATATTCTACCTTGTATATAACCCATTTTACTTATGGCTCTTACTGATTATTTTATCATGTCCAGTTTTCAACAATTGACAGGGAACACAATTGTGTATGTTAGTCTGTGTCTGCACTTTAAATGTTTTTAGGGGAAAGGAATTGCTGGTAAGTTTTAAGAAAGAAATTACTAAGTGAGAAGGTATACTTTTTACATTTGAGAATTTTTATTACTTTTTTATGCTTATTGAAAAAATTTAAAGTACAGATAAATGAAAATAATTACCTATACTGTCAATGTTCAGAGATACATCATCATTATTTTCAGATCCCTCTTATACAGATAACTTGACTTTTCCTCCATACCATACCTTTTATGTTGCTTACTTCAAAGTCTTATGAAGGGAAGTGTACAAAACCTTCTGCTTACTTACCCCTGAGAGAAACTGGACGCCGAAGGCTGTTCCGAAACTGCCTTTGTGCGCTGAAAGGTCTTCTGTGTGCATTCTGTAACTCGGATGTTCAGGCATAATTCTCAGACCACCACCTTAAAGTGTAGAATTTCTTAATGCTTTCCGGAAGCAAAGTTCAAAATTTTGTTTTTAAAGCAAGGGTAGAAACAAAAAGGAGGGTGTATTATGCTATGAATGTGCCAATTTTTTTAAAGATGGCTTTTAAATACAGTTTGGTTTTTAAATTTTGCTTTGGCATTCTACAACTCTTTTCTGTGGCCTTGGTATTAGTCTTATGCTGCAAAAATACTCCATATTTTAGGAAATAGTTTTGCTATGCACAATAGAAGGACCTTTAACCAAATATCTTAACCACTAACATTTGCATCTAGGCTTCTATATGATCTTCTCTTATGTATTGAAACGTGACTTTGATTTGTCATTAGACTGTTCTCTAGTTCCTTGGTCCTCAGACAACTAATAATTGGAAAATTATTTTGCTAAATATTATTAAAATTATCTCTTCTTTCAGGGAATGGAAAATAAGTACCCACAATAAGACCTGTGTAAATTTAAAATTTTAAGTGTGTGTGTATGATGTGGGGAAGGACATGTGTATTCTGTGGCACTATGGCACACATGTGGAAACTGAAGAACAATTTTGTAGATTCAGTTCTCTCCTACTTTTACATAGGTCCTTGGACTCTGGTCATTAGGCTTATATAGGAAGCGCTTTTACCCACTCAGCTGGCCCTGAGTTGTGTAAATTTCTCTGTTCTGTAGAAATTTTTAACTTTAGCAAAGTTTAGTGTGTTCTGATTTTTAAGTCCTCTAAGGAATTCTATCTTGGCACTAGACAATCAAGAAAACATTTATTTGGAAATCATGAAACTGGCCTCCTTGAGCTCACATAATGACATTTGATTTATGATCCATGCTGATTACAGTTTTCTTGGCATCAAATGATTACAGAATTTTTTATGATACCTCTTTTTCCTTTTTAAAAGATTTTTTAAAAAAACCTTTCCTCCCACATCTTTTTTTTTTAAGCCAGTAATTTCTGTAAAAGTTTTTTCATTTAAATATTCATATAAAATACTTTTTATCCTTCAAAGAGATATATCCAGTTACAGCAGTTAAAAGATTGGAAAACAAAGAGAGAATTTCATCAGAAACTCTTCATTTTAAAAATTTAAAGTTTCTTAGCAGATTAAGAGATGCATCTTAAGTAATTAAGCTGGGGACAATCAATCCTACTATGTTTTAAGTTCTTCTTAAAAGAGGATTGTAAACACCATTTCACCCAGTTACAGAAGTTAGGCCTGCTCATTATAACCATGTAGAAAAACCTAGAGGAGAAACCAGACATTCTCACTTCTACTTTCAAAACTTAGGAGATGGATCAGACCCTCTTAATTCACTTGTATTTTATATGTTTGCAATATAGATGTCACTGTTCATAGAACCTGTGTTTTTTGTTTCACTTATTATTAACATCTCTAAGTCTTAAAAAACAAAACAAACAAAAAAACACTGTCTAAGGCAGTGGTTCTCAACCTTCTTCATGCTGGGACCCTTTATTTAATACAGCTCCTCATGTGGTGACCCAAGAATAAAATTTTTTTATTGCTACTTCATAACTAATTTTGCTACTGTTTTGAATCATAATGCAAATATCTGATTTTTCATGATATGTGATAGGCAACCACTATGAAAGGACCCCTTGACCCTCAAAGGGTCATGACCCACAGGTTGAGAGCCACTGGTACAAGGCAGCATCAGGAGGCATTGTGTATGTCCCTGACCATATTTTATTTAACTACTTTGCTATTACTGAAGATAAAGGTCATTTTTCTCTATTGTAGTACTGTTAAGTGTTCTAAAGGATACTCTTTTGCATATACATTTTCATACCTTACTGTTTCCTCAGAGTAGTTTCTTCACAATGGAATTCTTGGATGAAAGAGTCTATCCATTACCTATCTTATGGCCTGAGATGCCGCAGTACCCTCTAAAAAAGCAATACCCATTAATTACCGTTAGAAAAAATACTTTTAAGAATACTACTCTATTGTGTTCTTTTTGACTTTTATTTTCCAATAGACAAAAATTTCTTGCATTTTCTTTACTTTTTAAATTTGTATTTCTTTGATTATTTTGATTATAGTACTCTGTGATGATTATTTGTGTTTCTCTTGTAAATACCACCCTCCTTTGTCCTTTGACTCTCCCTTAATTGCCTTGTCTTTTGTTAGAATTGTTGAAACTTTTTAAAGTGGGAAGTTATTTTGAATCACTTCTTTTATAGTTTTAAATTTTTCAGTTCATATAATTATTTTTAACTTTGTATTTTGTATCTAAGTGATACACTTAATTTATGTACACAAAAGTCCTTGTCATTAATTTAGATTATTCCCATTGGGTTCTTTTTTCAGTATCAGAGTCTTCAGGCTTAGTAGAATGTATGATTTTTGAAGGTCCTTTATAAAAGCTGTTGAATTGCTTCCAGGAAAACTTATGATCTATTTATATTCATACCAAACTTCTACAAAAATGGCTATCTCATCAAAACTTAGCTTATGTGGGCTACTTTTTGCTAATATAAAAGTGAAAATGGTATTTTTGTTTAAAATTTACAGTCTTCTGAGTATTTTTGTGGTTCAGCAGTCATGTACTTTAGGTAGGTTTAGAGTGATCACAGTCTTTCTGATTTCTCATGTATGTCCTACGTTAGAGAGGAAGCCTTGCTTTCCCATCTTAGTAGAAGGAATATTGGTATTGTCATAAATCTAGTTTGTTTTTAAAACTGTGTATATAATTAAGAGTTAAAGGATTCATTTAGCAAAAGAGAGATCCTTAAGTTAACAGAATGTTTTTGACCTGAGTTTCTCTTGATTATGCAGATTTTTGTCCCAAGTTTAAAAATACTAAAAAGTAGGAGATGGTATGCAGAGAAACTAAGTTTATACTTACTTTTGAAATAAACAGCATTCCATAAGTTGGAGACTTTCAATATGCTTTTGAGAAATTCTGAAGTTTTTTTTTTTTTTAATCAGTTTTATTCACCTCATTCTTACAGACATGATCAGATCAGTTCCTGAGAACAGGAATCCTATCTGATTTGTTTCTGTGTCCTAGAGAGTGTTGAGCGCACAAATGTGTGATGACTGAACTTTTTTAAATAGCAAGGAGAATGATTTTGGAAGGGAAGAGCTGAGGTTGTATCTGTTTGTGTCCTGACACTCACCTTGGCTTGCTAGAGTGTTAGAATGTCTGCAGATGTGACTTTTTTCTTTGGTGGGGGCCTGAGCCAAAAGGTTTTTGGGATTTGGACAGAGGACCTCATGCATGCTAATGTATAATGCGCTTTGTATCTGTCTCTTCAGCTCCTAATTACCCCACTTTTTCCACTTATTTGACAGAATTGAAAGATAAATGAGATAAAATACATTTAAGTATCTTGTAAAATTAAGAACTGTTACGCAGTTGGCAAAGCCACTGTCATTATTACTGCATTTCTGAGAAGTTCTTGGCAAAGAGTTCCATCAAGCTCAGCAGAGATCCTTGTGCATCAAAAGCTCCACTCTTATGTGTGGGCATTAACTGGGCTGTTTCTGTTCCTCTCATACATTTTGATAGGGTTTGGTGACTGAGTCTAAGTAACGGAATGAGTGAGGCCCAGGAGGGCCTTTTAGAGCTCTTTTCTCAACCTTCAGAGCAACCCTGAAAGCCACACCTCATGGGCAAACCTTTTGGAGCGACATATGCCTGCTAACAATTCCACCATCTAAGCCTGCTATATGAGCAAGACATAAACTTGTGTTGTTCCTGAGTCATTATAGCTGGAACTGTTAAAGCAGTTAAACTGTCTCTGCTACAAGGATCATGGAAACAGATGTCTTTCTTTAGAGAAGTGTAAAATCACCTTACACATGTCATAAATAAGGAATAATGGTGTATAACTCCATTTCTAGGAGATCTATGGCTTCTGACCTCTGCAGGCACCTGTGTTTGCGTGGTGCACATATACACATTTTAAAAATTAAAGCTTGAGAAAAAGATATGTACAAAAATTCTTAATAAAATTAATTATGCCATTTTGTTAATATTATTCCTTTCTCTCAAATTATTTGGTTTTGACCCATCCCATAATAGAAGCTTCTTGTTAGTGAGAAAGGTGATGATGTCTAGACTTCAGAAACTATAGGAAATGACATTTCCTTGAAACATGATGTCTCTGAAACTCCATGCGCTCTTCCTAGAGAAAGCTGAAATTCCAACATGCCTCTCCCCACCCTTTTTAAGTTACCAGAAGTAAGTGGTAACCCTGGACTCTGTCATACTCTTAGTAAGAATGGTCTCTGTAAATACATGAGTTAGAGGATTGCTTCCCACAGTCCTGTCTCCGTCATAACAAGAGCTAAGAGCTTAGCAGTATTTGGAATCCTCTTTGCTAGAATGTGAAGAGCACTTTAGAGTTTCTTCAGGACTTACTAGAATGAAATATGAGAGTTTCCAATTACCAAATATCTTATTTAAATCAGATTACCTTATTCCAAATCTATGAATTTCTAAAAGTTAGTCCTTTTTAGTTACATGAAAGAAAAAACCATATAATTGTTTCTGATTACTTAATCATTCACCTTCAAATTCACCGTCTTTGGATTCCTGTTTAGTTATGACAGAATCAGGTTACATTTTCTGAACCTAAACTCTTAGAAAGTTAAAATTAATACAGTTATTCACATTTGAGTTTTTGTGTTTTAGTTTGTTAGTAAATTTTAATTCAATTGATATTTTCACATAGATTAGTTTTAATATTTTACATTTCATGTTTTTTTTTTTTATACGTACATTCATGGAGAAGATCTGGAATGAGTTGTGGCAAGGGAAAGAATATGATCAAAATATATCGTATGAGAAAAGTTAATAAAAATTTTAAAATCCTTTCTGAGTGGAAAAAAGTCTATCTGTACATTCCATGGATCCTGCCACTTTCCTAGAAACTGCCATTTCAGCTGCTTCCTACATGGCAGGTACCCCATAGGTAACTGATAGTGAGATCATTGGTTGAAAGTGCTAAGACTTTTTCATTCTAACTTTGAAGAGTTTTGTTTTCCACAGCACACTGAAGACTCTGCCAGACAAAAATCTGTTGTGCATTATACATAATAGAAGTTTAAGAAATGTGTGTTGTGTAAATGAACAAATGAACATTGAATTAAGCTGTTGGTGTTATAGACACCTACAGGCGACGTTTCAGATAGCATTTACTAATTCTTAACTGGAGAGTGTTAGCCATTATATATTAATTATACTTATGTGTGTTCTGGTCTACAGGTGGCTATAAAAATAATAGATAAATCTCAGCTGGACGCAGTAAACCTTGAGAAAATCTACCGAGAAGTACAAATAATGAAAACGCTAGACCATCCTCACATAATCAGATTGTATCAGGTATGACTTAGCTTTATTTCTCTTTATGCTTTTTCCACATTCAAGTGTCTGTTTTCATTGTGATTTCTATTTTTATACTAGCTTTTCTAGTCTATAAAAATGTTTTTTTAAGCTAAATGTTATCTCTTTCTATATATTTACATTTGTAAACAAAAAATGGAGCTAGGAAGCTATTTGGTAATTTAACCCTAAGTTGTCTTTTGGATTACTAGCTACTTTAAAGATTGGCAGTTGCACCTGAACTTGCTGGATTTGCAAAGGTGGTGGGTGGTACCATAAATAAGAATGTCATACTTTTGTTTATTTGAAAACCTACTGTTTAGGTGGTATGAAGTACAAAGGCTAAAACAGTATATTGCTTAGAGACAAACTTTGTAATACTTAGATTTATGTCTTTTATTTTTTTATGAGTCATAAAAATAAGCCATTTTTTAAAAAATCAGTTTTAAGAAATTTTGTGAAGTAAACTGCATATAAATTTAAGTCGTGATTTAAAAGGAATATTTTCTCAGATTTTTTAAAGCAGTAATTCATGTTTAATAATCAATAAACTATTTTTAAAGGTTTCCAATAATTAATGTACCATAACTTTACATTGAAAATGGCTTTTAAGCTGAAAGATCCCAGTATGCTTAACTGTGACTTTGATGCCCTGTGATAGGTAAATCTATATAGTATACTGGACTTAATTTGTACTTGCTTGTAAGACCAACTGATAAATTTTCAGAAGTTTTGTGAACAGATAAGCATCACACTAGTTGCTCAAATTCAGCACAGGCTTATATCATGGGGATGAAATTAAAACTCAGAACCCTTTTCTCAAAGGGTCAGGGTGCTGTCACACTGCTATCCTCAGGTGGGCTACTTTAAATGTCCTTGGGATTGTGAGAAAATATTAAAACTTCTAGGTTTGTTTATTATGTCCTGAGTATAGATAAATGATTGATAGATAAATAGATATTCTATATATTTACACATGCATGTGTATGTATATACTTGTAAAAAATGTTATTTTTTTGAAAATTTCAACTTAAAAAGTTAAAAAATCAGCTTATGACAAGCCTTTTGTACATGCAAGAATATGTATATTGTACCTTTCAAACTATTTCCTAAAATTCCAAAAGTATAGAGATCTAAGTCAAATTTAAGACAGATTTTCTCCATAAGCATTTGTTTTACATTTCTAAAGAAGCTACTTCTATAATCGTTTTAGAAGTACTGATGGACTGTGTTCTAAACGGATTCCCATGGCTGCTGATTCCCTGCCAGCTGAATTTGTAAAGTCGAGTTACTGTTTGATTTTTTTTTAAATTCCAAATTGTCAACAGCTCTTCTTTATTTATTTACTTATTTATTTGACGAAATACAGCCTGTATTTTAGTGCAAAAGTAGCTTGTGGCCTTTCAGTAGACAACTAATAAGAATGTTAAAGGATTAGAGACATAGCTCCTTCAGTAAAAATTGGGCGTGCAAGCTAGATGACCTCAGTTTAGTTTCTAGAGTTGACACAGAACTGGGGAGCTGAGTTTGATCTCCAGAACCCTTGTAAAGATGGCAAGAACAGTGAAACCCACTCAGAGTCTCAGTGGAGAGAGATGGGAACACGGGTCCCTGGGCTGTCAGGGCCATTCAGCTGGGCTAATCAGTAAGTTTATCACTAAGACAAAGTAGATGGCTTCTGAGGAAAACCTGAAACTGACCTCTGCTTTCCACGCACTTGCACACATGTACACACATGTATAAACATACACAAACACCCACACAAACATGCACACAGACCCTTGCCCCATACACACAAAGTGTACAGAAAAACAGTCTAAAAAGTGCTTGAGTCTATTTCTATAGTAGAAAAATCAAATTGGTAATAATAATATACTTTCTTTCTGAACCTAGAAAGGAAAGGCTAATTTAAATGAAAATACACAGCAGTAGAGCTGTGAAGAAGCAGATTGCAAACTGTGCTTTAAAACCACAGTACCTTGTAACAGTATTAACTGAAGTACAGTAGGGAAGAAGATAGAGGCCACATTGTGCTAACTTAGCTAAGCTACAGCCTTGATAACACAGTGCTCCCAGCCTCAAGGAAGAGACTGTAGAAAGATCTTCATCCCCTTAATCTTGATAGGAATGCATAGGAATCAGTTGTTAAAATGTTGATTCTAATTCAGCACTACTGGAATCAAGCCTAAAATTCCGCATTTCTGGCAGGTACTAACATCTGCTACTGCTGAGCCGTGGATCCACACTTAGAATAAGAAGCTCATATTCTCAAAAATGATGAGTATATGAGGCTTGTAAATGTCTCTGACCTCTAAATAGTTCATAACTTACTCTTGTACTAGTAATTTTAACTTATGTAACCCTATAGAATGTTTTAGTAATCCTTTCTGTCTGACTAATGTAGAATCATTTATCAATAGGTAATGGAGACCAAAAGTATGTTGTACCTTGTGACAGAGTATGCCAAAAATGGAGAAATTTTTGGTAAGTTTAAAAAATTTTTTTACCATTTATTTATTTATCTATCTATTTATCTATCTATCTATCTATTTATTTATTTATTTATTTATTGTGACTTTAAGAAGTCACTAGCCTGCATGAATACTGCATGGGTACTTCATATTAATTTTTCTGATTATTTAAGAATTGATAATGTTTTTAAGTCTTAGACCAATAAAATACTAGGTAAGTTAAAATAGGACTATAACTTATTTTTTTACATACATGACATTAAAGGTACTTTTTAATTTTTTATTTACATTAGAGAGTGGATAGTAAAAGGTAGGGAGAAGCTTGTCATCTGATAGGAGAAATTTTTCTTTTCTTTTACTTTTTACTGCTCTGTTTATTGAGTCCTGCTATGGCTTAGCTTTTGGGGGATTTATTGGTGGCCTGTGTTTAATCTTGTGCCTCTTATGCTTAAGTCAGGCACTCACATAGTTGTAAGACCTCAGCCTAAGTGGCATGTGGCTGCTTTCAGTTTGGGCTATGATACATAGGTTGCTATGGATACTCATGTACAAGTCTTTAACTTTCACAGTCTACCCTGAAGTAACATTTTTCTCTGACACATAATGTAAGAACTTTAAAATAATATACATCTGCTTTGCCCTGACTGACCATTATTGTTTTGTCATATAGTACTTGGGTCTGTTGTGTCTATTTTATAAAACACAATTTAACATTGTTTTTAGTGGTATATCTCTTTTAGCAAATACTTATCTTTTTAAAATCTTATCAGAAGAGACCATTTCCATATTACTATGTGTATGTAAATATTTTCACCTTTACTTCTTTGGGTGGATTCCTAGTTTCATGCAGGATCATTTTCCTTTGGCCTGAAGGATTTTTCTTAGTATTTCTTGTAGTAAGAGTAATGAAATCCTTCAGGTTTTGTATATAGTCTTTATCCTTTTCTGATATGGAGGACTGAACTGGTGGCAGTTTTCACTGATTTTAATAATTTGATGATAATGTACTTTCTTTCAGGATTCTTTGGTTTCATGTTTACAGACTGCTTGCATATGTAAATACAGTGTTTTCACTGAGTTTAGAAACTCTTCAGTCATTGTTTTCTCGACTGTTATTTCTGTTCTACCTTTCTCCTCTCCTCCTAGTCCAGTCTAGTCTCACTCATCTGGTCTTGTCTTTTCATAAAGTTTCTGCTTCCTATGTTTCATTTTGAGTAGTTATTCTCTTTGTGACTTCAAGTCCCTAGTCTTTATTCTGCAATATCTCATCTATTTTTCTAGTTGAATGTATTTCACTTCAGACACTGTGTAAATTACAATTTGATTGGAACTCTTTGTGTGTGCATGCGTGTGTGTCCCATGTCTTTATTTAGCTTTTGAACATCTGGGATACAATTACAATAACTTTTAATGTCCATGTCTGCTAGTCCCCAATATCTCTGTTCAGCTCTGGATCAGCTTTGATTGGCTACTGTTCTCGGGTTTGTTCATATTTTTCTACTCCTCTGCGTGAAAGGATGGAGGAATGGGGTGAAGGACTAATGCCAAAGAAAACCTCACTGTAGTTTGCACAAATATTTGAAGGCATGGGTCTATACATATGGAGAAAAGATTATCAGGACCTAGAGAAGAGCAAGCATAGAGTCCCTGAGAACACAGAGTTCTTGGTATGTCTAAGGGTTAGCAAAGGGGTCACCATGATTAGAGAGAAGAAAGCAGGAAGGGGCAAGGGAGAGCCTAGAGAAAGAGCCTAGAGAAAGACGAGTAGGAGATGCAGTTAGAAAGGTACATGGGGGTGGGGGCAGTAAGGAGCAGACTTAGGGGCTTTGCAACCATTATGGAGACTTTAGCTGCTACTCAAGTTTTCAGTAATTGTTCTTATTAAGATTTCAGCATGGGGCTGGAGAGATGGCTCAGTGGGTAAGAGCTCTGGCTGCTTTCCCAGAGGTTCAATTCCTATGTGACAGCCATACTGTAACTCCAGTTCCAGGGAATCTGATACCCTTTCTGGCCTCTATGGACACCAGGCACGTTTGTGGTGTGCAGACATATGTGTGGGCAAAACACGCATACACATAAAATAAAATAGACTGAAGCAGACAAGTGACTGCTTGAATCAGTATTTTCAAGTCATCACCAGGACACACTGCTGAGTTTATTGTAGCTGGAAGGTGTAGAAACCAAAGGTCTAGCTAGAGGGTGTTGAAGGTTATTGAGAGCTCTGTTTAGGATGTAAAGTAGTACAGGGAGTTATGAGTGTGCTCTCTCTCTCTCTCTCTCTCTCTCTCTCTCTCTCTCTCTCTCTCTCTCTCTCTCTCTCTCTCTGTGTGTGTGTGTGTGTGTGTGTGTGTGTTGCGTGTGTGTTGCATATGTATAAGTGTGGAGACACTGAATGATATCAGGTGTCTCTTTTTTAGCCACTCTATGCCTTTTTAAATGTGAGGCATGCTCTTACTGAATCTGGAACCTGCTGTTTCAGCTACACTGGCTAGTCCCAAAGATCCACTACACAAGCATTGAGGTTACAGGTGCACACCACCATGCTGGAATTTTACATGGGTACTACCGACTCAAACTCAGATCCTCTACTGAATATGTTTTTTTATATGTGGGTGCAGAGGATCGGAATTGAGGTCCTAATTCTTACACAGCAAGGGCTTTATGGGCTGAGTTGCTTCTCCTTTAGCCCTTCAGTATATATTGTGAAAGTAAAATCAATTTGATTTCTCGTCAGGGAGAGACTACTTACAGTAGTGTGTGTAATTATGGGTATAAACAACATCTAGTTCCTGAGGCACTCAAGTTAAAGAGTAGGAAGAGGGGTGAAAGCAGTGAATGAGCCTGGAAAGGAAGAGAAAATAGTTTGGTGGAAACTGTGAACCAAGTAATCTCAGGAGGATGAGCAGCATCTGTGTCAGGAGACACTGGGTGAAGAACAGTGACAGTGGAAATTTACAACACCATTTTGCAGGAGTAAGAACAATTTTGGAGGAGCCTCTAAACCAAAAGCTAGATTAAAGGTGTGTAAAGAAGAAATGGAAGAAAATGGTGAGTGCAGAATACCTTTTCAAGGAGAGAAATGGGGAGTTCATAGGGTCAGTGAAGTCAAAAAGACTCTTTAGGTCTTTACCCATTTTTAAACCTGTTTTCTTGTTTTGTTTTGGGGTTTTTTGGTGGTTTTTTTTTTGTTTGTTTGTTTGTTTTTTGGTTTTTTGGGGTTTTTGGGGGGGGGGTTTGGTTTTTTTTTTTTTTTTTTTTTTTTTTTTTTTGGTTTTTCAAGACAGAGTTTTTCTCTGTGTAGCCTCTGCTGTCCTGAAACTCACTGAGTGGATCAGACTGGCCTCAAATTCACAGAGGTCCTCCTGCCTCTGTCTACCGAGTGCTGGGATTAAAG
This sequence comes from Phyllotis vaccarum, assembly GCA_033318265.1. Classification (NCBI taxonomy): domain Eukaryota; kingdom Metazoa; phylum Chordata; class Mammalia; order Rodentia; family Cricetidae; genus Phyllotis; species Phyllotis vaccarum. The sequence continues at coordinate 80,445,741 of JARWLC010000012.1, forward strand.
GTGTGTGCCATTGTCACCAGCCTAGATTTTTAAAGCTTCAAGTTGTAGTTTTATTAAACTAGAAATGGTTTTTTAAAAAATGGTTTGTCATTTTTATGAAAAGAGGTGGTCTCAATTTTTCTTTCAAATTACACTCATATAAATTGAGATACATTTTGTGACCTTTTCCATAAAAAGTTTATTTTTAATGTAAATTACCTAGGGTAACTTTTCAATTTAAGTTCTGAAACAGAGACTCTGTTTAAATAGAGAAATTGGATAGAGAGTGTTAGTCAACTCTCCACTGTGGTACAGTTCATTTGAGTCCTGAAACCAATGAGTAATCAAATTTAATTTTAAAATATGATGAAATTCTTGGATAATATTTACTGTTTAAAATGGAAGACTCTAGAGGAATCAGAGACCATTTAGTATGATTTATTTTTATTTATTTTGGCTTTATTGTTTATACGGGTTGTAGCCCAACAGAACTCAATGTTTTTTCTCACAAAACACTCTCTCTCTCTCTCTCTCTCTCTCTCTCTCTCTCTCTCTCTCTCTCTCTCTCTCTCTCTCTCTCTCTCTCTCTCTCTCTCTCTCTCTCTCTCTCTCTCTCTCTTTGGCTTCACTATGTGCCAAGTCTTCTAAGCTGGGATCCTTGGTGTCAGGACTGATTTCATCTCCTACATCCTCTCAGAAAACATGCCTCATCTCCCTATCCTCTTTCTCCCATCTGTATTATGCAGTTATTTAACTGATTTATTTAACAAGGACTCTAGAATGTTTCCAGAATTATCTGTTTTCCCCCACCCCCTCTCTCTTTCTCTTTCTATGTTTGAGGCAAGGCTTCACTGTATAGCACAGGCTTCAAATTTGCAATTCACCAATTTTCCTGTTTCTGCTTCCTTCAGAGTGGTGGGATTCAATAGTGCACTGCTGTCCATGATTAGGGTAGCTTTCTAAAACACAAGCCTGGCATGTTAGTAGTCCTTATTCCCTAGGTTGTTTTAATAACATTAAATGGAGGTGGGTATGAGGGAGAGAGTAGTTTTGAGAGTAAGGTAATAACATAAGAAGAGTTGTTAGAAAAAGATTAATTTTAATGTAGCTTTTATATGTGCTAATATGCAGTTCAAGCAACATGTACCAAATAGTGAAAAATATGTGTAAGATTTCAAATGAATTGAGCCAAAAATGTGTTAAGTCAGCTGGAGATGTAATAAAAAGAAGCACATAAAAACAGTACTGGAATATTATTTTGCTATATTTTAGTGTTTATCTTTTACACTTGGGACTTGGGATCACCTTTTACCTTTATAAGTATTCTTTTAGACCTACTCTGTGATGGAAGGGTATGGTATTTCTTTTTATCTTTTTTCACTCTCTTTGTATTTAGTTGGCCAACAAACCATACTATGTTCTTGTAAAATGACTTGAAATTGAATCCTTCTGTTTTTGCAGTCATCACCACCCTAATCTAGGCTTTCATCACCTCATGTCTCAATTTGTGAAGATCCCATGTTTTACCATACCCTATTTCTTTCCTAGTCAAATATATTTCTGTGTACTTTGATCTTCCTGAAATATCATTATTATATTATAACTGTGTTACTAGATGCCATGTACCCCCTATTGCTTGATAATTCAAACTCTCTGGTCTGTACCTAGGTTAGCTCCAGTAACTAAATGCTCGTGCCTATTTCTTGCAATAGTTTATTGGCAATCATTAGTATAGACAACCAAATTGCAGATTATACTGTCTGCTTTAGTTAATAGGTCAACTTTTTTCTCCTCCCTTCTCTCTCTCATATTTTTCTTCTTTATTTCTCCCTTCTGTTTCTATGTCACAGACTCTAATTTTTGTAAAATGTATGCTTGTGCTGGTGTGGAGTAAACTAATTTTCCAAGGTTTATTTTTTTTACACTCTGCCTTCACCTCTACTGCCATACCTCCAAAGCAACCATGATTAGAGTATCTTTCTAAGATAGCTTTCTAGAGCTACTTCTGTAGCTCATTAATTTGGATTTATTTTCATTTTTCTAGTATGCTGACATTTCCGTTTCTAATTTTCTTTCAATTACAATATTTTAATGCCTTGTGAATTTTTCCCTAGTATGTAAAAGAAGTATGCTAAGAAGATGCATAAAGACCAGTTGTAGATACCTTGTGTGTTTAAATAAGGAGTTAGCATTATTGCTTAGAATGACCATCTTTCAGCCCAAAGATGATAGTATATGAATGGATGTTTCAGGAAGATAACCCAGTGGTGATGTATAGTCTGACGTTGAGGAGGAAGAAGAAGAAGCAATTTAAGAAACTGTTTTATTTACATGGAAGGAAAGGTCTGAATTAAGATATTAGATGTCAGAATCATGTGAAAAGATTTTAAGTATGAAATATTTCCATTTCTAAAAACAAGACCATTAATATTTGTTGAGCATGCCCAACTTAAGTGCTAGTATTGAATATGATCATTGAAATCTGAGAGAGACAGAGACAGACACACAGAGAGAGATCTTCTAAGGAATGAAGTCACATGACCGATAAGTGACAGTCTGGCCTTAGATGAGTCAGTTAGGCAATCCCAGAGTCAGTACGACCAGTAATTATACTTTACCTTCTCCCCAAAAGGTCTTGTTGACTCAGGATTAGCATTTGAAACAAGTATGCATAGAGAATATTGATGATACTGTTGACAACAATATGTAGATATGGCTTCAAAGTCGAAAATGATGAATTAGATTTTAATATGATATTGGGAGTAATATAATCAGGGCATTTGGTTTGATGTAGCCAGTTGGCATTTGAAAATATGACAAAAAAGATTTAAAAGTGAATTTTACTGCTGCAATAAAAATGTAACAGTTTAACAATGTGTAAAAGATTGGAATCAGATTCTTCACTGAAAAAGATACTCAACAATATTAATTATCAGGGCATACTAATTGAAAACCCTAGTAAGGCAGCGTTCCACATCAACTAAGATGGTTAAAATTAGAGATGGATAACACTAAATGGAAAAAGACTGTGAAGCAACTAAATCTGCCATACTGCAAGTGGAAGTGTAATTTGTGTAACTACTTAGGAAATTATCTTTAAAGGCTAATTTCTTTAAAAGTTGTTTCCTATAAAGTTAAACATGCATTCTCCCAGTCACAAGACAGCTCTGTTGCTACATGTTTACCCAGGAAAAGAACAAGTGTTCTTACAAGTGACTATCCAAGAATGTTCATAGTAACCCTTCTCATAATGACCAAAGGAGGAGCAAGCAGAATCTACTTCAGTGGGATAATGTATCCAAAACAGTCTGTGATATGGTAATGCAAAGTAAGAAGGCTCTGAAAGCAGAAGGATTGCTCTTCATATTCATCCAATGCAACATAAATAAACCTTACAGGCACAATAGAACAAGAGTACAGTTTGTAGCCAGGCCTTTAGTCCCAGAACTCAAAAGGCAGAGGCAATATCTTTGAGTTTGAGACCAGCCAGGTCTACAGAATAAGTTCAGGACAGCCAGGAATATACAGAAACTGTCCCAAAATATAAAACAAAAGTATGTATTGTATGGTTTCATCTGCATGAAGTTCTACCACAGGCAATAATAATGGATGGTTATAGAGATTGGGAAGTGGTTGTCTTTATATCACCATTTTATATACAATGGAAATCTCATAGCTAGAACTGATCATCTGTCGCAAGACCCTTCTGATGCTCCTACTGGTTCTCAAAATAGAATATACAAATTGCAGATTTGTACTTGAGGTAGGTTGAATGTAATTGGCCCCATAAGCTAATAAGGAGTGGCACAATTAGAAGGTATTGTAGCTAGAAGTTTTTGCGACCTATCTGGTGCCCACAATCCAGAGGAATCTTTCCCATCCTCAGTCCTGCAGATGCTTAGTCACCAATAATCACACAAAGGTTTACATTTATTACAAACTGTTTGGTCTATGGCTCAGGCTAATTGCCAACTAGCTCTTGTAACTTAACCAATTCTTATAAATCTAATCTATTGCCACGTGGTCTGTGGCTTTACCTGCGTCCCATTATGTCTTGCTTCTTTGGGCAGCAGCCTGCAACTTCTCTTTGATTCCACCCTTCCTTCTTTGTGTTTACCTCTGCTTGGATTTCCCACCAGCCTCTAAGCTGCCTTGCCATAGATCAGGACAGCTTCTTTATTAACAAATGGTAATAAAGCATATTCACAGTGTACAGAAAGGTATTCCACATCAAGGTATGGCTTTGTTAAGTAGGCATGGCCTTGTTGGAGGAAATATGTCACTGTTGGGTTGGGCTTTGAGGTTTCTTACAGCTCAAGATACTACCCAGTGACACAGTTCACTTCCTGTTGCCTTCTGATCAAGATGTCGCTGGCACTATGTCTGCATACCACCATACTCTCTGCCATAATAATAATGGACTGAACTTCTGAAACTGTAAACTGCCATCTCAATTAAATGTTTCCTTTATTAGAGCTGCCATGGTCATGGTGTCTTCTTTACCGCAATAGAAACCCTAACTGAGACGTTACAAAAGTTGATATGGAAATCCTTTGCTCTCTCTGTCTTCTAAACTTCCCTTCATTTCCTTTTCTTCTTTTCTCCCTCTCTCTCTCCCTTCCTCCTTTCAAAGTAATTGAAGTTGTACTAATCAGAAGTTTCTCTCATCAATTCTATCTTCATTGGTTTCCTCTTAGAAAAGCATTCTTGGTTCTGCACAGTTCATATGGTAACTTGTATACAAACTGCTTTTCATTATTCTTAAAGTCTTTGTGTCTTTTGTTGCTATTGTGTTTTTATTATTGCTTTGTTTGGGTTTTGTGTGTATGGTGTATGTAAGTACATATGTGTGCACAAGTGGATGCCAGAAGTCAGTATTGGGTGTCCTTGTATTTTCTTCTGCCACATTTTGTCTAAAACAAGGTCTCTCACTGAATCTAGAGGCCACGTCACCCTTTGGGCTACCGTGGCTAGCTAGTTAAGTGCCCAGCATCTTGCCTGTCTCTAGCCTACTACACGGGGATTACAGATCAAGTGGTGCTGCCAGGCCCACCTATTATGTGGATGTTCAGGGTCTTAAGGCTGGCACAGGAAGTATTTGACTCACTGAGCCATCTCTGCTCTGTCTTGTTTGTTTTGAAACAAGGTCTCATGTAGTCCGGGTTGGCTTAAAGCTTAAAATTACCTTGAATTTCTGACCTTTGTGCCTTCACCTCCTGAACATTTGAGATCAAACCAGGACTTGTTGCATGCCAGGCAAGCATTCTAGCATTTGAGCTATCTCACTTTTCACCTCTACCTTTTCTTTCTAACTGATTTTGAAGTTCTGGTGAGGATTTAGCAAAATACAAACCATCTTATAAATGCCTGTTGAATGAACAATGTAATAGTCTACTGTGGCCTTTATAGGACTATTTATTCAGGGAAGCCAAAGAGAGAATGCTGCCAGGTTAAGTAGTCTCAGGCACTTCTTTGTTCAGCTTTTGAAAGGAGTGTTTACTCTTAGGGAGATAAACATGAATGAGGAAATACCAACTGATCAAGGGAGAAATTGGTTTCCTCTAGAATCCTAAGCAGTTTCTGGGTATTTAGTGGTAGTTCTGTCTTCTACTTAACTTTATTCTGACTCCTACACCTCCCTTAAAATATCCCTTTTGGAACATCATGGTAAATGAGAGTATGTGCATTTAATCCTGGTAGCTTTTATTTTTCTGGTTCTTAAAAATATCCAATACCATTTTCTGGGTAGCCTGGCGTATGTAATAGCAAATGATTTTGCTTTAAAAGACCTTGGCTTTTTCTTTTGGAGTTATAGGTGTGATTAATGAAAGTTATTTAAGAGATCTATATTTTTTAAAACTATTTATCCATGTGGTCACATGTAATAAATGGTGCAAAAATCATAGAGCAGTTGCCTCGTCAGACAATTTGGGTTCTGTTCAAACAATTAAACAGGCAGTCAGCAGATTCCGGCCTGGTAATTAAATTACCCAGAGCCTTTGTTTTCAGATTTCTGCCTGTTGATATGCTGTCTTTTCAGGCTGAATTTGTGCCTGAGGTTTATTGATTCATTTCCTGTCTTTCCCTTTTTATGTTAACATACTGGGGATGCCAGCAGTGATAATTGAAAAGGACTTTGTTTAAATCAAAATACCTTTAGACACTTAATTCCTTCACGAACCAGAGACATCTCCCCATGGCTATTGGATACTATTTTAATAGCCTAAAAGTGATGTTAGGACAGTGGTCCCATTTGCTTTCTGACTTTAAGTAAACTTGAAGCTGTTACTCACTTTACATAACCACCGTGACTCTAATTTAACTTTTAGAATAGGAAAACTTTCTAATTGAATTCTCAAGGGATGATTACTTAAATTTACCTCCATCTCTCCAGTTTCTTTCTTCATCCTTTTCATCATTTCTCATTTTAATTACTTTAACAGACTACGCTCTCTTCACCTCCAAACTAGTCCCTCCTAGGTTACAATGCTACTATCAAAATGATCTTCAGTCATACCAATCTCCTCTTTGTCAGCTTTCTGCTTAGACTATGTCTGCGCCTCCCACACATTCAAATAAAGAAGGATATAACTGCCTATTCCTGTCTTCCTTTCCAGTCCTTTCCTAGGGCATGATCTTTGAGTTTTATTGACTGGACTAAATCTGTTATTCATGTAAATCTATGGGTAAATGTTCTCATGTCTTTGAGTATGGTCTATGTCCTTGTGGAAGGACTGAAGGGGTGTGCATAACTATCCTTAGAGAATTTGAGATGGTTCCCTTATCTTGGAAGATGTCTGATGTAAGTGAATTATATGTAAATTTAGTCAGCATTTAGAGAAATAGGAGCTACACAAAGCCCAGCATGGTTTCTTATTCAGTTGTCACTGGCCTTCCTCCTGCTGTTGTTTAAATTAGGGCACACACTTAAAATGCCCAGTGAAAGGTCTTGAGTTCTAATGTGAGACCCACCTTAACTGCTAATGCAAACATCCTTGGGCAATCCACATAATATTTGTGAACCTCCAACTCCTTTACCATGTCAATACACACACACACACACACACACACACACACACACACACACACACACACACACACACACACACACACACACGAGAAAACAGATCTACAACAGAAAAAAAAAAAAAAATCAACCTGGAGGCAAAAGAGACTATTTAGTGAGAAAAACCTGTAATTTTTTCAGAGAATTAAGATAATGTAAAACCATTAGAGAGTTACCTTTGAAAGGACAAACCAACCGGAGAACAAATAAGCTCTCCAGTGTTAAAGGTACAACAGCAACAAAAATTAAGGATGGAGTGTGTCCAAAGCGCTCTATGATTGGTGCTGTACTGGAGATTCAAAATACAAAACAAACAACCAAACAACCACGGGGTGATTGGCCGTGGCATTAGAGAATTTATAGTCAATATTGTAGGTCTGGAAAATTAATGTCTATAAATCTTGGAAGGTACAATTCTAAAGATATATTTGATGGACTAAATTTGACAGCTAATGGAATGTTTTGAAACTTCATATGCTTGAAAATATAAGCCTAATAGACCATAATTGAAGAGACAAGTTTCTAAGAAGTAGTCTTGTCCTGCTAACTCTTGGTTTTTTGGTTTTTTTTTCAACTATCTCTTGATGATTCCTGGCAGCCTGCCTTGAGTTATGGCTAGAGCTGACCTTTGGTTGTGTGACAGGTGAGCTGGCCCCATGTTTATAATCTCTGCTCAGCCACAGTGAATGGAGAAAAGCATTGGCTGCACTGGCTGCAGCCATACACCGTCAGATTCTGTTCATGTGACAACACTGACAGTCTGTTTTTAATTTGCTCTCTGATTGTTTTGGGGGGGATTTCTGTTAAGTGGATTATTAGGGAATTTGAATCAAATTGTATTAATTCAGGAGAAGGGGCTGTTTGTGAAAAGGGAGAAAATCCTGTGTGCTGAGGATAGATTTCCTAATTAGGATAAAATGAAAAGCTCTAATCTACGTAGGGGATGACCTTTTTATCCTCTTCAGCAAATATCCTTTCTGCTTCCACAAAGAGTTGCTGAGATTTCTGAAGACATTGTATTCCTAAAAATAAGATGCCTTTGTTTATTTTTAAAGAATAGGCTGATTGTGTGGTTTCCCCATTGCCTGTGTTTTAAAAATTATATCCTACTGATTCAAAGTGACTTGAATTGGGAACACTCTAGGTTAGGTTGGGTTCTAGGCACCAAGACTACAAAGTAAGTCCCTCACTTCATGAAGGATCTTGTGAATTACTTTTGTGTCTTTAAGCTCACCAACCCTTTTCATCCCCAGTGTTCTAAAAGGATGTGCTTTTAAGTGAATGTTCTGACTGGTGATGCTGGAAGGCAGTGGAACCTTTCCACCTAGAAGTTGCTCTTCGTTCTAGTGAATTGCTTTCAGTTACATCGGTGACTTCTTCCAGAGCTGCCTTTTTAGACACTGGTTGCCCCATAGTTTTCTTTATCTTTTTGCTCAGCCTTTCAGGGCCATTTCTTAAACCCCATCCTTAATTTTTGTTGCTGTTGTACCTTTAACACTAGAGAGCTTATTTGTTCTCCGGTTGGTTTGTCCTTTCAAAGGTAACTCTCTAATGGTTTTACATTATCTTAATTCTCTGAAAAAATTACAGGTTTTTCTCACTAAATAGTCTCTTTTGCCTCCAGGTTGATTTTTTTTTTTTTCTGTTGTAGATCTGTTTTCTTGTGTGTGTGTGTGTGTGTGTGTGTGTGTGTGTGTGTGTGTGTATTACATGACATTAGAGAGCTTTTTTATGTTTATGTATATATTTAGTTGTTTTTTTCTACTTAAAAGCAAGGAACTATAACAGTGATTAGAAAATGAGTCAGTGGGTGGTATTTTTCTACTCTGAGCTTTATTAAAAGGTGATTGATTATAGTTTTTATTACGAATTCCCAATATTTTATCTCTGCACTTAAGATGATTAATATTCTTTCAGTCTTTTATCTAGAAGTTAGAGAGGCTTGGTAGCCATAGTTTTCATGAGTGAAGAAGGCTGAGACATGTCAGGATCCAACATGTTTGTATCTACTAAATCATTTTTAATGTGAAAATATTCTTTCTCCCCATTTGTACTTAGGGGATGTCTGGAGGCATTCGTTTAGTCTCAAGAAAATAAGACTCTAGAATTGTACTGGGCTAGAAATCATTTACTTACCTCATTGCATTGAATGAGAGAACATCTGGGATGAAATTACTTCTTAAATCATCCAGCTTTAAGAGATTGCAGCTTCATCTTGTATTGACTTTTGGAATTTCTTGTGCCATGCACTCCTGAGTTTTGGGGGACACTGCAGTATGAATTACTGATCCCTGATGCTTTCCAGTACCGAGACTGGTTTTCCAAGTTAAAGTTGATATTTTGACATTGCGGGTCTTTTGTGTCTAGATTCTATAACTTGCTTGTTTTACCATTTGCTGTTGTATTAAGTTTCTGGACTGTCTGGCCTATGATCCAGACCCACAGTCCCACAGAAACACACAGATGCTTGTATTAATTTTATGCTGCTCAACCTATTGCTCTGACATATTGCTAGCTAGCTCTTGCTCTTAAACTAACCCATGATTCTTATCCTGTTCAGCCATGCAGCTCAGTACCTTTTTTCAGAGCAGCATAGTTATCCCCTGAATCCGCTGGCTTCTCTGGCGACTCTATGGCTTCTCTGCCCTGTTCTTCCTGTTCCCAGAGTTTTCTTAGTCTGGTAGTTCGCCTATACCTCCTGTGTGCCTTCGGCCAATCAGCATTTATGTTAAACTGTAGGTGGACAATTATTTACAATGAAACTGTAAAGATTCCCATCATGGTGCCCAGTGAAATAAGAATTTCTGTCATGAAGTGGCCATGTGGTAAACCCAACATAGTGCCAGCAGAACATGCCTTGTATGGAGGGCACGCCCCTTGGCGTGGCTACATAAATCCATGCCCACTCATTCTCTTAAAAGGAACCACCATGTGAAAGTCTGTCTCTTCTGCTTCTCTCCCTCTTACCCTCTTAGCAACTCCCCTGAATAAACTTTAGTGTGATATCTGGTGGTGTGTGTCTGATCTTACGCAACCAACAGTAACAACATAATCCCACTACAATTTGCTGTTATCATATGAGTGAGAAATAATCTCTTGTCTCTAGGAAGTCTGTCTTAAGTTCCTTTTTCTCAATACAGTGTCTCCCTCCTTTAAATATTTGAAGGTAGTTACAGCAGCTATTGAAATGCCTTTTCATTGTTCCATTCTCTTTCTCATCCTAGGTCAATTTCTATTGTCTTTTTCTCTCAATAGGCAATAGTCTTCCGTGCACTGTTGTTGACTAATTTTATTGTTGACCGTCATGAACTTCACATTGTCAAGTTTCTGGATTTCATTATTATAGTTGTTGTTGTTTGCTTTAAAGAATGTTCAGATTTAGCAGACAGTTGTTACTTATAGCTTACTTTGGTCCTTCTGAGCTTTGTTAGGATGTGAATAACCTTTACTCTGTTGTTTATCTTCCCAATGAGGCTGCCTAGCCATACCTTCCAAGGTCTCCCTCTGATGGATGCCTAGATTGAAAGGTCCTTCCTGTGCCTGTCAGCAGTTTAAATGAGTCTCAACTCTGCAGGAGCCCTGTAAAGCTTTCATCTCACAGGCCACAGCCTTTCTTCAACCAGTCTTGGAGAATCTCATCCTGATCCTGTGTTTTACAAAGACATTCCAGTACCTCAGACAGATTTCTGCCTTACTATTTTTCTGCATATCCAGTTTCCTCCAGAACTTTGTCTCAAATCTTAGAAATGGATTCTGATTTCTTTGCTTCTAATAAAGAATAAGAACGTGTTCTATTTGGTATTCCCTATCCCTGTAAAATCCACTATACAGAAAAGCCAGGAAATCACAGGCCTCCCTTAATTTTTTTTTTTTTCCTTTCAGGAACCAGTCCTTCGTTTCCTTCTATCCAGGGTCTAAGAACAGTAGTTTTGTTTTTAAATTTTTATTTATTTTCTGTATAAGGGTGTTTTGTCTCTTTGTATGTCTGTATACCATGTGTATGCCTGGTGCCAGGGAGGCCAAAAGAAGGCATTGGGTTTCCTGAGACAAAGTTATAGATGGGGTGAGATAGTATGTAGGTGCGGGAATTGAACCTTGGTCCTCACTGCTGAGTTGTCTTCCCCAGCCACTAAGAAGAGTAGTTTTATACATTACTCAATCCTCTAGTTGTTCTAAGGATAAATCTAGGTCCTAACTGTAAGTGAAAGGTTATCTTTAACTCATCTTTCTTTAGTCTGTCTAGTTAGCTGTCTAGGCTTACAGTTTTTCTGTGAGATACTTGTCACTGTCACTGATTTGCTCTATGTTTTCATTGCCATACTCCAATTTAGTCCTTCCTTCATCTACTCCAGTTTATTGTTAACATCCAAATAGTCTTTTACCTCTAATATTTCTATCACCAATCTGTTTTATGCAGTGTTGCATGGAATTCTGGTTGTGTTAAAGGAAACTCAGAGCCAGATCTCTGGGAAAGGCTGAGATATCAAAAAGAGGAAACACCACAGTCAGATCTCACCCAGCTGTCTTCAGCTTCCTCAGCCTCACTCCTCCTGGCTTCTTCTGCCTGCTCTGTCTTAAATACCCTCTTCACCCAATTGTTTCACATCCAGATTAAGATTAAAGGCATGACACCACCACTGCTTGCCTCAGAGCCTGGAACTCCCTCTGTAAACTAAACTGGCCTCAAACTCAGATTTGCTGGGATTAAGGGCATAGGTCACCACTCGGTCTTTCCCTGTGCTGGGATTAAAGGTGTAAATTACCACTCTCTTATTCTCCTGGATTGACTGTGGGAGATCTCTTCTCTGATATTTCAGACCGGTTTTTATTAAATATGAAACATATCACCTCAATGCATGGATATCATTAATATAAAACACCACTTGAATTACTACTTCAGGACCTATATGGCAGAAGGAGAGAACTGATTCTCAAAAGTTATGCTCTGACCTAGATAGCACATTCACACCTGCACACACTTTCACTATATAAATATAACATGTCTTCTTCCTTGTCGTGAATTGGTATAGCAGCCGTTAAGTTCTTCTGCAGTACAGAACAAGCTGTCTTGCAGTTTGGGTTCCCATATTCTTTCTGTGTGTATTATGTGAAAGACAGTGGCTTTTGGAATCACAGACTTGGACTCTTAATCCTAACTCAGCCACAGATTGAATAATGCTGTTTGATTTAAAACTACCTTTGTATATAACTTGATTTTGCTCTAACAATTTCTCTATTAATAGTGTGTAAACAGACTGAGACATATTCTTGGACCAAGTAGCTTGAGTCTCAGCCAATCACAAATAGCCAACTGTTGAACACATTTTTACCAAACCAAGCCCATTTTATTCCCTGCAACATACACCGATCACTGAAATTCCTCAGGTTTCACAAATGAAAGAGTTAATTCACAAGGCAAGCAAATGTGAAAAGACAGAAGACCCTAGTCTCAGATCTGCCTCCTTGGGCAGGATGTAAGAGTGTTTATGGGACAAAGAAGGAAGATGATCTAGGATATGGAAAACGTTGAGTGAAGAAAGTAAAGTAATTGATAATCTGTACTGTATAATAATCAAACTAAATGGCTTTTCATTGAACACATGTTCAGAAAATGGCATCAGTATCCTGATTTCAAGGTAGTGTTTTAGGTCTGTAGTGTCAAAAGGTCACTCACCAGACTTATGTGTAGGCACAGGTGAAGAGTCAGTCATCTTACCTGGTTTGGATTTGACAGAAATAGCCTCCAAGTTTCTGAAAATCAATTTACTATGACCAAGATGTCAGGGGTGCTGTCTGTAGTGAAGCTAATGTAATTTTTCCTGCTCAGCCTTGTTCTGTAAAATTAGTGATAAAGGCAGATAATTAAAATTGAGTAAAGCTACAGACTTTATTCAGGCCTCTGTTCATTCTCCCGTGTTCTGATAAGACAGACTCAAGCTGCATCCCTTCAGCCTCTCTCTCTCATCACCTCTGCTTCGTAGGTCACTTCCTCTTCTTGGCTATAAATATAACCTGCCCATGTGGCAGAGCAGGAATTTTCTAAATCATTTTGGATCCAAACTGCTAACCAATTCTAGAATTGCAAATAAAGCCAATTAAGATCTGCGTAGCTAGATTTGTTTAATTTTGTCTTTGAACAATAAGTAACATAGGAAGTTATTTAACTTCTCAAAATCTCAGATTCTTGGTTGTTTACTGGTGTCTGGATGAATAAATAATAGTGCAGAACTTTGTACTTAGTAAATGTTAATCTCTTTTTCTTTCCTCAAATCAATTTGGATGCTCTACTATTCTCTATATAAGCATGTAGCTGTGTAATCACCCTTCTGGCTGGTTTTGACTTCCAGCCCTTCTCACAGTGAAGCAATACAGTTCCCCTCCTGCCTCAGTCAGTTCTCCAACACGAGCTGACTATCTTTTAATTCATTGGCCCAGAGTTAGCTAACATCAGACTCCACAGGTTGAAGGGATTGCCCACAACAGTGTCTTCACTTGCAACACAGTACTAAATAGAAGAAGTTATCTGTCCACTTGGCTGCAAGCTCAGGACTTCTTACAAGTCTTAGGGTTTTAAAATTTGTTAGATTGCTCATCTAATATGACAAATAGTCTGCTTATGTTTCCTCATTTATTATAAAGGGTACAGTTGATGAACCCAAATAAAAGAGGTGTCTAGGGCCAGGTAAGTGGAAAGGTTATGTGTTATTTCCATGTTTTTTCTCAACATACCACCTCCTGTTGCTACCAAGCTAGACCCCTCTGGACCCAATCATGTGTTTTTAGAGAAGTTCTATTATGTAAGATAATAGATGAAGTCATTGGGAGTTGATGGTTAACTCAATCTCTAATCCCTCTCCTCTTAAGACCTAGAGGTGGGGATAAAGTTCTAAATTCCCAAATCTTAGTTGATTCCTCTGACAGATGGCCTCATCTTGAAGGTATCTAGAAACTTACCAGAGTCACCGCATTAGCATAAACTCTGTATGGTTGAAAGGAAGATATCCCTATCACACAGGCGTTCCAGGAGTCTTTAGGAGATCTGTGTGTGAAATTGGACACAGAAACCAAATAGACACATTTATTTTCACAGCTGGAGAGAATTCCCTCAATTCCATTTTTTTTTTTAACCAGGCAAAACCCCTTCATTTTCCATTTAAATGTCATTTGATTTTTAAAGCTGCATCTGTCCCTTAGTGAAAGTGGCCTTTATTCACGTTGTCCTCCTGTCATCTGCAAACAACCTAAGTTTATGTTTTCCTCCTGCTGCGCAGTGATTTCTCCAGTGCAGAGTCTGTCCTCCTCACGCTCTGTGTCCTTGACACCAGTAAGTGTGTGACCTGTAATACAAGCTTAGCAACTGAATGGCGGAGTGGAATTGCTTTTGCCATTTAAGCATTTTATGTTTTAAAATCTACAGTAGTCAGACCATCTTTACAAATCTTTGAATACGTTATTTCTCAGTAGTTATCTGAAAGCTATTACTTTTTAATATTAGTATTTATTGATTTGGAGGATCACATGCTACCTTAAAGACAGAAAGTAGAAAACTTCTGGCATTATAGTAAGACAGTGTTTGATATCTGCCACAGTATCAGACAGATTAAAAGAAAAATTCTGTTTTACCAAAGGCACTTAAAAAAAACTCTAATGTATTGGCAGCATGTACCTCATTTTCTAAGTGACTGCTCTCAGCACTTCGACAGCTTAGCTCAGATTGGCCTGTAAGGAAACTAACACCTTCACCTGTTAGCTTACTTCCAAACATATATATTTAAATGTCCAATATGTCTCATGCTGCAGAAGACGAAGACAGGAAGAGGGAAAGACTCCAACTGTCATGCGGCTTTGCCTTCATGCTGTGTGAAGCATTTGCTTTGTAAATCTCATGCCTCTTTGTTAATCAATACACTTAAAACCTATCTAGACTATTTTTGATGGAAAATACATAAATGAGTGAGTGGATAGAAACATAAAATGGAAATGGGCTTGATAAGTTTTAGCATTTTCTTAAATTTTAAAGCATAAGTGGTTAAGAAATTTTAAAGCATAAGTTCTACAATAATATGTATAATATAATTGCATTTGTAGTTTAAATATAGTTAGTATTAATACACTTAAAGTAGTTTATAATTCTACATAACAAAATGCCTTAGACTGGCTAGTATAAACAATGGAAATATATTCTCTCACAGTTTTAGAGGCCAGGAAATTCAAAGTTAAGGTGCCTCTGGTGTTGATAAGGGCTGGGATCCTCATAAGCTATCTTCTTAGTGTGTACTCACATAGTAGAATGGGTGAGGTAGCTCTCTGGGATCTATATTATACTACTAATCCCTGACTTATGTTTTTATGACCCATTCATGTCTCAGAAGTGCTCACTTTCTAGTATGTCAAATTGGACATATATACATACATACACATACACACATACATACACACATACATACATACACACATACATACATACATACAAACATACAAACATACAAACATACAAACATACATACAAACATATACATACATGCATAAAATATGAATAGGAGTTTCCATATAGGAATTTTGTTTTGGTGGAAGACATTTAAACCTTTGCAATTTAAAATATTTTATACTATAAATATGCTTATACACAAAATGTTACATTTATTTATTTATTTACATATAATTTTTTCTTATCAACCTGGGCCAGTATTTGGAATCAAGGGCTATAGTTAGTTGTCTGAGCACTGAGATGGAGAACTTTTGTTTTTACATTGGGTATTTCTATACTTGAATTTTTGCACCATAGGTATTTGTGGCTTTTACTTTTAGAAAAAATAAGTTGTCACTTGGAGAAAATGAGACAGCCCTACAGTTCAGTTTAGATATAGAGTGTAGATTTTTTGGAAATGGTCCAGACAGACAGAGACTGTGGCAACTGTATCTTATTACTGAAATATATGTCTGTTTTCCAATTATGGCCTCCCAGTCAGTGTGTTCTTGAATTGTTAACAAAAATGAATACTTTCTTACTCTTTGCTAAATTGTCAGACTCTACATATTTTATAATTGATACGTTCTGTAGCTTGTCATCCCCACTGTTGGAGTGCCTATTATGTTTCAGGCTGGTTAGGGGAGTGTCACATAGTTTCATTCTTCTTCTGCGCATTTGTGTCTCCATCTGTGAGTGCAGCATTTTGTTGATCCTTGCACATATTCCGTGTATCTGTCTATACTCTGACTTTGAATCTGTTAATCAAACACTGTGCACTGGTTGGTGACCATTGTGCTCTAAAATGATGCATTGCTATTGCAAGTACATAGGGATTATTTTCTCTAGCATAGGTAACATCTTGTTTACAGGTGGACATTACCAGGTCAAACAATATGAATCTGTGATTTTTGGTGCTGTTGTGGCAGAGTTACTCAGAAAGACACTGAAAGATTCTTGTAACTGTCTCAGCTTACTTGGCATTAATAATCCTCATTTGCTGAGATAGTACACAAGGAATCGCATTCGTTCACTCTTAAGGATTATGTAAGATAGTGTATGTCAGATCATTTTATAAATAGTGGTACATGATGCAGTTGTAGGTTTGTTCCTGTGCTCATTCAGAGCACAGATGGTAGTGGCAATGTCATGCTGGTGGTGGGGACAGAAAAAGGACCTTTCACTTTTTTCAACCTCTCTTTCTTGAGGCTAACACTATCATTTTTCCAGAATAGCACTTTCACAGTTCTTAAAGTTATCCCCACAGCACTCATAGAAGTGTTTGAGCATCTGTTTAGATCTTGGAGATGGAGAGATGCAGAAAAGCATAGTGTGGTAACATGCTAGTAAACACGCATTGAGTTACACACAAGTGTAATATCTTCCCAACATTGCCAAGTCCAGAATGTCCAATGATTCTTAAAGGTATAGATCATCCCCCAATAAAATATTGGATTAATTGTTATATGTTCTTTTTGTGACTATGTTAAAGAGCTAAAATTACAGCTTAATATCCTTAATGTAGTTACATTTCAGATCTTTGCTTTAGTCATTAATTATCTTTTCCAAGCAGTTAATTTTCAATTTGTGACTTGCCTAAACCATCTGTTATAAGCTTTCTTTAAAAGTAGAAGAAGCCATGATTTTTAGAAGAAAACACAAATGTAATTGGCAGCTGGTTGCTCTTTAAAGCCTAGGAAAGAAAAGAATTTCAACCTTTTCTTTGAAAATCAGTAAGGAAGATATTTTGAAAACATATTTCTGGGCCAGTGAAGTGACTCAGCAGGTAAAGGTACCTACTGCACAAGCCTGGAGATTTGCATGTTACTCTTGGAGCCCAAGTAAAAGTAGAAGGGGAGCACTCTACAAAGCTGTCCTCTCAAAGCACATCATGGCAGGAATGCCCCACGCCTCCAGATTGCATTTCCCCTACAAAGCATAAATGCTTCCTTCCTTATCATTTTTTAAATACTTACTGTTTGACCATTGCAGAAATTGTGATGGCAAAATGGTCTAGTGCAGGTATAAGATATTGTAGTTATTAGTCTGGGGAAAGTAAAGGCTGGGAATGTATATCTAAAAATATTACATTTTGTTGCTCTTCTAAAACATTTTTAACCTCTTGTATTTTTCCTAAGTGTCTGGTAATTAAAACATCAGAATGTAATCTTTTGAATGACTGTGTTGCTTGCTTGGTTTTTCTAAGCTAATTTATGATTAAAATATGAAAACTGATTTTCATAAAATTATATGAGGTTAATTAAAAAAAATTAGAAGCCTTGAGTCAAAGTATTAGTCAGTAGAGCTAAAATTAAGGTGAGATTCACTTTCGTGTTTACTCTGAAAATCCTAATATTATGGCTAGTTGTAGCCAGCATGAATTTTCTACAGCTAGTGTTCAGTTTCACTATAGAGATAATGTTGTATTTCCTAACTATGTATAGTAAAAATAAAGTCGATTTTGCTGTTTTTACTTGACCTCTTTTGTTGTTTAAGAACATTCCAGAATTTAAGCTAGATCTCTATTACTCAGTTTCCTCAAGCTACATATTCTTAGAACAATTATTCTTTGATAAGTAAAGATTTACATTTGAGTTGTTTCTATGGTGCCCCTAGTGATATTATGTAGGCTTTGGATTCTGATGGGGAACTTGCTTATGTTTAATTTTAGTGATTTTTATTTTTTAGGAGATAGGAATATATGGGTAGAGGGGTGCATGTGTATATGTACATGTGTGCATGCCTGAGATCAACCTCAGGAGCTGTCCATCCCCCCCCTTCCCCCCAACAAAACCCGCTAAACCTGGAGTTCACCATATCAGACAAGCCCTGCTTCTACAGCACTGAGATTACAAATGTGCACCAACTTGCCTGGCTTGTTTATGTGGGCTCTAAGGATTGAAGTCAAGGTTCTCTTGTGTGCATGATGTATTGGCTACTTTTCCTGTTGCTGTGGTAGAACACCATGACAACTTAGAGAAGAAAGAGCTTATGTGAGCTTATGGTTCTGATGGGGCAGCATGGCAGCAGGAGCAGAAAGCTGAGGGCTCACATCCTGAACCTTAAACATGGAACAGAGAGAGTGAACTGGAAGTGGCAGGAGACTTTCAATCTCAAAGAATGTCCTCAGTGAAGTACTTTCTCTAGCAAGGCTATACTACTTAAACTTCCCCAATACCACCACCACCTAGGGACTAGGTGTACTGGGACACTTCTCATTCGAACACCACACATGCAAACGTATCACTAACAGAGCTAGCTTCCTAACTCCCAAATTTTACTAATTTTTTAAAAGATAAATTAATACACCTACATGCATATGTATATATTATTTGTGCATTTGTTCTTTTATCAAGATAAATTGAGTACATAATTAGTACATTATGACAGGTACTTCATTTTTATTAATTTGTATTAGTGTGATGTGTGATGTGAGTTATAAGGATTTGTTGTTGTTTTTTGTTTTGTTTTTGTTTTGTTTTGTCATCCCGTGTCCCCATGTCTCTGCCCCCCCACTCCCCGCCCCACCACTTCTTTGCCGATGTTAAATATACTATCCTGACCAAGATTGCTTTTTAGGTTCATTAGCTTTCTTTTTTGTGGGTTGGTGACCCTGGTTGAAGTAATTTTCCACTCTAGAAAGTATATTCTAGTATATTATAAAGTGTAATATAAGCTGTAACAAAGAGGCAAAAGGACTTCTACAAGTGTATGTCCTTCCTAAGCACATGCTGAATATACATCAGTGTATTCTGTGCTTTGAGAGCATGGAATAACATTTATTAAAGATAACCTCAAAAACACACAGGAATAAGTAACACATGCCCATATACAGGGTATATCTATCTGGACATTTGTAAAGTAACATAATTAATAGTGATTTCAAACAGCTTTGCGTATGTGTGTTGTATGTAATTTTAAATGTTGTTATTCTATACACTGGAGCTGTGGAAAATTGGCAGTTCGGAGAGTTATGTCCAAAATTGATCACTTCTGATTTTTAACATCTTTGCATTCTATTAGAACAGTCATAGCATATGTTCAGGGATGGGGTGGCAGGCTTGGTATGGTGGAAGTTGGTAGAGCACCAAGATCAAATCATTCAGTTGGCAGTTTTGCCAAGAGCCCTGGTTATGTTGATAATTTCATCTTGCTGCTTCATTTGGATACTTCATTTTAAAGCAAGTTATGAAAACTAAGGATCATGTAGATATGATTGAAAGTAGCATGAGCTCATGCAACTGGACATCTGATTAATGTTAGTTCTTTAATGAAACCCACCAGATCCATAATGGCCTTTTTAGAGCATTGTTGTTAATAATACTAGAAACAGGGAATTGTTTATTGACTAAATACCATATGCTAGGTAATCTAATCAGTTTGCATGCCTATCTCATTTAAACCTCTTTCAGATAGATGTTTATTAGTATGTTTATAGACAAAGAATGGCAAAATAAATTGTTGATGGAGGACACTGTTAATAAATAAAAATACTTAAAACAAATGTAACCAGTATATTATTATTCTTAATAAGTAAGTAAATGAATGTGCTTTTAACCATTAGGGTAGTTTCTCAAAGTGTGTTTTGTAAGTCTCTAAACATTGAAATTACAATGAGTAACTGAAAAACACCCTAAGTTCCCATAATAAACTCACTGGCTCAGATTCCTTGGATATAATAGGATCCAGGGCTCTGCATTTCAAATACTTCCTAAAGTGTTTCTTAAGGACACCGAAATGTGAGAACTTCTTACTATGCAACTGCTACAAAATTTGAGTGTATAAAGAAAAATAACAGCAGCTGAGTTAGAAGGAAGAAGGTCCTGGATGTGTAAGTTTCACAGAAGCTGGTAATATGTGCGTTATTGGGTAATGTTAGTTCCAACAGAGAGTGTAGAGGGCTCTGAAGACTGAATTTAGGAAAGGGCTTCTTGTTACAGTGAGGTTTCTTGGCCCCGGGCGGCCAGAGGTCCAGACTCACAGACCTGCAGCCCCAGACCCCTTAGCAGCCCGCCGCTCCTGCTCAGGCCCCCAGAAATGACTCAGACGCTTATATTAACTTCATGCTGTTTGGCCTATGGCTCAGGCACATTGCTAGCTTGTTCTTACATCTTAACCCATTTCCATTAATCTGTCTGCCACGTGGCCCGTGGCTCACCTGTGTTCCTTACATGTTGCTCCTTTGGGCTTATGGCTCAATCCCCCTGACTCCACCCTGCTTCTCCTACCTATGCTTTGATTTCTCCTCCTACTTTTTCTATGGTGCTTGTCATGGCCCAAACAGCTCCTTTATTTAAAGATTGATATTCACAGCATACAGAAAGGCATTCCTACATCAGCTTCCAAAAAGAAGTTAGTTTCAGGTAGATGGAACAGGATGAGAGACTTCTTGTCTCTGCTCTGACAGTCTTGTTCACGTTTGTATCATAATACTGAAACATCGTGTTTCAGATACTTCTCTTTCCTTAACTAAATTGTGCCCTGCAGACTGAATATCCTATTCTTCTCTGGTTATATCATCTCTTAGTCTGTCAGTCTTTAGGACATAGAAATCTTTGATAAATAGCCAATTTTCTGTTTTTCTCCATTAAAACTCTTGAATTGAGGGAGTGGGTAGAGTGCTTCCTAGCCTGAGCATCATGTCCATGTTGTGAACTGTCCTTTTCTTATCATTGTGCCCCTCACTTAGTGTGAATACCTCTTTGAAGTCCTGATGCTCTGTTGCATTTTATTGGCTGGTCATTCTTTGGACGTGTGTGTATGTGACTTAGAATTTGGAATCCAATTTTAAGATGGGATTCATCATCTTAAAAAAAAACTACAAGGAAAACAAAAATAGAGGTTCTTTAGGTAGAACATGATCATGATAAAGTTTGTTAATAAATATCTTTCTATTGTCTAACATAATAGTGATCTTCTGACTCAATGAATTCCTGTAGTGTGTTTCAGCTTTCAGCATAACATAATTGCATTTGAAGGAGACAAAAAGCTCTCAGAATCTCCTCAAGCTGGCCAATTAATTTTCCACAGGGTTTTAGTGTCTGATGTCCTCTTCTCTGCAGAGTATTTAATTCACTTATCATAGGTAATAGTTATTTGCTCTTTTTTTTGCTGTAGAGTTTTTATCTTTGCGCTTTAAAACACTCCAAGATCATTAATAGAGCAGCACATGGCCATTGTCAGATTGTTGTGTCTAATAGATGTTAATGACTTGCCTCTTTCCTTACTTATTCTCATTGACTCAGTTATGTGATGACTGATTGCTGTAGTTCCTGCTATCTAAATATCTAATTGCGGCATTTCAAATTAAGGTAAATTTTTAAACGTATATTGCCCAATAAGTACAAATAACTTTTTAAAGCAATGCTTTATAGTTCCAAGACAGGCGTCTTAAGGCTTTTAATTAGTTCCCCACACAAATGCAAGTGAGAATTGTGCAGCTTTCTGCTTGTCGTCAGCTGCCTCTCATCTCCTCAGCCCTCACCGTGTCCATCTGTGGTGTCGTGTTAAGAATCTGTGTATCCGTCAGCTCTGTACTTGAGGAGGAGCACTGTGTAAGCGCTCTGTGTAGAGTATGCCTATTAAACATGGAGTGAAGCCCCCAAGGTTGGGACTCATTTTCTTCACTGAAGATGTTAATAGTTTAGAAGATAATTTGAGTATGAAATCTGATTTCAGATTACATACAGTCATTCCTTGGAGAGAAATCAAGAAATCAGAATACATGAAGCATTATTCTACAATGCATTAGTAACATCTGCCAGATTCTTCAAATATAGGTAAATGGCACTAGAAAATTAATTTTTAACCAAATGTTTCTTGGTTTTCAGACAGCAGAGTTTTACTATATAGCCTAAAATGTTTCAAGCTTACTCTGTAGCCTTAGCTAGCCTTGAACCTAGTCAGCCTTAGCCTCCTCAGTGAAGCGCCAAACTGGCTTAAATGTTATATTAACTAATGCTCATTGTGGAGAATATTCTCCATTTTGGCTTTGTATATAGGTTTTTAACAGTGACAGGGACAGTAGTTAAGATGTTATTGAAGGAGCAACAATAAGAGATTCATTCTATGTGTGTAAAGTTAGCACTCTAGGCTCAGAAGGAACAGTAGCCTATGAGGACTCTCTTTACACACACTAGGTGGAGTTCGCATCTCTATGATCTTATGGCCTGTACATACCTCTCCAACCTGTAATTGCTGTTACATAATTATATATTGCAGTTCTCTTTCTCTGCCAAACTGAACTTCTTGGGGCCAACCAGCATTTCTTACTTGCAATTTTGTCTTCAGTACCTGGCAGAATGCTTAGACCACGTTATTAAGTGATTGAGAGAATTGATTTCTATTAAAGTACTGATTTGAACTAAGATAGACTTACCTAGCCAAGTCTATCTATCTCATATTTATATTGATTTTAACTATTTCCTTGTTGCTAAATGGCTCTAGAGAGTGTGTAATTTTTTTTTCTTTTTGTTTGTTTGTTTTGTTTTGTTTAAGACAGTGTTTCTGTGTGTCCATGGCTGTCCTGGAATTCAGAGATCCTCCTACCTCTGCCTCATATTTATATTGATTTTAACTATTTCCTTGTTGCTAAATGGCTCTAGAGAGTGTGTAATTTTTTTTTCTTTTTGTTTGTTTGTTTTGTTTTGTTTAAGACAGTGTTTCTGTGTGTCCATGGCTGTCCTGGAATTCAGAGATCCTCCTACCTCTGCCTCCTGAGTGCTGGAGACTATGTAATAACTTACCAAGAAGTGCCAATGCCCTAAGCATACTCATAAGAAGGTACTTTTGTTCAAATCACAAATAAGGCCCTTGCCTGCGGGTCCTAGTATTCTGGCTTTTATATCACTTCAGGCTAGTTTGTCATTCATTGCCCATGCATCCGTACACCTCATGAGTTCCTCTGTTAGTACTCGGCAGTAACTATGTCAGATCTTCTTAGAGACCCTCACTGAGGTTAGTAGGAAGAAACAGGAGCAGCACTTCCTCATGCAGAATGGCCCATTCAGTTTGTTTCTGAAAGGCTTTTGCTAATTATGCTGAATTCCCTCTGCATTTTTGTTTCATGTTTTTGTTTACATATATGATATTTACTGTCAGTTATTTTAATATTCCAAATAAAATGAATCATGGTATAAACTTAAAACTTGAGTTGCTAATAAATTAATTGCCCAGTTCCCATTCAATTTTCTAACATCTCAGAAACTTTTATTTTTTTCTTAATGTCATTTTTTTGTATTCTCGTACTTTGTCTCAATCTGTTTTGTGCTATTATAATATCTGAGTAATTTATAAAGATTTGAAATTTCTCAACATGTCTGGAGGCTGGGGAGTCCAAGTTCAGAGTTCACTTAGGAACACATTTTATACTCAGATGGGAAGTAATTCTGTGTGTTTAAATAATAAAACGTAGAAAAGGCTACAGACCAAAGTCTACAGGAAGCCTCTTTCCCATTCACAAGAGGAACCCTGGTGATCAGCTCACCTCATTAAGGTCCTATCTCCCAGCACCAGCACACTGACAGTGAGTAGCAACACTTGAATTTCAAATCACAGCACATTGTACACTTACACCTTCATTAATGCAAATTATGCTCTACACAGTGCAACTCCTTGAAAAGGATTTTCTTGGTTTAGTCTGAAGACAGAAAAGGAAACTTCAGTGTCTTTTTGTTTTCCAATAGATGCATAATAAATTTATGAATATGTTTATTGGGCATGTATGACTTGTTAGTCATTATTCATGTTGTGAACTGCAGTTTAAGTAAGATTTTGTTTTGTTGTTTTGGGGTGACTGGGGGGATAATTGTTTGTTTGGTGTGGGTTTTTGCTTTCAAATATTATGGAATAGCTGAGACCTACTCCTGTCTCAGTAAGCAATTTTGAAGCACGCGACAGGATTTTTTACATGAGATGGCATTTGATTTGGAACATGAAAGGCTGTTGAAAACATATTTTCTGCTTGATGTCTCTGGATAGTACTTGGGTTGCTGCTGCGTTTTTTGATAAACTCTCTTTTAGGGATCACATTCTTCCTGCTTGGTAAAGTGTTAGAGAGTTTGAAACCTTTTAGGGATTTTTTTATATTTCTACTCTTAATCTGTTCATATGTTGATCTTATTAATCAACATAGAATATACAGCTATTTCAAAATTCTGCAAACCCTGTGAAGTTTAGATTTTATGTGGTGGGGTGCAATTTCAGATGAAGGTAAAAGTGAGCAAATTACAGAAATGGGAAATTATGAGTTCACCTGGAGAACAAAACAGTTCATCTTGACTGGAGCACATTGGGGCAGAAGGGTAGGCAGGAGAAAATGGCGGTAACAGGAAAGAGGCATAGAAGACAGTGGAGCTGTGTGGTGCAGGCTGACTAGACTAAGGAGTACCTAGTCTCACAGGCAGGAAAGAACTCTGCAGCTCTTTAGAATTGGAAGATCTAAAACCACAGTGATACCCTGTCAGGAAGCTGAGTGAATTTAATCAAGACTAATATGGGAGAGTATTGACAGAGCTTACCTGGAGAGGAGGAAGTGAGGAAAACACATGAGATGGTGAACCAGTTGTAGAGAGAAGTGTCAGACTTTGGTGTCACTCTTTAAAAGCATAAGAATGAAAGAAAGGTCAAAATATGGGCAGGGAAAGATTTGAAACCAAACCTTACTGTCAGTGGAACACTGAGACACTTGGGGCTTCGTTCTCTTTAAAGATTAGTTTGTATTGCTCTGACTATACAGTCTTTCTGGGTATAGTCTTCTTTGTTACATTGTACTGTCATTGGAGCCATTCTTAAATCCTTATCTCCCTCAGCAGTTGCTTTTCATCGAAGCTTTAGTCTAATTTGTATTTCCCCCTTTCTTTGTACCCCTGTATAGTTTTGATAAATAATGGAACACTCTCAGCCCAACTCTTTTTATGGGGTACACAGTGTAGACTTGTCGAGATGTCTTTTGAGGGTTCAGGGGAAACCAAGGCAGCCTAGCTGAGCTATCAGGAAAATCGGAAAGCCAAATGAGATCTCCACAGGAACTCCCCTCTTCTTTATAACAGCCTCTGTGTTTCTTGCTACTGACAGTGCTCTGTCCCTCTTGTGCGTTCCAGCGTCTTTCCTGTCTGCTCTTACAAGTTCCCTGGAACATTATATATACTGTTTTCGGTTTTGTTTTGTTTTGTTTTGTTTTTTACAACTAACTGGCAGTCTCTTTCTTTGTCTCTCATTTCCCAAAAGAGAAATCTGATGTAACTCTCTGTTTTGGTTTTTCATTTCAAGACAAGGTTTCTCTACATACCCCTGGCTATCCTAGAACTCACTCTGTAGATCAGGCTGGCCTTCAACTCACAGATCCACCTTCCTTCTGTCTTCCTGGTGCTAGATTAAAGGTGTGCACCACCATCACCTATTGCAACCCCCCTTTCAATTCAGCTCACAGTGTCCCTTCTGATGAGGCAGCAGCTTTTCATTATGGGTACTAAAGCCTTAGATTGCCTGAGATGTGAGGAAGTGTCTTATTTCCACAGTAGGAAGGACAGCTTTCGCCTCTTTTTCAAGAACTGCACATTCTAAATTCCCCCAGTTTGCCATCAGTGTTGCCTGTAACTTTTGGTAGAGAGTCCCTACTAACAGTACTTACAGCAAAAAAGTGGTCATTGTTTCCTTTGGCTTTTTTCTCACAGGTGTGATGTTCCTTTAAAATGAGCACATTTTCCCTCAGGTTTGTTGGCTGGGCTTGTAGTTAGAGATATGCATGAGTTATGGGGTAATGTGAGAGAATCAGCCAAAATCCAGCATTCCTAAGCCCAGTACTGGCAAAGAGAGTAGTGTGCTCCTGGGACTAATTGGCTGACTGTGCTGGATTAATCATTTTCCTCTGAAATAAATGAAGGCATACCTGTGTCTCCTTTTCTACTTTTCTCCCCTCTTCTCCACATTTCCCTCATCTTCATCCTGTCCTTCTCTTCTCTTTCTCTTCACAGGCCTCCTGTAACACACACACACACAACCATATAACCAGCCTCATACTTACTGTATAGCCAAGAATAACTCCAACCTCATGATTATCCTACCTCTACCTCTCTAGTGCTGGGATTACAGGGAGGTGACACCACACCAGACTAACATATTCTTTTTAAAGTGAAAGTTACTGTGGGAATATTGTCTGAAGAAAATTAGTTCCATCAGTGCAAAAGACAATGTACTATAATTATTATTCGGTTAGGTGTTCACATATGTATCATATACTACATATTTAATACATACAAATAATATGTGTGCTGTGCGTCAGATAAGCTTCGCTCAAAGTTCATGTGATAGAGGCCTGGTCCCCAGAGTGAGATTAATTGGTGTTGGTGAGTGGAATCGTCAGGAGATGGGGCTTTGTGTGTATCCCAGTGTTATGGGGAATATGCCCTGAAAAGAGATGTTGGGGCACCAGCCCCTTCCTGTTTCTCTGTTTCTTTCTGGCACTTGCAACTGCCACAGGGTCAGTAGCTTCCTCCTCCATGTGCTACTTCCTCACAAGGCTTAAAGCAAGGGGTCACTCAAACTGAGATAGAACTGACCAGAAGTGTTATAATCTCATTCAGCTGACAAGTGCAGTTTATATGTGATATAAACCAGGGCTGATTTGAACAGTGAGACAGGCCTCCCAGAAGGTTATTCGGGTCCCCTGAAGTATGTCTGGTACATGCCTCTTTTAGATCTATCCTCTAATTTTGTTTTGTTTTGCTTTGTTTTTTGAGACAGAGCCTCACTGTGTGGCCCTAAGTGGCCTAGACCCCTCATTATGTAGAGCAGGCTAGCCTCGAATCTACAAAGAAATTTGCCTGCCTCTGTTTCCCAAGTGCTGGGTTTAAAGGCAGGTGCCACCATTTTTTGGCTTATTTTTTGAATTCTTAAAGACACGATTTTTCCACAGAAGACTTTTTTCATAGTGGAGCATTGGTTTTAGTGAGCAGTACATCTTACTCTTTTACATAAAAATCTGTCACGTGACAGTTTTGCAAAATTTGTCATTTATGCAAAGCCCTTTGCTCATAATGAGCACACCATTCAAAGGACTAGTACCAATAATGACATAATTTAAAAAAAACTTTCTAATATATTTACTATCCATTTCATGTTATCTAATATGATTTTCATTTTTAACATTTAGAAAGGAGAGTCTGTTTTTGCAAGATCTATGTCATATTAAATTTGTGTACACTGGCTATTAGAATGAGTCTAAAAGTACTGAATATCTGCATTTATCCCCATCACTTTGGTACAAGCAAAATATTATAATATAAGCAAAATGTTCAAACTACAACCTCATTGAAGAATAAAACTATGAAGGAGAGGTGGGTGTAGTGACTCCCAGCACTCAGGAGGCAGAGGATCTCTGTAGGTCCAAGACCATCCTCATCTATATAGTAAATTTCTGAGCTACATAAACCCTTTCTCAAAACAAACAAAAAGAGCTGTGAAGCTAAAACTTCAGGAGAAAAAGTAATGTAGGTTAGAAACTCTCTTTTCAAATATTTCTAATTTGGGCCTGATTTTTTTTTTTCTTGTTTTAGTTGGGGCAGTGGGGGTAGTGGTCCTGGGGTTAAATTCAGGGCATTGCTCATGCTCGGCAAGTTTATTTCTACTAGTATCTTAGCAACAATCACAAATGTAGAGGATGCAGGAAGGGCACCAAGATCTGTGGGCACATCGAGAGCCCCGGTGGTTACTCTCTTTCCTGTTTTATTTTGTTTGAGAAAGGATCTCATGTAAGGCCCAGGTTGGACTAAAACCTGTATAATTCTGTTTCTGTTTTCTGAGGCTTGGTGTTATGTGCTTGTAGCACACTCAGGTTTGATGATTTTTTTCTTTCATTCATTCATTCTTTTGAAAACAGGGTCTCACTATAGAGAATTGTCTGACTAGAACTCTCTATGTAGCCAGGCTTACTTGGAATTGAGAGATCTGCCTGCCTCTGCCTTCCCAGTGCTAGGATTAAAAGCAGGTGACACCACTCGTAGCTGATGTTCACTTTTGAAAATGACAGTTATTTCTATGATCTAGTATTTATTATGGTATAAATATTTACTATGGTTAATACAGCCCTTGACTTGATTTTTCTTGTAAAAGGATTCTATCATCACAGGTAGTTACATTAAAGACTGAATATATATAGTTACATTATATAATATACATTAAAGACTGAAAAATCTCTAATAACAAAAGATGTCTTTTACCTTGTTTTCAAAACTGCCTTGATCTCCAAGATCACATGCAGCTATCTCCTAAGAGCACTCAGTACCTGCTTAGATGAAAGCAGTGTGTCAATTAAAGGGATCTAGTAGCATGTAGGAAGAATGGTAAACAAAAGAAGGGGAGCAGGTAGAATAACATGGTAACACGTACTAGGTACAATAACAGCCAAGGTTTATTCATTAAATACATAAGGAGTACTTATTAAACTTTTACTGTATGACAAGTACTGCTTGGGACATAAGGAATTGGAGGTACCTGGTTTCTCAAAATCATTGTCTCCTTGAAGTTTTTGTAGATAGGAAGATAGAGAAAAGAAAACATATACAACATGGCAAGTGATGAAGAATGCTAACAAGAAGGAAACTGGGGATAAGTAGGGTCCACAGACTGGTGCTTAGAGCAAAGCCTTCCTGATGAATAGATTTACAGACTTGAATCTCTAAAGAAGAAAAGTGTGAGCCTCTAGCCTCTAAGCACAGAGAGCAGCAAGGATATTGAAGTAGGGACCAGGATGACAGAATGAGTAGGAGAGGCCCAAGAGATAGGAAGGGTGGGTTGGGGTGAGCAATGCTTAGATCCTGTAGAATGTAGTAGACCATAGAAAAGACTTGAAATTTTTATACTGAGTGAAACTGGAAGCCAGTAAAAATTTCTGGTCTAATTAATGACATAATGTAGCATTTAGTCTTCAGTAGTCACTCTGACCTGTGTTTGGAAAACAGGCTAGAATGGAGACAGAGAGACCAGTAGTTCTCAGCCTTCCTAATGGCAGTGACCCTTTATACAATTCCTTATGTTGTGGTGTTCCCTAACTATAAAAGTATTTTTGTTGTTTCTTCATAACTAATTGTGCTACTGTTAGGAATTGTTCTATAAATATCTAGGTTTTGAAAGACTTGCAACATTTCTTGGGGAAAATTACATCTTCTGACTATGTCTCACAGGAAAATGTTGGTGTACCATGAGCTGGTATTTGGCAGACTTGAGTGTGGAAGGGTAAGATAAAGTCCAGAGTTCTTTTGGGGTTGATCTGACATTTCTTTGATACATTATTTCACCTTCTACCTCTTCCTTACCCCACATATACATCTCTTGTTAGACAAATGGACTAGGAAGCAGGGCACTATAGACTGCCTTTTACTTCTCTGCTCATAAAAGCCCAGCCCCTGAATTCAGACGGAAAGATAGGAAAGGGAAAACTTACCACTGCTAATCACATCGCCCTTAGCTTGGGGCCTTTACTACATTTTTAGGAAGGAGGAAGTAGGCCTAAGAATTTGTAATTTTTTTTCAATTGAAGTAGGCTTGGTGTGCTAATAAAATTGAAATTAATCTCTCTTCTAAAACTTATTGAATTCTAATAATAAAATAGTGAATGTGAGAAGTCGTTGGAGTAAGAAAAGAATAGATTAGGATAGCCTAAAGCACTTGACAGGGTTTGATAGCACATCAGGACCCCTCAGGCAGTTATAAAGCAGGGATGATCTGTTACTGCATGTGAGTTACAAGAATGGAAAATTAGAAATGGGCAGGGACCACTGATTTCCTAATTGCCATGGACCTCAGCTTTACTTTGCTGCTTCCTAGGATGCTAGACCACCACCAGGTGTCAGAACCTTGGAGAGTTCCAAACAGACTTGGTTTAAACTGTGACTGCCAAGAAGCACACGGGCAAAGGCTCTCATGTGCGATGCTGAAGCAGACCTGGTTATATTTTCTCAAGGAATCCCTTACATGCACTAGCACCAGACCACATGAAGATCTTCAGAGAGGACACATTGGAGATTTCAGCTCGTCTTATGAAACAAATCTAAAACCATTTTTATTGCCACAGTTTCTGATAAATTCTAATATGACAGAACGGGGTGGCAGTTTGTTTCAGACATCCCCAAGACCCTGTCTAGAATATGGCTTTGTTCTTTGTTCATGACCTTTTGTAAAAAGTTAATTGAAATCTTTGTGGGGCTTAAAAGGGCCTCTAGTGTTTCACGAATTCTGGTTGTATTAAATGAAACTCAGAGCCAGATATCAGAGAAAAGCTGGAATATCAGAGAGAGGAAATAGATCACAAATCTCACCCAGCTGTCTTCCAGCTTCCTCAGCCTCGCTCCTCATTGCTTCTACAGAACGAATCTGTCTTTCTGCACACTTTTGTGTGTGTATTTCTTTCTCTCAGAATCTACTTGTATCTAAAAATGTTACTATTACTAATATATAGAAGCCAGATGCAATGGTTTATGCATCTAATTCCAGATTTTGGAGGCTGAGGCAGAGAATGACCATGAGTTCAAGGCTAATCTGGACTATAAAGTGAAAGAGATCCTGTTTCATTAAATAATAAAAAAGCAATACTACTTTATGCAATTGCTATTTCATCAAAAGTATTATATTTAACAAAAACCTTTTCATTTTTTCTCTTATATAAAATCTGAAATGTTTTCACATACATACACCATCCATATTTTAATAAATTGAATTGGAAAACTTTTTGATTAACAAGCAATTAAGCTATTAATCCTTAGCCACATTCTGCTAATAGTAACTTACCCAGTATTTATACCCTCCTTTGGTTTGTCCTTTGGGAGATAGCACCTACTGTCCTGCTCACCTTGGGTTTTCCCTTCTGTACAGACAGAAGATGACACCTCCAACTCTTACTACGTATGTGTATATAGTAGGGGTGCTTTCATTTAATAAAACTTTATTTCATTCACAGCACGAACTGCAACTGAATTATAGTAATTTAAAGTACTCTAAATTTATACTTTGTATGCATTTCATATTTGCATTTTTAAACTGATTTTAAGGGTTTATAATATTGTACTTACTTTTATTTTACATATATTGCTATCTTGCTTGTGTGTATGGCTGTGTGAAAGTGTTCGATTCCTTGGAACTGGAGTTACAGACAGTTGTAAGTTGCCATATGAGTGTTGGGAATTTAACCCAGGTCCTTTGAAAGGGCATCCAGTGCTTTTAATCACTGAGTCATCTTTCCAGTCTCCTGAATGATTAGATTTTACTCAGGAAACATAAAGCCAGAAACTGAATGTGAATAATAAATCCATGCTGGTTCCTAATCCTTTAGTTTTCAACAGATAAAATCCAAAGAGATTGAGATACCTCACTGTCTTCTTCTAGCTGGTTTGGATAATGGACATCTTTATATAGAAACATAAAAGTCCACAAATATTTAAGTAGTACATTAGGTAGTCACCTTTAACTATCAGTAGTAGGAGTAGTGCCTAGTGGGCATTAAATTTCAAATAGAGCAAGCTTGGATTTTCCCAAGGCTTTAACCTAAATAAATTCAACTCCATCAAATATTCTCTCTTCATAATACATTTATTCCTACAATATTTATTAAATTATAATATCAGGTTTTTACATGTATAGTCAAAATTATGAAGAAATTATAATTTTACAACTTTTATTTCATAATGATTATATTATTAAACTAATTAGATAAAAAAATTCTTAGAAAATAAACTGGATTATTTTCTTCTAGAAAGGAAGGAGCAAAATAAAGAAAGGATCCATGCTTGAGAGTAGCTGCCAAAGCAAACCAGATTCTTTGAGGTTTATTTGTTGGCTGCATTTCGTTTACATTTGATTTGTTTGTGATTTTTTTTTTTTAAGAGGAAGAACATGAAGTTAGGAGTGTAGGGAGGTGGAGGGGATCTGGGAGGTACTGAAGAAGAAACAATATGATTAAAATATATTGGGTTTTTTGTTGGTTTGGTTTTTGAGACAGAGTTTCTCTATATAACAACTCTGGCTATCCTGGAACTCACTCTGTAGAACAGGCTGGCCCCAAACTTACAGAGGTCTGCCTGCCTCTGCCTCCCAAGTGCTGGGATTAAAGGCATGATGCCCAGGGATCAAAATATGTTGTATGAAATTCTAATAATAATAATAATAAAGAACTACAGAGGACTGAGATGCCAGAGTAGATGACAAACACCTACAACTGGGTCTTCCTAGAAACCAAATAGCTCTACCAATCTCCAGGACCATCTCATTCCTCAATAACCATCATTCTCCATGTAGCTTTTTTTTTTTTTAAATTCAAATATATTCCCTTGCCATTAGAAGTACTCACTCAGAAAAAAGTGCAGATGTGTACAAAACATACAAATCGAATTCTGCTGTTGCTTCTAATGGGGGGGGGGGGGGTGGAAAAAAAATTGGTTAGAAAGATAGACCCCAAACTGTTGGAACTGCTGACTAAACAAGGTATAAGAATACTGAGCTAGGGACATACCGTGAGACACACTCTGAACTGGGTATGCCAAACGTGTAAGTTGTGGAACACATGCATCCCAGGATAGCTATGGATGTGGCCCAACATATTTGTAGATGACAGCATGATATCACAGTGCAAGACTAACCATTTAAATCACCTATATACATTATTTAATGCAGAAGTAAAATTGCAATTCAGTTCTATAAAGCTGTGTTCTTTTGCCAACATTAACTTTCTAAAGGCTACAAAAGGAAACCTTGTTCAAAATTATATCTGTTCCCACAGTCAGGATCATCATCATCAAGGTCATAGGACCAGCAGGTTGCATAAACACGAACAGTTCCTCTTTGCTGTTATAAGGGACATTTGTTAAATGACTGAAAGGTTCTTTTCATTTGGTTGTATTTCTTTCCCTCTTCACATTCCCAGTAGCTTCATGAGATGCCAGATCCAGATCTTAGTTTCTGATATTAACCTGAGTGAAAGAAAATGCCTGTTAGATCCTTCAGTATTACCTAAACTGAGGTCTCCTCCCTCCCTCCCTCCCTCCCTCCCTCCCTCCCTCTCTCTCTCTCTCTCTCTCTCTCTCTCTCTCTCTCTCTCTCTCTCTCTCTCTCTCTCTCTCTCTCTCTCTCCTCTCTCTCTCTCTCTCTCCTCTCTCTCTCTCTCCTGTGAGCCTCTGTAATCTGATCTGTTTTCTTCTAACTTCTAGCAGTGGGTCTTTTCCACCTAAGGTTTTGCCCTCTTGTCCCCACTGCTCAATGAAAAGTTATTTAGCGCTGCCCCAACAATACACCTGATGTCTTCCAGACTAAATAAGTACAGTGGGGGAAGTTGTACTAGAAATTATAGGGTACTCAATGAGCTATGAACATGCCAAGGGGGATTTGCAAACCATGGTATTTTTTCTTCACAGTGCTCCATTGAAGATCCATTCTCTACAGAGATACATTGAAATACTGATATTGAATTAAAGGAAAACTTAGCGAGGTTATGCTAGTTAGATATGCTTAGAAACTGAAGCTCTCAAAATTTGGTTTATCCAAAAGCTAAGGACATAGCCCAGTATTTTCAAAATTGATTGACAGTGTTTTAGAGATGTCTGTTTAATTACTTTCCTGGCTTAGAGGTTAGCCATAAGTAACTTCTGTGTGTCTTTTATCTTCCTTCTGGAATTGAGTCATACTTTATTGTTCAAATCCTACCTAGTAAGTTGTGCCCTTCCCACCATTGAACCTGGAAATACGTGGAAAGTAGAGGGTAAAATGAAATAGCTTGAAAAACTCAGGGCTTGTCTAGACTTTATCTTAACTGTTTTTACTCAAGAACCTTAATGTGCTGTCTGACAACTTGTTTGCAATTGTTTCACTAAAAACTGTTCCTGCTTTGCCCAACTCAATCTGTAATCTTAACTTCCCAATGCACATTTCTGAATAAACCAACACAGCATGGCCTCATCCTTTCAATTCACCTGACTAATTTAGTGAAAAAGTAAGGGTGTGTGTGTGTGTGTGTGTGTGTGTGTGTGTGTGTGTGTGTGTGTGTGTGTGTGTGTGTGTGTACTGTATGTTGCCCTTTTATCTATTAATGAATAAATAAGAATATCATATCTCAAGTATCTGTTAAGATGTATCTAACTTAAACATATTTTTATACAGAGATCAAATATTAAAATAACATGTTTTCTTCATCAGTATCTTACTCTCCCAAGTGGACATTTGAATCCTAATTCTTGAAAATTATGTGATTTGATAAACCATAATATTTGAACTATAGCTCTTCCCTTCTTAAGACTGTATTTGTCTATGTAAAAAATGTTAGAAGTGTGACCAGATTGCATTTATAAATATTATTATAACACTACCATAAGTTGACTAAATAGCACACCACATCAGTACAGTTTAGAGTGACTCATTTATGAGTCCAGTCAAATTCATTACTCAGGAATAATTTACAACAGACGTCGAGGTCCTATAGAGATGATAAAAATAAGTGGGCTAAAAATACCTATTTGGGGGAATTGTCTAGAATGTTGAATACCATTGAAATGACTTCATCATCAAATATGAATTGTGTACTTTCCCATGCTATTCAATTACCTTTAAAAAAAATAGTAACTGCCTAAGAGATAGTTTTGAAATAATGAAACTTTACTGCATAAAATCAGTAAGCATACCCAGCTATTTCTCTGGAATTGTATTGAGAGTTTACTATGAGACACTAGCTCATCTTTTCTAAAACATAGTAAGTGTTGCTTAATGGCAGCTGCTCTGTGGTTATCTTGAAGTGCTGGTGGAATTTTTACTATTTAGCCGCTCTTCTCACATGAAATGTAAATCTGTATGCATTGTTCACTGAATTTTCCTGAGGCCCCACATCAGCCATCCAGTCCTGCAGGGCTGCTTTACATTTCTTTAATGTTTGCATCTGTGCAGCTCACTTTTTAAAAGACGTTTCTAATTTTTCAGTTTGTAAAATGTACATCCCATTAGGTCTCACACCTACTTTATTTTAAACCCTCCCCCAGTTTCCTAGTGTTGTAAAATAGTTCTTCTTTAGGCTTGGGTGCATCTTGTGCCACTCCCCCTCCTCACTCTGTGTGCTGCCTCTTGGTTCTTCTTTGGGTTTTATGTGTCTGCTATCTCTGGCATAGCATGCTTCTCTCCCCAGCTGGAATAGGAACTTCTTAGAGAAGAATCTCCAGATTATCTTTCTAGAGTGGCCTCCCTCTGGGACTCTCAAGCTTATCTCTGACATTTATCATATTCTGTAGTTGCCAATTTTATTTGTGTAGTTATTGTCTTCCTTTCTGTTGACATAGTCATATAATAAAGACAAATTGCCAAATACTTTGACAAGAGAATTTATTCAGATATTTGTAGAACTCTTACTCATTAACTTCATGGTTTAACCTCATAGTGATTCAACTCGCATCTTTAATTTGATTCATGAGGGAGAAGCCATTGTATTTTCAGATTGACTTGATAAAGTAATGTAACTAATTTTCTAAAAATATCTATGCTATGGTCAGGAAAGAGAGTCCCTAACCCCCATCAACACCTGAGGCAGATGAGAGAACTTAAATTTTAAAGTTATTTTCAGAATATATGTTTTTAATAGTTCTTTTGTAATTAAATGGTTTTTGTAGTTTATTAACAGTTTAAAATTTTAAAGAAAATGTAATCATAAATATAATTTAGACTTGTGTATTTTACTTATATATTTATTATTTTTAAGGATTTTTTTATTTTATTTTTAGTCTATACATAAATATATAGTAACTTATTGTGTATTTAATCATTTTTTAACTAGAAGAGCTTTTAAAATGTAAGTCTGTAAATAATTATTTTGACTGTTGACTTTGCTTTGTTTGTCTTTTTAACATGGCAGAGGTCCCAGAATTACATTTATCTTTTAATTTTAGGAAACAGTATTAAATACTTTAAAACTTTTTATCATTCTATCTTTGGGGAATCTTAGAGTCTATTTGTTATCAAATAGAGCACCACTGCCCTCTGCTTTGGGTTTGTTTTTTTGTTTGTTTGTTTTGGTTTTTTTTTTTTTTTTTTTTTTTTTTTTTTTTTTTTTGAGTCTTCTCCAGGGAAGAGCTTCCTTTATTTATATATACATAATCAGAAACATGTCCTTTTATCCATGTATCCCCCTGCTCCCCCCTTCTCTCCTCCTAATCTCTAATCCCTTCAGCCTCCCCCCTTCCCCATGACCCATCTCCTCTCCCAAATGGCCAAGGAGTCCCAAGGTAGATCAGATCAGCATGGCACATCCATTCTAGGCAAGTCCAATTTCCTCATTCCAAAATCAAAACTGGGTTAGATTTTCCTCTTCAGGGAATGGGCTCCAAGGTGCCAGCCCTCACACTGGAACATACATAGTCTGATCCCACCCCCTCGAGGCTCCCACATACTGCCCATGCTAATCAACAGTTGCCTACCATTGGAGGGCCTAGCCTCTTTTCCTCATGGTTCCCCAGTGGCTGTTCTTGATTCAGTGAGCCCCCCAGAGCTCTAGCCAGCCATCACTGTGGGAATTTTCCTCATAATCCCTATCCCCTTGCTCATACTGACTCTCCTCCACTGCTCTCAGCTGGACCAGGAGCTCAGCCCAGTGCTCAGCCATGGATCTCTGCCTCTACCTCTATTCATTGTCAGATGTAGGTTCTGTGATGACACTTAGGGTGGTTATTCATTTGATTATAGGGGAAGTCCTGCTTAGGCACCCCTCCTCTATTGGTTGGAGACCTAGCCAGGGACATCCTGTGAGTTCTTAGAGGTTTCCCTAACACCCGGTCTCTTTCCAACCCCATATTGTCTTTATCAAGGTAGCCGTCTAATTTTTTGCTCCCTCTTTGTTGCTCCTCTCACTCAGCCATCTCCTTCTTTCATGATGTGTTCCCAACTTGGTTGCAGCACATTATGACCCTAATTTGGTAAGGTGATCTTCTCTATTTTCTCTTCTTAGGGGAATCTCTAAATGTCTTTCTTAAATTCCTTCTGCTCTTAAGCTGTTCAGGGGTTGTGGTTTACAGCTTGGGTGTTCTTTGCTTTTTGTCTTAAATCCAGTTATGAGTGAGTACATCCTATGCTTATCTTTCTGGGCGTGTGATACCTTGCTCAGGAGGATATTCTCCAAATTCATCCATTTGCCTGCAAATTTTAGGGTGTTATTTTTTTAACTACTGTGTAGTACACCATTGTGTAGATGTACCACAGTTTGTTAATCCATTCTTCAATTCCAGGTTCTTGCTATTACAAATAATGTTCCTATGAACATAGTTGAGCTAATGCCTTTGGGGTACAAATGTGCATCCTTTGAGTAGATGCTGGATCCTTGGGGATATTGATTCTCAGTTTTCTGAGGAACTGTCATACTGCATTCCAGAGTGGCTCTACAAGTTTATACTCCCACCAGCAATGGAGGAGTGTTCCCCTTGCTCCACATCCTCTGTGTTATTGATCTTAGCCATTCTGACAGGTGTAAAGTGATATCTCAAAGTTGTTTCGATTTGCATTTCTCTGATGATTAAGGATGTTGAGCAGTTTTTTAAGTGCCTTTCAGCCATTTGTAATTCTTGTGTTGAGAATTCTCTTTTTAGCTCTGAACCCCATTTTTCATTGGGTTACTTAGATTTTGGGGCTCTAATTTCTTGTCTATATATTTTAGAGATCAGTCCTCTGTCAGATGTAGGAGTGGTAAAGATCATTTCCCATTCTGTAGGCTGTCATTTTATATTACTGACTGTGTTCTTTGCCTTACAAAAGCTTCTCAGTTTTAGGAGGTCCTGCTTATTGATTGTTGTTCTTAGTGTATGTGCTGCTGGTGTTATATTTAGGAAGTGGTCTCCTGTGCCAATGAGTTGGAGGGTATTTCCCACTTTCTTTTCTATCAAGTTCAGTGTAGCTGGGTTTATGTTGAGATCTTTGATCCCCTTGGATTTGAGTTTTGTGCAGGGTGATAAGTTTGGATCTGTCTGCATTCTTCTACATACTACCATCCAGTTATGCCAACACCACTTGTTGAAGATACTGTCTTTTTTAATATTTTTAGCCTCTTTGTCAAAAATTAGGTGTTCATTGGTGTGTGGGTTAATGTTGGGGTCATCAATTCGATTCTATTGATACAAGGCTGTTTTTGTGTCAGTACTGTAGCTCCATAGTATAGCTTGAAGTCAGGGATGATGATTCCTCCTGAAGTTCTTTTATTGAACAGGATTGTTTTGGCAATCCTGGGCTTCCTGTTTTTCTTTATGAAGTTGAGTACTGTTCTTTCAAGGTCTGTAAAAAAATTTGTTTTGGGATTTTGATGGGAATTGCATTGACTCTGTAGATGCTTTTGGTAAAATTGCCATTTTTACTTTGTTGATCCTACCTATCCAGGAGCATGGGAAAATTTTCCATTTTCTGATATCCTCTTCAATTTCTTTCTTCAGTGACTTAAAGTTTTTGTCAAATAGGTGTGTTACTTCTTTGGCTAAAGTTATGCCAAGATATCTAATGCTATTTGCAGCTATTATAAAGGGTGATGTTTCCCTTATTTCTTTTGTATCCTTTTTATTCTTAGTGTATAGGATGGCTATTGATTTTTGTTTTATTTATTTTTTTTAGTTAATCTTGTACCCTGCTACATTGCTGAAGGTGTTTATCAGCTGTAGGAGTTCTCTGGTAGAATTTTTGGGGTCAGTTATGTATACAATCACATCATCTGCAAATCAAGATAGTTTGACTTCTTCCTTTCCAGTTACTAGTCCTTTAATCTCCTTTTCTTCTCTTATTGCTTTAGCTAAAACTGTATTGAACAGATAAGGAGAGAGAGGACAGCCTTGTCTTGTTCCTGATTTTAATGGAATTGCTTTGAGTGTTCCTCCATTTAGTTTGATATTGGCTGTCGGCTTGCTGTATATCACATTTATTATATTTAGGTATTTCCCTGTATTCCTGATCTCTCCAGGACTTTTATCATGAAGGAGTGTTGGATTTTGTCAAAGGCTTTTTCAGCATCTAAGGAGATGATCATGTGATTTTTTTTTTTCTTTCAGTTTGTTTATATGACATTCACAGTTTTTCGTATGTTGAACCATCCCTGCATCTCCGGGACAAAGACTACTTGATTGTGGTGGATGGGTTTCTTTTCTCTTTTCCTTCCTTCCTTCCTTCCTTCCTTCCTTCCTTCCTTCCTTCCTTCCTTCCTTCCTTCCTTCCTTCCTCCCTCCCTCCCTCCCTCCCTCCCTCCCTCCCTCTCTCTCTCCCTCCCTCCTTTCCTTTCTTTCTTGTGTTGTTGGATTCAGTTTGCCAGAATTTTATTGAGTATTTTTGCATCAATGTTCATGAGGGAGATTGGTCTGTAATTCTCTTTCTTTGTTGCATCTTTGAGTGGCTTTGTTATCAGGGTGATTGTGGCCTCATAAAAAGAGTTTGGCAATGTTCCTTCAGTTTCTACTGTATGTAGCAGTTTGAGGAGTATTGGTATTAGTTCTTCTTTGAATGTCTGGTAGAATTCTGCACTGAATCCATCTGGTCCTGGGCTTTTTTTACTTGGGAGACTTTTAATAACAGCTTCAATTTCCTTTGGGGTTATCGGTCCATGGCCTTTAATCTGATTTTGATTTAATTTTGGTAAGTGGTACCTGTTCAGAAAGCTGTCCATTTCTTTTAGGTTTTCCATTTTAGTGAGTATATATTTTCAAAGTATGACCTGATAATTCTCTGGATTTCCTGGGTGTCTGTTGTTATGTCCCCTTTTCAATTCTGATTCTGCTAATTTGGAAACTTTCTCTCTGCCTTTTGGTTAGTTTGGACAGGGTTTTTGTATCTTGTTGACTTGCTCAAAGAACCACCTGTTTGATTCATTGACTCTTTGTATTGTTCTCTTTGTTTCTATTGTCTTGATTTCAGCCCTAAGTGTGTTTATTTCCTGCTGTCTAGGTGAATTTGTTTCTAATTGTTCTAAAGCCCTCAGCTGTGCTGTTAGGTCTCTTGTGTGGGATTTCTCTAGGCTTTTCATATAGGCATCTCGTACTATGAGTTTTCCTCTTAGCACTGCTTTCAATGTGTCCCATAAGTTTTAAGTATGTTGTGGATTCATTTTCATTAAATTCTAGGAAGTCTTTGATTTTTTTTCTTAATTTCTTCCTTGACCCAAAGGTGGTTCAGTTCAGAGATGTTCAGTTTCCATGAATTTGTAGGCTTTCTGTGATTTTTGTTATTGGACTCTTAACTTTAGACTATGGTGGTCTAATATGATACAGAGAGTTATTTCAATTTTTTTTTATATCTATTGATGTTTGCTTTGTGACTGAGTATGTGGTCAATTTTAGAGAAAGTTCCATGGGTGCTAAGAAATATGTAAATGCCTTTGTGTTTGGTGGAAGGTTCTGTATATATCTATTAAGTCCAATTGGGTCATAACATGTGTTAGATACATTTATGTGTCTGTTGAGTTTGTCTGGTTGACCTATCCAAGGGTGAAAGTGTGGTACTGAAGTCTCCCACTATGAGTGTGTGGGGTTTGATGTGAGGTTTAAGCTTTACTAGTGTTTCTTTTACATATGTAGGTGCCCTTGTGTTGGGGGCATAAATATTCAGGATTGAGACTTCATCTTGGTGGATTTTTCCTGAGATGAATAAGTAATGTCTGTCCTGGCCTCTTTTGATTGATTTTAGTTTGAAGTCTATTTTGTTAGATATTAGGATGGCTGCACCAGTTTGTTTCTTAGGACTGTTTGGAAAGTCTTTTCCCAACCCTTTACTCTGAGCCTGTGTCTCTTTGAAGTTGAGGTGTGCTTCTTGTATGCAGCAGAAGGATGGCTTCTGGTTTTGTATCCATCGTGTTAGGGTATGTCTTTTTATAGGTTGAGTCCCTTGATATTAAGGGATATCAATGACCAATGATTGTTATGTCCTGTTATTTTTATGTGTATTTCCCTTCTTTGGGTTTTTCTTCTTTGGGATTATCAATTGTTTGTGGTTTCAGTGGTTTATCTGGTTTAGGTTGGAGTTTTCTCTCTAGTGCCTTCTGTAGGGCCGGATTTGTGGATAGGTATTGTTTAAATCTGGTTTTGTCATGAAATATCTTTTTTACTCCATTTGTGGTGATTGATAGTTTTGCTGGGTATAGTAGTCTGGGTTGGCAGCCATGCTCTTCCAGTGTCTGTGTAACATCTGACCAGGACCTTCTTGCTTTCATTGTTTCCATTGAATAGTAAGATGTTATTCTGATAGGTCTACCTTTATAGGTAATTTAGCCTTTTTCCTTTGCAGCTCTTTGTATTTTTTCTTTGTTCTGTTGGTTTAGTGGCTTGATTATTATATGACAAGCAGATTTTTGGGGAGTCTACTCTAATTGGTGTTCTGTAAGCTTCTTGTAATTTTATAAGCATTTCTTTCTTTAGGTTGGGAAAAATTTCTTCTATGATTTTGTTGAATATTTTTTCTGTGCCTTTGAGCTGGTATTCTTTTCCTTCTTCAATTCCAGTTATTCTCAGGTTTAGTCTTTTCATGGTGTCCCAGATTTCCTGGACATTTTGTGTTATGACTTTTTTGGTTTTAGTGTTTTCTTTAACTGGTGTATCTATTTCCACTATTGAGTCTTTCAGTCCAGAGAGTCTCTCTTCCATCTCTTACATTCTACTGGTTATGCTGCATCTGTAGTACTGGTTTGTTTCTTCATGTTTTCTATTTCCAGCTTTGCCTTGGTTTGTGCCTTCTTTATTACTTCTATTTTAACTTTTATTTCCTGAAATGTTTCTTTTACCTGTTTGTTTTCTTTATTTTCTTTTGGAAACTCATCTCTTCCAATTTTTTGTTTGTATTTTCTTCTATTCCTCTAAGGGAGTTTTTTATATCCTCTTTTAAAGCTTCTATTATCTTCATAAAGTTGTTTTTAAGGTTGTTTTCTTCTGTTTCTTCTTCACTGTTATGCTCAGGTCTTGATGCTGTAGAACCACCAGCCTCTTCTGGTGGTGTCTTGTTGTTCTTTATTTTGTTATATGTATTCTGGCACCAGCATCTGCCCAATTCCTTGGTTCACTCTTAGTCAGCTCTTGGTCAGCTTAATCAGTTGTGAGCCTGGGGCTGAGTGTCTCCAGTAATTGCAGTGGCTGCTCTTATTCTACTCTTTGTTGGCTGTAGGCCAAGGAACTTTGTGTCTCCAGTTGTCACAGGTATCATTCTTCATAGGTTCTTAGTTGGCTCTTGTCAGCTGTGGACCTGGAGGGATGCTTCGTGGTCTCTAGTTGTTGGTATGTGATGACACAGATTCACAGATTGCGGTTTGGGTGGGGTTTGGCCCATGGGGTGTCCCTCCAGCTGTGTTTTGCTGGAGATTGGGCTGGGGGGGGGGGAGGTTCTCCCAGGATTGATTGATTTTTTTTTTTTTTTTTTTTTTTTTTTTTTTTTTTTTTTTTTTTTTTTTTTTTTTTTTTTTTTTTGGTTTAAGGCAGTGCTGGGTATGGTTGGAGTTCCAGGGGCACTGGACTGATGTTCCAAGACCCACGTTCTCCACTTGATCTGAGGGTCAGGGTGCCACTCACCTCTTAGTCAGCTGTAGACCGGGGATCTCCAGTTGTTGATTGCCCTCTGCTTATGAACTTTAAGTGTTTGGCAGCAGGGCCTCTTCATGGAGCCACACGGTTTTTGCTAATAAAGCTGAGTCAGGAAACATCTCTTAAAGGAGTCATGTGTCTGCTCACCCCAGCAAACAGAGCAGCTCAGAAAACACTGTTATTAAGAAACTGTTTTTACTTTGGTTTTTTGTTGTTCTTGTTGTTTAATATAAACAGAAACATTAAATCTATTGTATGTAGCTTGTTGTTTATATGAGTCTTTTGTGAGACTTTAGGAACTAGTCTTGTTGCAGCTTAAGTTGCATGCAGCAAGCCTGCCGCCATTTTGTAGCTCAAACCTGCCACTCTGTACTGTAACCTACTATAACCTAGTTGTGTTATAGGAAGCTGGTTTGGGCTCTGTTTTTGTGTTTTAGAACCTTTTAAAGCTTTCTCAGGCTTCATGTGGATGTGAGTAATCCATATTGGGTACCATTTGTAATAGTGAGGTTTCTGGCCAGTCTGGCCCATGATCTAACCTTGTAGACCCACAGGCCCACAGAAACACATCAAGGTTTATATTAATTATATGCTGCTTGGCCTATAGCTAAGGCATGTTGATAGCTAGATCTTGCTTCTTAATTCAACCCATTTCCATTAATCTGTCTTGCCACATGGACTGTGACTTACCTATTACTTTACATCTTGCTTCTTGGACAGCTAAATCTCGTGTCTTGTGACTCTGCCCTCCTTCCTGCCTACTTCTAAGATGCTTTGCCATAGGTCCAAACAGTCCCATTGTTAATGAATGTTAGTCATGGCATCTCCCTACATCAATGCCTGAGGCAGATGGGAGAACTGACCCCAAGGTAGTAAGAGCAAGAGAGCTATTCCTGCCCCTCACCAGCTGCAGCACCGTGGGATGGCTCCTACACCTAGCCTGGGCAACACAGTAGAGCTGGCCCAGAACCAGGTCC
This sequence comes from Phyllotis vaccarum, assembly GCA_033318265.1. NCBI lineage: Eukaryota > Metazoa > Chordata > Mammalia > Rodentia > Cricetidae > Phyllotis > Phyllotis vaccarum. The sequence goes on from JARWLC010000012.1 coordinate 80,489,769, forward strand.
ACCCAACATCTACCCATCTGTGACCTGGGGAGGAGAGGGCAACAAGCAGGGTGGGTGGGGCAGAAAGGGATGTCCAGGAGCAATCTCAGGAAGGCCCCAGTGTTGATGATACAGCAGACACAGGAGTCCTGAACCGGGCCGATGATTCTTTGTAATAAACACCTGTATGTAAAAATGTGTGTAGAAAGGGGTTCACTGCGTGACTCCCTGTGCCACACGGTAGCTTCCATGATGGGATTTTTCCTTTTTTATTTTTTCCTTTTTTCTCTTAAGTTTTATTTTGTCTCATTTGGAGGGATGGGTAGCAGGGGACACTTTGAGATCAGGAAGCACGATGTGAAAGACTGTTGCAATGGGGGTTTTGGTCCCTGGCGGCCAGAGGCCCAGACTCACAGACCTGCAGCCCCAGACCCCTTAGAAGCCCGCCCCTGCTGCTCAGGCCCCCAGAAATGACTCAGATGCTTATATTAATTTACCTTGTTTGGCCTATGGCTCAGGCACATTGCTAGCTAGCTCTTACATCTTAAATCAACCCATTCTCATTCATCTGTCTGCCACGTGGCCCGTGGCTCACCTGTGCTCCTTACATGTTGCTCCTTTGGGCTTCAGCTTGGTCTCTCTGACTCCGCCCTACTACTCCTACCTATGCTCTGATTTTTCCTCCTACTTTTTCTGTGGTGCCTGTCATGAGCCAAAACAGCTTCTTTATGTAAAGATTGATATTCACAGCATACAGAAAGGCATTCCCACATCAAAAGACCAAAGAATTTTTTTAAGAGACAAAAAATCTATACCATGTAGTTGGAAACTGGGCCACTTTCATGTCCTTTATGCATGTTTATATTTATAGGCCTTCATTTACTATTAAATAATTCAAAATTGGAATTTTTTTCCTGTTGTGTTTTTTGTATGGTAACTGCTGGAGTCTTATAATAGAATAAAGTGTTGTGTATAGCCAAAGTCAACAGAATAAATGTAGAATAAAAGTTTATTCTCTGTTTTTTTCTAAATTAGTTAAGATTTATGTACAGAGCAATTTAACCCAGAGTTTATTATATTCCTAGATAACCCATGTACTAAATAATTTGCCACTGTCACAAAGCATGGGACATAGAGCCAGGGTTCAAAATAAGGTGTACCTGACCCTAGAACTTTATTCTATTTGTGCATTTTCTTACTTAAAAAAAAAAAAAAGTCACAGAAGTTTGTTTTACTCTTGTGTTTTACTTAGAAAATCTTTGAACTTATATTTGGTATCTATTATTGTTGTATATTGGTTTGTTTAAGAGTTATACATAATTTTAGAAAATTTAAGTACTTGTTTTTAATTGTTGTTAAACTCTAGAATTTGGAAGCCAGAGGTAAATAACCTTTAAAATTAAAAAGCATATAACTAGATGGGCATAGTGGCACTTATTTTTAATCCCAGCACTCTAGAGGCAGAGGAAGGCAGACTCCATGAGTTCAAGGCCAGCCTCATCTACATAATGATTCTAGGGTAGGCAAAGTTAACATAGTGAGACTTTGTCTCAAATAACAAAGTATGTAACTCAAACCTTATCTTACTTCTTAGAGCACAGTTTACTTGAGTAGCTCTGTAGAACTAGAAGTGAGTGAAGAGTGATGGATGTGTGCTGCCTACCAAAGGGAAATTGCTGAACACACCAGAGCATACCACAGGCAACAATTACCTTAATTTTTGTCAAACACATAATTTGAAATGATGTTTATAATCTGTAGCTTCATATTCACAAATGTCTGTGTTAAAAGTTGATTTTATAAATTATTTTATAAACGAATATATAAAATTAAGAAAATGTAGGCTATTCTAATTCAATACACGTCCTAACCCTAATTTACCTTCTATTATATAGTACATCTAATATGTTAAATAGTATTTTGGGTTTTACTTAGTGAATCTAAGTAAAATTTTTCCTACACCTTATCAAAGATTGATAAGAACCAGTAAGAGCTAAGTTAACAGGCTAGAGTCTTGATTTAATATAATGGGATTTTATTTTATATAATGTTTTAATTCTAATTAAAGAAAATAACTGTTAGGAAAAATATAAGATCTATTCGTGAAAATTGGAAATAAGGAGAAGATGGCTCAGTTCTCTTACTGTTATTGCAGAGGAGACATGATTTGGTTCCCATATTCTATCAGGCAGTTAATAACAGCCTGCCATTCCAGATTCAGGGACCTAGTGCTACCCTCTGGACTCCTTGGTCACCTGCACTTAAAAGTGCACAAATCCACACAAGACACATACAAATATATACACAATTATAAATTCTTTTAAAAGAAAAATAATAGATCTTTAAATTTTCATGAAAAACAAATTAGCTAGTTTTGATGGCCTTGTCAAGGCCTTGGGGTTTATCACCACCATATTCCTAAAGCACTGTTTCTCTGCAAATTGAGTAGCTATAAATAGGAAATTTGCAAATTCATTGGGGTTTTCTCATACAATACATTCTAATTATGGTTTCCCCTTCTCCTCCTAGCTCCTCTCACCTTCCCACCCATCTGGGTTTCATCTTTCCTTAGAAAACAATCAGGCATCTAAGGAATAATATTAAAATAAAATAAGATAAAGCAAAACCAAATTAGAATAGGACAAAACAAAAGAGCCAAAGAGGAAGCACATAGACACAGACATCCCATAAAACACAAAACCGGAAGCCATAAGTCCATACACAAAGGACCTGTAAAGTTAAAAAAGAAGAACAAAATGCCCTAACACAACATTATGAAACAGAACCTCCAGAGATGCTGTTGAGTTCATTTTGTGTCGGCCATCTCCTGCTGAGTTTGGGACCTCCCAGAGAAGTGGTTTGCTTTAGAGAACACTAATTTTTCATTTGTAAGTGGTTATCAGTTGGGAAAAGCTTCTGTGTTAGAGACAGAGGCTCATGTCTACTTCTCCCTTCAGCTCTAAGATCCCTGAAACCTGTGCAGGCCCTATGTACGTGGCCAGTCTCTGAATTCATATGTTGCCAGCCCGCTTGGGTCTAGAAGGCCTTGATTTCTTGGTGCCCTCCATCCCTTCTGGCTCTTATTTCTTTCTGTCTTCTCTACCACAGGGTTATCTGAACCCTGAGGGGAGGGGTTTGATGGTGACAACCCGTTTAGGGCTGAGTGTTCCTATATCTCTCGCTCTCTCTGTAATGGTTGGCTGTGGGTCTCTGCTGCAGGAGGAAACTTCTCTGAAAATGGCTGAGCAAGGCACTGATCTGTAAGTGCAGCCAAATGTGTTAGAAGTCATTTTATTGCTGAGTTCTTTTAGCAGAACAGTAGTATTTGGTTTCTCCTTGGGTTTTGGGGGGGTTGGAGGGGAGTTAGAAATAAAACATTAAATTAGGTGCTCAGGAGAGGCAAAAGGATTGAGATACATGGTAAGGCTGTCTCAAAATACCAAGGACTGGACTGTAACTCGGTGGTAGAACATTTGTCTAGCATGTGATTTGGGTTCAGCAACAAATTGAGCTGACCTTATCACTTGAGCCTGTATTCCGACTTCTAGAGAGGCCCAGGCAGGGAATGACAAGTTAAAACCTCTTAACATTAAATATCTCACTTCAAAAATTATTAATCTTTTAGATTACCATTCATCTCTAACTGATCATTTCTGATTGAAGAATGTGAAGCTTACTAGTACTTATGTCATGATTTTAAAACATTCTTATAACTTAAAGGAATGGCTTGCTTTTCAGCTGGCTTCATTTTTCTATTTTTTTTTTTTTATAAGAGTGTGAGAAAGTTGTCTCCATCTCTAGGAGGAAGGGAAGGATGTTGCTGCATAGCTGATGATAGTAATGATAGCATGTATTTAGTTAGAATTTATTATGTACCAAAGTCCGTGTGCAGTTTTAGACTTATCAGAGCAAAATGAAAATTTGGTATGTTACATAAGCCCAGTTCTGTGTAACTTGAACTTATTAGAGCTTTAGTTATGCTTAGTTTAGAGATTTGCAGAAAATGACTAAAGTTTTTAAGATTGAATGAATATGTAGTGGTATAGTCCCTAGAATATGTTTATGCGGCTTATAAAAAAGGAAAAAAGAAAGGCTCAGTCTATATCATGCTGTAGGAGAAAAATGTCAGCTGAGAACAGTGGCACAGTCTGGAGGCTGAGACAAAAGGACACCGTGGCTTAGTCAAAGCCAGCCTGGTCTAACTGGATAGATAGTCAGACCCTGGAAAAGGGTAGCTAATAGATATCCAACCAACTAAATGTTGAAAATTATACTGACAGATCTGGAGATTATTAAAATCCTGGTGATTAACAAAATCCCTCACAGTAGAGTTTCCTAAACTGGTATTAAATCTAAGAATTTATATGTACTCCCTTGAAATTATATACAAAATTTTATATATGGATTCATACGTGTATGATTTTTATTAGATTCTTGTCTTAGGGTTCTATTGCTGTGAAGAGACACCATGACCACGGAAACTCTTATAAAGAAAAACATTTCATCGGAACTGGCTTATAGTTGAAAAGTTTAGTCCATTGTTGTCATGGCAGGAAACATGGAAGCGTGCAGGCAGACATGGTGCTGGAGAGGCAGCTAAGAGTTCTACATCCTGACCTGAAGGCAGAAGGAGACTATGCCACACTTGGCATAATTTGAGCATATGTGACTTCAGAGCCCACTTCCACGGTGACACACCTACTAAAATAGTGCCCCTCCCTATAGGCCAAGTTTTAAAATGCATGAGCCTATGAGGCTATTCCTATTCAAACCACCACAGCCCTCCATAGGATCTGTGAGTAGATGGTCCTGCACCAGTGATTAAGAAGCACCACTGAAGTGAAAAATTAAGGAGAAAATTATTAACATTGTCCAATTAAGAATAATGCAAACCAAAGGTGGTTCACACAAAGGTGGTTATTGATTAGTTCTATAAGGAAAGGCTTTGTATAGAAAAAGAAAGCAGGGGCTACAGAAATTGTTCAGCTGCTAAGAGTGCTTGCTACTTTTTCAGAAGACCCAAGTTCAGTTCCTACCAACCAAGGTGGGTCACAAAGTTACCTCCAGCTCCAGGAGATTCAATGCCTGTGTTCAGTTCCCTGCCTTCCTCAGAGCCACCCTGGAGTGCTCTGCCTTGCATTGCCCTGTTTGTTAATCTGGATTTATTGATTCTGTTTGGTTTGGTTTATCAGCGGAGAAATCCAGCATCCTGGGGATCCAGTACAGTACTTATCAGAGACCTGCTAAGTGTTAATATAATTGAAAGGTCTTAAGAGTTGAGAATTGAGAAAGGATAATGAGTTTAACCTAGGGGAATTGCCCTTGAGCAATGTCAGTGAGGTGTGAAGTATACAAGCCACATCACTAGAGGCAAATGGGTAGAAAAAGGAAGTTAGAAAAGGAAGGTAGGTAGCTTGAGTCAACTCTGGAAATGTAATAGCAACAGTAGTAAGTCACCAATGGAGGAATACCTTTTTTGAGGACTTCTATATGTCAAAATCTATACCAAGGTTTTCTCCATTTAATTTGAAAGTTGTTGTCTTTTAACCCTTATATAATCTTATAAGCATTCTCTTATGGTCCCCATTTTTAAATTAGCAAATGGGAGAGTTATAGAGATTGAATTTTGCTTAAGATCACATGGCCAGCAACTGTGACAGATTTTAAATTCTGGCAGCCTGGCTCCTTAACACCCCCATTTTTGAGAAAGTATTGGGGTGATGTTGAGACAGGACCTCATGGAGCCAAGCCTGGCTTTGAACTTACTTCCTGATCCCCCAATCCTGCCTTCAAGAGCTGGGAACAGAGGTAAATGCCAACTCACCCTATCTGAACCCTCAGTTTTTATACAGTTATATTAAATATGAGAAATGTCTACAACAAACTAAAGGAAAAGAGATTTCTATAAAATTTAAAGGGAAAGCAAATGTTCTTATTTAAAAGTGGGGAAGATGGGCATTTTTTTTATTAGAAATAAAACACCAGAAGAAAGAAAGAAACAAACAAAAATCCAAAAGGCTGCCTGTAGACTAAGGAGGAGCCAGGATAGAAGACTCCTGATTATGTCATCTAGTTCTACTGTTGACCTCATATTAAGTACCAGGTGTTTCATATATTCAAAGTAAAACTAGAGAGAAGCCATTCCTAATGCTTGAAGGCTACACGGCTGTCTTTCTCTCATGTTGGAAGTGTCCTATACAAGCTTTTCAAGAAACTGTGCTTTATTTTAGGGAGTTCAGAGGATTGAAACCTGTTCCAGACAAGGCACTGAACTTTTCTTTCAAGAACTTTAAAGTATAATAGTTAGACTCCATTTTGTAGGACAGTGTTATCTCAAGCTAAAAAGAACTTTGCAGAAATATTAGCTTGTAAACTTTAGTAATTTTATTGTTAGAAGTAATATTAATTATTTTAGTAGGAAAGAATGACAGTTTTTAAAATACAAGGAAAAGCTAGGTGGTGGCCCATACCTTTAATCCCAGCACTTAGAAAGCAGAAGCAAGCAGATCTCTGAGTTCAAAACCAGCTTGATCTACAGAGCAAGTTCTAGGACCACCTGGGCTATCCAGAGAAACCCTCTCTGGAAAAATCCAAAATAAAGAAATAAATTAAGTGATAATAAATAAAAAATCAGACAAATGTAATTCCTTTGTTAAAAAAAAATACTTGCCTCTACTTGTGTCTCTGTAAAGGCATGAAGGTGACTCTTGGCCTATCACTAGTAAGCACACCATTACAAGTTTCCAGGAAAAACATCACACCTCTCAGGAAAATGACAGACTGAGGTTCAGAACAGGAAATATTCAAGATTAATGTGAGTCATTTTTATTATGCTAGAAAACAGCAGGCTGTAGACTTTTCTGTAGTTGGATTAAAAGATAGTGTGAAGTAAGGTTGGAAAATGTAGCTCAGGGCGATTGCTTGCCTAGCAAACCATGCCCTGCACTTTAGGTTGATCCCCATCCCTGAAGGAGAAGATGGACAGTGTGGTGGAATTTTCACTGGCCAGAGACAAAACTAAGTACAAATAACTACTACATACAGTTAAATTGAATATAAAAACCCAGGCATTGTTGTGGAATATTAATTTAAGATGTGTTACATTTGTTTATGCTGTGGAACATGTGTTTAATGATGCAAAGATGTGTTGCATTCTTTTATGCTGCATTTGTTTAACTCTGTGAAGCTGTGTTATGTTGTCTTTACCTGCGTGAAAATACCAGATCAGTCTAATATTGACCTGAAGGGCTAGTAGCAAGGCAGGAGAAAGGATATGTGGGACTAGCAGGCAGTGAGAATAAATAGGAGGAGAAATCTGGGATAAGAGATCAAGGAGTGAGAAAAGAAGGGGCCAGTCACACAACCAGACATGGAATAAGAAGGAAGGGAAAGATATACAGAAATAGAGAAAGGTATAAAAGCCCAGAGGCAAAAGATAGATGGGTAATTTAAGAAAAGCTGGCAAGTAACAAGCCAAGCTAAGACCAGGCATTTATAAGTAAGATTAAGCCTGGTCTGTATATTTATTTGGAAGCTGGATGGCAGGCCCCCCAAAAGAGTAAAGAGCCAAAGAGTAAAAAACAACAAGATATTCACTGTGATTCTTAGAAGACTGAAATGAAGAGGAAATGAATGCTAAATAAAACAACCAGGTATCCAGATTCTAGTAGCGTTCCAAGAGACTGCTGAACCAGTTCTGTACTCTCAAGTTCGTACTTATTGAAAAAGAATTTATCACTTATCATTCCTAATCCATTCAGGGGTGTTAGAGCCAAATAATCCTGATTGATGAGAGAAAATTCTCTCTTGAGAACATTTTTCCAACAAAATTTTATTTTAATAATTGTGGGAGGAATAATTATAAAATCCAAAATCTGATTTTGTATGAAATCATTGATTCATATGATAACAGTTATGATAAAACTTTGTAATTGTTGTGGGTCTCCAACTTAGACTCTTGATCCTTCATTTCCAGCAATCACCTGGATACTTTCTAAAATAGTGTGGGTGCTTAGCCCCTGTCCCAAAGCTCATGACAGCCTTTGAGGACAGTTTCCAGGAGTCTTTGATTAACAAGCCTTGTGAGAGTTCAGTGCATCCTGACATTTTAGAACCATAATCATAGGAGAGACAGTGTTGAGAATCCTTAATGGAAAGAACAGGCTCTCACTCCTAGAGCTCACTAGTCATTCAGAGCACTCCTAAGCAGAACCAAGTATTACAGTGCTCCTCATAAGACCTATGGCATTTTCTTGTCACTTAAAAAAACTAAGCATACATTTATTCAGTCCTTTATATTTCAATTATAATGTAAAGGGAATATGGGAAGTTGGAGATTAAGTAAAATAATCCTCTTTAAAGACAGTTTGATTATCTTTACCAGAAATTCTCTATATTCTTGAGATACTTTCTTTTCCTTCACAATTGCAGATGATTGTTGTCTAGGCAAAAGGAAGGAAGCATTTCGAGCCAACCATTTCAGATTCTGATACTAGCAAATGTAGAATAGATAAATATCCATTTACATTAAGGCTTACAGTGTGTAGAATAATAATGTGAAGAAGAGTTAGAGATTATAGTTTTTACAATTTTTTACAGTATTGTTGATGAAAAGGTTAATATCATAATAAGATTTCAATAGGTTCATTAAATGTTTCTATTGTCTTGTGTAGTGCTAAGTGTTTTGGAGATTATAGTAGAGAAAAGCACAGTTACCATTAAGGTTGTATACATTGGGATACTTTTGTATATAAGAACAATTAAAGCGTTTCAGAGTATGATGTGTGGTAAGTGGTTCTGTAGTGGTTTGAATAAGAATGACCCCAATAGGCTCATATATTTGGATTTTGGTTTCAAGTTGGTGGACTCTATAGGAAGGATTAGGAAGTGTAGCTTTGTTGGAGGAAGGATTGAGATTTCAAAAGGCCATGCCGGGGCCCAGTCGCCTTCTTTCTGCCATGAGCATGTGGTTCAGATATGGGAGCTCTTGGCTAGTCTTTGAATGCCATGCCTGCCTGCCTGCCTGCCTGCCTGCCTGCTACAGTGCTTCCTGACATGATCATGATCATGGACTAACAAATTGTAAGCAAGTTCCCAAGTAAATGTCTTCGTTTATAAATTTCCTTGATCATGGTGTCTCTTCATAACAAAATAGAACAGTAAGATTCAGAGAAAAGAATATTTTTTACTTGAAATGATACAAAACTACTAAGGGTCAAGTGACATTTGAGCAAGGTTCTAAAAGGATGATTAGGATTTCAGTAAGAGTCTGTAAGAAATGATAAAATAATTCAGTCCCAGGTTCTGGTCCTAATCAACTAATTCACTTAAAAGTTATAGAAATTCAGCTAAATTACCTAATTCTTTTTATCTTCAGCTTTCTTACCCATTATGTGGGAATCAGAAAAATATAAGGTTTATAGGATATGAAATACTTCAAAGTATACATCAATATACTTTGTAAACTGTGAAGTCTTACATAAATTTTTTTAAAAATCATAGTATTTAGAAGGTAATGGGCCAAAGGCATGAGTTTAAAAAAGGAAAAAAAAAAAAGTAAATCAATTAGATGGCAGAGAGAAATGTGTAAAGATGTCTGAATATTACTATTGTGCTGTAACACGAATTCTGGTTGTTATTAAATGAAAACTCAGAGCCAGATATTGGGGGAAAGCTGGAATATCAGAGAGAGGAAACAGACCACAGTTAAATCTCACTCAGCCAACTTCTCAAGGTAAAAGCTGTCTTCCAGAGTCCTCAGACTCACTAATTTCTTTCTTCCTACACCTGCCTTAAATACCACCTTTGCCCAGTTGTTTCACTTCTGGGTTCAACTCTGCATCATAATTCCAGAATTAAGATTAAAGGTGTGAGCTACTACTGCTTGGTAGTTAGCTTTGAACTCACAGAAACACAGAAAGATCTCTGTCTCTGTAGTTACAAGATTAAAGGCAAAGATCTCCACTCCCAGTCTTTGAGTCACCACTCTCTGACCCTCCGGGCTTGACTGTGGATGGATCTCTTCTCTGATATTCCAGACTGGTTTTATTAAATATATAACAAATCACCACATTGTGCTGGCTAGATTTATGTCATTTTGACACAAGCTGGGACTACAGGCGTGTGCCACCACGCCTCAATTGTGGAACTGCTACAGTTAAGACCTGATGGAGGCAAGATTGTAGGTGCATTTTCTTAATTAGTGGATGGTTCCTCCCCTAGTTTGGTGGTCCTGAACGCTATAAAAATGCAGGCTGAGGGGTAGGAGCAATAACTCAGCGGTTTAGAGTACAAGCTGCCCTTTCAGAGATCCTGAGTTGAATTCCCAGCAAACACATGGTAACTCATAACCATCTAGAATAAAATATGGCAGCTTCTTCTGGTGTGAAGGCGGAACACTATATACATGATAAATAAATCTAGAGGGAGAGAAAGAAGGCAGGCAGGAGAGAAAGAGAGAGATAAAAAGAAAGCAGGCTGAGCAAACCAGTAAGCAGCACTCTTCCAGAGCGTCTGCATTGGCTCCTGCCCTATTTGACTTCCTGCCTTGGTTCCCTCAGTGGACTGTGATTCAGCATATGTAAGTCAAATAAACCCTTTTTTCTCAAGTTGCTTTTGGTAATAATGTTTCATCACAGAAATAGTAGTCCTAACTAAAACCGTCACTAATATAATTCTACTTAAGAAAACTTACCCTAATAATTTTTTTCCAAAATTGATGTTAATGCCCTCCCTCTAAAAAGACTATAGACTTTCAGCTCTCCATGTTGTAGCATCTAGTTTTGTTAAGTCATGTACAAAGTTGGTGCACAATTAATTAATAAAGACTGTAACAATCCTTCAGAATGGATTGTCCAACAGCTGTGACTCATAGTCATTGGTCATGGTTGTGGTTTAGGGAAAAAAATGTCTATCTTGAGTAGATCAGCAGTGTTTCAACAGACTAAGGTTTGAATTACTGAGACTATTTCTAGGTCTCACGTGAAGGTGATGTTTATGATGCCCTTTCTCAGAAAATTCATTCATGTTTTTTGCCTTGCAAGAGTTTATATATTTAAATATGATGTGAGGAAACTATGTTTTTGCAAATTAGCAGAGAGTACATAGGCTAAAGAGATAAACTAAATTTAGTCTGAGATGTGGCATAGACACTGTTTTGCTCTAACTGTTATTTGATATTAGGCTCTTGGAATTTATGTAGAACCTGTGAAATACAGTTGGGGTTACTACTTCATAGGCAAGAAACTTGGAAAACATTATTTATGTAATTAAGAAGGCTTTGTTAAAAATTTTTAAATGCTGATATTGAGGTTATTTTGGTGAATAATTCTGAATGGTCTCTTCTTTTACAGATTATCTTGCTAATCATGGCCGGTTAAATGAATCTGAAGCCAGGAGAAAATTCTGGCAGATTCTGTCTGCTGTTGATTATTGCCATGGCCGGAAAATTGTGCATCGTGACCTGAAGGCTGAAAATCTCCTGCTGGATAATAACATGAATATCAAAATAGCAGGTAACTGGGATGCAACTGCCTGGGAAATGATCATACAAGAGCTATTGTGTTGAGTGTGTGGAAAGAGCTCTGCAGGCAGAGTCAGTCTAGCAAGATATGCTTACATTAGTCTTGTGTGTGACTACAAAATAGAAAATAGGTCCACTATTAATGTATACAGTGGCAGGACTGTACTAAGTGGTCTGAGGTTCTGTAGAGTAGATTGGAGGGCTAGAGAGGGCCAGAAAGTCCTGGTTGCTGAATGAGAACAACACGCAGACACACATCACACACATATATTTCTGTGTATGTAGAGATTGTTCTGTTGTGCTGGCCTTTTGTTTTGGTTTGGTTTGGTTTTTTAGGAGGGGTGGAGTGTCTCATATAGCCCAGGCTGGCCTTAGCACACTATGTAGGCCAGGCCACTTTATAGTCCTTCAACCTTTGCTTCCCAAGTTCTGAGATTACAAGCATGTACCATCAATCCTAGCTCAATTACAAAACAGTTTTATACTTCATAATATGAGTTTCTTTTTTTCTTTGTTTTTTTATCTTGTTCTTTTTAGATAGTGTCTTACTATGTAGCCTTGGCTGGTCTGGAACTCGCTTTGTAGAGCAATCAGTCCTTGAACTCAGATATTCCAGCCTTTGTCTCCCAAATTCTTGGATTAAAGTTGACAGTATGAATTTCTTAATTTACATAGTTAAAACTCAGTCATGCGGTAAAATATATGCCAGTCATTACGCTGTGCTAAATATAATGTGATATGTATAAATTATTTTATAGCATATATATATATATATTTGTGTTTTTTATTTGTCAATTATACCTTCAGTTGTAAACATACAGAAAAATGGTATGTACAGAACTGAAGATACATAGAGCTCAGTGAGAGATCATTTGCTTACCAAATGCAAGGCCCTGGGTTCAATTCCCTTGCACCACATAAAAAAGTGGCAAGGGTGTAACTATGTATCAACTTCAGCAGAAATGTAAGTGATGGAACATTAGTCAACCTTAGGAACCAGGGAAGCGTCCCAGATCAGGAAGTGTTTGAACTTATGCTTAGAGATGAGTTAACTGATTGCCAAAACTGCAGAAGCCGATACCAGAGTCAGGCAGATGGAGACTGGGGTGGTGAAGACCATACCATAGCTGAGTATGGGCAAAGGCAGAGGGAGAGGAGGTAGCTTAGGGGAACAGAGTAGGAATGGTCCTGAATGCCTTGTCAGAGATTTGAGTCAAAGCTGTTGAAGTTTATAATATGGATCTGAGTGAAGTGGGATTGAGATAGCAAAATTAACTTTGCATATCAGCAAAGTCTGGCAGTAGTGTGGAGATTCCTTGGGAACATGAGAACTGAACACAAGATTTAGTGTATAGAACAGTCCTGGGATTGTACTGTTGAGTGTGCATGGAGGGGGCCCTACTAATTTGTAACTTTTTGTTGTAAAAATTTAATACATAGTAAGAGAATTTCCATAAGGGATTGTTGATTTGTGTCTTAGTTTTTAATGTGTTTTCTAGGACCCCTGCCCCCCTCCCACTATTTCATTCCTCATTGGGGGGTGGGCTTTCTGTTTGGTCTTACTTATTTTACTTATTTTTGCCAGCGTTCTCTAATTTACTTCTAGATTATTTTTTTCATTTTCTTTTTAAAAGTATCAACTGCTTTAAAATTGCCTTGTACAGAAAATCCCTCCCCCATTCCCTTTTTAACCTCCTAGAGCTATAGTTAGAAGCCAGGATCTCCAGCTTCACCTGTGTATCCTTTATTACTGCCAGGACTCCTGGGGGTCTTGTTAGGCAGAAGAAGGCACTGAGACATTAAGTTTGCATGCTGAGATTGATAAGGTGTTCATTACTGGAAGCACAAAAGGAATGTCCCAAATAAAACACCAAAAAAATCTTGTAAGCACAAAATACAGACTGTTGTTCAGTGATAACCAAGTGTTGTCTATTTTCACTGTAATTCTGTCTCAAATAGGTCAGTGCAGTGCGTCCATTGGTACATAGCATTTAAGTCTGCATTTTGTTGAGGTTGTTGATTTTACTTTTGCTTTTGAATGTGAAAGTTTCAGGCTTTCTTAGCTGTATAGAAGACAGGTAAAATGTCAGATATCTGGGATTGTTCCTTCTGGTTCAGATAGTGTCAGTTAACACTGAATCAAACCCTTACTATTGTCAGGTTCTCTGCTGAGTTCTTAGTCATTCATTTTCACAGCACACTTGGAAACTGCATAGCTCTCACCAGGGTTTTTGTTTGTTTGTTTGTTTTGTTTTTTAATGGGGAAACCAAATGCAAGAAGGTCAAATACTTGCTAAGGCAACACAGGTAATCAACAGCAGCTCCACAGTTCAAAGTGATATCTCCCTGGCCACTCCTTTGCTCCTTCTAAGCAAAATGTGTCAGCCCTCAAGCAGAATCACTATGTAAATCTTGTGCTCCACTAGTCTGTGAACCCCAGAGTACTTCAGGCAGCTACAGGGTCCAGCTAGGGAGCTATGGCAAGTGCTAGTGAAAACTGATAGGAAAGAAAGAGCCTGAACTGGTCAGATGGTCAATTGGGACAGATCATGAAGGATCCCATGTATTACAAAGTTTAGGCGTGTCTTTTAAAAGAATTTCTGTTGAGTATTTGTAGAAATTGTAATACATATAATGTATCTTGATCAAATTCACCTCAGTTTCCTTCCCAGTGTCATAGGCTTTTTTTTTTTTTCCTCACTAAGTCCACCTAGTGCTGCCTATATGCGCATGGCTTTCTCTATGAGAACATGACTCTACCTCCCCAACAGCCATCAGTTGTGAATAGCTGCTCCTGCTCGGAGTGGAGCTTCATGCGTCTCCTCCCCTGTGCATGCTGGGATTTCTGGCTGGCTGGCTTGATTTTATACAGGTCTTGTGCAAGAAGTCATAGCTCTGTGAGTTCATGTGTGTAATAATAGCACTGTCGTGCCCACCAAGTACTGTTTTGCTGCAGAAGTCCACTACCTCTGGTTCTTACAAAGCCCCCTCCCTTCCAGGATGATCCTTGAGCCTTGAGGAAAGGGGACATGGTATAGCTGTCCACTTAGGGCTGGACAACAATGGTCTTATCCTCTGCATGTTGACCAGGTGTATTACTCTGTATTACTGTCTATTGTAGAAAGAAGCTTCTCTGGTGAGGGTGGAGTTGAACTGCTCCTACCACTGGTAGGAGCTGGATGGACCAGAAAGTATAGGCCAGATTAGAAATTTGCCTTTTAAATAATCCCCCACAAACATTTGCTCTTTATCAATAGAATTTACAGCTTTTGATGGCCCCGCTTGCCTTTAAGAACATAATCTTTTGGTATCTTAGATTTTGATATCTTGGAATTCCCAACTTTTAAGGAGATCTAACACCCTTGTCCCGTGGGACTCCATGTAAAGAAATCAAACGGTAAAAAGGAGGGGACAGAATTGTTGCTCAATGTATTAACTTTTCCCTGCTTCTTTTGGGCTGGAGAGATGGATCAAAGTTTAAGAGCACTGGCTGCTCTTTCTAAGGTCCTGAGTTCAATTCCCAGCAACCACATGGTGACTCACAACCATCTATAATGAGATCTGGTGTCCTCTTCCAGTTATAATGAGATCTGGTGTCCTCTTCCAGTATGCAGGCAGAACACTGTATACATAATAAATAAAATAAAATTTTAAAAAGTTCACTGTAATTTGCTAAAAATGAACTTTTTAAGCAGCCTATGTTGAAGTTGAAAAGGCAGTCAAAATGAAATTTTCATTTAAAATGTGCCTATATTTAAACAACAGAAATAGAAGTATAAACCTTGGTTAGTTTTCATAATATAGAAGCATGGTCTTGAGATTGCTTTTTAGCTTATGTTTCCTGCAGTTATGACTCAACAGTGCAGAGCCATGAGTTCGCCCATAGCTTTGTTCAGGAGCTCTCAATCATGAGGTCTCCACCCTTCATGAAAGAGGAGCTTGGGGCATGTGAGGGGAAAGGCTGAAATAAAGCAACAGGGCTCTCAGGGGTTCCATACTTACCACACTATTTCTGCTTTGACAGCTTGACTGTTTTTGCTTATAATGATTATCGATGTGCTAAGATTAGTTATCATTAGTTTATTCTTCAACTTTCACATCTTGAAAGTTCCTGGTGATTCAAATATATTAGGTACTTAGAGGAAGTTTTCACAAAATAGCTACAACTCAGAGCTGGAGAAATGGCTCAGCAGTGAAGCCACATGTTCAGTTTCCAGCACCACAAAGCGACTTATAACCATCTGTAACCATGACATCCACACCCACTTCTGGGCTCAGCAGACACTGTACACAACAAATGTACAGTAGTTAAAAATAATAAAAATATTTTTAATTACCATAATTCCAACAAGACTTGGTAACAGGCAATGCAGATACAGACTGATGATGCCATTTGTACCTGTCGCCTTGGGTAGGTTAATTAACTTCTCCAGTCCAGGACTTCTGTTAATTAGAAATTATTGTTTTCCAAGGACAGTGTGTAGAGATTAATTAGTATTTAAAAGAAAGAGGCAATACAGTATAGTAGGTAAAAATCAGGCCACTTGGGAATGAATTACAGCATACCACGTCCCAGCATATTCTTACTCCCCTGTTTCTTATCTGTAAGGTAGAATGGCTCGGGTTCATATCTCATAGTGGTTGTTACTTGAGTTAATATTTGCAGAGAACTTAAAACTGCGCCTGGTACATGATCCTGTTCAACTGTTTGCAAAGTAAATTGTTAGTTAAATTTCTTGGCATCAAGTAAGCACTAAATTATAAGGAGGCTGCTGTTTGTGTTCATTGCATAATTGATCCCATTGAACATAAAGCTATAAAACTCTGATAGCCAAATAACCTCCTGCAGCACATTAAAGACCACTGACCTTAAAGTCTTGTCAGTGCAGGTAGAGAGGAACAAGGAAAGTGCTTCCCTTGCATTTGAAAGTATCTCTGTCTAATAAAACATTTCCTCCCAGCAAAACATTAAATGTAATTAGTAATGTAGACTTAGCTAGATTAGTCTGACCTGTGTATCATAAGTCACTTATCTTTATCTCAAAAAGAACATTTTTTTTCTGACTTGATTAGTAGCTTGTCACCTCTGCCATTGCTTCTACAGCTTTCTACTTACTAGAAGATCTTGAGATAAAGTTTCTGTATATAAAAGTTTTAGTCTTGTATCCTAGAAATTAGAAAGGATGGAGGTGAAGGGGGAGTTTATTGAAAACTATTTGTTTACTTTCATTATCATATGAAATGAGAAAGTGGCCTTGCATATACAAACATGATGACAAACATCCATCAGTCCTGCTTTGCAGGCTCATTTCATCAGGCCTGGACTGTGGAGGAATGCTTTTGTAAGCCAGTGTTACAACTCTGGGGAGGGGATGAAAGGTATCCCGACTGTTCAGGAAGTGAGGCTATACCTGAAGCAGGTGCAGTGGGGGATGGTCTTCCTGCAGGATATAGCAATCCTGTTCCTCTCCTGGAGGGCTGCTACAGCTGAGCTTTGCTCCACCCCACTTAACAGGGCTTCCCAGCAAAGCTGTCCTTACTTCTTATGCTTCATGTTGCTAAGGGGGGAAACCTCTGAAAAAATATAGCAATCTGAGGTGAAAAGTTGCTTTTTCTGCTCTGCTTTGCTCAGCCCCCTAAGGAATGTCTCAGCAAGTTCTTTTCACCCAAGACTCTTTGAGAAAGATTTATTTGAGAAGGAGGAGTCCAGGAGAGTGGCTGCCTTTACCAGGGTTCGGAAAGAACAGCCAACGACTAACAGGCAGAGGGGTTTATATAGGAGCTTTTAGGGGCAGAGTTTCTCCAGGGATACTCAAGGGTTGTTAGTTATTCCTGCTCAGGGATTGACTAATTTTGTTGGTCAGGGGCAGAAACTGCTCTGATTTCAGGACCAAGCTTTGTTTCTTTCATTGGTGTCTTTTAGCTTTTGGACTCTAATTCTAAGGCCAGGGCATATTTCTTTCACTGGCTCTGATTCTAAGGACCAAGTGTGTTCCTTTGGTACTAGGTTCAGAGTCAGGACATGTCCCTTTGGTTCTGGTTAAGGGATAAAGTGTTTCTTTCACTAGCTCTGGGTTCAGGGCCAGGGTGGGTTTCTTTGGATAGTCCATTTCCCATACAGCTTTAGGCCTCCATTCATTTCTATCCCTTCCATCCTTTTACTACTAAGACTAAGGATTATCATTTCTTTGTTTCTTGCCTCTTAGATTCCCTGATTGGGCACAATTAGATGGTTCTTACTGGTCTGAAGATAACATTTATCCCAGCTTTAGCAATTATTTCTTTGCCTTCCTGTTAGACAAAATGACTGGTGTTTGAAGGTGAATGAGGCTTTTCCCTTTTGGGGGGGGGGGGGTGACTTAGGTTACTAAACATTTTTTCAAAAAAAAAAAAAAAAAAAAAAAAAAAAAGCCCGTTACCTAGCTTCTCTGGGGTTGTGGATTGTAGCCTGATTATTCTTTGCTTTACATCTAATACCCATTTATGAGTGAGTTCATACTGTGTTTGTCTTCCTGGGTCTGGGTTACCTCACTCAGGATGACTTTTTTTTTTTTCTAGTTCCATCATTTGCCTACAAATTTCATAATGTCATTGTTTTTTTTTTACTGCTGAGTAATACTCCATTGTGTAAATGTACCACATTTTCTTTATCCATTCTTCAGTTAGGGAGCATCTAGATTATTTCCAGGTACTGGCTATTACAAATAGGATTCAATGAACATAGTTGAGCAAGTGTCCTTGTGGTATGATTGAGAATCTTCTGGGTATATGCTCAAAAGTGGCATTGCTGGGTCTTTAGGTAGATAGATTCCTAATTTCTGATAAGCCATTGATTCTCAAATGACTGTACAAGTTTGAGGGATACCACCCTAGGAAGAGAAAATAAATAAAATCTCCTGGGTAAACTGGGAGGGGGGTATGGGGGGTGGGAAAATGAGAGATCTCAATGGCTGAGTTGGGGGAGGGACAGTGAGGAAGAGCAATTATAGAGGGAGCCATTATGGGGTTAGAGAGAAACCAGGAATCCACAATGACCCCAGCTAAGACTTAGCAATAGTAGAGTTGCCTGCAGTGGCCTTCTCCTGTAATCATACTGGTTACTACCCTAATTGTCATCATAGAGCCTTCATCCAGTAGCTGATGGAAGCAGATGCAGAGATCCACAGCTAAGCGCTGGGCCAACCTCTTGAAGTGCAATTGAAGAGAAGGAAGAGGGATTATATGAGCAAAGGGATCAGGATCATGATGGGGAAACCCACAGAGGCAGCTGACCTGAGCTAGTGGGAGCTCACTGACACGGGACTGACATCTGGGAACCTGCATGGGACAGAGCTAGGCCTTCTGGATATGGCTTGACCTGTTTGTGGGGCCCTTGGCAGTGGGACCAGAATTTATGCATGAAATGGCTTTTTTTTTTTTTTTTTTTTTGAGCCCATTCCCTATGGTTGGATGCTTTGTTCAGCCTTAATGCATGGGGGTGCGGCTTGGCCCTGCCTTAATTTGGTATGCCAAACTTTGTTGACTCCGCAAGAGAGACTTTACCCTTTCTGAGGAGTGGGTAGGGGTTATGTGGGGGGCAGAGCAGGAGAAGGGGACAGAGAGGGAACTGTGGTTGGTATGTAAAATGAAAAAAAAAAAAAGAATGTGTTTAGTAATTATTTTGCGACAGTAAATATTGACCAATAGTTAATCATCCTTAGTTTCTTAGGAACAGCTTAGACAACAGCTTGTTTATTCCCTGATTCTCAGACTTATGGTGTCATTTCAGAGCTGGCCAGAGGGACAGAAGCCCAGGCCCTACTGAAACAGAACCTGCATTGCAGTGGTTCCCAGCTGTATATTACCTTAACAAACAATAGAAATTCTGTGCTTGGTGTTCCCATTAGACAGTAATCAACAGCAGCTTATTTACTGTCTGTATGATTCTTTTGTGCCTAAAACAGTGGCCCTTTGATGCTTGGGCATTTATGATGACAGTAATAATGGGTTTTATTGTCAGGAAGATAAAGGTCGATTATCTTTCAAAACACAGGGCAGAAAACGCTAATGTTTAATACCTGTGGCTTTGACTGGTTAAGTTAGAGATTATATGACTCAGCTTTTGAGGCCTGCTTGATTCCCGTGTCAGTAACTGATCTTTGGTTAAAGATTTTAGCCCAAATCCTATCTTTTATAAATACTGAAACCATATACAAACCAAGTAAGTGAATGTGGCTGTTTTGAGAAATCTTGAAGCCATTGTGAGGATAAAACTTCAGATACATGCCTTAGTGTATATATCACAAGAAGGAAAGCGTGCATCATCTTGACATAACAAGGACAGAGTTGTCTGCATAGCGCACATGCAGTGTGTGTGTGTGTGTGTGTGTGTGTGTGTGTGTGTGTGTGTGTGTGTGTGTGTGTGTGTGTGTGCGCACACATGGTTTTTAGAGATAAAGTTTCTCTGTGTAGCCATAGCTGTCATAGCTGTCCTGGAACTCACTCTGTAGATCAGACTGGTCTTGAACTCACAGAGATTTACCTGTTTCTGCCTCCTGAGTGCTGCTGCCACCACCCACTCCATCATGCACTCCTAGAATGAGTATAGCTTCCTAAAATGAATGCAAGTAGGCTATAACGGTTCCCGTTCACACGGTAAGGAGCTGTGATTAAAGACCTCATAGGTTAGCTTCATCTGGCTCAGAAATGAATTTAAGTTCAAGTAGAATGGCTTAATGGTAGGGATTGATCTGGATTTGGAGCAGCCTTACCTTCGATTTTAAGCTATATTAAACTCTGCCTACGGGTATGCTTAGGGCTTTGATACAACAGTTTGAACAAGCACACCTGCCCTCATTTGAACACAGTTTGCTCATTTGTAGCTGAGGATATGTAAACACATCAATGTACAGATCTGGGGCCTAATCTAGGTTTCTAAATACTATACTATTCAACAAAAGGAGCCCAGCAGCTTGGGGAAGCAATGGTGGTAAGAGCAGGACAAAGAAGATACAAGATGGTGTTCAGAGATACAGAAGTACTTAAAACTAAAGCTTTTAAAAAAATGAAAAATGTTAAATGAAGCATACATAGGCATTAGTCGAAGCTGGAACAATTGGAATATCAAAATAAATAACAGCAGTATTCTCTTGTAGCTCAAAGAGTCAACTATTTACAATAGTGAATGATACCGCAGTATAATAAAAATCTCTTCATCACAGAAGAATTGTAATTAATAAGGTGATAGACTTAACTAGTGATATTTGGGCATTGAACAATGCAAACATACCAGAATACCTAGTTGTAGTCCACAAATATATATAATTTTCTATGTGGCATTGTAAAAGTGAGATTTAGGGCCAGCAAGATGGCTCACGGAGGGTAATGGGGCTTGCAGACAAGTCTGATACCTGAGTTGAATCCCAGGGATCCACATGGCAAAAGGAAAGAACTGATTCCAGCAAGTTGTGATCTAGCACTCATGTGTGTGCCATTCATGCCTCCGCATACAATAAACAAACATTTTTAAATGAAATTTTAAAAATAGAGATGAGGCTATAGTAGAAAGGAAAGATTTTCTCATTTATTCTCTGATCTGGCATGGCCTGAAATCTAAGTCTGGTTTGAGAAAGGAGTCCAAGTGATTGTTTGCCTAATCATTGCCCAAAGCTGGTGATGGTAGGGTCTGTAACTCTTCTGAGTTGTTGTGAGAGTTTGTTCTGTGCTGTCTCCAGTGGCTAACAACACACAGATGACGAGATATGTGAAGTGGTTACTGTGATGAAACGGGAGCACAGTAGGCTCTGTATCCACATTATAGGATTTAACCAAGCACATATGGGTAAGACTGCTCATGGGTACTATGTAGATTGGCCTAGGGAGGTTGCATCTCTACTAAATTTGTACAGAGTTGTTTTGTTGGGGGTTTTTTGTTTGTTTTGGTTTTGCCATTATACACTAAGCAATTAAATATAGCAACTCTCTAGATTGTCTCCGTACTGTGTTAAGTATTGTGCCTAATGATGATTTAAAGTGTGTAGGAGGAGGTGTGGAAGTGTGGAGGTTGTATGCAATTACTGTCCCATTTTATATGAGGGGCCTGAACATCCAGATTTTGGTACCCACTATGGGTCCTATAACCGGCCCCTCGGAGATACTGAAGGGCAGTTGTATTCTGTCTTGGTAAATGGTAATCAGAAATCCTGAATGTTCCTATTTCATCTTCATGTTCACCCCTTACCTCATTCACTGTATGCCATATACAGAAAGTGATAATCTGTGAATGAAGAAAATTAACCAGATTTCTATGAAGAAATTAGCTTTTGAAAATACCTTTCTATTGCCAATTCTTTAACCTGGCATTTATTAAGTTGGTCACAAATAGCTACAATCACTGCATCAGGGAAGGACATAAAGGTATAGTTAAAGCTCATTTCTGGTCCATGTCTGCTAATGCAATAGCCAGCTGCATCATCTCTCACAAGTACTTAACGTTCCCTTGAGATAACTCTTCCACATTGCCTTACTAAAGACTGACTCCTCAAAGAGCTTAGACAATGTAACATATGATAAAGCCCCGTTCAAAGATATAAAGACATGGGCTGCACCTGTAGCTTTCATGAGGAGGCCCTTACTGACATCTGCTGAGTACTCACTATGTTTCAGTGACATTATATACTTTTTGTACTTAAATCTTAGCACATTTAGCAGGTTATCACAAATACAATTTTGGAAGTACTCTGGCAGAGGTTCTCAGATGCAGACAGGTATGATTCTGTGGCTCAGACTGTTCTACAGAATTGGATACCCAGAAAACATAAGTGTCCATTTAGTACCACCTTTTTGTGACTGAACAAGATGCTTTCTCTGCCTAGATCTGTAAACATTAGATCAAACAGGACTAACCTAGACAAGGTGATTCTTCCTCAGTTCTTGCTGTCTTACTAAGAAACATACCAATGAGTAACCTCAAGGCCACATGCCAGGCTGTCTTCCCAACATGCTTGTGTTCTCCCTTTTTAAGAGTTCATTTCACTGGAGTGTGCATAAGTTCCAAGTGAAGCACTTTGGCTCTTTAAGACATTGAAGCTTTCATCATGCTACTTGATGATCATGAGTATCTTCAGTTTACCTATACTGAAAAACTCATCTTTCTATGGTGGTTTAAAATGCACTCGTCACAGTGCCTACATACCTTAGGCTCTCCAGTCATTTAGTCCAGAGTATGGCTGTGTCTGTCTACAGGAAATTAACCTTTAAAGTAGACTTGAGTATCTAGTTCTTAGCTCATTCTAGAGTATAGTGTTTCCAAAAGATTAGAAACATCTTCATGCATGAGCTATTAGGTGGTAGGAATGGCTAGTCATTGAATCCAAATAAAGAAAACAAAGACCTCTGGGGTGGTGTTACATTGTAAAGATGAATATGATTGGCACCCCGGCTGAAGCTGAGGCTTTTTCCTAGATGTCTTTTCTCTCCTGAGCCTTGGGCTCTTGCTGGCTTTTCTACTCCTCCTGGGTAGTTCCGCATGACCTTTTTCTCTGGAAGGCAATAGTGGTAACAATGGCTGCACAGAGTAGCACTGACATTTCACACCTGTGCTCTGGGCAGGCTGATCATTCTCACTGCTATAGATTTGGAAACCTACTCTTCCCAGAGGTAAGGCGCCTTTCCTATGACACCACAGTTAGAAAGAGACAAACTGTAGTTAGTTCTAGTCCTCCCTAACTTTGAAGTTATTCTCTTCCGTGTCATCACTGTGTCTGATGCCTACCTGTTCTTAAGTCAGCAGGCTGAGTGAATACTTTCCCCAACTTACTAATGTGTGTTGTCTCAAGGAACAAACAAAGCAGTTTACATTAGCTTGGTATTGCACAAAATCTATTTAGTATATAATAAAACCTGAAGCTAGATAGTGGGGAAAAGCTGAAATAGCAGAGAGACAGGGAACAAGCCACAGCCTTTTCTCGCCCGCAGAACCAAGACTTGAAGGTCAGGGAGTGGTGACCCACACCTTTAAGCCCATTACTCAGAAGGCAGAGATGTCTGGATCTCTGTGAGTTCAAGGCCAAACAGAACACTTACCTTAATCCTAACACTAGGAAGATTGAACCAGGAACTGAAATAGCTGCGTGGGAGGGGGTGGGGATGAGGAGAAGGCAGAAGTTCTTCTCCCTTTGCTTGCAGGCCCAGTCAATCTGAGGAGTAGTGGAGACAGGACTGAAGCCATTCAGCCTGAGGAGTGGCTGGGTGAAAGTATATCACCACACATTGGTCCCTCATAACAGGTGCCATCTGGTGCATGTTTATTATTACAGCTTTCCGGGTAGGGAAACTAATGGTAATAGATACTGACCCTGCTCCCAAAGCCAGTGTCTGTCTGGCAGTGGAGATGGATGCTCCTCTTTGAGTCATTGCTTAAGGTCCCTGTGCATGCAGTACTTTGTGCTTCCTAGTGAGAGCAAATTCTCTCTGTTCCAAGACTCAAAGCACAGAGGGTATGGGACTAGCTTGTACAACAGTAGGAGTCTTATCAAAAGGGCAGACACACACCTGTGACAAAGGGCACTGAGAAACGTGTGTGCCTGTGTATATTAAAGGCACTGAGCAGTGTTTGTAGAGTCATTCTAGGTGTCCAGACTGTAAATTCAGTGTGACTAAGATCATAAGGAAAGGCTTACAATTGTTCTGAAGTATAATGTCGCTGCATTTCAAAATGAGCATATAAGTGATAGTGGTGGCTTACGGCCAGGCCGTATTCTATCATTTGTTAACGAGATATTCAGATGCATATTAGAGAGTTAGTAGTTAAAAGTTCTCAGTTGCCTCAAAAGTTGGTATATGTTACTACTTAGTTGAGTTTTACTGATTTACCTCTTACAGACTATACAGAGTAAAAAAAGTCTGTTAGTAATCATCAAGTAACCAAGTAACTTACATTCTACAATAATAAAATTTTAAAAATTGAGTTGATTTAAGAACTGGATTTGGTGGTTTGTGTTCATAGGTAAGCCCAACGCTTGGGAGGGCAAGGCAAGAAAACGATGAGTTCAAAACCAGCCCTGGCCACCCAGTGAGAGATCCTGTGTCAAAACAACAAAAACCGTGGCTTAAAGTCATTTTCCTATCTCTCACCTTCTGTTTGAGTGTAGAACTCAGTTCACATAGGCAGTTATCCAGCGATGTTCACTGTTTATTATTTTTCACTGTGGCAGTTACTAGGGAAATACTATAAGATAGTTGTCACCCTCATCTCTTTATATCTTAGGTCATAGGCATCCCACATTATAAAATGGATTACTAAGAAATGCAGTGTAATTTGGGAGTTTTTAAAACCATGGAGCTCTGTAACACCCTCCATGTAGAGGAGACAAGTTCCAGCCTTCCTCCTTGTAACTGAGAACAGAAGCTACCCAGATTACCCAGATAAAGAGCAGCAAATCTTCCCATTCAGCTTGGGGCTGTAACTGTCCCAGTTTATTTTAGACACCATAGATAGAGGCTTACAACCATTTTACTACTCTATGTATAAAATAGATTTGCAAAATTAAAATTTTTTTAATTATTTCTCATCCCAATAGACTTTGGTTTTGGAAATTTCTTTAAAACTGGTGAACTGCTGGCAACATGGTGTGGCAGCCCCCCTTATGCAGCTCCAGAAGTCTTTGAAGGGCAGCAATATGAAGGACCACAGCTGGATATATGGGTATTGCTTTGCTTTGATTTGTTAAATGTATCTATCATGATAATTGGTACTCAGACCTATCTTAGAAGCTCCTGGTACTCAACACGAGAATAAGATTTTGTATTCTCCCCATCCAATGGACTGTAATTGGTCAGAACATCTGGAAAGGGATCTCTAGGAAAAAGTTTCTAGAGACAAGTGTTATCACCCTAATACCAGCAATGATTTGAAGAAATTTGGTAAACAAAGTGATCAAATTCAGATCATTTGGTATTTGTTATGCCTACTGTCACCACAGGAAATGAGATAGGAATTTGGACAGGAACCCTTGTGATTTAACACCAAAGTGGTGTTTGGGAAATCCAAGTGTTTGAAGTTCTCTCTGAAAGTGACTGCATCTACATCATTTCCTTCCCTAGAGCATGGGAGTTGTTCTTTATGTCCTTGTCTGTGGAGCTCTGCCTTTTGATGGACCAACTCTCCCTATTTTGAGGCAGAGGGTTTTGGAAGGAAGATTCCGAATTCCATATTTCATGTCAGAAGGTAATGAGCTGTGCATCATATTAGTTGTGCATTACAGAATTTGTACTGTATGAAGTCCTAGCCAAAGTTTCCCTGCTGAGAGTTTGGGTACCAGATAAAATTTCAAAGCCTTGGAGCTCTGTGACATCCTCCATGTAGAGGAGACAAGTTCCAGCCTTCCTCCTTATAACTGAGAACAGAAGCTACCCAGATTAAGAGCAGCAAATCTTCCCATTCAGCTTGGGTCTGTAAATGTCCCAGTTTATTTTAGATACCATAGATAAAGGCTTACAACCATTTTACTACTCTATGTATAAAATAGATTTGCAAAATTAAAAATTTTTTAATTCAAAGTCAACTGGTGGGACTTTGGTAAATTCAGTTGAAAGGCCACCATCTCTACCTGTCTTGTTTGGGGCCGTCATAGAAGCAACAGCTTAATCTACTCCTTAGTTGTGTCTTTAGTTTTCATCCTTCTCTCGCTCCTCCACGCAGTAGATGTAATTAGTGCTCCTGGGAAGGCAAGATCACATAGGCTGTGGAGACAGACCGCCTGGTTGGAGTGCAGGTTTGGCTCATCTGTAAAGTGGAGTTAACAATAGTCCCGTCATAAGGATGATGAAATTACTTTGCACAAAGCACTTAGCACAGCACCTGGTAGATTCAAGTGGAGGGTGGTGAAGAACTTGCTGTCACTCAGAGCAGCTGCAATGGATGTAGTGTAATCAGAAGCAGAGCTGCGTACATGACCTTTGGCAACACTGATAGAAAAGCAGCAGCTCCCTGGAAAAAGCGCAGTGCTCTCCCGGCTGCCCTGACTAAACGTGCCTCAATATGACTGAGGATCAGATTATAATATATAATTCTTGTTCTGAGAATGAAACTTAGAGCTGTCTTTCCTTAGTGGAAATCTAAGTGTGACTAGATAAAATGCATTAGAAAAGCTCTCTTAGCGCACAGATAGACTTATGCTCACCTGCATCTCATAAGTATTTGGTCAGCATCTGAACTTGACCACTCTACTCCCCATTCGTTCATTTGCTCATTTGTCCTGCTTTCCAGTGAAGGGGACAAAGGTTAACATTGTTGTGCAAAGTCCCTTGGGCAGTGAAGGGTCTTTGCCTGAAGGCAATCTAGATGACTTTTTAACATTGTATTTTTACAGATTGTGAACACCTTATTAGAAGGATGTTGGTCCTAGATCCTTCCAAACGGCTAAGCATAGCTCAAATCAAGGAGCACAAGTGGATGCTCATAGAAGTTCCTGTACAGAGACCTATTCTCTATGCACAAGAACAAGAAATTGAGCCATCCATCGGGGAATTTAATGAACAAGTTCTGCGATTGATGCACAGCCTTGGGATCGATCAGCAGAAGACTATTGAGGTAAAGTGATGGTTGTGTCTAGAGGTGTCTTAGGGTTTATCTGCATTTCTCACTCGAAGCTTCATGCCACTGCTGTCATCTTAGTATTTTAGCACATCCACTGGGGTGTGCTGCTCAGGTTCCCTGATGGTATGTCAGGCTGTTTATAGTCGCTCTCATTCCATCTCTAAACCCTTCCTTCACCCCCATCTTGGAAAGGGAAGCATAAAGTTTCCTGTTGGTATTAGACCAGTTTAAATGGACCATCCGTGTACACACATAGAACAGACTGAGCACCGCGCCAAGAGCCAAAGGAGAGCATCAGATCAAAGAAAACACGGGGTTAGGAGGACCAGAGACACTACAGGCAGAAGCAAGTACGCTTGCGATTTGGAAGTATTAATACTTATAGAATGAAGAAAGCTTTGAACCTGGAAATTTCCCCTTGGCTTTTTTTTTTTTTTTTTCTTATCTGATAGTTAGCATGCCTATAGAACATACACAGTACCTGCCCAATAAAGCAGACAGTGCCTTTTTGAAGACTGTTTCTTGTTTTGGTGGTGTAGCCATGAACAGAATCAAACTTGCTGTGTCACTTTGTACATTAGTGATGTTCCCTGTGCTTATCCATGGAGTAGATCATGGATGGCAGATTCTGTGGGATCCCTATGGCCTGTGAGTTTTTGTTTTCCCTGGATTTCCTGAACCTGTGTTGCCCCATATAGCACCCATGTGGATTGTCAGGTGGGATTAGAAGCCAAAAGAGCAGTTGTTTCTCTGTTGCATTGGCACTCCAGAGAAGCTGGCAGGCTAGCAATATGAAAAATTTGGGAAGCAAGTTTATTTTCAAGGTTTCCAAAGGGTGAGACTGAAAAAATAAGAGGAAAATATTACCTAAGAATACAGACACAGTGCCTCTCCATCTAGCATCCAGATGTCATTCTGCAGCCCTAAATAATCACCAGAAAGCTCTGCAAAGGTTTTGTTCATTAACTTAAGAGTTTTCAATGATTTGGACTTTGCCTGAAGCTACAGAGTTAGAACTTTGAAGCACAGGGTGCTGACCAACTTAGTGCTGTGAGATGGGACCATATCACAGTTCTAGCAATGTCTACAGGGGGCAGTGATGTCATTTTTCTCCTAATGCAGAAAAATTAATGGATCCCAAAATAAAGAAATAGGACCAGACAGTTGTTTAAAGATGTCACCATTGATTAATACCAGAAACCTGAATTGTGTGCCTTTCGGTCTGAATTCTAGGAAGGGTTTTGTTGTGAGGTATACTTTGTTATTGTATTTTTTTTCCCAAGTACCTTAGTCTCTAAAAGTAAGTGAATGAAAATACAAATCTAAAATCTCAAGCCAAAATTGTTGTGGAGATTCATCTTAGAGTGCTGACTTGGTCCTGTACACTTGAGCTGAACATCATAGCAGCAGGAGCATGTGGCAGAGGCTATTCTTTACTTCCTAGAAGACAAGGGACAGAAAGGGGAGGTTTTGTGGTTTTATTTTCAGGACATGTATCTCACCCTCCCTTTGAAAAGGGTATAGATCCCTTAGTTGGATTTTATAGTTCTATGCCTTCAGTACCTGTTTTCTCTTCCAGTCTTTGCAAAACAAGAGCTATAATCACTTTGCTGCCATTTATTTCTTGTTGGTGGAACGTCTGAAATCACATAGGAGCAGTTTTCCTGTGGAGCAGAGACTTGATGGCCGCCAGCGCCGGCCTAGCACCATTGCGGAACAAACAGTTGCTAAGGTAACAGCCCACAGAGCCACTAGTCTCATCTGTGTATGTGCCCTTTTGTGTTGGACACATTTTTCATCACTTGGTACAAAAGATTAGGATCTCATCTTCTATGTGTTTTTCTAGAAAGTTTCAGCCCCTGCCATTCACTAGATTCCTAAAACTCTTAGCCCCTTCCTGCTTTTGAGGGTTAACTTTATTTTCAGTTCTTTTTTAAGACATATTCTCCTCTAGTCATTTAGTCAAGTGCTAATCTTGAGACTTAATGTGAGTAGCCTGTACTTTCAGTTCATTTCACAGAATTTATTGCAGATTGACCTGCTGTTATTAGGCACTCTAGGAGTTTGAATGCATGGAACACTGTCATGGTTCTCAGAGCTGTCTTGTAGAAGCAAAATAAGATATGGCCAGAATCATCCAGAAGATGAGTGCTTTTAAAGGTCTGAGGGCCAGGGAGAGAGGCTCATCTGAATAGGAAAGCATCATGGGAAAGATGACATTTAAAACATCTTCATAGAGGTGAGAGACTATGATAGGGACACACAATACTGAAGACATTATGGCTAGGAAGGAGATGCACACAAGATGAACAGGAGTGCTTACATGGGCCATGGTAGACCTTGTTCCTATTCATTCCATTTGAACTGAAGTCAAAGGAAATAAAAATTTGGAGCGGTCAGTGGAAGCCATATTCTGAAGTGCTCTAAATCCCAAGGATGACTTATAATTGAAGCAATAACAATCTTAGGAAGACCATACCAGACTGGTCTCAAACTCACAGACATCCACTTGCCTGTGCTTCCCAAGTATTGGGATTAAAGGCATGTACCACTATGCTCAGCCGTGGAAGAGCAGAAATTTTTGAAGAATACTTATGAGATTCTTTGGTTAATTGAGATGCTGAATGCAGCAGACTTCATGTGATGCTGGTAGAAAGGGAGGAAGGGCTAAGAAAGGTGGACCTGGATAAGCTTAGACTGACTTGTTAAAAGCAGGGACACAGGAGAGATTCCCATATTCTGTGCCTCACTTTGCCTGTTCTAAAATGGGAATGACACTAAGTGCTGTGACAAGATGAGCTGATATCTGTGAAGCCTGTAAAAAGTACCTGGCACATAGCAAATGTTGAATATCTGTTCCACAACAGAATTAGAAGCAATATTCTCCTCAAAGGCCTCAGTGCTAGGAGAGTGACATGTCAGTGAGACCATGTCTAATTGTGTGTAACGACAGGGAAGGGAGTGGTTTTCTCCTATTAAGATGCCTGCCATACCTGTAAGTAGTACACCATGTTCAACTGAATTATAAATGTACAGGAATGTAAGATTTTTGCATTAGCTTCTACAGAACATGAAGAAAATAAAGGAGTGGAAACTCTTGATATGTTTTTCTTAAATATCTCATAAATAATGTGTCAATACAAATGTAAGGGAATACTGTATCGGTATAGCTCCAGATATTTGAATCAGAGTACTTGTGAGCACTTGAGAACCTTCAGAGTTGAGTAGCACTGCTTTTGAGTAAGATGGGAAGGGAAAGAGAACTGCTAAACTATATTGATAATAGTGAGCTCTACTGAAGCCTTTCCTACATACAGGTGTGGCCAGACAAAAGGCTAGGGAGCAGGATGCCCTACTACAGTAACATGTTTTCTCAGCTAAGTTTCTTTATGCTTCTTAAATACCCCACAGGTGAGAGTGGTAGAGGGTTACATCAACACTTGTTCCCAAGCACCAGCACATGTTATTATACAGGGTCCTTTTCTATCTACCTGGTAAACAAATCTCTCAGATATCTCAAGTTGTGTTTTATTTGGCTTGGGGTACAGGTGTATAATGTACATGGCTTCTTTCGTTTGTTAACTTTGTTTTTTACTGCCAAGCATGCCACGAGTTCTTTACATTGTGCGCATTGACCCAAATCAGCATCAGACTCTGCATACTGTAACTTCAAATATGTCTAATAGACAGCTTCCAGCTCATCTACTAACTTGTTGAAAGTGCCTAAGAAGGAGGTACCACAGCTGAAGAAATGTTCACTGCCCTCTATTTTAGTGTGCCTTGATGTGAGAGAGAGAGAGAGATCGCATTTGTTCCCTGGCTAGCAATAAACAAAACAAAAAACTGGGATACAGCATGATCTAATACAGAGGTCACACAACTATAGAATCATGCAGACCTTGAGTTCCATATAGAGATGAGTAATTTGCTCCAGTCAGCATTTCTGAGCTCCTATGTCTATAAATATAAAAGGGAAATAGTGCCTGCTTAATAAGATTGTTGGCTATATAAAATTAGTCACGCTAAGAAAACAGTTGTATTCAGCTGCATACAGTTTTCATTTGCTAGGTAGTGTCAGAGCCACCGAAGTACCCAGGAGCCAACCCTTACTCATAAGCAGTCCTTAGTCCAGTGATGGAGTACCCATTATTATTCTGTAGACAACAGGGAGCTTCTCACTGCAGGTAGGTAGTAATTCATTTCATTCACTGTATATCATGCCAGAAACTTTGCAGCTGACCAGCTTCAGGAAACTATTTAGGAGAAAAAAGAAAACTGACCTTTATTCCATGAGACCTAAATATTAGTTTTTAACAGTCTTTCTACTTCAAGTATATGTCAGCTTTAAGCAGACGAGAACGAATCAACAGAAGTCTCCAGTCTTTAATTGCTGATTAGAGGTTGTTTCACAATCATAGTACAAAGCTTTATCTTAATTTGTTTGGGCTGCCATAGCAAAATGCCAGATCATCATTACGTTCTCATGGTTCTAGAGGCTCAAAGCATGAAGTCTGGGTGCCCTCATGTGAGTTTCTAGCACAGTCTCTCTTCCAGGCTAGTAAATGGCTACTTTCTGCTATGTTCTCATAGGCTTTTACTTGTGGTTAGTGGGATACCCCTGTGTCTCTTTATTCCTCTTCAAGAATAATACCACCCTGCCATGTAGTATACACCTGTAACTCAGTGACCAGGAGGGATGACATAATAACATTCTCTCATCACCTTTATAATTTGAGAATACCTTTGTGTGTTGATATCCGCCCTTATTCCAAAAGGATAATTTTTTCCCAGTGCTGGGATTGAACCCAAGGTTTTGTACATCCTTTCAAATCCTCAACCACATCGCATCTCAGCTTCTGAAGAACTTCAACAGCCATCTCACACAGACTTGTAAAACATGATTGTATTTTCTAGAAAATATCATATCAAAATGTTATTCCTCTATACAAGTTCTAAGTCAATTTCTGTATCTAAGTCAGGTATAAAAGTGGTTGAGGAGACCAGGTGTGATGGTGGGTACCTGTAATCCTAGCACTATGGAGTCTGAGGCATAAGGATTCAGGGGCCAATGCCACCTGGAACTCTAGAATAAGACCTTGTCTTCAAAAAAAGAAAAAGTTGTCAAGGAAAATGTGGTGCTTAATCTGACATAGCTCAGTCTACTATAAAGAGTCAAAATTCCAGGGAGACAGGAGAAAGAAAGAGCACCCCTGTGATCAGGTGTGAGTGTCTCATGTCTAGTGTGCTATTTTCAGATAAGGCTTTCTGCACTCTCAGGTGGAACACGTAAAAAATTGGGGAACTAGAAATCAAACAATTTATGATTGAAAAGCTGGTTGTGAGGTACAAATGTACTAAATTAGGAAATGGAAGTATTGTATGGTAGCCAGATAGAATAAAGTAACTAATTCTTGAAAGAGAAAAAGTACCCAAGATGTAAGCCTAATGCAGGATGATGGAAGAATAGCTTCTTCCATATTGTGCCCTTATGGTGTGTAGTGTGTTTGCAGTGTTTCCCATTTACTCACTCTAATTGCATGCTTTTATTTTTTTTCATGCACTGTATCTGATGATATTAGTCTCAGAATATATCATATATAAAGTGTTTTTTAAGTATACTCAAATTTTTGAAATGTATAGTAAGAACATACCCCTTCTTTCTTAAAAAATTATCAATTTAGCTGAACATGGTGGTGTATGTATTTAATCACAGCACTTGAGAAAAAGAAGTTACTAGATCTCTATGGGTTCCAGGGCTACATGGAGAGGCCCTGTCTCAGAAACAAAAATAAACAACAACAAAAAATCAGCTTAAAATTCCAAGTGGAAGCAACGAGACATTGAGACCCAAACTACATCCATCTTCCTGCCTGGTTGCTTTGTCTTTGGGGTCATTTAAGACTGGAAGGGGAAGAAAAATTAACATTGCTAAGGTGAGGGCATCACATCTTACATTTCAATCTTAACTTCACCATGAAATGGGTATCACACTCCTTCTTACAGATAGAGAAAAGGTTCAGAGAAAGTTAGATTGCTTTATTAAAGTCATCATACAGTTAATAAGTGATAGAACCACCAGTCAAGCTCACACATGAGAAATTTCACAAGAAGTAGAATGTCATACAGTTCTGTTTGTCTGAATCTAAAAGTCACCGTCCTATGTCCCTTTAACTCTAGCGGGAGCATAGAAGCTGTCCTTCTTCCTGTTCATGTCTGATGTCATGATTGTTCCCTGGGATGTTTCACAATGTCTTTATGTTCAAGATGTCTCTAAGAAATGATTCTTCCAGTTCTTAAAGGCTATGGATAGAAGGACCACACAGGAGCTTCATCAATAAAATCAGTCATTGCCAATTGTCAAAAGGAAAGACTCTCTTAAATGATTTTTTTTTTAAGAAGGGTGTGATTTTTTTGTTTACTTAAAGCACTTAGCAAAGGAGACAGAAGAATGGACTGAACCACTCACAGGAAGCCAAAGGTGGTGGTGGCACATGCCATAACCCCAGCGCTTAAGAGGTGGAAGCAGTAGGCTTAAGTTGGTAAGAGAGGAAGACAGAAGTAGATCCAGAGCTCTGTAGCAGGCTGGTTTCATAAGCATTTTTCCTATTGCTCCATCAGGCTGTGTTCAGACTGCATCTTCTCAAAGGAAGGAGACCTTCCTGTCCTCTGAGTAACTGCTTCTCTCTTCTCCCTCTTCTGGTGGGGAGGAAAAGTAGGAAAAGACAATTACTTCATGTGCTTTCTTTATAGCTAGCTGTGGGGCTTGTGTAGATCTGGCCCTGGCTCACTGTTGAGTTCCTATAAGGTAGGCAGTTTCTTTTTATTTCTGTTTTTTCTCTTTTTTCTTTTCTTTCTTTTTGTATCTTTCAATTGGTATATTTAAAGAAAGAAAAAACAGAAGTTTTCTGAATTGAGACAAAGATCATTCTTTGGTTCCTTACAAAGGCTATCATGTTGCCTTTGTGAAAGGCATATCTCTTTTGAGACGAGAACCAAATTCTGTACAATTTATTTCAGAATTCTGATTATTGAGACTTACATTCAGTGCTTACCACACTTGTGCATGCACATACACACACACACACACACAATTCTTTTCTGGAGTTCCCAGTAAATAACACATCTTTTAATTGCCCAGGAAGACTTACTTAGTTCTAAGAGCAGTGTGCATGTGCAGAGAACAACTAATAACGTTCCCACTGTCTGTTCTTGCCATATTTTCAGGCACAAACTGTGGGGCTTCCAGTGACCTTGCATTCACCGAACGTGAGACTTATGCGATCTACCCTCCTCCCACAGGCATCCAATGTGGAGGCCTTTTCATTTCCAACATCCAGCTGTCAAGCAGAAGCTGCCTTTATGGAGGAAGAGTGTGTGGACACTCCTAAGGTATGGCTGGTGCACTTGAGATGTGTGCACAGTGGCTACAGGCATCTGTTTGGTGGACAGTGTTGGAGTGTGATTTTGCTGGATGATGTTTGGTGAAGAACCTTATTAAAATGTTCCAAGGTCAGCTCTCATCAATTAAGTAACAATTCTCAGGCCATATATGCCCTCTACTTTTCTCTTCCCTGACTAGTTCCTCTTCTTTCTCAAGTTTTAAGATTCCCCATAAGTGTTTGGGTGCATGAGTGGATGGGGAAGGGGGTTAGTTGATAACAAATTATGATTTTAAAAACAAAAAGTCACCTATTATGCTGAATTAGACTTTGTAATTGTTGCCTCTCTTCTGCGCAGCAGATTGTAAATACAAAGTGATAGGATCTCTTATTGACTGAGTAAGCATCCTTTTTTAGTTCAGCTTGGGCATGCTTAAAGGGTTTAGTTTGTATTTGGTATAGTGTATAAAGCTGGCTGTCAGGAAATGGAAGATGACCACTTATTTCATGCGATGGATTTTTTCCTGACTTCTAATATAAATGGTATATACTCAGTACCAAGTGCTATACATATGATCATATTAATAGGAAACAGTGTCATAAAAATCTTGAGGTGTGTTAAACTGATCATTACTAAGCTGTGAATTTGGGCAAGGTGACTTTTACTTTCCTCTGTATAAAACAATACCCATTTTAGAAGACTGTTAGGAGTATTAAGTAAGATAATCTATATGGTTTAGGGTAGATTTTAAATAGTCAACAAATAGTTTTCCCATGGTTTAGCCTCTTTAGGTAATAAAAACATGAATCAGACATGAATTTGCCTAACAGCCTGCTAGACTGTGGTCTAATTAAAAAGAATATTATATGGAACTAAAAAACCTGCTAATTGCTGAATAAATTGATAATGTGTTATATAATGAGATATAAGTCAAAGTCAACCTAGAAAGAGGCAGGGGAAATTGATTTTGTGCTTGATCATGAAAATTTGGGGGTAACTATCAGAGCTGGAGCTATAAAGTGAATAGAATCCATGTGTCTGGAAATTGGGATGGAATATTTTCAGTGAAGGAAAGAGATGTTCAAAGGAAGCTTATAGGTAATCAGGTTAATCTAAATTAGAGCAATTACTCAGATTGAGGGAAAGGGCATGTAAAGAAAATTAGGAGTAAGATGTATGTGTTAGTCTTGAATAGCAAGCAAGCAATTTAGATTTCTGGGCAGTGTTCTAGGTGTGGAATGTGGGCAAGTATCAGTTGAGACAGCAGATAATAGTAGTCAGACACAACTGAAGGTTTCTATATGCATCCTGTTCTTGGAAATTTTGCCTGAATGGTTCTCTAGCAGGCTCAGGCTAAGGGACAAGAAGCATGAGAGGGTAAGCATGGGTCTAGGAGGAAGATGATGCAAGGCCTAAACATGCAGATGAGTATGAAATGGGAGAAGAGGGGTGGCAGCAGTGGGGTTAAGAGGGTAGAACCCCAAGCCTACAGCAAGGTTTTGAGCCTAGACTTACAGGATGGGAAATGGCATTCAGTTGAGACCTCTGGATGTCAGGCAGATTTGTAAGTTACATGAGCCTAGCTGGAGCACAGTGGCAGTGGCAGCTCCATGCCAGACTGTCAGAGCAGGTGTTAAGCCAACTTGCTGAACAGGAATAGTTACTGTCCAGCCCTACAGATGAGTCTGCTTCCCATGGACAGTCTGCTTTTTATGACTGTATTTGCCCAGCATTACACATTAGTGATACATTCATGCTCAGCATTTAGACATAAATTAGGGCAGCATAATTCATTTTTAAGAGCTGATTCTCTTGAAGAAATTAAAATGCAGTGTGTTGAAGTCTTGTCTGTAAGGGCATCAGGCCCAAAACACAGATTGGGTACTGTCTGCTATAATATATAGGGCAAGCTATTTTTAAAGCTTGTGATTGTTACAGTTACTAGGAAACAGACAGGAAATGAATGGTTTTGCAAAAGATATAGACAGTTGCTAGATGGTATATTCTCATTTGTAGGAATAAGACTGTCAAACTGGACCTAGCCCCCACACCAGCAATGCCACCCTGAAATTCAGACAAGCCATGAGCTTCCACAGGGTCATTTTATTAGGTCCTTCCTACTGTCTCTTGCTCTGAGGCCCATAAATAAATGTACACACAAAAGAACCTCTCAGTTCCTTTGTTCATATTGCTTCATACACATTCACTGTAACCCAGCTGTTTCCTGAAAGATAGATCATAGCTGTATGTATTGATAATTCCATTTCTGCTTTCAGTCAAGGACTAGTACTGTACATTTAAAACATTATCTCTCCTTCCTTTAAATGTTATGAAAATCTTTTAAGGAGTCAGTTTTGAAACTTTGACTTGGGATTTCTGGGGCAGAAGGGGAAGGCATCTTTCTGAGAACTGGAGCCCTAAGTACATAGGGCCCATAGGAGAAGACACTGCATAAACTGTGTAGAGTAACTCTCCCAAGTACATACATTTCAGTCTGTTGTAACATGATTAGAGACTAGGGAAAAAATATTTCTACATTCACACCTTCACTAGCTGGTTGACAAGGAGCCTGTAAGATAAAAGCCTTGAAAATGCAAGTGTGGTGGAGGCATTCCGCGTCTGATTGCACCTAACACTCTGCATTATGAAAGGGTACGCGTGAGAAAAGGCTGAAAACAAACCCACCAGCATCCTAGTAGTCTCAACGTCTATCAGCTTTGAGGAAGAAATTCCACTTTCACTTCTGAACTTAAATTTTTAAATTATAATTTGAAATAAAAACAAAAATAAAACTGGTCATAATCATGCATGATAATCTTAAGAGAATAAAGATAAAATTAATTTAGCTATAATCTCACTACTCAAAGATAGCCTATTTGAAGGGTTGGAGAGATGGCTCAGTGGTTAAGAGCTCTGGCTGCTCTTCCAGAGCACCCGAGTTCAGTTCCCAGCACCAACATGGTGGCTCACAACCATCTCTAGTAGGATCTAATGCCCTCCTCTGGCATAATACATAAGTAAATAAATCTTTTTTTTAAAAAAAAAAAAAAAACAAAGATAGCCTATTTGATGTCATACTATAAATTGTTGGGTAAGGTATAAGGCTTAGTGGGTGGGAAGACACAAAATTATCCTCTATTATTTGTAATTTTGTATCTTCTATATCTAACAATATATCATGAGAATTTTTCCATGTCATGAAGTAGCCTTTGCAGGTATAAGCCTTAACAATTACATAATCCATTGCTTTATACCTCTCTTTCACTAAACACTGTAACAGGCCCTGTCTTCTGGGCCACAAACCAGTTCCCAAATCATGACATGGATATTAGTTATGAATGCTTGGCCTTATCTTAGACTCATTTCTTGCTAGCTCTTATAACTTAACTTGTTTCTCTTCATCTACGTTTTCTCTCTGGGCTTTTTAACCTTTTTTTTCTTTAATTTATTTATTATATACGGTGTTCTGCCTACATGTAAGAAGAAAGCACCAGATCTCATTATAGATGGCTGTGATCCACCATGTGGTTGCTATGAGTTGAACTCAAGACTCTGGAAGAGCAGCCAGTGCTCTTAACCTCTGAGCCATCTCTCCAGCCTCTCATCTTTTCCTCTATCTGTATTTCTTACTTTCCTGCTTCTCATGTCTGGCTGGTGGGTGGCTGGCTTCTATCCCTGGGCACGTTCCCTCTCTTCTCCCATTGACTTCTTCCCTTTTTTTTCTATTGAGTTTAGATTTTGCCTCCTACTTATTCTCTCTGCCCACCAGCCCTACCTATTCCTCTCCTGCCTAGCTATTGGTCATTCAGCTTTTTATTAGACCAATCAGATGCTGTAGGCAGGCCAGGGGAAATAAATGTAACACATCTTTATATAGTCATGGTAATATTCTGCAGCATAAACAAATATAACACATCTTTGCCTAGTTAACATAGTATTCCACAACAAAGGGCCTCTTGTTGAACACAGTTATTTCCTTTTTCTTGCATCATTAAATAGGCTTGTGGTAGATCATCTTATGTCCAAGTCTTTAGCTGTTATGCCCTGTTATTTAAGGATGCATTTCTAAGCCAAGTGTGAGTACATAAGACCAGCACTGAGTAGAACGGGGCAGGAGAACAGAGGACTCCATAGCAAAGCGCCATCTCTAAAAGGAATGTCTTAGCATTGTTGTCACTCCTGTCCTTCCTTCTTCATCTGTTTAGTTTGTGCTGTTTGGTTTGGTTTGGTTTTTTTAAGTGTTATAGTTTTATTCTTACACTGCTTTAAAAAATAGCAATAAAGTGTATTGAGTTGTAAAGGAACTATAATTTTTTCTAATTTATATTAGTTGATTTTCCCAGAAGCTTCACAACTATTTTACAAAAAAAAAAAAAAAAAAGGCTTGGTTAGAACCTAAGCAGATGACATGCAGGTGATCAAGCTTAAGTTTGAGCATAGAACACCTGCTTCAGGTGTGCCACATTTGCCAAGTACATGGAATACAATTTAATAAAGCCCACCTCTCTTCTCCAAACTCATTGGTTTATATTATGCTTGATGTACTGTATGAACCTGCTCGCCTGCCTATAAAATCCCAGAAGCTAAATAGCTTGAACAAGAGAAATTGTGTTCCTCACTGTTCTGGAGGCCATAGGACAAGATAGAGTTAGTTCCAGCTCGTCGTGTTTCTGATGAAGACTCCCTCCTGATCTTCAGACAGCCACCATCTCACTCAGAGGTAACAAGAGCAAGCTCTCTGGACCTCACTGTGAAGCCCAGGCTGGCCTCACTAACCCTCCTGCCTTAGCCTCCTAAGTGCTGGGATTACAGGAATATGCCATTAAACCTGGTTTTGTGTGTCCTGTCTTATTTCTTTTAATGTATTTTATTTTGAATTATGGGTATGTGTACATGAGTGTTGGTAGAGGGCAGAGATGTCAAATCCCCTAGAGCTAGAGTTTCAGGCAGTTGTGAGCCTTTCAACATGAGTACCAGGAAGCAAACTTGTATCATCTACAAGAACAGCATCTTAGCTGCTGCTCTGTCTCTTGCTCTCACTGTGTCTTTTCTTATAAAGACACTAACCCTATTGGGTCAGGGTCAGGGCTCTGCTCGCTTACAGGCCCCATCTCCAAACACAATCACCTTGGGAATTAAGGCTGACAGAGAAATTTAGAGAGAGGAGCTTTCTGAGTCAATGCTAGGGCCTGAAGGCTTTGACTTGCTATCAGTGTATCCTCTATTGCATATGAGGTCTGTGAAAAACAAAGTGTTAGAAGTTAGACATTTGCCCTCATCTTGAAATCCTGTCATTTAATCTGTCCAGTGTAATTCTAGAGCATAAATTCTTTTTTCTAGCAGCTTATGTCATTTATGTAGATTAGCCCAACATTTTAGTCATACATCCTTGTAAGTCTTCAAGGACATCTTAGTAGATGGTTAAGGAGCTTAAAAGTGTGAGTTCTCTATCCTTTCTCACAGGAAGTCAATGAAATATACTAAAGGGGAAAACATACCTGGGTTCTCTTACATCAAGTGCCTGGGAAATTAGCATGGGTGCTGTCCTGTTTAGTCTTTTGTCAGCTTGACGGAAGGTCAAGTCATTTGGAGAGAGAATCTCAGTTGAGAAATGATTGACCTGTGGAACATTTTCTTATTAATGATTGGTGGAGGCAGTCCCACCCTTGGGCAGGTAGTCTTTTGAATGTTGTAAGAAAGGAAGCAACAATCCACTGTGGCTTCTGCTTCAGAACCTGCCTTCAGGTTCCTGCCTTAGCTTCCCTAAGTGGACTGTGTCCTGAGATAATATAAGTCAAATAGATTCTTTCCTTCCTAAGTTGTTTCATCCCAGCAGAAGGAACCCTAGCTAATGCATGATGGTCAGCTACTTCAGGAAACATACATGTGACCAAAGGTGCTCACTCATGTTAACCCTGAGCCACCCCATGAGCTTTCTTACAGATTGTCCAGCCTCCAAGTGTTGTTTTCTAACTGTTCCCAGATGAAAAGTCAGACCAGTGAAAAATCCAACCATTGTTTTATACCTGGAAGAGACTTTATTCAGACATAATTCCTCCTAATTTAGATGAGGTGATGCGTTTATACAGTGACAGTTAAGACTATAAATTCACGGGGAGTTGGTTGGTTTGACTAACTCAGGAAAGGATGACTTCTATACTGACAGAAGTAAAGAGCTTGCTCATACTGCTTCCACCACAGGAGATGAGAAGTGCATTTGACAAAGACTGCAGATGGAAGGGTACTCAGTAGGTAATTGCTTTAAAAAGTCTTGAGAGCCTTAGCAAGCTGACAGTGGACAGCTAAGGAGTCTAGAATAAGAGTTGTTGGTTATTCTTGCCTGTAAGAAAACTATTGCATACAAAGGAGACATGTATCTGGCCTGGGCCAAGAACAGAATGACAGCTGCTGGCCAGATTTCAGATTTCCTGTTTTCTGTGCCATGGGAGGATTGGCGTGGTCTGGGGAGAAAGCATCTGCCACGTATTAGCCACCTTACCAACATGAAGGCTCTAGCCCCGGATGCTTGTGGAATCATCTCCTCCAAGCAAACAAAAGCTGTGAGTCACCCTACTCCCTCTCCAAAAGTGGGGGAGGGGGCTTGCAATGCCTTCAGCGACTGCCATAAGAGGAAGAAAGTCTCCTGTGCCTGGCATAGGGCAGTCCCACGTCACTTCTCACATA
Organism: Phyllotis vaccarum; assembly: GCA_033318265.1. Classification (NCBI taxonomy): domain Eukaryota; kingdom Metazoa; phylum Chordata; class Mammalia; order Rodentia; family Cricetidae; genus Phyllotis; species Phyllotis vaccarum. Next base: position 80,530,910 of record JARWLC010000012.1, read on the forward strand.
TATGAGCTGCGCCCGCTTCAATGAAAACAATAGCTCTACCCAGTGAGTTCCAATTGAAACAGTTCTCCACAGAGAACTGGCTCCTTTGCTGGCTGCTCCTGAGCAGCTATTCATAGGAGAAAGCATTGATTTCCACAGGGGATAGTTAGAGTAATGAGGTAAATAATTGCATGCTCTTTGGAGCTTTTACCAGCCAGAACTTGAAACCACAACTCCCCTTTGTGCACTGTTTTGCTGGCTATTAGGTGGTTTGCTTGGCAACTGTGTGGGAAGGCAGTGTGCTCATTCAGAGTCTGCAGAGCTCTCCCTAGGGGACAGGCACTGTAGATGTTGTATGGACTGCTAGTGGGTGAGGATTCCGTGCACTGGGGCTCCTTAACCTCTGCTGGAATTTTGAGCTATGAGTCATTTGTTATTCTATAAAGGAAGGTTTTGGCCGTTTGCCATTTGGATTGTCTCACTCTTTTTTGTGGTATCTGTCTATCTACAACAATTCTTACTGTCCATTCCTCGGGCACATTAGAACCAGTTTAAAAACCAAAATGTCAAATGGGTCAGTACTTAAGTTAGGAACATAAAAGGATGTCAGTGACCATTTTTTCTCAGCTGAGTCATTTGCTCTAGAAGTGAAAAGAAGCTTATCTTCTTCTTCTGTTTTCTCTATTTAAAAATAACTGGTAAGCCTCAAGCCAGCATGTCCTATTCATCTGCAAACCTCTAAGAGAGGTTATTGTAATAGTGATGACTCAGTGTAACCTGGTGACAGTGCCAATTTGGGTCCTCGTGGACTTCTGTCTCTGAGGGGTGTAGTTGACTTGCCTTCATTTCTAATGTCTGTGCTGCTGTTGAGAGTAAATGCATATACTTTAATGTTATACTTTATTTCTTGTTTGTCTTACTTGGCCTGTTTTTTCTGCCGAGGGTGTTCCTCAGCAGAGCAGCAACTGAGCTTCCTCTCACACTGACAGGTGAATGGCTGTCTACTTGACCCTGTGCCCCCTGTCCTGGTGAGGAAGGGATGCCAGTCACTTCCCAGCAATATGATGGAAACCTCCATTGATGAAGGATTAGAGACAGAAGGAGAGGCCGAGGAAGACCCCAGCCAGGCCTTTGAAGCTTTCCAGGCCACACGGAGTGGGCAGCGACGGCACACACTATCAGAAGTGACTAACCAATTGGTTGTAATGCCCGGGACAGGTATGATATTAGAGAAGCACCAAGTTAAACCTTTACAGAATCATTCCATACTTCAGACACCAAGACACAGTGGCCATGCTCACCAAGTTCTGGGATTTAATCCATCTCCCCTTCCTTTATGCCATGGACTGTGTGATCAAGTCTACTCAGCAGCTGACAGAGGTTAAAGGGCAGTGTTTCTGAGCTGAGTCCCTCCACTCGAAGATTCCTTGGGTACAGTGTGCATCATAAGGGATTATGGCTGTCTTCTGGGCCAACATCCAGTGGCTACAATTTCCATAGGGTTAAAGTAATCAGAAAAGCACCCTGGGAGGGTAGAGGATGCTAATGCTGGAGACTGGGTCTGAAGGCAACTCCTCCCTATTACACTTAGGATCTTCATCTCTGATAAGAACTTTTCTTTAGGTGAGTTTTCTGTTTTCCAGACTCAAGTACTCAGGTCCTCATTCCCATCCTGAAAGAATGTGGCTGTCAAGACTATAGTCTGCCATTTTGTCTTGCCTTTTGTTTGTATTTAAAGAAATGCTATTGGTTTGAGTAACATCTGGTTTTTTTTTTTATACATATAGGGAAAATTTTCTCTATGAGTGATAACCCCTCCCTTGACAGTGTGGACTCTGAGTACGATATGGGGGCTGCCCAGAGGGACCTGAACTTTCTGGAAGACAGCCCTTCCCTGAAGGACATCATGTTAGCCAATCAGCCTTCACCCCGAATGACATCTCCTTTCATAAGCCTCAGACCTACCAACCCAGCCATGCAGGCTCTGAGCTCGCAAAAACGTGAAGTCCACAATCGGTCCCCTGTAAGCTTCCGAGAAGGCCGCAGAGCATCAGATACTTCCCTTACGCAAGGCAAGTACTTTTCTTTTCTGGCTTTGAAAACTTCCATCAGAGGTTGTGGAAGACCGTTGTCTTGCTGGTGTGAACGATAACTAAAAGGCCTATGTTGCTTCTTAAACTGATGTTTGTACCTTGTAGGAATTGTAGCATTTAGACAACATCTTCAGAATCTTGCTAGAACCAAAGGAATTCTGGAGTTGAACAAAGTCCAACTGCTCTATGAGCAAATAGGATCAGAGACAGACCCTAACTTACCATCAGCTGCTCCTCAGCTCCAAGACCTCTCAAGCAGTTGTCCTCAGGTAAGTGCATAGACACTTCCAAACAGCACATTTGTCCTACAGATGTGTGGTTTCCTTCCTTCTGGTCCTAACTAAGCTGGCTTTATGGGAAAGCCCAAGGTCTTAGAGGTTTTCTTGTTGCTCTCACTAACAACTTAAACCCACCATGCTGCTCCCAGGTGCTTCAGCACTAGAGACCTACAAACTCAGTTGAGCTTGGGTTCACAAAGCAGGTAGATTATCCATGGATAGCTCAGTCTCTCTTGAACACACACACACAATGATAATGTGGTTTCAACCAAACAAGAAGCTTCTTACCAATACTTTTGATGTGACATCACTATTAAATATGAAGGTTAGTCACATTAAAAATACAACAAATGTTGCTATTTCTTGAGCCAATGTTCAGTGCGTCAAAGACCGTACCATATTCTGGACCCACATGTAGGTAAGAACCTTCTTGTGATACCAGGCAGGTGCTTTTGTTCTGATTCTAATACTGACAGAGTAATAATTAACTGTATAAATTCTCTGAAAAGTAGCCCTCAACCTCCTAGTTAGGTAAAAGCTTCTGGGTATTAGGTCACGTGGAGCCCAGATTCCATTCAGTCATTTGCAAAGGTGCTTAAACTATGAATTGAAATTCTCTCACATGGAAATTGAAATGTCCACTGCCTTGATCCTTAGGAGGAAGTCTCTCAGCCGCAGGAAAGTGTGTCCACACTCTCTGCGAGCATGCATCCTCCTCCACTTTCTCCACAGCAGAGCTTGGAAACCCAGTACCTACAGCATCGACTCCAGGTGGGCTCCTTAGTGTTCTTTGTTTAACTCACTTTGCTGCAGAAACCTGGTTTGCATTATTTAAGGTCACTGCTTTACTCCTTATAGAGGGTAGATTTAACCCTACATTAGTAATTTCTAAAAACACATCAGACTTAGCTTTATACCCTGTGTTGGTAGTAGGAAAGGATATGCCACCATGTGCTAGAAAAGAGAGACTTGACTTGTTTCTAATTTCATATTTGTGAGTAAAATGGATTTCTGATCTACAAAATGCTAACAAGGCTGTCTACACTGGTGCATGAAGATCCTAAGAAATGATAGGACATAGATGCCAACTAGAATGAATCACTCAGCAAGCACTGGGGCTTCCTATCAAGAACTAAGTCTGGTTTTCTTATTGTTCTTCATGGACCGCCCCGTCCTGGAGGGATCTTACAAGTGGAAAACAAGTAGGCCGACACTGGATGCCAAGCCCTGCTGACCTGATGCCCTTCTAGGGTCTTAATGAACAAGTGTCAGTCCCTTCACTCTGGATATACTGCCAGACAGGCACCCAGAGGGTGCACCTGTGCTGCATCCAACTGATAGCATATGGTTAGGTTCTTGTTGCTTTTCTGATCTTCCAGAAGCCCAATCTTCTGCCAAAGGCTCAGAATACTTGTCCAATATATTGTAAAGAACCACCTCGGAGCCTGGAACAGCAGCTACAGGAACATAGGTAAGGAAGTCTTTGGCCAGTGAAGTCAGTTTTCATAGCAGCCTGGAGAACACTGGTGTATTGTCCTTTTCCATTCTGGTTGCTTCTCCTAGGACCATGCACTGGTATGTGGTCATTTTTCTGTTCGGGCTGTTGAAAATCAGCCTCATACTTTATAGCGTATACGCCTGTTAGGCAACTGCAGCCCTCTATGCACTTTGTTCGTGTTCCTCAGTGGCCTAGAGCAGTTGGTTACACTGAGGAGCTTTCCCTTTCTAGTAGTGTTCATGCCTGCAGGTCCCTCAGTAGAAGCTGCTTGCCCAAGGTAAAATTGCCCTAATCATCACCCTACTTAGATGCTCATAGAGGGCAAGATGTTCTTTTTCTAAACTATCTTCATAAGGAATTAGCCTCTCTAGAGGGAGAAAAGGAGAAAATGCATTAGTGTTCACTTACCTCTGAGGGGCCAGTCAAAAGAAGGCAAGACCCACAGTGGTGAATTCTTATTCTGATTATTTCCCCCTTTCATGGAAGAGGGAGAATTGAGGGTGTCAGGTATGCTGGCTGGTGCACACCTGGAATTCCTAGCATTTCAGGAGACTAGGTCAGGAAGATCACACATTTGAGGCCAGTCTGGACTATATAGAAGATTTTCAGAAATAAAACAGAAAAGGAAAAGTGAGGTTAATGTCTTCCTGGTATTGAATTTACATTGAAATTACATTCACTTGAGATGTAAAGTGTTCTTTTGGTGTTGCCAATTTAGGCTCCAACAGAAACGACTCTTCCTTCAGAAGCAGTCTCAGCTGCAAGCCTATTTTAATCAGATGCAGATAGCAGAGAGCTCCTACCCTCGACCAAGTCAGCAGCTGGCTCTTCCCCACCAGGAGACTCCACCGACATCCCAGCAGCCCCCACCCTTCAGCCTGACCCAGCCCCTGAGCCCGGTCCTTGAACCCTCTTCTGAGCAGATGCAGTTTAGCCCTTTCCTCAGCCAGTACCCGGAGATGCAGTTGCAGCCCCTGGCCTCCACTCCCAGTTCCCGGGCTCCACATCCCTTACCTTCACAACTGCAACAGCCACCCCCACCCCCTCCCCCTCCTCCACCTCAGCAGCCAGGAGCTGCTCCAGCCCCCTTACAGTTCTATCAGACTTGTGAGCTGCCAAGCACCACCTCCTCTGCACCAGACTATCCTGCTCCCTGTCACTATCCTATGGATGGAGCCCAGCCGAGCAAGCTCACAGGAGCGGACTGTCCCAGGAGCTCAGGACTTCAGGAGACCCCATCTAGCTATGACCCGCTGGCCCTCTCTGAGATTCCTGGACTCTTTGATTGTGAAATGCTAGAAGCTGTGGATCCACAACACAATGGGTATGTCCTGGTGAATTAATCTCAGCACAGGAAGTAAGGTGGCTCTAGCAAAGGCAGACTGGCTTTATATTTTTATTCCAGCCCTTTAAAGTTTTTTTTTTTTTTTTCTCCCTTTTTCCTAATGGAGAAAAATCAAGTTTCCCAACTGGAATCAAGGTTTGAGTAGGATTGTTGCTTCTCCTGGCCTTGTCCCAGCAGAAAATTTCCTGTGGCAAGGGTTAAACATAGTTGGAAGCTGAAGCACATGCCCATAGATAAAGTGGAACAAGCTCTCAAGGGGAGTACCAACAAATGTTTGTATAAATTTACAACATACAGACCTAGGTTTTACACTAGTTCATTCCCAAGGAAAATCTTGGTAAAAGCAGGAAAAGTGTGTATGTTGCATATATACACATAGAGAAAGAGAAGACAATGTATTTCACTAAAGCCAAGCAACAGCAAAATGCTTCAAGATGTATCAAGAATACATCATGAAATCCTGTGCACAGGGAAGAGGAAAGCTGTGCACTGTCACAAAATTCTAAGTTCTTGGCTGTCAGTGCAGGGTGACCTCAAGACTATCACAGAGTAGTGGGGCCTGAGATGTGTTTCAGAGACACTAAGTAGCAGCTGATCAGCACTGACCGCTGAAACCTGTAGTCATCTCTCGGAGCACATGAGTGATAATGCCTTTAAAAAAGTGCTCCTGGGTGGCAAGTGTTAACAAAGCTGTAGACACAACAGGAGACCTGTCACAGTGGAGGTTGAATCAGAAACCAGAAAGCATCAGGAACTCAAGCCCTGAGCTGGGAAACCAGGCTCCAGAGACCTCCTGTCTGCCATACTGTCTCTCCACTCTATGTTGTTGGGAGTGTTGCATAGTTGGACAATTTCATCTAGGGTTTAGATTTTTTTGTTTAAGGATACACAAAAAAATGAACTTTTATGTCCCATGTGAAGTAGTGCTGTGCCTTCCCCCATCTCATCAAATTTTCTTTTCTATAGAAACCAAGTTTTCCATTTTGCTAAATCCAAAGTCACTTCAGTTTGTTCTCCACTATGTGGGAATCACAAGTCTTAATTTCCTTGAGGTTCTGATTTGTGTGAAATGTTCAAGTATTATAGCAATATTCAAAGATCTACAGATGTGCTAGCCATAGACTAGAAATTAATTCACTCACAAAGGAAGTGAAAAATAAATGCTCTAATCAACTAGATAAAGTAATTAGGAATCTGTCGTTTGCACATTGACATCCAAACTCAGTATTATTTATGAAAATTATAATTTCTATTCTTTAGAGTGGCATGTCCTATCAGCAGATGAATGCACTAAGCACAAAGCGTCTTCCTTAAAGCACAAGAAGAGAGCTACTACACTGATGCTGCATCTAGAAACACCTATAAGTTGCCTTTCCTCTCTGTAGTAAGCATCCAGGCAGGCAAGGGAAGACTAGGCATGGGGAGTCTACAGAAAGCCATCGTGGCCACCAGCTCAGCCCCTGCCCAGGGATGGTGATTCTCAAGTGTCTTTGAGGCTGCCCAGAGACTAGTTTGTGGGCCCCTCACTGGTGCCAGGCTGCTTTACAGATGCGCTCTGCTTGGAATTGAGCTGTGGGTGTCCGCAGAAATGGAGAGCAAGAGGGGCTGTCATTTTTGTGATTTAAAAACTGAAAATCCAGTAAGCATAAATAGTGTTTCTTTTATTGATTTTGTTCCTCCTCATGCTTAAGATTGATGATTTTGTGAGATAAAGAACATCATTTCATTTGAGAGATTATTTCATTAAGATCTCTAATACATTTTAAAGATTTGCAATTTAAGCCAGCTATAAACCAGGACTTGGTTTGTTTAGACTGGAAGAGGATGTTTTCCCAAAATACACTGCAGAAGCGCTGTAATGTCGAGGAAATGAAAATGCCTTCCAGATTGAAAATGGGGGCACTCATTTCAGGACTGCAGGACAGCACCGCTACAGGTTGGCATAAGTCCCTGCCCCCCAACAGGGCTGTGAGCTGCTTAGCCCAGGAGACCTAGCAGCTATGGCAGGATAGTTAGGCAACAGATGAGGGGCTGCGGAGAGGCTATCAGAGGTTAAAGGCTGCAGAGAGAAGCCGGGAGCACCCATCAACAGCCAGCCTATTAGGCACTGACACACAGAGTGGAGGTGAGGACAGTCGCCTGGTGAAGAACATGACCCTCCTGCCGGATCCTGTCGGAAGGAAGCTCCTGTTTGCTCCTCTCACTCATTCCTTTCAAGTAGATATCTCTAATTCCATGGCTACCTTTATTTCCTGAGATGGAAGCTGGGGAGAGCGGATGGGCTCTGGGTCATCTCATCTGACTGCTTCTGTTGCTTTCCCCTAACTAGTGGCATGGAAGCTTCCAAGCCATTCACAAGTAACCAAATAACACTAAGAAGGCACAGGCTCACTCTTGCTTAGAGGCAGCTTCGAGATTCTGACATGATCGCCTGTCAGTCCACATAGCAGTGTGTACACTACTGTATAGTAACCCTTAGCTTTGTTATCTTGTAAACCCGCCTCCAAAGAGACTGGTAATTCAAACATAAGGTAAAATGTCATTCGGCAAAAAGTGCAATATGTGTGGTACTTTTTTATTTTTGTTTATGGTCTTTTGTTACCCAGGGTATCACTCTCTGCTCTGGGGAAATGCATTAGATCTGCAGTCAGTCTCCAGCTGGGCAAGTGTGTCTCTAGTATTTACATGCAACTGACATGCTGCTCCCTGTAAGGCAAATAGAGGATATTAATGTAACAAGACAATGGGGTGTGGGGTCCCACTCTATTCCCAGGGAACTGCCAGGCCGGACTTGACCTGCCTGAACTGCCTTCTTGCTGCCTTAGGAACAAAGCCGGGAGGGGGTGTGTCTCTGTCCACAACCCTCCAGAATCTATCCAATGGGAGATAATGAGGAGCCAGGAAAAGCCTTTGGGACTTAGGTAAGGTGTAAGAGCTGGTTTGAGCAAAGCCCTTCTTTTCATTTTGCATCCTAGAAGAAAAGAAAGCCAGGGTCCTCTGCCTCAGAAATCAAGATCAGAACTGTTTAAATCCTGTCCTGGTGTCATGGAGGTAGAATTTTGGCCTTTGCCTGCCACACTCCCTCCTTACTTATGTGAGTTTGCATTGTTACAGGACCCATACCCAAGTACAACCCAGCCTGTGGAGCAACACTCTCTACCCTGCCCCAGAGCTCCGGTAACTATGACTCTTAGCAAGGACTCCTCACAGGCCTCTCTACCTATACCCCAGGAGCCGTTATACCTGTAGCAGGAATACTTGGACTAGGGAAAGGGTGTGTGTCAGCTGGGAAGTGACAAGTTAATGAACCAGATACTGAAGGAACCCCAAAAGTAGCAGGGCCAGCTCATCAAGGGCCCAGAACATGGGGACCCAGTGGGCTCTCCTTCCTCAGTGAGGTTCTCTAGCCGCTAAACAAGCCTGCTCCTTAAATATATGAGGACCAGAGCTTCTCTGATCTGGATTACACTTTTACACTCACATCAACCGTGAGTTAAGCTCTATTGGTTTAAAGACAATTCATGGGCCAGGTAACTTTTTCACACTCCTCCTCCTTTAGAGACAGTATGTAATGTCACTTGATGACACTGATCCCACTGGGCAGATGCAGAGTCCCTCTGCAGGGGCTGACCTTTGCTGCGTCTACTGCCTCCTCAGAAGCCATCCGAGCTGGTCCGTCTCTCTGTGCCTAGACATCAAAGGTAAAAACTAGAGAACAGGTAGTAAGTTGGAGTCGTTGCCCAGGCAGGGAGGGATCTTTCATCATTTTGTTGCTTCTGGAAATTTTCTACACAACCAACCTTCAGAGTGATTTGTGGGAGACAACCGCAGTATCATCAGCCTGTTTCAACATGCACCTACGCACGCACGCACGCACACACACACACACACACACACACACACACACACACACACACACGCACGCACGCACGCACGCACGCACGCACGCACGCACGCACGCACGCACTGGCTAGGGGCCCAGAGAAAGGAGAGCCTCCATGATTTACACCTGCCCTTGGTGGCAAATAGAATGAGCCTGACCCTTGAAGGGTCTTTTTGGCCCTCAAGTGCCTGATCTCCCAAGACCTTCTCACTCACTTGTTTAGATGTTTTACAGTTGTATCAGCACCGTTGACTCTAGAAAACTCCAGCCTTCCTATTTCCACCACATTCTATGTCCACACTGTCTGCAAGCAGATTTGGGCATGTGACCACACGGCTTGACAGACAGCTTAACCAAGGCTGGGTCTTCAGGTCCTGCCCTCTCAGCTTGCCTGTCTATTTTCACAGGTGAAATCAGCTAGAGAGATACAGTCCATACTTCTCACAGCTGAGGAAAGCAAAGCTCTTGAAGGATATGACTTAGCTGAGGTCCCAGAGCTTAGAAGTGGTGGTACAGAGACACCAGAGACAAGCACCTTTGTTGCCTGGCTTCTGCCTTTGCATCTGTGTTGGAGCCCTGAGCCACAGCCCCCTTCAGTAGCACATCTTTTCATAAGCATACAGCTATATAAACAAGGCTCTGTCAAGACAGCTGCTATCTTTAAGTGCCCACTGCAGCTATCCAGGTGACTTACTGGGGGGGGGGGGGGGGGAGGAGACACCACAGATTGGCCATCTTGCTGTCCTATAAATTGAAGTTCTGGCTTAAATTAAGGATGTTTACTTCTGTAAAGTCATGTAGCCTGGTGTTTTTTATAAGGATATATTGGAAGGTCACACTTCTCCCTGATTAGTCAACAGAGACAGCCCCAGAGAAATTGGCTGCCCAGAAAATCATGAACTCAGCCTTTATCCTAAAGGGATGGCTTGTAGAACATTTCTTTCTTTGAAACGGGGTCTCACTATGTAGCTCTGACTGTCCTAGAATGTCCTGGTTTACTTTGTAGATCAGACTGGCCTCTGCCTCCAAGTGCTGGGATTAAAAGCTTGTGCCACCCCACCAAGCACATTTTTTTACAGTTAAATCCTGCTGAGTAGGAAGGCTTATTAAACACTTCCAGGATTACAAAATGTTAACACGATTTGAGGATGGAATGCTAAGTCTTTTCAGAACCAAAATGGGTGAGTAGGGGTAGCTTTAAAAATAGAAACACAAACAGCATCCTGGTGGATGGAGTAATGTTACATTATCAAGTACAGATAACTGATGCCTGCCCACTCAGGATTTGCTCAGTCAAGGAAATTTAAGTGGTTGAACACATCCCACTACCTGTGTTTGTTTTGTTTTGTTTTGTTTTTGTTTTTAAATCTGCCTCTACCAGAATCTGTGAAAGAGAAAGCAAGAAGTTGGGGGAGGTTGGGCCTGCCTTTGGAGAGTCAGCTCAAATGAGAGTGGCAGATACTGTTTGCACTTTGTAGAAAAGCAAGGCCATCTGCTTTATTGCAGAAAGGAAGAGAATGGTCTTGCTGGATTCAACTTGGTCTGTGAGTTACTTTTGATAAACTTAATCTGACTGTAGTCATTTTTTTTCCTGTGTTTTTTAATTACTAAGAAAAAAAATTGGTGATTTTGATAGCTTTGGTATTTGAGTGCAAATTCTAATAGCTCCACTGTGGAAAATCAAAGTATAACCTGCCACTCAGTGTTAGAAAATTGCCTAAAATGCAGTTTAATAAATGATCTTTGTACCAAATGGTAATTTATATGGAGTAACTTTCTGCAAGGAAAATGTACTGTCTTTATGTTTCCAACCCTCCTGATTAAAATAAAAACACCTTGTTTTCTAAAACCTGGTGATGTGACTATTAGCTGGTGAGATTATAGGCAAGTATCCACCTCGCTGAGTAGTGGGTAGTTTTCAGACTGTGGAAGGTGGCTGTGTTCTCTGAGCTCTGGTGCTCATTTCAAGCTACAGAAAGGACACTGGATAATATGTTCTCATTGACGTCAGCAGGGTAAATAATACCTTGCCCCAAATTGCCTGAGTACCACGTTAGCCACTACAGATCGCTGATGGAAACACTGCTAACCATACCCTGCATGCAGACAGGGCCCCACTGGACCTGGTGAGTGCTCCTTGATGTTAGTACCAGGACACAGCCCATCACTGCAGGTAGTCTAGACTAGAGCCTGTGCCGCAGGAAAAGGAGCAAAGACAAGCATACCATACTCTTGTTCAGATCCTCTAAGACAAGGGTGGAAAACAAGTACACTAAACTGCCAGAAAGCCAGCAAAGAACACTGCTACTTCATGTCATCTCCTCTCCGGGTCTGTTAAAAGGACATGTACACCATGAACTTCTCACAAGGACAGACACTCTTAAAGACACAAGATACAACAACACTTTGCCCTCAGGGCTTTGGAGAATTCCTTTGCAAAGCTGCTTTTTATATGTCCTAGAATTGTGGGGCCCAGCCCCCAAGTGGAAGGACAGGATTAAATGCTGTTCTCTGGCAGTAAATGCAGCTGAGACTTGGTTTCCATTACGTAAGCCATTTCTCTGCTCCAGTATACTGGAACTGGAAGAGCTCTCAAAACCTGGTGGCTGTGAGGGTGTGTGTAGGGCTGGGAGCACAGAACTTCACTGTGCATGTGCACAGTTCTGGCCTGCCTTTGAACAGTTCTTCCCCCGTGGAAAAGAATTCAGTACAAGTTTTGATTTTTTTTTTTTTTTGCCTGCTTTCAGTAACTGTTTTTTGCAAACTTTACCCTTGTTAAATCACTCCGTAATTGTAATGTTGTTATAGGCAAGCACCCATGCCTCCCCTAAGTCAAAGGACATCCTTCACTTCCATGGCAAGCACAAAGGCCCTATGAAGAGCAGCAAAGAATAGGCATAAAAGCCAAAGCACTACCCTGTGGCCTCTTCTTGGCCAGCTCTGGGACACAATAGGCCAGCAGTAGTCACATTTCCAAAACCACCAGTCATCCTGTGGCCAGGTACAAACAGGCTTCACTCTTGGGAACTGCCCTCTCCTGTCTTCCCCAAGCCTTGAATTGCAGGCTTGGTCCTTGGATATGCAAAGGAATCTTTGGACTCTTCCGCAAAAAGTCACCTACAAAGATGCTCAGTCTCTAGGAGGATGATGGATCATGGATCTAGAGGTTCCCTGGGCAGATGGGAAAACCCTTACTCTATGTCTTCTAAAGTTAAAAATTCTGACAGTGACACTCCTGAGGGGGAGTTCATATCTCCAAGTGGGTTCAGGAAAGGAAAAGCCCCAGTTCAGCCTGCAGTTCTCAGGGCCAAGGCTGGGCTTTGTGCACTAAAGTTATTTTTCAATTTTGGTATGGTATTTAGCTTTTTTAGTGTATGACATAATGGTTTTCATTATGACATCTTCACAGATGTCATTATTCCTTCAAAGATGGAATAATGAAGCCTGAGTTGCCCAAGAAAGGACCTAACTGAGAACTCTGACCCCAAGGCTGCCCGCCAAGCTGATGGAACAGGGTACAACCGAACTAAAAAGATGACAAAGCCTTTAAAGCATACCAAACAAGGAACCCAGTTCACAGTCTTGCCTGTCTAGCCTGAGACCCACTGTAACTGCCTTAGGTCACTACAGAAACCAAAAAGCTTAGTCACCAAAGTGAGGACCAAAGGACAGGCAAGAAGTTGGAAGGGTCTCAGGAAATGAAGGGCCAGTAAAGAACATGGCTTGGGAGAACAGAGGCTGGCTCCCCAGTTCCACCCAGGGGGTAGCCAGACAGGCACTAGGTGAGTGGTACCACTCCTTACTACCAGAGACAGCATAGGAGGCAGCAAAATATCTGCAATGAGTTATCCTCCAGGCCTGCCACTCACCTCCACAGATTACTGTTAAGGCTCGTAGTACCCAACTTTCATAGGAACACAGCCTCAGTCTACACTGCCCTCTAATATGAAAACATTAAGATTCTACCAATTGCCCTTGACATCTTTTCACAATAGTCTGTCTTCCTTTAACTGTCTGCACAACATTACAGTAGGACACGGTGATGCGGTTGCCTATGAAGTCTCCTCACTGAAAGATTAGCCGTTCTGGCAGTTTAGTCTTGGGATTTCTGAATTTTTGTTAATGAGTTCTGGGCAGCACCGGTCATAAGTACCACAACGTAAGACCATCCCAAAGAATCTGATGGTTCATCTTCAGTGTCAGCTTGACTGGATTTGGAGCCACCAAGGAGACACTCTGGGCCTGTGAGGGCAATTCCAGAAATGTTTAACCCTGGAGGGAAGAACCATCCTGAATGTGGGTAATCATTACAGCGTCAGCAATTCATCTGATCTTGATCGCACCGTGGGACAAGCTGCCATGCCTTGCCCACTGTGTGTGGACTGTCCCCTCAAGCTGTAAGCCCTCAGGTGTTTTGGTCACACTGTTCTCTCACAGTAACAAAAGTCAGTTACACATGTCCCATCCAGCGGCCTTTTCTTCCCCAACACTGAAGTTAGTTAAACTCATGAACAGGGAAGGCTGAAGGCCTGAGGGAGTCTTTCTTTGAACAGACAGCTCCTCAGTTCTCAGGGAGTCACAGGAGACTAGAGCTTAGGGACCTGCTCCAGCTGGCCTATAACCAATCAAATTCCTTCTATACTTCTGTCAGTGGCCTATGGGATCCAGTTCCCTTAGCTGAAGGGCTCTAGGATGATCAAACAACCTTGGGCTTTCATGTGCATGTACAACAGTCCTGATTGGACTTGGGCCTCCTAGAGTCTAGTCTTTCTGGATTCAAGACTAATCCTCAGCTGGGCTCCTCAGAGTTGCCCTTAATCCTCAGGCAGCTCTTATGCCCCTCAATCTGAGGAATAAAGCAGCTGCCTAGCAGAACAGCTTCATGTCTGGCCAGTCAGAACATCATAGGTCACCAGCAAGTGCTGCCTGAGATCTCAGAAGAGAAAAATGCAGAAGGCACAAACCAGAGTCTGACACCGATAAAATCCAGAACCAAAGGTGGGGGAGCCAGCGACGGGGAAAGTGAGCTCTCAGCTGAGACTGAGTGCAGGGACTGGGTCTGGTCAGTGTCTGTACAGAACAGACTGTCCAGGCAAGAGAGACAAGGAAGAGGAGGGTGAACTGTCAGCCCAGTGTCTGCACCCATTATTTATGGATGTTTCACTTGATTTGAGTCTCCAAACCTGGCTGGGCTGTGAGGAGACTGAATGTCCCTCACAGCTGCTCCTTCCTGCAAAAACAAAACTGACATCACTGTTGTCAGGGAAATGGTGTTTTGATTAAAATCCTGTGACAGCTACTTCATGATTCAATAAACAAATCTAGTGTTAACCCTCACCTGACAAGCTCACCAGCAGCTGTGGTCAGAGAGCAACCTCTACCCAAGAGGGAGTGACTGCCAGCCTGAAGGTAGCTGAGTATCAGAAGGGGCCCAAGCTGTTCCCTGGCAGGTCCTACATGAGGAACATGAGTCATCAAATACACAGAAGACCATACAAACTTCAAGAGCCTCTCCATGGCCACTGAGAGAACACCACCTTTCACCAGGAAGAACCGTGTGCTGCTCTCTTGGACCAAGCAGCAAGCACGGCCCTAGGACATCAGATGGCTCCCTCAAGGACTCTGAGGCCAGTCAAGAACTGTTCCCAGAGCTTTCAACATCCAGATACTCTCCCTATAGGGACAGATTACCATGCAACATACAAAGGGGTTAAGAATAATTTCTGGTTTGCAACTGGATGACTTCCTGGATCATTTACTTGGCTGCAGTCCCCAGACATGAAAAACTCTGCCTGGCAACAAGTCTCTTCCCATTCCACCCCCCAGGGCATTTGCTTTAAGTGAAACCAAAGCAAGGAGGGCTCCCTGAGTCACAGAGAAGGGGATCTATGAGGATAAAATGAACTGCAGCCTCAGAATTAGCTGGCTTCTAAGGATGGTTCCCAGCCACCTGAAATGTGTCCATAGTAAACATGACTTGCAAAGGCATCTGGTCAAAGGCTTGATGAGGTACTTTCAGTGATGGGGGCTAGATGACAGCCAGTGCTGTTGTCAACACTGAACACTGAATTTTTGAGAAGACCAACTCAGCTGTGGCAGGGGTTACTGAATGTGGTCAGGGCTCAGCTCAGGTGTTCTCCATGAGTTAAATGGCAGGGCCAAATGGTTGGAAAACAACTCCCATACCACTTAAGTGTGTGGCTTAGGCCCCTAAGAATCACCATTCTTAACTACCCCAAGCAGGTCTCTTCCCTTAATGAAGTTCTACAAAGGGCATGAAGATGTGGTGATTTATTTTATATTTAATAAAATCAGCCTGCTATTAGTCCCAGCACTTGAGAGGCAGAGGCAGGAGGATCCCTGTGAGTTCAAGGCCGGCCTGGTCTAAAAAGCAAATGCCAGGACTGTTTCACAGAAAACTCTATCTTGAAATTACCAAAACAAAGAAGGCTGGAGAGATGGCTCTGTCCTCTGATATTCTAGGCTGATTTTATTAAATATAAAATTTATCACCACACGAAGGACTGGCACCTCAGGCATCTGCCAGGGATCATGCTGCTGAAGCTTTGTAAACAGCAGCCAGCCAGCACTTTCTCCCAGCATGCAACACCCCTGCGGTTGCCAGAACCAGAGACAGCGAGGCAACTCTGGCAAGGGACAACAGTGTACAGGGACACAGAAGGGCAAGTGTTCAGAACAGAAGAGATAGCATGGCCTCCGTTTACATCAAATTAAAAGTCAGGTGATTTAAAGCCAATCCTCCTATCAGTGGTTTAACCATACAAATCCACTGGAGTGGGTATGAGAGCCCCACCTTCTCACAGTCACTGTAACTGGTCTGATGTCAACACTAGGTAGTCCAGGCTCTCCACTTTTAAATATATTCTTAAGTCATAACTACCCTTCTACCACTAGCCACAGCTCGAACCCAGTGACTGCTGAACTGAAACTCTGCACCCCTTTTTCATGTAGGTGAAGATAAAATGGGCTGTGAAACATCCAGGAAAATGCCAAGTACAGACTCTTGTTTTGAATAGAAATGACACCCTACCTAAGTAGAACCGTGCCAATAAGTTTCCAACCTGTGTGGAAAGTATACCAGCTCTTCCAGTCTACCCTTTTATTGTGTGGGTACTGTCTCAGCCTAAGGAAGATTCAAAATACCTCAAACCACAGGAATGACCGAGATCTGGATAGGACCACCACTTTGTAAAGGCAATAAAACAGAGCAATACTTTAAAATATACTCCCCAATATACCCCCTAGAGAGGCCGCCTCCCCAGGACAGTGTGGTAGGAGCTGCTTTTCTGCCTACCTTGCTCAAAGTCCCTACAGCAATAGCAAACTCTACTGACCAGCCTTGGCCCAGGAAGGACAGGGCACTGGCCCCAAGTTTCAGAGACACTTACCTTCCTAGTGTCCTCTCCAGGCACTCGGGGTCTCAGGAAGAGATTCTTGTCAACCCCGGGCTCTTCACTGTCCTTCACAGGAAAATCTAGCTTCCTCAGTCTTTGTGCCACCACTAGAGATACAGACAGCAACACTGTGACTGTCCCTGACCAGGGCATGTCCCTCCCAAGCCCACCTGTGCTTCCCAATCAGGATGCCCTCAGTTGCCCCGGCACTACGATGGCCCAGCAGCACACAAGGTTCTGGACAGAAAAAGCCAGCCCTGACCAGTGCTTTACTTAAGGTGCCTTTTGCTCAAGAGGCACTAACTGGAATCTAACTGGAGGTCCCCCAAATCTTGGTGATGGGTAGCCTGTAGGGCCCTGAACAGACAAAAGACTAGCTCCTTTCAGAAATGATCATAGCAACTTAAGACAACAACTCCAAAGGAAAAAAAAATGACTTGGCTTTTCTTCCCAGTGAGTTATTAAGCTCTCTTCACCCTCCAAAAGATTTCCATCCCAACTGAAGATGATGTCATTTCCTGAAAACAGTAGGCCATGGAGGCACATGAACAAACACAAGGCTATTCTAGGTACAGAAGAGACCTGGAGATCTGTGAGGACAGTAAGAACAAGCAAGACAGTGGCTAGAAACAGAAAGGATGGCGATCACGTCACCTTTTACCAAGAACCCCGGGTGCCAGGGCCTTCTGTACACTTGACATCCAGGTGGACAGAAATAACAAAATACAGCACCCCGGGGATGAGGGGTGGCCAGGCACCCAGCTTGTCTGGTGGTCCTGCCCCACATCCTCAGTGTGATGGGCCCCTTCTGTAGAGAACAGGCTTTTGGCTCAGGGACAAAAACAATGTCAGGAAGACATCTTCCTGAATGTTACACAAGCATCCTGGACACTCGACAAGGCACCACTGTCAGGCTCTCCTGAATAAGGACACACCCTCCAGCAAATACACTCCCCCACCCCCAGGCCCACATCACCAGTCAAGCTTGCTATTTCTGTGAACTGAAGATTGTCCTTTATTTTGACAAGGCTCCATTCAAAAATCTCACATTAAGCTGTTTATCCTTATGAAACAAAATCCATTTTGGGAGCTCCTATCTCATTGGCAGCATATTAGACATACAAGATCTAATATATTAAGCTCATGATGGGTAAACCTCAAATAATCTGTAGAAGAAAATCACTAAAAACTCCACTATTAATGGAGCACTTTTAATTGACATACGATGCAATGCATGTGTTTGTTTTTGCTTCACTAAAAAGCTGAACAACTGTTAGAAACTTCCCAGATGTAAACAGCAGCAATATATGTTCGAAGCAACCAGACAATTTCAAAAGAATGATTCCTTAAGCTGGGCATTGTGCCATGCCTTTCATCTCAGCACTCAGGAGGCAGAGGCGGGGCCAGCCTGGTCTACATGGAGTTCCAGGACAGGGAGCGCTACAGAGCCTTGTCTCAATGAGAGTGAGCAACCAGGTAACTGTTCAACACATCAGGACAGACTTTAGAAATTACTCAGTGAACAGGTTTTTAATAAGTGCCAACAATATACATCATCATCACAAATCAAGAATAAAAACTAGTATGTAAAGAAAATGGCCAAATGTAAGCTGAAGAGCAGCTGCTATGCAGGGTAACACAGGAAGTTCACTGTGTACATCAGAAAGAAAAGTGAAGCCTCTAATGGCCACCCAAAAACAGATCCTGCATGCAGTGTGACCTTTGAAAGGACGAGGATCCACTGTCTCTCCAATAGTCTGGCAGACAGGGAAATACACAAGGCTGGGGGTAGTGAGTGTAGCAAAATCAAAACAATAATCTCTCAAATATGAAACTAAATATAGAGAAAAATAGCCTGAGGTGATACCAAAAAAAATGAAACTATAATATTTACAGCACAGTAATGTAAGGCACTAAACAAGAATCTTTGCTTAGGAAATACTCAGACCTTCGCCCTGAAGCACATAAAATGGAAACTTACTACAAAGAAACCCAGCAGTTAAAATACAGGCACACAATCTCTGACAGAAATCTTCTGTTCTGTTTTTTTAAGGTATGATAAAAGCATTTACACAAACTTAGTTTTATGTAATTTGTGTTTAATGTACAAAGTTTTGTAGGTATCTTTGGGCCTTCACAAAACAGAACAGGGCTTATTGTATCTATCTAAAAGAGTTTGCAAGTAAAATCAACAATTCAGAAACCCAAATGGAAAAACAGCAAACTATATGATGAGATGCACTGAAAAAACAGGCTGTGGTAAAACGTCATTAACTAAGTCCACTGGAGACAAGGAGTCTATGAGATAAAAACACTTAAATTATCCAGAAGAGTCATCAGAAAAGGTATAACCTGTCAGAGCTGCTCACGCAAAGAGTGGATTATAACTCAACAGGGTGATTGGTAATCAGCATGCCCACTGATAAGCAGGTGCTTTCTAAAAATAGTGCCAAGCAGCCTTCCATGAACAATTTGCTTCAGCAAACCCTTCAGTTTTACCTAGTACCTTAAATTTCAGGACAAATTAATGAAGTTTTAGTGCAAAAGTAAAAAAATGTTTGAGGATCACAGACACCACAAGAAAACACTGAGCAGCAAATCTTGGTACAGTGCAGTGTAGCAATGGCAGGACACTAACATTGCTGGAAGCAGAACCAGGGACCAGTGATTCCTACACTTACTTGAAACACAAAACTTCACAATGAAACAGAAGAACCATAGCTTAGTAGGAGGCACTAAAGTTTCTTATGAGAGAGTTTTTGAAGGCAGTCACAGGCCTGAGTCATTAAAATTGATACCTTTCAACATCACACATTAGCAGCAAGATACACCTTCAGGCTTCTGCATGACATGATTGCAGTCAAAGATGAGCAAATGAGAACCAGAACAGCCAATACATTAACCTTCCACATCTTTTGTGTTAGACACTGCTGCAGACCACCGTAACCAGTAAGATGTGGCTTTCTCTATCGTCAAATCTCAGTATTATCTTTCAAGTGGATAATTATAAGTTTTTCTAAACCATTTACTTTTAATATTAGAATGCTAGAGGCGTTGAGACACATGTAAACAGTAAGAGAATCACTCCACTCCATGTCGGGGTCCAAATCCATCCAGGCTCTGTCTGGAATCTTAAGTGGCTGGGGCCTGATTCAAAAGGGAGGAGGCAGAGCCTCAATGGTGCTGGGAAAAAACAGAGAGGCACGCAAGGGGTGAGCGTTCGAGGGAGTGTCAGCCACTGGTCAGTAAGGAGGGCTTAACAGTTATCCCAGCAGAGAGAAAGAAAATCAGTCTCAATTCATGTTTAGAAAGGATCGAGTCACTGAAATCTGATTTCTTCTAAGTTGTTGGCATTCACTTGGATGAGATCTTGAAGGTTTCCATTTTTCGCCACCCAGCGTAAGAGTACACTGACTAGAGATCTGTGATAAGAACTTAGTAAAGGCTTTCCCTCCTGATCCTCTTTATGCCAAGGCAAGAACTGGAAAATTCCAAACAAAATCATGTTAGTGGTACAGAAAGTTCACAAAAGATTGCCACATGAACATTTAGTATGTAACAATGACAAAAGCATGAACCTGAGGTCTCACTGTGGCCCTGCACTCTGTCAGGCTGACTGGAAGTTAAAGACTTAACTTGAGTCCAAACCAAAACTGTTCTTACCAGTAAGAATCAGCATCTTTCATACAGAACTGAGAAAATGGCCTACTCACTGAGAGAACCGTGGGCCAAGACATTTTTATTTTAGGCAGGGTCACACAATGTAGCCCAGGCTCCTCTACTCTGAGATTCTCCTGCCTCAGTCTCCCAAGTGCTGGTATTACAAGTGTGTGCTCCCAAGCCCAGCAAGGACCAAGAAATCCCTACCAAACAGGCCCTGCATAGCTGGTGCTGGCCACCCACCGCCTCCCACCATGTCCATCACACTGCCATTTCCCATTACTCACACAGAAAAGGAAAACTCCCTCCAACCAAAGTCTAGCACTAAACAAAATGCATACCACTTATAGCTTCCTGTGCGAAATACTTGACGTCCATGTCTTCATCCTGACCTAACTTCTGCAGCACTGGTTTTACTTCTCCCTGCAAAGCACTGAAATCAGAAGTAACTGTGAAGAGATGGCTGGTGGGACCCATTATGATACAATCTGCTATGGAATTTGAGGTTTGAGTCTACGGTAATTTTTAAGATGAAAATACTTTTCAATACTGATAAACATGGCAAATACATCAAATAATTTCTAAAGAAGTTCCTGGTGAAATTCGCTTTTGGACACTGTTCTACACACACACAGAACATAAATGTGAAAGTCAAACTGGAGAGTCTCAAACCAAGGGCCGAATTCTTTTCTCTGAATAAGCCCAAATTCTAGGTACAGTAAAAAGGAAATCCCTGCACTTATTTTAGCTTTTACTCCCCCATGAGCTGACCCTTTCAAACCAAGAGCAAGACTGAATCTTACTTGGCATCTAGAACCGGCCCAATTTTCTGCAGTGACTTAGCCACATTGAACCGGACATTTGCCACGTGGTCTCCTGCCATCTTCAAAACAATGGGCAACATCTGCTTCGTGGTTATCTCCTGACCACAGGCTTCAGACAATGCCTAGGAAATAAACACATGACACAATTGAGACTTTCCCAATACTCCCTAAATCTAGAGAAACAAATTAATACTTAAAAAGAAAGTAACTGACCAACAGAAAAATGTTTTCTACTTGAGCATCTAAGGAACATGAGGTGATTCAAAAGATAAAAGACCTATGCCAAAACATACAACAAAAATGGCATTTAAAAAAAAAAAACTGCGAGTTCTAAATATTTAGTTTTATCATATTATGTATGAATTCACAATTCACAGGGATGGGGATGACAGCGGGAAACGAGAAGAGTCAGATCCACCAGCAGCAGCAGCTGGAGATATAAAAGTTGTGAGCTCCTGACACAGGTGCTTCAGACTACAACTCAGGGCCTCTGCAGAACAGGGGGCACTCTTGTCCACTGAGCCATCTCTCCAGCTCCAAATTTTTAAATCAACATTTTCTCTATTCTGATTATCCAAACTGATCAGTATATGAAATGCACCTCAGAGGATGGATCACTCAGAACTTAGAGGTATACCGAGGAGGATTTAATGCCTGAGCTTAGCAATAATACCATAGGATACTTACATTAATGCAGAATAAAGTGGTCATTCTGTGCAAGTAATTAGGATCATTCGCCATTACTAACACTTTAGGGACGATGGTATTCTGGGCCCACTCTGTACCAAACTTCTGGACTAATTTCATGAGGTTGTTGGTGGCAGCTTCCCTAATGGCATATACTGCAGGAGAGTCCAAGAGAACATCTTCAGCTGCCTACTTTACATACAATCACATCATACAGACCCAAAATAATCTCTGTGCAAACAAACATCGCATATTCAATGATAATCATGCTGAAGCACAGCCACTGCAGTTTTAAATGTCAACGCCAAGGATGACACACCCATTTTCTCCTAGCTACTGGTTTTTAATAAACATTTTATTAAAGTGATTGTTCTTACCACAATGCCACTAACCCAGGGTTCCACTGCCAAAGTAACCAGAGACTGAGCCTTGACCAAGACCTCAACTGCACTAAAGTCCACTTGGCCAGACGCCTACTATGTTCCTGGCACTTCTTACTTCTGTTTTCAGAGGAAAGCAAGACTTTCCTGAGTTCTGCCAGTCTTCACTCTTGTTCTATCTACGTGTCTGTCTTTCCCCTCAAGGTCAGACTGATCTGAAAGGTTTCTCTGAACGTTTCATTCTGTCTGTCGTCACTAACTTTGACTTGGTACTTTTCTTTGTCCTGTAAAGATAAAGTAATAAATGGGGTGCCCCCACTGCTATTTAGCCTCCTCTCCTCTCAGTAGGTCCCCCCTTTGTGCAGACACTGCCCACTAACAGAAAGGCAGCCTCAAGCTCCCCTCCTTCCGCTTCTCCAAACTGCTCACCATGCTCTACAGCAATCTCATGCCCAAGGAGGGATATGGGGATGTTCCCAAAGATACCTGCTCACTATGTACCACTTAACATGTAAAACATAATTTTGCTTCAAACTATAAAATTCTAAACTAAAAAACAAAAACTGTAGGATGCTGTGTGGTGATGGTGCACACCTTTGATCCCAGTACTCAGGAGGTAGAAGCAGGCAGATCTGAGTTTCAGGCCAGCCTGGTCTACAGAGCAAGTTCCAGGACAGCTAGGGCTACACAGAGAAATCCTGTCTCAAAAAAAAAAAGAAAGAAAAGAAAAGAAAAGAAAAGAAAGAAGAAAAAAAAAAAAAAGCAGCTGCACTGGAAAACATACAGTGAAGTGGGCATTCTCTCAATCACCATCCAGCCACTGCATCAGGGAATCCTGAAGTCACCCCACTGGCTCCCATGTTGAAAAAAAAAAAAAAAAAAAAAGGAGGGGTGCTTAGGTTGCATACAGCAGGCTCCCCTACACAGAACAGGTGTTATGAATCTCATTGTAGAATATTGGACCTTTAAAGTCCTTCAAAATTTGAAAGGAAAAAAAAAAAGCCTGCCTTAATCCAAAAGACCAGCTTTCAAAGGAAACAATAAAAAGATCTGATGAGGACGCCTAATATTTATCACGCTAATATTTACAAAAATAAAACTTTTTTAAATAAATAATTTCTTAGCCTGGGAGATGACTCAGTGGTTAAAAAAAAAATGCATACTGCTCTCCCAGAGGACTAATATTCAGTCCCCAGCACCTAAGCTGGGGACTCACAACTGTCTGCAATCCTAGTTCCAGATCAGGATCTGATGCCCTCTGGCCTCTTGAGTACCTGCAAACATAAACCCAAGCTCACATGCAGACACACATATTTTAAAAAATAAATAAATTTAAAGCACCTTTCCTATGATTTATCAATGATCTTTTTATCATTTTTAAGTGGTCATAAAAACTTAACTTTTGAGAAAAAAAATAAAGACGTCTTTATACTGTAATTTAAAAGCACCAGATGTATCCATACATATGCCCTAACAGATTGTCATACACAGCTTCACAACGTTCTTTTTTAACGTACACATATGATACAACCAGGCTTTTAACAAAACCACCTACAAATTTAAACAGACAGAAATATTCTTATTCTTTCCCTAGTACCTAGTCACAAGTAGCCACAGATAAATGAACTCAATAAATAAATATACTGGGGAACAACAGAATGTTTATCATATCCACCAAAACATGGACCCACAGCTCATGGGCCATATCACAGGAGAACCTGAAGACACCTGCTGTAATGGGGCTCAAGTCATACTGTAGCTGCCACATCTGGGACCTGACAAAGAGGGCTCCCGCCACATCAGCTGCCATGGAAACGAAGGACCATGTGCACACACGCTGCTCACTCCTGTCCAATAAGACCTTCCCTGGGTTCACATTGTCCAGCCCAGGAGCAGCAAGCAGAGGAAAGCCTTCCTCCCACCAACCAAGCCCTGGCTCTGTCTTAGGGCACAGATATGTCCTCAATTCCTACTATACCTTTGCCTGAGTAGCCATTTCCAATCTATCCAGCCTAGTCTCCAGTTCCTGAGGACAGCAATGGCCGCAGGTCACTGCAAGCCCTGTCACTGGAGGAAGTGCACATCCAAGAGTCTGAGGCCCACAGATGGCAGGAGGTGGAAGAGGCTAGAGGTTACTCAGCACAGAAAATACATTTAAAACAGAAAATAACAGGAAGTGTGGATGTCGATTTGTAGTCGGGCCAGGCATGGTGGTGCCGGCCTTTACCCTAGCGCTCGGTAGACAGGAGCAGGACAGCCAGGGCTCCACAGTGAGGAAGAAGTCAAGTATTTCTGTAGAGAAAGCGTGTGCAACTTCAACAGCTGCTCCTCAGCACTATGCTGTCCAGGCAGAGCCTGCCACAGGAGTCCTCTCTAAACAGCCATGGGTGAACAGCAGACACATACAAAAGCCTAGACGTCCCATAATACCTGTTTTTTCCTTGTCTACTCACCATGATCCACAAGCCAGGCCATACACAAAGAATTCAGCTTTTCATCAAAAAATTCCACACCCTATGGAAACAGAAGATTCCATTAATAAACATTTCCAAAGTTAGGACAAGATGTACTATTTTCATTGCCTAAAAGCTAAAGACGCACTCCCAAACAAGCTAAGCCACAAAAGAGCCATAAAAACAATGCCATAGAATTCACAAATTATGAAACTCTCTTACTAGGTAGAAAGCAAAACCAAGCAGGGGTGAGTGGCGGGCCCTGATAATGGAGGACGGAACTGAGCCATGCACAGAACTGAGAAGAGCAGGCAGGGCACAGCAGAAAGACCTCCAGGAAAATCCAGACGCCACGGGAAAATGAATTACCCAGAAAAATGGCTGCTGAGAGGCTTGGTAATTCACAGCTCTCCTTTTGGTTTACAGCATGCCCTTGAGAATGAGGCAAGTTGACGCCAAGAAATCCCCAACCGAAGACAGCATCACTAGGGTGTGATAGCAACAGAGAGAAAAAACAGGCACCAAGTGTGCAAGGCAATGGGTACAACTGACAGCTGGACCATCCTAACTCTCCAGCCTGCTGGTCAGTTCACAGGCTGGGGGCAAGTCCTAGACCTCTAGCCATGGGACAAACGCAGCACACAGGGATGCTCTGTGATGCCCATGTTCCTGGTGTCTTCCTTCTGAAGTCATCACGCCTATAATCTTCTCATTCAAGTCTAAGCCATTCTTGACCAGTGATGATGTATCTTAAATAAAGACCAAGAACAATGATCCTGTGCTTTACACCAAACAGCTTCACCTGGCCGCAACTGATTCTGATAGGCATATTTCATCTACAATATCAGCTTCCGGATTTCGTTTCTATTCCAGGTTGAGGAGTTCCTTTAACCTCCTTCAGTTATTTTGTGGTTTAACTTTGCATTTACTCATCAAAGCCTATAAATCAGGCTAGATAGTCTTGAGAAAATTTTATAAATTAACTAACCTTTAAAAAAGTTTTCACATTAAGAAAAATTAAGAATGTATAAACTGAGGTGGGAGAAATGGCTCGGCCATTAAGAGCACTTGAGACTCTTGTAAAAAGGCCTGAGTTTGGTTGCTAACACCCACATAGCAGCTCACAACTGTAACTCCAATTCTAGAAGATGTAATGTCCTCTTTTGGACTCCACAGGTACCAGGCATTCGTATGCTTCACATACATGTGCAAGAAAAACACACACATAAAAATAAGTCCAATCTTTAAAAAAAAAAAAAAAATTCAAAAGAATAATATGCTAATGAGACAGGATGGTAGAACATAATGTCTGACTATGATTGACGCATGTCATCCAGCCAGAAAGGTGCAAACCAGCGAGACACCATCTGCCTTATTTCCACGCTGCTCTGTATATCACCAGCAGTCCTTGATCACTGCTGTTTATCACTGGTGGCCCTTGGACACTGCTTTAAATATTGCTGGTGGCCCTTGGAGATTTTCTAGGTCTGGTGGAGCTAAGGTTCAAAGAAATGGTAAATATAATCCACCTTCCTTTCAGGCAGCTGTTTGAGTCCAGCAAACCCATTACTAGCCACCACTGCTTTCCATTCAAGACAGTGGCACAGATCACTGAAGAACAAACAGTGACCCTCAATATTTGGAAGTGATGGTGGAGAAGCATGATAAGATGGCTTCACCTGACACACAGATATGCTGCTATCTTCCACATTCACTGTGAGTAACAGAGAACTTCAAGTCTGATAAAACACAATGCCATGGCCATCTACAAGATGCATGATTGCAATACCAAAACTAGCAATAAGAAAATATGAACCCCGTATATTGTGATGTGAAAGGAACTGAAATAAGCCTTGGGGGTGGGGAACAACAAAGTAGAGTAATATCAGCAGTAAACTGATACTATGAGCATTCTTAAAAACCACACAGGTTTTCCTCACCAACCAGTAAGAAATGCCAAGTGTCTAATTGAAATGCACACCATGGTATCCACTGGAAATGGATGCCACACAGGTCCTGCCCTAAGGGAAATCACTTGTTGGTCTCCCCAACTACACAGGTGACAACTCTTTAAGTCCCTAAGGCTGGGGCTATCATGTGGTAAAGGCCATCAAGCTTCCCACTGTCGGCACCCATTGAGAAGAAAAGGGAAGCATGTGGCTGGCGAAAGCCCAGCTTTGAAATTTTAATTAGTCATTCATTAGATCAAAACTAATAATGAAACCCAAAGAAGAGCAGACAGTGTGATAATTGGACTTTGTCCAAACAGCCAGCATTATAAGCTCTTTGTGTGGTGGATCCTCAGCTTCCTGTCATCAGGAAGCAGGAAAATGTCCCTAAGTTCATTTTGCTTAGGACAGAGTCGAACATAAAGCCACCTGGAACAAGAAGTCAATTTTACTTATCCTGAAGCCATGTTTTCTTCCACAGATGAGTTCTTAAGTCACATAGGTTCTAGATAATACAACATTTCTATTACATGAATATTCTACACCTTTATCCGGAGAACAGCAAGGTGAATGTGTTTCTAGAACACCATTCTGTTAGGCCTTCATGCACTACTGAAAATAAAAACCATCCTACAGGCGACAAGAATTTACCTTGGTGCATCTAACTGAACCAAACCAGATGGACTACCTGGCCTCCCACTCACCACACTCCGCTTCACGATCTGACAGACTCTACTGTTCAGAGCCCATGAACTCACCAGCTGGCCCGCCAGCAGTGGCATATACTCAATGATAGCCAGACGAACCCTCCACTTGGCATCTTCAGCCAGTTCCACTATGGCAGGAAGGAGAGACTGAGAGAGCTGACGAATTCCAATCACTTCATTTACACAATCCAAATTGGAGATGATATTCAAACGAACTTCCGGACACTATAAACACAGAAGCCCCAGAGACGTGAAAATTAACTCTTTTGCCCAGTACCCACCTGGCATGATAAAAAGTGCTAAATAAAATTTAGTACTGACTCAGGCTTTAAAAAGTGGGGGCACAGAGCTGAGATGTGGCTTAGTGCTAAGATATTTGCCCCGCTTGCACAGAGCCCAAGGCTCAACAGCCAGTACTGACCAAAAGAACCACAGGCAGAGATCTTAAATGCTAAGTATATAAGTGATCCCTAGGACACAATGCAACTAACCTTAACCAGTAAAAGCCCATGAGATTTCATTACTTTGTACACCAATTTTAACATTTAATTAATAAGACAGCCAGGATGACGCAGCAGGAAAAGGCACTTGCCTCACAAAGCTGGAAGCCTGGATTTAATCTCCAGAACCCATGTAAAGGTAGATGGAGAGAACAAACTCTGCAAAGATAGTCTATGAGCTCTGCATGTGCATGGGCATCTGCACATAAAGTTTTTTAGGCTTTTAATTAATAAATAAGCACAAAGTCTAAGAGATGGCAAAAGCCCAGGCCCTGGAATTAAATTCTATTTAATCAATCTTAAGATCTGTCACTGATGGAAGACCTCAGACATCATCTTACCTCCCTGTGCCTCACTTCCTCATCAACATCTGGGAGTAATACAAAACCCAAGCGTTCTGTGGCAATTACATTTAATGGCATTACAAAGCACTTAAATTATGTCTGGCTTAATTTTTTAATTTTTCATGTATATATGTGTTGTCTGTGTCATGTGTACATGTGTCCATATACATGAGAGCCTACAAAGGCTAGAAGAGGGAGTCAGCTCCTCTAGAGCTGGACTTATAGGTAATTGTGGGCCACTCAGTGAGGTACAGGGTTAGAAACCCTGGGCTTCTACAAGCAGCAGCCCTCTTAACTGCTGAACCATCGCTGTAGTCCCGAACAATTAATAACTGATACTATATTTTAAACTTGAATAAAAGATACTGTTTAGGCAAAGATATATTAGCTTTAAAAATAAGGAACTAGTGATTGTAATATAAAAAATTTAAAGGATAGCTATTTCTAGGGTAGTGTTAAGATTTATTTATTTTATATGTGTGTTTTGCCTGAATTTAGGTTTATGTACCATGTATGTGCCTGGTGCCTGCAGAGGTCAGAAGAAGGCATCAGATTTCTTAGAACCAGAGTTGCGAGCTGCCCTGTGGGTGCAGGGAACCACACCCATTCCCTCTGAAACAGCCAGTGCTCTTAACCCTCAGCCACCTCTCCAGCCCCTAGTTTTTAGTTTGGATGGGTTTTTTTTTTATGAAACAGGGTTTTGCAATATAACCCCGCTATCCTGGAACTTGCTCTGTAGATCAGGCTGACCTTGAACTTAAAAGTTATACCTGCCTTTGTCTCCCTAGTGCTGGAATTAAAGGCTATGGCCAGCACACCCAACTACATTTTTTTTTAGTAAGTCCTTGTGCCCATTTTTTGGGAAACCTGTAACCCCACAGGGAAACAGGACTGTCAAATATCTAAATTACTGTTTCCCTCACACTGTACACTTTAGGTCCTATTTTAGTAAAATCACCAAAATCCCATCAAATCAGTAACATCAAAGCAAAGAATTCCTAACAGGACTCACCTCATCCTTTAACTGAGCTAAAAAAAGAGGCAGAAGATGTTCAATGGTATTCTCTTTGCCCAAAATTGTAGACAATCCCATAATTACAGAAGCTAGAGCTGATTTGACATGTTGATTGGTATCAGACACTAATTCCTAAAACAGAATAAAAATTAAAGACAACAAAAGCCTCCAAACCACCTCCCAAGGATCAACAGTAACACTAGTCACAGCGTAGCTGACCCAGGTGCCTCCTGGGTAATGAACCTAAGCACCCACCTGCAGTGTACAATTATGACATGCACAAATAAACTATAAATACTGCCACAAATGTATGTATTTGACTTATTATGCCTTGTTCTTTTTAAAATGCTCAGAGCTTCATAGGCAGAGTAAACAAAATAAAATGAAGTCACGTTCACCTTTATATAGGGCAGGATTTGATTCATAATTATGGTCTCTCTACCTTCAGTGGGCAGGTTCTCACAAAGTTCTGAAACAGATAAACAGAAAATGCAGTGCTGTCAAGGGGCCGAAGAAAGTTAAGCAGACCTTGCCAACAGTTGCAATTTAAGCACATAAACTCTAATGGGGAAAATGAGCTTGCTTCTCATGGCATGGTCTAAATGTCCTGTGTGACAAACTAATTCAAACCAAAGAAAGAGAAGGGAGTGGGTGTTAATGTGAACTATGGAACAGAAGCTGCACACTTACATCATCTCTATCTGCAGCATCTTACAAATTAAAACGCCAAACTTCCTAACATGGCAAGTGCATCAAAGGATGGAAATGCTTACACAAGCTGATTTTTTTTCTTTCTGATTTGTACATTTTGGGTCCTATTTTGGTAAAAACACCAAACCAAAATCACATCAAAGTCAAAGGAGTTTTAGGCAGACTCACCTTTTACTTTGTGGGCAGCAGCTGCTCGGACTTCAGCTTCACAGTCCTTAAGGAGGCTCTGGAAGGCCGGGATGAGGTCGTTGAGAGTGATTTTAGGGCCCACCGCTTTCTGGAGCTAGAAAACAATGTATATAGGTTTAATGTATACTTAAAAAAAATTTAATAAAAACAAAATACTACAATCTTCATATGTATACTGTAACTATTAACAGGTTGGCCTGCATGGCAAACACTACCCACTGAGCCATCTGACTGGCCCCCAAATAGAAGCATTAACTGTCTCCTTTTTTTAAGATTTTGATGCTATGTTCAAAGCTTTTCACCAAAATTTGCAAGCTGTATCTGGCAGAAAATCTGTGGGGCAAATGACTTTGAGGTTTTTAATACTTGAAATATCAATGCATTTTACCTCTGAAAATTTGTCAGCTACCATATAGCGAACCCGCCAAGATTTATCTTCTGCTGCTTGCCGAAGTGTAGGCATTACCAAGGCCTCAAGGTCATCCTGAGACAGTAACTGGGCGATACTGACACAAGCTTCCACAGCTAGCAGGCGCACAGAATCCTAAAGGAAAAATATTCACTTTGCTGAGACAGGGCACACCAAGTGTAGTGTGAGGCAATGCTGTCACGGGTACTGTTTATGAAAGAGGGTAAGAAAACCACTATGCTGGCTAATTTATGTCAATTTGTCATAAGATGGGGTCCTCTAAGAGGGAACCTCAACGGAGAAGACACCTCCCTAAGATCCAGCTCTAGGCAAGCCTATAGGTCACTTTCGTAATTAATAATTTATGGAGAGGACTCAGTCGCTGCTCGAGTTCCTGTCCTGACTTCCTTCAGGGATGGAGTACAATGCTGAAGTGTAAGCCAAATAAATCCTCTCCTCCCCAACTTGCTTTTCGGTCATGGTGCTTCACTGCAGCAACAGAGACCCTAAGACCCTAAGATTGTGTGTCTTTAGGTCTTCAAATGGCTGAGTAACTTCTTCCTTTGCATGTGAAAGAAAGACATAAAAATGGCACTTTGTTCAAAATATCTTGACTGCAGCCAAGTTTTTATTAAGGAAAATGAAAAGAATGTCCTAAATGTTATTTATCCTATGTGACTAATGAGTGTGGAGGTCAGGAGACAACATCCCAGAGTCAGATCTTTCACCTTTCCATGGCTTCTGAGCATTGGGACACTTTACCACTGGGGCATCTGACTGGCCTCAAAATATAAAAATTATTTTTTTAATTTAATGCTACACTCAAAGCCTTATTATAATAAGTTGAAAAATATACTTACCTAAGTAATTATTAACATCTTTGTAGAGTTTAAAGGACAAGGAAGATCACTTAGAAAGCTATTTCCACCACAGCAGTGGCAGGAGAGGCAGCATGCAAAGGAAGACAGACAGTGGAAGGAGACAGCCAAGTAACAGAGCTGAAGTGCCGAGACCAAACTGAGACAACCATGTCCAGGAGAAGCAGGAAGACCACCTGCTTTTCCATATATAAGGCTGCTCAGTGCTAAATGGGACACACAATGTCTTCTAATTAAGAGAAAATACAAAATTAAAGCTCAATTTGACATTAGGAGTTATGACTCCAGAGTTGAAAAAGAACAGACATAGAACCCTATGAGCACCAAGGAGAAATGGAACAAGAAATTTACTGCGTATGTAATCCAATAGAAAATGCACACACAAAAATACAATATAGCATGCATGTGAGTGGGGGGGGGGGGCACGAGTGCACGTACACACAAATCCAGCAGCGCACACTGCACCCTTATCACTTGCCTGCTTTGTCAATCACCTAATTGGCCTTCTCTTTCTATTCTTATCCCTCCTGCAACTTTGTTTCCACCCATAAACCAGAACAACCTCTTAAAACTAAATTACACATCACACCTCTTCTCCAGATCTAGGTAGCCTCATTGCATCTAGAGAAGGAAATTCAAACCTGCAGTCTTCTGGGGCTAATGATGTCCTACCCATTCCTCCTTCTCCACTCTCCTGCTTACTGGACTCGTCCAACCACCAAGTTTCAATGTTGGTTATTTCTATTTCATGTCCTCTCTTTACTGGGCTCCTGGAGGGAGCAGAGATAGTATTTTCCTCTCATCTGCCACTTCTTCAGAGCACTCTGCTGATAACCAGTCAGTGTCCTGCTATATTTCACTATTTTCATAACATTTATGCTTGATTTTTATCATGTTTGTTTTTTCTCCATTAATATATAAGTTCCATGAGAGCAGGGTCTCTGCATGCTCTAACACTAGAACTGTGCCTCACATATGTAGATACTCAATAAGTGTTTCTGTCAATGAGTAAGCCATGAGCAGATCTTCTACCAGCTATCAGAGAAGGCATAGTGCATACATATTCCCTAACAAAGCATTCGATATTTTATTGAGCACCAAATGCAAACAGCCTGCCCCCACCTATGAATGGGTGAGTTTTATGTCCATTGGTTTCCATACTCTGTGGCTGCTTCAGCACTACAGGAGCAAAGTTCAACAATTACAACAGGGATATATGACCCACAAAGCCGAAAGTATTTCTTGGCTGGCTCACCAAAATATCTGCAAATCCCTAGTCCACTGTTTTACAGGAAAGATGGAAGAGAAAAGAAAACAGCAATTATGCCATGGGAAGTATAACCAGCTAAATTCCAAATAAAGACTCTAAGTTTGTCCTGCTCCAACATGGAAAACACCATGTACATGTGGCATCTACATGCTTGAAATGTTCAAATCATAGACTTAGAAACTTGGAGCTGAGCCTACATACATGCAAACCCCACAACTACCTAAATACAGCCTTGAACAAGCTCCTTAAAGTAGCTGGGCCTCATTTCCTTGAGCTGTCAGGAGAACCTACTTCCATAACACAGGTAGCCATTTAAAAAGGCTGGAGGACACTGTCAGTTCATGTCCACGGCTCCCCCATCAATGGATGAAAATATTTAGGAAGTGTTTTATCTGTACTAAACACAGGCTGTTTTGCTGTCACTACTCCCTAAAGAAAGTAGCATAATAACTATTTTCAGATCATCCACACTGTAGCTTTATTATTTTATTTTTTATTGATTGATTGATTGATTGATTGTGTTTGTGAGAAAGTATGAGTGCATGCATACCAGAGCACATATGTAGAGGTAGGTGAGAGGGCAATTTTTGGGCTTTGGTTCTTGCCTTCCAACTTGCTGAGGTAGAGTCTCCCTTGTTTCAGCTGCTGCACTGTGTACCCCTGAGGTGGGAATGCCTTTCTGTATGCTGTGAATCTCAATCTTTAAATAAAGGAGCTGTTTTGGGCCATGACAGGCACCATAGAAGAAGTAGGAGGAGGAATCAGAATAGGTAGGAAAGGAAGGGCAGAGTCAGAGGCAGACCAAGCTGAAGCCCAAAGGAGCAACATGTAAGGAGCACAGGGGAGCCACAGGCCATGTGGTAGACAGATTAATAGAAATGGGTTGAGTTAAGATGTAAGAGCTAGCTAGCAATGTGTCTGAGCCATAGGCCAAACAGCATGAAGTTAATATAAGCGTCTGAGTCATTTCAGGGGGCCTGAGCAGCGGCGGGCTGCTAAGGGGTCTGGGGCGGCAGGTCTGTGGGTCTGGGCCTCTGGCCGCCTGGGACCAAGAAACCCTACTACTACATACCCCAGGTTGGCTGGCCCATGATTTTCAGGGTGATTCTCCTGTCTCTGCCTCCCATCTCACCACAGGAGTGCTGGGATTGCAAATGTGTGCCACCACATCCAGCATTTCATGCATTCTGGGGACCAGACATGCTATTACCTTCACAGGTTGGGCTATCTCTCCAGCCCTGTTTATTTTGTATCAGGTATTATGATGTGGGAATGCGTTTATGTATGCTGTGAATCTCAATCTTTAAATAAAGGAGCTGTTTTGGGCCATGACAGGCACCATAGAAGAAGTAGTAGGAGGAATCAGAATAGGTAGGAAAGGAAGGGCGGAGTCAGAAGCAGATCCAGCTGAAGCCCACAGGAGCAACATGTAGGAGCACAGGTGAGCCACGGGCCACGTGGCAGACAGATTAATAGAAACGGGTTGATTTAAGATGAAAGAGCTAGCTAGCAAAGTGCCTGAGCCATAGGCCAAACAGCATGAAGTTAATATAAGCGTCTGAGTCATTTCTGGGGGTCTAAGCGCCGGGCGGCTAAGCAGTCTCGGGCGACAGGTCTGTGGGTCTCGGACCTCTGGCTGCCTGGGACCTGAGAAACCACACTACTACAGTATTACAGTAGTTAAAGTTGACTTAGAGTAAGTACACAGGAGGATGTGTACATACAATGAGTGGCAAACACCACCCCATTTTACATGTGGAAACTGAGAACTACATATGACCCTGCAACTATCCCCACACTCCGTACTGAGAAACAACTATATTAAGGAATGTAAGGGTTCCTGATTTTTATCATTTCTGCACCAACGAAACCAGAGCCTTGGATCTAAGATTGCTATTATGTGTAGTAATACCATACACTAGTGCAGAAATTAACAAAGTCAGAATTCCAGAAAATGCTTCATCTCTATATTACAATGTAGCCCAGGAATCTGAAAGATACTCATCCCTGATGCAGCTCTGGGCTTCCTAGTTAGGGAACCCAATTCATCTCTGACTCCTCCTCCTAATAGCTACTAATGTAAAGAAAGTGGGGCCTAGTTAAGAAACAAAGAAGCATTAGGATGAACACCAAGCCAACACTGAATATTAACTTTGCAAAAGGACCCTAATTAGAGTCAAAACTCCCCAAATAAATGTTTTTTCTAAAAAAAAATTATTAAAGAGCAAATCTGTGTTTCCTAAATCTAAAACCTCAAGTTACCTGTTCATCTGAAGCTAGATTCGTGAACAATGGAACAATTTCAGTTTTCACACTGTCTAACTCCAAAACTTTTGCAAATTCACCCAATTTGGAAGCAGCAGCACGTCGCACCATCGGTGTGTCATCTGAGCACAGGGAACGGAAGTGCCTGCAGCATGAAATAAGGTATTTTCTGTCAAACACTTGACTAAACATGCCCCAATACCAAGAGATGACCTTTTAGAGCCTTTCCCTTAACACACATCAATGACTAGGTTTCCACTCACAGACGTAAAGAAAAGTCCAGGAAAACAGCTCAGTCAGAAAAGTGCCTGCCTCCCAAGTATGAAGCCCACACAAGAGTCCCCAGGACCTACTTAAATAGCTGAGCACCCTGGTAGTGCCTATAACCTCAGAGGCCGCAACATGAGAGGTAGACATGAACAGATTCCAGAAAACTCGAAGGCCAGGTAAGCTAGACTATGTGATAAAATTCCAGGCCAATGAGAAACCTTCTCTCAAAAATAAAGAGGAAGGTACCTGTGGACCAACACCAGAGGCTGCCACATGAAAAACAGGACACACACACACACACACACACACCCCCATCAGTATATTCAACTACATAAAAAAGCGTTACCAATCCTGCCAGCCTAGTATGAAGCACTGATGGCAACAGTCTAGTTGTGAGTCCCCAATAATCCCAAACACTAAAAAATACTGTCTCTTACTGTCGAATTTCTGCCTTGACAGCATTTGAAGCTCTGGGATAGCAAACACTGAACAAACCACACGCAGATGTGCGAGAGGTGAACCAGTCCCCACTTGCCAGGCGTTTCACCAGAGGTACAAAATGAGCTTCAAGTGCAACAGGGGTGTGCTCCTGAGAGATCTGCCTCAGGGACTCCACAGCCTTGTCTCTAACGACAGTCTCTTCCACAGTAGCCAAGCTTTCCAAAGGAGGCTGCAGAGATCAAAAGGAAACCAGAGATGACAACTTATTACATCAGGTTAGACAGATTGACACCTTTTATGTGACTGAAGAGAAACAGTACATGTAGCCAGAATGTTAACTACATCATACCAAATGGTTACTTTTAGCTCACACAGTGAGAACATATGGTGTGGCCAACCTGAAGACACGACTTCTGTAGAAAAGCCAAGCTCAGATGGCAATCCCCAGATGGTGTCTACAAATGACACAGTATCACTATTATTGGGAGCTGATGTTTAAATGATATGCAGCCACATTCAGACAGCATATTTCCTTAAGAACAAGTCCAAACCTAGGACCAACTGTGGGTGCCACAACTGCTTGGTGACTTCTGGTCAGGCCTTTTGTGAGCCATCCTACCATTCTTGGAGGTGCAAGCAATCCTATCCATGAGAGCTCAATGGCATCAATTTATGCAATCAATAAAAAGCTGAGTCAACACCAGGTTTCTTTGTTTTTAAAATACATTCATAATCTTTCCAAGAGCCAAATGGGAATTTCAGACAGAACAATCAAATAATGAATGCAGAGATGGGGAGATCTTACAGCTACAGAGGCATAATAGATAGGAGAGGGCCAAGATTTGGCCTGTGTCAGTAATGTGACAGCCTGGTAGCCTGGAGATGGGCTGCTTCTGAGCCTCTAGCTGCCTTTCTCAATTCGATCTCAATAAATTCAGTATGAGGCACAGCTGCAAAGATTAGAACAAAATTCCATAACGGAACTGACCAAGAGCGAAGGTCAGGAACTGAGGGAACAAGTGTGCCCGCCTAATATGATTCAAAAAGGGAGACAGCTCTGCACTGTCCTGGAGGAGATGCCAAAGGTCCACTGAAAAGACGCCACTTCTTACTAGTCAGTCTTTCATGATCTGCCTCCTGCCTTCTGTGATATATCCTCTTACTAAGGGAAGGGCTTGTGAGTGGTCCCTTCATTTGAACTCTGCCCGTTTTCCGATGTCCTTTTCTGGGCCTGATGACCACTCCTGCTTACTTATGCTTTGATTTTTGTTTTTGTTTTTTTTTTTTTTTTATACATAGCAACTTTGAACCCAAAAAGTTTCACAGTTGTAAGTCTATGAAATTCACTCTTTCCATAATGAATACTGTCATGTTGTAGCACTGCAGATTCAGAACACAGGAGATGCCTCTCTCTAAAGGAGTCTACATCCTAATGGTGGAATCAGATGAGAATAGGCTGAAGGGCAAGGGAGTGACCATGAGGCTACTTCAAGGGTGGTCAGGGAAGACCTCTCTCATACAAATGCAGATGTCTAACTTACCAGGAGTTAACTATAGACAACTCTAAATAGCATCTCTCTAGAGATAACACCCACAACCAATGTCTTAAGGCAATATGAACTGGGTTTTACAATGAACAGAAAGACCAGCATGTGTGGAATGAATTATCAAGATGAACACAGTTATAGGTTATGAGTCTTTCACTGCTGTGAACCAAAATAGCTGACAGAACAAAGGATTTATTCTGATTCACAGTTTCAAGGGTTCATTGCATGGCTGCCTGGCCCCATGAGCCTCAGCAGAACAACATGGTAGTAAACCTCTGCCTTACTGCAAAAGCAGAGAATCCAAGGACAAAGGAAGGAAAGGGGGGAGGGAGGGAGATATAAGAATGCCTTCTACTGCTACAGCTCAGTGAAGAAGAACCTGCCCAGCATGCAAAGGCCCTGGCTCAACTAAAAACAACAGCCATTTTCTACGTTGGGCTTGAATAAGCTGGTGATATGACTAAAAAGAGGCATATTTTGAGGGGAAAATGACAGCTCACATCCGTTGACTTCTATGAGTCTCTCTCCTTATCTAATAACCATCTATGTCTGGACTTCTACAGAATGGTTCATGGTAGAGCTAGGAACCATGGGAGCCGGCATCATATATACCGTATTTAAAGCCCTAAAACAGACAGTCCTGCCTTGTCCAGCTGGTCAGTTTCTAGTCATCCTTTAAGGTCTAGTTCATCTGCATGCTGGGGCACATCTTTAATCTCAGTACTCCAGAAGCAGAGGCAGGAGAATCTCTTTGAGACCAAGGCCAGCCAGGTTTATATAAAGTTTCAAGCCCGTCAAGGCTACATAGCAAGAAGACCTTGTCTCAAAAATACAAACGAAAGAAAAAGAGAAAACTAAATCAAGTTCCCTTCCTCTCCATCTCTAACAAGTCTACAGAGGCAGATACAAGGTCTTGTGTTCAGCTGAAAAAAAAATAAGAGCTGAGCTAAATTGCCTACATTATTCATTCACTCAACATCTTTACCACTTTCCCATAAAAAAAAAAACCTGCACAAAAATGCTGCAGTGTGTCTGTCTACCACCAGATAATAAAGACACACTTGATCCTTACAGAGTTTCAGAACAACTGTAGGCCACAGGTAAGTACTCACCAGCAGACAGTGGGCAAAGTCAGGACCTCCCACTAAACCAGTGAAATTTCCCAGCTGCTCGGCAAGAGCTAACAGCACCTCATCTTCATCATAAATTGTATCTGGAAATAACCACAGTTGGTTAGCCCATAGGGACAAGTACCACACAGCTGCTACAACTCCAACTCTAAAGACATTTTCTTCCTTGTCTGAATCAGACATCTTCCCGAATGTTTCACAGAACTAAGAAATTCATATCCCACGTTAATTACCTTCACATTAGTTACAAACACGGCTTATGTTTGACCATGTCTGGCGTAACATTTCTATACACCTTAAAGGAGACACCTGCTCTGTCTAGTACGCACTGCTACACTAGGTAACAAACTAAAAAAAAAAAGCATAGTTTGAAAGCCAATGAAAAATGAAACGGGTTTCTTTAAAGGTCACATACCTGTAAGGAAAGGCAGCAATTCGGTTCGAGTCCTTTCCACACCGAGTGCTAGAGCAATAGTCGATAACTTCTTAATACTGTTGAGACGGAGCTTTAAAAACAAAGCAAAGGGATGGTTGCAATTCAGGTCAAAAGAAGCAAACGGATGAGAAACCCTGGCATACCATATATAACGAGAATGAGCCTTTCACTTAGATCTTATTCCTAAAACAAGCAAGGACCGTTTGACTCCTCATTGGCCAGCGGCTATCCGAGGGAGAACACTGAAGGAAAATAAATGAATGAATGAAAACACGCGGGCAGTGAGAGATTCTCAAAAGACAGAACTCTGGACGGAGGAAAGCAGGTGAGACGGTTAAACACGACTCCTCCCTTTTCAGAGAAAAGTTCCATCACAACTGATGCACCATTCATCTGGGTTAATCAGCGGCGGCGCTCTTCCCACCCAACTAGCCGAGCCAGTCGGCCAGCACAGGCAGACTCTCCCTCCACAGCACTTCAAAGGGACCCCGGCTCCCGGGCCGCTCCCCTGCCTGTCCACCCGAGGCGAGAACTGGTTCCCCGCCCACTGGCGGAGCAGCCGGGCGCCACCCGAGGGTCGAGGTACGGGAGTCGAGGGCGGACCTCCGCGGAGCCGCCGCCGCCGCCGCCGCCGCCCTCTGTTCCGTGTGAGTACGGGCTCTGCCGACCCCGGAGCCGCCCCCGTGGCTGAGCCGGCCTTCCCGCTTCCCTACCATGTGCGCCTCGGTGCTGACCTCGGCTCCCCAACGCCGGCTTAGTACCTGAACGTCCTCGTTGCGGAGCTCGTCGATTAAAACCGCGATCGGGTAGAGCGAATCGTCTCCATCTCCGCCCGCTGCCCCCGGACCGGCCCCGGGCCCCGCTGCGCCCGCCATGTTCTTCCTCCTCTGGTTAGTCGCCGCCGTACGCCCTGCGCCCAGGCCACGCCCCGCGCTCCGGCCACGCCCCGCGCTCCGGCCACGCCCCGCGCTCCGGCCACGCCCCGCGCCCAGGCAGGCGGGGCTAAAGCCAATCCTGCTCTGGGGAAACGGAGGAGTGGAGCGTTTAGCCTGCGGGCGGAGTACTCGGCCTGACCCCCGATGCTGCAAGTGGAGGTCTAAACTCCAGAAGTAGGGCGGGCTGAGAAAACCAATGGAACCCCTGCATCCTTTCCCCAGCCGAAAGAAACACGGGCAGGGATTCATCCTTTGCTCGATGTGCTCTGGAGGAGAGGGGCCTTCGTGAGTGATGGGTGCCGAACCTCAGTAGAACTGCGGGGCCAAAGACGGTACCCTAAGCCAGGAGGAAGAAGCTTTAGCACCTCCCCCCCCCGACTTCATGCTGGCCTGCAGCCACTGGGTCTCAGCCCTTATTTCCCCCTGGGCGAGAAGCCTCCACACCATCCCTCCCTCCACCTCTTCCTCTGGCCTGTTTGCCAAAATCGAGGCTGCCTCCTGCTCCTTAAGACAAATAATGAGTGCGGTGAGGGAAAATGAACAGTGCTGTCCAAACTCCCCAGTCAATATTTTTCCCACGCAAGCTGTTCAAAGCATGCTGCTCTCTTGTTTTTGTGTTTCTTTTCACTGTGGTACTGGAATGTCGCCTTCTGTTGTATTGTCTTCCTTTTTACGCTCTTTAGCTACAAGTACAACCATCAGGCATAACTAGGGCCAGTTTTAATCTCCGTAGTTTGTTAAGGGCGGAAACTAGCCTCCCTAGGCCTCCAGAGGTCCTCCTAGATGACCCCAAGAGGAGGTGGTCCTAGACATTTTCTCACAGAACTTCATCTTTAGAACTGCACAAAAACTTCAGTGGCCTGTCTTTATATCTTTTAGACAAAGATATAAGCAACTTTGGTTGGTAGCCCTGTGTGACTATCACAGATTTTCAAATGACATTATTTTGTGCCTTAGTGAAGTTATACAATAAATACAATTTAGGAGGTAAGATTTTTTTTTTTTTTTTTTTTTTTTTAAAAAAAACATGGAGCTCCTGGCAGGAAATAGGAGATGGTTAGCCTTTAGTAGTCAAAGCTTGAAAACCAACAGACTTCAGCAGTTCGGGGAGAGGGGGAGTTCCCTAAAATTGGGCCCACAAATGTATGCTTGAAAGCTTTCATTTTATTTTTATTTTGATAACTTTTAGATTCGCATAAGGCATAGTCCGGACTGCTGGGGTGGCTACTTCACTTTTAAATTAAAAAAATGTGTGTGTGTGTGTGTGTGTGTGTGTGTGTGTGTGTGTGTGTGTGTGTGTGTGTATTGTGTGTGTGTGTATTATGTGTGTGTATCGTGTGTGTATATTATGTGTGTATATTGTGTGTGTGTGTGTGTGTGTGTATTGTGTGTGTGTGTGTATTGTGTGTGTGTATTATGTGTGTGTGTATTATGTGTGTGTGTGTGTGTATTATGTGTACTTCTAAGCCACTGAACAAGTATGAACAGAGGACAACTCGAAGAGTGGGTTCTCTCCTTTTACCAGCTGGGTTCCAGTAACTAAACTCAGGTTGGCAGGTTTGGTGGCACACACCTTTATCCACTGAGCCCTCTAGCTGGCCCCCAAGGACTACTTTAATCAGCCTTGTCACATGGCTTCAGCTTTAATATACTTGCATCAGTTTCTACACAGTTTTTATTGCTCTGGGCTCCTAAGAAATGAACAGAGGTGGATTTTGAATGAAAAATATGTTTTATGCACAAAATAAAAGCCAAAGGACTTCATGCAGTTACACTGTCTCAATAGTTCTAAAAGAGGTAAGAAAATGAAGGAACTGGGGCCATGAGTATGGCGAACCCTGAAGAAGCCGAGCTTTGGCTAGCAACCCAGACTCACGAAGTGTGGCTTAGTTTTAGTAAAAGACACAGTTGTCAAATTGAATTGCAAAAACATCAACATTATTAACTGTAATGCTATTGGTCTTGTGGTTTCATTTGTATTTAACTTGTAAATCTGCTTTTGTAGTTGCATAAAGACTATCATTGTAAAAGAATATTGTTGGTTTATACTTGAAGTTTTAAGTAACATTTAATAATTTGATGGAGTTTGGGATTACTGTTTACTCTTGTCTCTTTAAAAGTGAATCCAAAGCTCACCTTGGTGGCATATGCCTTTAATCCCAGCACTCAGGAAGCAGAGACAGGTGGATCTCTGTGAGTTCAAAGCCAACTTGATCTACAAAGTGAGTTCCAGGACATCCAAGGCTACACAGAGAAACCCTGTCTGGGGAAGGGGGAGAAAAAAAATTAATTAAATTAAAAAGTAAAAGTGGATCCAAACCATGCTTAAGCTTAAGGATGCATGTCTTTAATCCCAGCATTAG
Source organism: Phyllotis vaccarum (assembly GCA_033318265.1). Taxonomy (NCBI): domain Eukaryota; kingdom Metazoa; phylum Chordata; class Mammalia; order Rodentia; family Cricetidae; genus Phyllotis; species Phyllotis vaccarum. The sequence goes on from JARWLC010000012.1 coordinate 80,572,764, forward strand.
GGAGATAAAGCAAATGGATCTTTGTGAGTTTGAAGCCAGCCTGGTCTACATAGTGAACTCTGGGTCAGCGGAAGCTACATAGTAAGACTCTGTCACATCATACACCCACCCCCAAAAAAGTGCACCCGGGCTCATGTTCATAATCCAGTGCTTAGGAGGCAGAGGCAGGTGATACATAGATATAGTTCTAGGCTAGCCAGGGTTCACAGAGAGACCTTGATGGATCCAGCATGGCATGGAAAGCTCAAGCCTGCAATCCTACCTGTACTTAAGTGGCATGTAGGTAACTACTCCATCCCTAATACCCAGCATAAGAGAAACAGAAGGCTAAGCTAAGAAGTTCTAACTTAGTACTTGACCAGTAAGAGGATCAGAAGGGTTCCTAAGACATGGAAGAAAAGCTTTCCACTCCCTTATCTAAAATGTGTTCAGAAATGATAAAAGAAGCCGGCACAGAGAAGAGTAGCCTAGTCATTCCCACAGTTGATAGGCTAATAAACTGGTGCACTGGCATTAATACTCTGCTTCAGAGTCAGATGTGACCTGCTCAACCAAGCACAGTGAGGTGGAGGCCTAAGGAATAACAATGATTAAATATGAAATCACACGCTGAGGAAATAGAACCTAGAAAATTGCCTGGTTTGAGAGTCATTGAGGCCAGACTTCAGTCCCCACTTGTGTCTCTGACTCATGGTGACCTACCTCTCCCCAAACCTCTGTCCTACTCTCCACCCCCTCACCCATGTAAAATGGAGCTAACCACTAGGTTCCTCCTCCAGTAACTGGGAGGCTGTGAGAACAAAGCAGGTAATAAATGCAGAGATGCTAATAAACCCTTCAGTAAAGAATGCTATGAAATGAAAATGGACCACAGCAGGGGAAGCTGCTTCCAAAAGGGGGTCACGTCCAAAGGCAGGCTTTGAGAAAATATGATGTAATGACCATCATCCAAGTGTTCTGTAATAAATATAGACACCTGGGCCTGTGGAAGTAGCTCAGTGGTGGAAGATGTGCTCTATATTCAAGGCTTTGGATTTACTCTACAGGATGAAAAATGAAGTTACCTGGGGAGATTTTAGTGGGTAAGAGCACTTGCTACAGAAACATGAGCTCCTGAGTTCAAATCACATGTAAAAGGCTTGATGTCCCTGTAACACCTGTAGCCCTGGTACTGTGATAGGAAGACAGGTGTCCTTGGGCTTGCTGTCTGTCAGCCTAGCCTTAGGTTGAGTGAGAGATGCTGGCTGTCTTAAGGGAATAAGCGAATAAGCAGTAGAGGATAATAGAACAGAAAACCATCACATATGCCCTTATACACACACACAAACACACACATGCACACACATACACACACACATGCACACAGATACATATACACATTTTTTAATAAGAAAAAAATTAATTTAATGCATCCTGGTACTCAGGAGGCAGAGGCAAGTGGATATCTGTGAGTTCCAGGCTAGCAAAGGCTCTATAGTGACACCTTGTCTCAAATAAATAAATAATAAAATTTAAAAATCATGTTAATGAAACTTTCTGGTCTCTACCTCAGGCTTACTGAGTCCGATTCCCTAAAACTGGAGCCAGACATCTTGCAGGACTCTCTAGAGACTCTAATGTAACTGATGTTTGAAACTCATTAAAAGGTTTATCTGGAAAGGCAATTACCAGGTAAAGCCATGGGCACTGGCTCAGAAAGGATCTAAAGTCTTTGGAGGCCACCTCTGTCCAAGAAAAACCAACAATAATGTTAACTGCTTACTAATAAGCAATTCTGTTCCTACTGGCTATGGGTTTTGTCTGATAAGAAAGATAATCCCTCTATTGCTAAGTTCCTGGCAGCCAGCCATGATCTACCATTACAGCCTCTGGTACTAAACTACTTCCATAGCCCCCTCTCCTTTCCACGGCTACCTCTGGTTCCTCTCCACTTCCCACACACACACTAATGACCACGGGGCCACAGTTGAGTCTAGGCTGAGGATTGAGGGTTGTCTCACACAGAACCAGAGCTCTGACACCCACACAGCAGTTCATTCATGAGAGAAGGCACGGTTAGGCTTGCCCAGTTCCTCCACAATAATGCAGCAAGAATATTATCACACAGCTTGGTAGACTCAACAGCCATCACAGTTCTCTATGTCACACAGAAAAAGACCAATCCAAAGGAAATCTGAATGACATCATCATCCTCAATGGGTTCTTTTCCTCTTCCTCACAGACACAGAGATTTACAAACAGGCACAATGGCAAAGGCGGGTCCCATCCCGTCACTGGAAGGAAAGGCTAGGGCAGAGGCAGCAGACCTGTAGGTTATAGCAACTCCCAGAACTCTTATCCACTAACAATACCAGCAAAAGAGGAATGAATGGGTTGGTTCATGAACTGAGACATACTGGTTGCACGACACACCCCTGTGCAGAAATCCAACAATGCTCAAGGCACTTCTATAAAATGGTTTGGTACCCCACTATGTTTTAAACCATCTCCAGATCATTTCACCTAACGAGTCAATGTTGTAACAATTGAATATTTAGGGCATAATTACAAGGGGGGAAAAAGTCTGCTCATAGTAAACTTCCTTTTGAAACCATAGATATGGGACCTATGGATTAAAAAGACCTGAATCTTCACTTAGCAGGATGACACTGCAAGCTGACTCCCAGGTCCATGTTTAATTCATTACAATGTAGCAGTTACCACAGTGGCACTCACAACATCTTAAATTTACATTTATTCAAACACTGTCTCTCATGCTAAGGAACTCAAATATTTTCCACTCCATCTCATGTCAATCTTTCTTCACTTTCTTTCCCTCTGCTTTCCTTGTCAAACTTCTCCCCAAGATGCTTCTACAGATGGCAGTACTCCAGCAGTGAGAGAAGGCTTTAGCTGAGGTCGCACAGCAATGAGAGGAGGCTACAGTGAGCATGACCACAGCTATTCTCCCCTTCAGCCCCTCAGCAGCTAGCATAAAACACACCTGACAGCAAATCAAAGAAATGCTCTGGTCAGTCTGGGTTTGGTTACTACACGACTGGTAGGAGGGCATTTGGGAGTCAGGGACACTGAGTTGCGTGTGCCATTTCTTCCAGCTGCCAGCTGTATCATGGCAGGCAAATAACTTATTCTCTATGAATATTGGTCTGTGTTATCTAGAGCCTTCCCAGATTCTTTGTGTGGCTGTTCAGATGAGTAAATGCCTATAATGGCAGCGTGCCCCTACAAGCCCAGCACTCAGGGGTATCTCCAGGAAGAACAAGGATTCCAGCTAACCTAGGCTACATATCCCAGTGTTGTGGTATTCAGCTTTAACCTTAGCACTCTTTCAGGAGGAAGAGGCAGGTGAATTTCTGTGAGTTTGAAGCCAGTCAGTGAACTCCAGATTTTATTTAAATAGCACCCATTTCCCCATATTTTGATAATGCTCTTTGGTTGCTAGACTTACTGCATTTTGAATCTGAAACATGAAGACTATTACAAAAATTTGGGTCTTGACTATGGCACTGCAGCCTCCCCAAGCTGGTCTCACCTAGAGCATCCATAGATGCCCAGCTATTCTCTGCTCATGTCCATAGGTTAGAGCCCAGTTTTCCTTCCTCTCTTCTATTTTAGAAGCTTCTTATCATAACTGATATTAGGCCCAGTCAGCATAAGTAGTAGCCCTCAGTAACCAGCACAATTGCCCCGGGCCAGCGAATTGATCTCACAAAATCAGGGCTTACTTTCACATGTTCTTGCTCTTCTAGATTATTGCAGGGTATCAAAAAAAAATTCACTATGTCATAGATAACTTTTTTTTTTAATCTGAGGGGTAATAAAAAAAACATACACTTTCTGGTGGTAACTTTTCTTCTACTTCATCTTGAAAAATATCTCCTCTGAAAATCTCTGTCTCCAATTAGCTACATATCTCCACACAGTCACAACTCTCCACAACTACATTTCTATCTCCAACAGAAAAACTCTGGACAAATAATTGAATTACATTTTGAGGGTCAGAGCCATTCTGATAATACACGAGATAACACCGTTTCAGGCTAGGGATGTCATGCTTATCAAGCATGGTGAGTAACTAGGCAACTCTTGGCAGACAGCCAAGTTCCTTGATGTACAGTCTGTAAAGAAAGCATGTAGCTGTTGAGTGGTCAACATTTCCTGACAAAGAGTAACATTGAAATTCAGGACCTAAACAATAAACAGTTAGTTGGCTGAACCTTGAGTAGTTAGGTGTGGGGATATGTTTCAAATTTAATAAACACCAATCTGAGATATCAAAGAGAGAAAACACCACAGTCAGATCTCACCCAGCTGTCTTCCAGCTTCCTCAGCCTTGCTTCTCCTGGCTTCTACTGCCTCCTCTGTCTTTCTATGCCTGCCTTAAATACCCTCTTCACCCAGTTGTTTCACATCCAGGTTAAGATTAAAGATGTGACACCACCACTGCCTGCCTGGGAGCCTGGAACTCCCTCTGTAACTAAACTGGCCTCAAACTCAGATTTGCTGGGATTAAGGGCATAGGTCACCACTCTCAGATATTCCCTGTGCTGGGATTAAAGGTGCAAGTTACCACTCTCTGATCCCCCTCTAGACTGACTGTGGGTAGATCTCTGACTACCCCCCTCTGATATCTCAGACTGGTTTTTATTAAATTTGAAACATATGCCCACATATCCCCTTTTGTGTCAAAATTTTAAAAAGTTACAGCTAACATAAGAAAAACCATATACAATAGGTACAATAGTTATATACAATATAAACAAACAATAAATGAGCAATGTCCAGTCCATTAACAATTGACAATTCAAAGAAAATATTTTATTGATTATCCTATTTTGGTGAGTCCAAAGGATTATACCTAATTTACTTTCTTTCTAACTTGTAATACTAACTAAAAACTATTATTTTTATATCTCTTAAATGCATACACTTTAACTTCAAAGTTTCTTTTTAACCTGTCACTAGAAAACTATAACTATCTCATATTCAACTACCTCAGAAACCCAAAAAGGAAATAATATTAACTAACTCAACAGTAAGGGCAAGCAAGCAACCAATGTAAAATGTAACAAAATGTAAAAAATGAAATAGCTGGCTGCCTGGACAGTCACCCAAGGTTCTTCTGTATCATTGAAGCATCCATCTTTGACCTACAGGCCTAACATGTCTGACAGACTTCTCTGTGAAGCAGGATATTCTCAAAGAACTTGCTACCTTGTCTTGGCAAGGTTCAGCAATCCTCTTGTGGATGTGTCTCCTGCTTGTCCAATTCGAACATCATACTGTCAGCAGTCAAGGCAAGAGTACTTTCTTGCCCAGTGGCTAACTTTCATTACAAAGAAGATCAACTGTGTATAGAGTTTCTCTGATGTCCATAATCTTCTCTGAAGTAGGTTGGTGCTGCCAGGAGCAGTTGTCCCATTGTTATAAAAATAATAAGAACTTATGTTATTAAATGCCATATTCTATGGATCTCTGAAGTGTTTGAAGACCTGTTCATCTAAAATGTATCTGTTTGATCTTGAAAACATATCTAATATGACTATGTTTGAATGTAATGCCTAACTACTAACTTGCATTACTTTATATCCTAATTAGCTGGTAATAAAAACTTTCATGGACTAGCAATTTGCATTACAATGTTAGATGGACTGAATAATATACTACCTTGAACAAGCATAGAGATATATGAACAGTAACAAAAATGATCTCAATATACACAATTTGTACACAATATACAAAAATCCAACCCAATGTAAAATATTTAAAGCTAGTAAATCTTTTTAAAAGAAGATTCAATAATCAACCCTTACATCTTATTACATCTGTATCCCCTTTTTCTCTCTCTCTTTTTAAAAATAAGAATCTTGAATCTAATTGCTCTTGTTTAACTTTTTTCTAACCACACCATTAACAATTTTTAACAAATTAGCCTAAACAATGACAATCATCCGTAACTCATTGAAAGACCAAAAATCATCCACCCTCCTCTTAGGAATGTGGGCGCTGTTTTCTTCAATTTACTTTCTGCTGTCTGGGGTGACTACATCTTTAGGGGATCCTGAAAGAAAAGTTTTGTCAATTGTCAATCTTGAAATAAGTAGCTGTATCATTTTTTATCTAGTCTCTGCATAACAGGAAAGCACACAGCTTGTCTCAAGTTCTGGCCATAGTCTGTGAAGCTGGTTCGTCTCAGCAGCTGCCTTGAAATTGTCCTAAGCAGTTTGTAGTCCAAATCTGATCTTTGTTTGGTGTTCGTCATCTTAGCGGCTTTGTCAGAGTCCATGTGAAATCATTGTTGGGGGGGGGGGACGACCCATCCTCCTTTGGATACTTCAAGTTTGCAATTAGGCATTGTCATGGATCACTGCAGAAAACTGATAAGAGACTAAAACCCAACACAATGTACAGGAAGCTAAATATATAAGTATTTTTTCAGCATAGGATTAGTAACAATAGAATAGTCCCTTATTTTTGTTATTCTTCTGTCCCATATCAGGTGGTTCTTCTGATATGATATAGAGATTTTACATTTTCTTTTAAAACAAGTATGCTTGAGTTTAGAGAAGGAGAGAGCCACACTCTAACTCTAAAGCTAGCTTTAAATTAAACTGGGACTTCAACTTACAAAAAAAAAGTTATCTAGAGATTAAGCAGAGCTTTTACCCTATAGAGTATACTGGTATACCAATAGGTCTGATATTCTTTTGCTTGTAAATTTTTCTGGATAGCCTCCCTTTTGATTTAGACGTCTAGATGTTCAAGGTCTTTTAACTTCTTGAAGATGGGTATTTCCAGTTTTCTCTAAAGACCAAAACAAAAACCTACCCCCACCTTTGTTTTTTTTATTACAACTTGAAGATGGATGAGCCATCAATTCTTATTTTCATGAAGTTTCTTGGTTCAAATCGAGTATTAATTTTGATAGTATCCGAAACTTTTCTTCACCTGTGGAAACAAAAGCAAAACCCTTCCCTAACACAGCACATACCCTGGCTTCCATTCAGAGGTCAGTACATCTTTGAAGTAAACAGGCTGATTTAGTTCAGCCATTTTTTCGATAGTCCAATGCCTTTCAGCAGCTGTTGTTCCTTTCTCATTAGCATTGAGAAAATTCAAAGTTAATAAAGCATTATGTAGTGTATCTCTAGGGGTCTTTGTTATTCCTTTCTGTTTATTTAGCATATCCTTTAGAGTTCGATTTCATCTCTCTATGACTGCTTGCCCTGTTGGATTGTGTGGTATTCCTGTAATATGCTTTATATTATAGTAAGCAAAAAATTGTTAGAGACATATGCTGGAGCATTGTCAGTCTTAATTTGTACAGGTATTCCCATGATGGCCATAACTTCTAGCAAATGTGTGATTACAGAATCAGCCTTTTCTGAACTCAAAGCAGTTACTCATTGAAATCCTGAAAACTTATCTATTGTATGATGGACATATCTTAATTTCCAAAATTCTGTAAAATGAAGCACATCCATCTGCCAGGTTTCATTTCTATGTGTACCTTTAGGATTACTTCCTGCTGGCAATAGAGTTTGGTTATAGAAGGAACAGGTGGGACACCTTTTTACAATTTCTTTGGCTTGTTGCCAAGTGATAGAGAAATCTTTTTGTAATTCTTTGCTATTGATGTGATGCTTTTTATGAAACTCTTAGGCCTCTAGTACATTTCCTACTAATGATTTATCAATTTCATCATTACCTTGTGCTAAAGGACCTGGCAGACCCATATGGGATCAAATGTGTGTTATATAGAAGGGATGATTTCTAGTCCTGATTATTTCTTGTAACAGAGTAAATAATGAAGTTAATTCTGACTCATGATTAATAAAATCAGCTCTTTCAATGTGTAGAACAACTCTTTCGGCATACTGAGAGTGATTATGTTAAAAGGTTTGGTAAAATCTATTAATACCATCATGATGGCATATATTTCTAACTTTTGAACAGAATTATAAGGGCTTTGAGCCACTTTACTTTTATGTTCTATTTGTAACCTGCCTTTCCTGATTTGTTGGCATCAGTATAAAATGTAGGGGCTCCAGAAATTGGTTTATCTCAAACAATACGAGGGAGAATCCAATTAGTTTTCTTTAGAAATTCAATTCTTTTGCTTTGAGAATATTTGTTGTTAATATCTCCCAAAAAATCACTGCAGGCTCTTTGCCAAGGTTCACTTTGCCCATAATTGGTCAATTTCTTCATTAGTTAAAGGTACAACAATTTCTGCTGGGTCCATTCCTGTCAATTGGTGAAGTCTTAATTTTCCTTTTAAAATCAGTTCAGAAATCTTTTCCACAATTAGGAGTCCATGCTGAGATTCAAAGTTGCTTCATAATTGACTTTGTTCAGCAGACACCTGGGAATCTGTCCTCACACAATTCATTTGCAGGAGCTAAGCTAGTCTGCTTTGAATTTGTTTTGAGGTCTTAAATCAGCTAATGGTGTAAAAAGTCGTCTTTGTAGCTGAGAATATCATTATTTTCCTATGTTGGTATAAGCTATGAAAAATAGCCTAGTATTATTTCTACTCATCAAAATTATACAGCTTAAGAAGAAATCATCTCCCTGACCATCCACAGATAAATGTGCCCCCAAAGTATAAAACACACCAATGGGCTGTGGAAAGAATAGTATAGTTGTTCTTTTTAGGTAGGGAAGAATTGTGGCGGCACATGAGAGAATTATAAACAGAAACAAACAGATTCACGGTCAGTGAGCCCACGGTCTGGGCCTAGTGGGTTGCCCATCAGAGGGTTATTCATCTAGTGGGTTGGCCTGTTAAATATTAGTTGTCATCTGCTGTATACTCTTAGTGGCCATCAGCACTGGGTGTTCTTGCCTGTGCCTCCCCAGAAGGTGTTGTTCCTTCTCAGTTCCTTTTTGTAGCTGTCCAGGAGAAGTGTTAGGAGAAAAGTCACCAGGCATCAGAAAGGACCTGTGCCCAAATCCCCCATGTACGCCTCTCATAACTTGGCAGAAATATGACCAGAGCTGTAACCACAAACCAGAATGGATACTAATTTCTAGGAATTCAGGAAATCCACTCCCTCTCTGATCTATCTGGCTAAGAGATTAAATTTAGCTGGGGTCTCAGTGTTCTAGGATGGCCCCAGAGAAGACTAAACTTGCCGTCTGCAAACTCCAGGCTGTGGTCACGGAAGGGGATCGAGGAACTTCAAGAAAAAGTGTAATGGCCTAGATCTCATTCTCTCTGCTCATCTATCCTTCCAAGTTCCCATCCTAACATCCCAAGGAGGTGAAGGACCTCAGGCTTCAAACGTGTCACGACGAATAAGGACGGGCCAGTGATAAAGTACTGACTGGCACAGCTGAGGTCCTGAGTTGGATTCCCAGGGGAGGGACATGAGGGAGAGGGAGGGCAGACAGGGAATCTCTGAGTATCAGTTCTAAAAGAAAAAAAACGTTTTCATAAACTGAAGTGCTCCATCACTGAGCTATAAACCCAGCCCAAACAGTAGCATAAGCCATTATTTGTATGGTCTTTTTACACAAACCCAATCTAACAATCTAAAGGATACAAAACTCCCCCCTAAATCATAAACAAACACCAGCCTCAGACCATACAGTCTCCTTGCCTCTTAGGTTAAGCTAGAAGAATAGTGTCAGGAGATATATCTAGAGAGGACCCTCATTGTTTATCTGGCATGGCTGACTTTGCTCAAACCTCAAGTCTGCCTATATAGTTATCTGAACATTTAAAAAGTAAACACTACTTCCTTCTCCAAATGTTTGCTTTTTACCTCACAGGCCAGGCATAAGGAGTAATCATAATCGAAGGTCTTCTAAGGCCTTTTACTGCCCCAAGGTTCACACCCTGTTAAACACCATTACCTTCTGCTGAGCTACCGTGCTATAAATGACATGTTGGCAGAAGGTGAGAGCATGAGACATTCATATATCCTCCAGACCGCCTCTATCAGCATCAGTATGTCAGCAATGATAGGTTAGGAATGTGTATGTGATAAAATTTGTTGTATATGAAACTTGACAATGGAGGTTGCTGGTAATTGCCCCTAAGAGTAGCTATTCCTCCTCTTCAAGGTCTTTTGTTATCTATAAATATAATCAAGGACATAACAAATACCACTGAAATTATCAGAAAAGTGTCAACGTACAAGATTGCCTACCAACCAGGGAATCCAGTGTGGTGGACAATTCATCCACATAGGAAACATCTGCAGCTGTAGAAATACACGAGGCAATGTAAGGACGTGTCCCAAAGCTCTCAGCTTGGCTATTTCAACACATACTGGGATAACAGCAAACACCAAACCCAGCTACATCGCTGTGACGAAACTGATTCTTTTTTAGTGAGGGTAGGGAGCCCTCTGCTGGACATAAGTGGGTCTTCATGATGGCTCTACAGACAGAATAAACCCAAAACAAATGTGTGGCAACCAATGTAATGTCTGGTACTCTGAGTGTACATGTACATACACACACATGTGCACACTATACTATATTCAGTCATCGCAGGCTATGAAGATGAAAATATAGAAAAGGCCAAAGAAAATATAAATAGATGGGAATCTCCTTTAAATATCACACGGAGAGACCCACCAGTTTCCCTAGGTCTCTCCACAAGTATTATTCTTGAAAGAAAAAATGGGAACAGCCTATAGGGAAGTCCAAGGAAACAAGAAAGGTACCAAAAGCCCCTGAATGGAACATGGTGTCTTCTTGGTGGCTGAGTGAACACACTTCAGCTCATTTCTCTCAAAATGGGATTAACCTTTGCTCTCATGCCTGAGCCAGCTAACAGTGCCTGCAAAGAGGCGGTCTGCAAACCTGTATCAAAAAAAAAGAGTGGGGGCTTTTCTGCATCAGCTCCAGGTAAAAGCTAAATGTGCCCCTCCAACAGGGTTTCTCTGTGTAGCTCTGGCTGTCCTGGAACTCTGTAGCCCAGGCTAGCCAGAGATCCACCTACCTTTAACTTCTAAGAGTTAGAGCCATGCCAAGCTAACCTAAGTGTGTTTTAATAACCATACAAAACTGGTTCCAGGGTGTGTCTGGAGAAGGGGAGTCGCTCACACTTGCATATGTTTTATCCCCATTGTTGAGTTCAGCATGGGTCCTGGTGTGATGAGGCAAAGCAGGGCCAAGCTGGAGGGTGAAGGCTGAGTTTGCCTATTCAAACTTTCTTTCCCTACCTAATAAATCCATAAGTAGCAAAAATGCATTCATTCCTTTCTAGATGTGTTGAATAGAATACTGCAGGAGATCATGAGCTAGTGTACATCAGGGTCATATTAGTTAACTGCTTTCCCAGCAAGGACTCCAGAGGGCATGGGAAACAGAGCAGGTACGGAAGGCTTGGGGCCTAGAGAAGGAAGAGGTCTAAATAAAGACCTGGGAGACGAGGGGTTACAATTAGAAAAGGACACCAGCATTCTGTCTGCTTCATTGCAGTGGTCTTTGATGAAGTTTACCTAGTCTTTATCAAGGGCAGTGGTGTTTAACTCTGGCTACACACTAAAACATTCTAGAAATAATGTTGCCTCTGCTCATCTCTGGCTGCTAACTCCTTATTCCTGAGGGAGAATTGTGCAGTGTGGCAGCTTTAAAGCTTTCCCTCATTCCTACCCTGCTACCCTGCAGCTCTGGCTGAGAACTGCTGCTTTACTGGCTATGATTTCTGCAGCGTTTAGCTCAATGCTTCTACAACAGCTAGCAAAGAAACCGAGACCCTGTCCTTTTTTATTTGGCAATGCAGTTGACCGGTGAGTCTACATGGCTGATCAAAGGGCAAGTGTACCAGTTGCCCAACTGTCTGTTCTAATGGAGATCAAAGAGCTTTCTCCAGCAGGTGCTGTGTGGAACCTAGGATAAAGCTCCCCTAAAAGGCCTACCCTGAAGAAATCCATCTTGAATCATCCACGCAGGCTTTTAAGGCCCATCAAAAAGTTACCTGGTTTAAGCCTTTTATCTCCAGGTAAGAAATTACAGAATAGGCCCAGAAGGTAGAAACACAAGTCCTGACTTACCTTGAAGTGCTTTAAAGATACTTCAAGATACGCTTAAAGTTTCAAGGGGGAAAAGCTCAGACTTAAGTAAACTGTTCGCTTAAACTCAAAATGTTCATTCAAACATAAGCTATTTAGTTTATAAGGCTCCATAGGAAACATCCAGCTAGTCCAGCTATAGCTCCACACGCTCACATTCCTAATCTCAGTTTCCCTCATTTCATTGGTCAGACATGTTGATTTGAACTTGTTCAAATGTCAAGTCAAGGCTGAACTCCACAGCTAGAAAGATCCAGGGAAGTTTTTAGCTTTAAAATAGCATTTGCTACTTAACATTTAGTCTGAATGTGTGACTACAAGGCAGCTGGGCACCGCCTATGAAGGACAGGGAACAAGAAGCACCCAATGGCTCCTTACACCTACAAGAAAGGTCTTCTAAGTCAGATTCATTCAGAAAAGCATCTGTGGTGCCAAGTCTGGCCCTCCAAAATCAGAAATGGAAAAATGTAAATATTCCATGAAGGGCCTTGTTGCTCTTTTTAGAAGCAACCCTCGGGAATGTGCTCCTGTGCCAAAGTCTGGAGTTCAGAACCGCTACGCTCCTCACATACGCTAACAGGCTTGCTTAAAAGCTGCCCTTGATCTCTCAAGACTTGTGAGTTGCTGTATTTTCTGTGTCTAAGAATTCAGGCCAAGATGCTGGGCACAGTGACTCGTGCCTATAATCACAACAGTGGAAGGTTGAGGCAGTAGGATTGCTGTGGATCCTAGACCAGTCTGGGCTACAGAATGAGACCATGTCTCAAAAAATAAAAGGTAAAAGTCTGTGCCAAACTGAAAACAAGAGCTGTGTGTTAGTAAAAAAGGTGTCTTTCACTTTTCTTCCTTTGTTGTCAAAATGCAGGGACCAAAACACTGGGGGGCTGCTGAGCCTTGGAATAAGACAGTACAGAGTTTCCCCATTGTGCCAATTATCATCTCTGAGGAACAGCTTTACAAGGTTTCTGCTTATGATTGTCTGCTCCTAACAAAGGGTGAAGTGGGAAGTTGCCACAGAAGTCTGACGTCTAGAGGGTTCTTTGTTTCTCAAGACAGGGTTTCTCTGTGTAGCTGTGGAGCCTGTCCTGAAACTTGCCGGCCTCCAACTCACAGAGATCCACTTGCCTCTGCCTATCGAGTGCTAGGATTAAAGGTGTGCAGCACCGCTCAGCTGAGGGTTCGTAAATGACGTTCTAAAGACGGAGAAGCAGACACAGAGAGAGCAAAGGTGGTGATTGCAGTGGCCTGTTCCCACCTGGGACCAAATTAATGAAAGTATCTAAAATAACAAGGGAGTAGTTAATGAAGCTAAATCTCAAGGGCACCATGAGGGAAGAAAAAGGAAAAGTAGCCATGCAAAACCAGGTGATGAGATTGCATGTAAAGAGCAAAATAAGAAAATGATATAGAAAACCCCCTTGCTCCCATCCTCCCAAAATTCTAACACCTCCCCAAAGGTGAAAATTAGCCAAATGCCAGCTATAACTGGATTGAAATGTCTGTGAAAACTAGACTCTTGTATTCCAGGGACTTGAAACCCGAACCATAAGACAAGCTGGGCTTGTGGTACATTCTGTCTTTCAAGCACAATGCTCAAAAATAAATTCCTGTTGTCCTTTGTTTCTCCTGGAAGGAATAAAGCTACCACCAATTCCAGAAGGTCAGAGTAAACATTCTGAGCTCCTTAACATGTAGAAGCTGCATCTGTGCACTGAGGCTTGGGAATGATGAACACAGGAGTCATGCTGTTCCCAAGTCCCAACGAAGATTGGAAGCTGAGTGCAAAGGACAGAAGTGACCTCAACAAAGCGAAGATCAAGTCCAGGGTGGAGGTGACACTTTTAATCCTGCTACTTGGGAGGTAGAGGCAGGCGGATCTGAGTTCAAGGCTAGGGTGGTCTAGCACATACAGCATTAGACAGAGAAATGGAGGGGGGGTCAAACTGGCAAAATTAACCTTTTCCTTCACAGAAACACAGTAAGTATATAATATAAACACTGGCACAAGAAAAAGCACAGAGTTCAGGAAGACAATGAACCGGACGACACTGGTTTCAGCACTGTGCTGCTTCCTGGTTTCATCTGCATCAACAATCACATGGTTACAGAGATTGGGAAATTTAAAGGAACATTCAGATTTATGGATGCTCCAGCAAGCCCCTGGAATCCAATCAACGCCTATGGAAGCTTTGATCTTCCTGTTACAACACCACTAAAGCTGAACACATGCCCACGTCATCCATTTACCTGAGGAATTCAATGTGGGAGCCTAAAAGCAGACTTACATGTAAGCTTCACTGCATCTGTGGAGACAGAAAATTAATTGTCCATTTTCCTCTTTAAACAAAAACAAAATGATCTACATTAAAAGCCAAGATGTCTGGTGTTACACAGCCACGGGAACTCTCACTCACTCTGTGAAGCACACGTAAGAAAGCAGAAATTTGGAATCCTTACATACAGATTCCAAAAGTCTTTACCAGAACTCCAGACAGAAAACAATGACCTGCTGAAAAGACTGGGCTCAATAAAGAGCTTGATTTAAAACCATGTTTGCTGTAAGCCTGACTTCAGTAATGAGGAGCACAGGCTGCAGTTTACTGCACTGACCTGAAGAGAAGACAACCTGTCCTTTTACCAGAGGATAAGCAGACAAGAGGCAGCTTTTGATAAAAGACATCTATCATACAGAGTGGGTCTGTAATGGTGCTCAGTGGCACATGATTTAGGTTCAGATAAGGCTGCTTTAGGGCTAGAGATCAGAGAAGTCTAGATTTGCCAAGTCTACCCAATACCTTGTTCTGCCCACAAAGGAGATTCTGAATCATGTAGATCTCACTCCTCAGCAGCAACAATCTACAAGTAAGTGCCTTAGTCTGGGGACTGAGCAGTGCTATATGCACCACAGTCTTTGGTGAAGATGTGACACTGACCAGATGCCTTTCTTTTCCCAGGGGAAGCCAACCCCCATATTGCTAAGAGGTACTTGGCATAGTGTCTAAGACGTACTTACTGTGCTCTCACCAGAAAACAGAATGGAGAAAAACAGAGTGAGGTTTCAAAAGAACAGGAACTGACATTCTCAGGAATGTCTATCATCCAGCCTTTCTGTACTACTTTATACTAAGTTCTTACTCAGATGACTGTGTCTGAGTCGCATGTATGAGTACATGTACATGTGTATGTGGAGGCCTAGGTTCGTCAGGCCTTTAGAGGATCTTTACAATTGTTTCAGACGTGTAAGATGATCAAGAGCTCAACTCTGTACCATTGGGGGTGGGGGCATATGTTAAGAATGGAACCCAGGCCTTAAAACAGTAAACGTGTGCTCTACCACTCAGCCATCCCCGTAGTACTGCATTCTGATCAGGAAAGAGCCACTCTTCACACAACTCCATTATCGACTCCTCTAACATCCTCAGGGCCTTGGCTTCTGAAAGATGCTCTGCTACAATTGTGTTCTTCAGATCACATTCTGAATATTTGCCTTGGAGAATGGTGATGAGGTACCGAGAATTAAATTTCAGGCACTGCTCACACAGAGGGCTGCAGTCTGTCCTTCCTATCCAGGTGTCAGTCTGTATGTCTGGACCTGCTACCTCACCTCTGCTCCATCAACTCCGATCGTATATTCTTTAGAGGGGAACCCTCAGAGTAAATATTTTCATTCAACTACTTACTTTTATGTCCTCTTTATTCTTTTATTGGTACTAATTCAATTAGAAAGTAACTTTCCTTAAAAACAAAAGCTGAAAATGAGACCTTAACTTCTCTGCACTACTAAAACCAGTCACCCTTAAGGAGATAAGGCACCTGTAACATGGCCCACAGGGACAAGAAGAACACTGTCACAAAAGAGCCTGTAGACTTTCCTACCAAGACCTAGTAATACCACAAGGCTGCTAAGAAGGTGTCACCATAGGCTCCAAAGAACTCAAATAACTGTACCTAAAAATCTTTCTTAAAATAGAAAGTGACAAAACTATCTGGCCTGTGGTCAATCTAATCCTCTTTTCAAGTAGTGTTTCACAGACAAGTACAGAGGCACGGATAATCTTGAAAGTATGAAATGTCAGACAGCCTGGACTCTGCTCCCAGGCCTATGACTTACTGCCACCCATGTGACACTGGACAAGACGCTTCTCCTCTCCACGTTCATCTGCTTCCTCTTCTGTGAAGTGGGTCCTCACAGTGATCATGAGGACCCAATCAGAGTCTGAAAAAATGTCTTCCACACTGTGCCCTATTATAAGAGAAGGGGAAGTAATAGGCAGGCCTACTACCTGTTAATAGTCCCTACCACTGCCTATGCAACTAGACATGCCCACAGAAAGACACCTCGCAGCAGAATTGAAGTGTGAGTGCTATATATATACAGACTGTCCTTTACAGCTGTAAAGGGGCTGTCATTTTACACAAAGGAATTCTCAGTGTCTCCAAAATGGCCTTAGACTACTTTAAAATGTGATGTCACCCGAATTTATTGTTACACTTTTCTTCAGAGATGCCCAATATATTTATAATCTTTGTACAGAGTCTAGAATTCAAGATATATCATGCTTAAAACTTTTCTGAAAACCTTAAAACCCTTTCCAAATAGACATATTATTAAGACTGATTTAAAGAAAATCAAACGGAATTAAAGGCATCATAATAATAAGATTGGTCACATTCTTCATGGTTGTCTTTTTCCTGGGCTCAAGGCCAGGGTCACAGTCCTGTGAACGCTTTCAGAACCTGAGTCTTGCTGGAGGTGGAAGGACAGGTCAGTTGGCAACTAGACTGTGCTCTTCAGCACTAGGATCTGAACAAGGTTGGCTAGGAGCAGCCAAACAGGTTTGGTGGAGAAATCATGTGGTCAAAGGAAGGCTTGCTAGTTCCCAGACACCAGGACAGAGTGTGGAGACTAGCTGACACACACAGCTGGTCAAGGGCTCTCGGCTCTTCCTGTAAGTGGCTTCTGCTCTCCTCCACTCTAGTGAATAACTGAACAGAGAAACAATAAAAGTGGAGCAATGTGTCTCCCAGGCCTTCAGGACTCTGCCTATCTGCAAAAAGCTCATGTGCAGAGCAGACACAGGGGCAGGAAGTGTGTGACTTTGACAGGTGTGATGAGCAACCTGGCATTCTTGTGAGGTGACTTTTATTTTAAGCATTAAATGACCTGACGGTCAGTGGAACCACTAGTTACATGATGGCTGTCCATTGGAGCCAAGGGGGTGTTGCTAACTTCCACTTTTCTTCCTGCTTTGCTTTGCTTTCCGAGGCTTAAGGATGGTGTAGTTCACATACACTGTATACTGATCCGACAGGAAGGGGACATAGAATGCCCGAAGCAGCTTTGAAGACCTGAAAAAGAAGAGAAAGGAGGCGGTAGGAATTTCATCATTTTACCAACAGTTCTGAAAACGAAAGAAACTACTACATCAAGGATTATATTTTATATAATTTATTCATGTACCAAATCATACCTCCCCACACACACAAAAAAAAAAGTCTCTCTAATAAATGGCCTTTCTGGGTCTGCATTTTGCATTCAAATGTGACACACAAAAGTTCCAAGACATACAAAGTTCCAAATAATTTTTGCATCTAAAAAATTATAGAAATGCCAAATGCTCAAACAATCCTGGCCTCCAGCTCTAACTTTTCCTACAGAGAAGAAAACCATGTCTTGGATACCTGTGCAGCATTGCAGCAGTGCCTGAATCAAGTAGCTACTCTATGCACAAACTCATGCTAGCACAGTCTATTTTGGAAAATTCTCCTGACTGAAAGATGAGAACTGGAAACAATCTTCCATGGGGTTTTGAAGCATGTAAGAGATTTGATTTTAGATTTGTTTACGCTGTCTGATAACCCTATGAGAAGGTCCCAATGCCATCCTTGTTTCACAGACAGTGAACAGAGGCAGAAGCTGCTCAGGGTCATGCAGATTAAGGAGCTTGTTTGAGTTCCTGTAGTAACTGAGGAGGGCCTCATTCAGCTTTGATTCTAGAGTCTGCAAGCTTACCCATTATGGCTCATCTTGCAGCCTATGGATTTGCCCTTTCCTGGAAGAGGTCAGAAAGACAGCTCAAATACATAAAGTACTGCTTCCTGGTTGAACTTGTCAGTCTGAAAATCCAAGTTGGCCCATTTATTGATATCAGAATCAAGATAGCTGCAGGGTGTCCAGAGCCAGTCCCTTTTGAGATTCTAGACTTGGAGGTGTCATACTGACATTTGCATTGGTGGCATTTGCACCGGCAGCCTACCTCTGGACTTGGCAGACTCCTGCAATGACTGCACACATAATGATATCGCACTTGGCAAACACACCTCTTAGAGAGGCTTCCCAACTGAAATGCTGGCAGTGTCCTGTGCTTAACAGAGATGCAGCAACCAGCAGCACAAGGGCTTGGATAGAGAAAGAGGCTTATAGGAGACCCTGTAGATAAAGCAGGGCTTCTGTGAGTAGATGAACAGGAGAGGATGCACTTGTCCCAGACAAAAGCTAATTTCCTCCTTTTGCTTACAATGTACAGATAAGGTGAAATCTAATACCGGCACCTGTGGGGATATGTATCAAATATAATAAAAACAGTTGGAGATATCAGAGGGATCCACCCACAGACAGTCTAGGAGGATTAGACAGTGGTAACTCACACCTTTAATCCCAGCACAAGGAATATCTGGAAGTGGTACCTATGCCCTTAATTCAATCAAATCTGAGTTTGAGGTCATCTTAATTTACAGAAGGAGTTCCAGACTCCTAGGCAGGCAGTGGTGGTGCCTTAACTGAGCAAGGAAAGTATTTAAGGCAGACATAGAAAGACAGAGCAGGCAGTAGAAGCCAGGAGGAGCGAGGCTGAGGAAGCTGGAAGACAGCTGGGTGAGATCTGACTGTGGTGTTTCCTCTCTTTGATATCTCGGCCTTTCCCTGAGATCTGGTTCTGAGTTTCCTTTATTCATGCAGCACTTGGCATCCAACTTAGGGCACAAATTCCTCCCCTCCCTACCCCCCCTCCCCAAATGGCACTTGCCGGCTAAGGCAGCACGTGGACAGAGGAGTAATTACCTGCTAACTAGGCTTTCTGTTTTGAGTTAACCACCACTCTTAGGCAGACCAGCCTCACGTGTTTCCTTTCACTCTCATCTGGGTAAGTTTTTCAGACAGTGGCCTCTATCTCCTGGTGGGTAGTTTCTTTTTCTCTATTTGGACCTCTCCTTGGGCTGCTATCATGCTAGGTAGCTGCCCCACTTCACAATCAATTGAATCATCAACAGATAACAGATTGGTGAGTAAATCAATTTTTTTTAAAAAAATAAAAACAGGGAATTTGTTTAAAGCAATGGAGGGTGCTTGGTCCTTCTGTGATCTTTCGCTAGACGATTTGGTACTACAACCAGGGATGGAAAAGATAAATAAGGTAGATAGGATTATCATAATGTTTGTCAAACTGTTTATCATGAGTATTTTTTGCTTGATTTCTATTTTATCACTTAAAAAGTCAATTAATATACATGCAAAGAAAAAGGTCTTAAAAAAGCCTGTTGAGAGAGAACACAAAGATGTTCAAATTCAAACAGAGGAATATGAAGAACCAATTTCAGCAAGGTCATCTAAAATTAGACAAAAACAGGCAACATTAATATACCCAGTAACCTTTAAAAAAATGAAGAACGATAGACATGATACTAAAGCTAGTTGGGCTCCAGCACAAATGCTAGAATTACGGAGAGTAAAAGAAGCAACTGTAACATATGGGATGCACAGACCATTTGTAAAACAAATGTTGAACTCCTGGTCATGTTGTAACCGGGTCAACCCCTAAAGACTGGATAGATATGGTTACAGCTGTGTTAGAGGCAGAACCACTTATACAGTGGAAATCATGGTGGAGGGAGGAGGCGAAAATAATAGAACAAAGAAGCAGGGCCAGAGGCATAGAAGTCTCCCAAGACCAACTTCTTGGGGAGGGGGATTATGCTGATATTGAAAGGCAGTCTTTATACAATAAACATACTCTGGATTTATGTCACATGGCAGCTTTAAATGCCAGGGACTAGATTGAAGAAACAGGAAATAAAACTGAATCATTCACAAAAGTAATTCAAAGCCCAAAAGAAACTTTTACACACTTTTTGCAGAGATTAACTGCAGCAGTAAACAGAATGGTACCTGACTCTGAAGCCAGGCGAATAAAAATTGAATCACTGACTTTTGAGAATGCTAATACACAATGTAGAAAAATACTTAGACCCTTAAAAGCAAAGTCAGCACCCTGGGAGGATTAGATTCATGAGACAATTAATCTAGAGTCTTATGATGGTGATGATAACTGGGTGGGAGAGCTGAGAGCTTTATTTTTAGAGGTATAAGAAAAAGACAAAATGTTAAATGTTACAATTGTGGAAGGCAAGGTCACATAAAGAGATTGTAAACAAGGCAATTCCAGAAACAGTGCTTTTGTTAGGAATAATCCCAAGAAAACACCCCTCCCTTCTGTTATATGCAGAAGGTGTGGACCAACAAGTGCAGATCAACAAGGGACAGACAAGGTAGTAACTTTCTGCCCTTGGGAAACACCCCAAGGGGGGCTTTCAGAAGCCCCCATATCAAATCCAATCAAATCTCACCCTGCCATTGTGGAGGAAATATCGTCCCAGAATAATTTAAAAAAATCAAACCTATTTTAAAAGACATACTACACTGAATGATAGAAAATCTATAAAAAAAAGAAAAAATTCAAGAAAAATTATAAAACAAATATTTTGGCAAGCTTCTATCAATGAACAAAGGCCAAAATTAAAAGTACAAATAAAAGTTGTTATTATTGAAGGCTTATTGGGCACAGGGGTGGATGTATCAATAATTTCACCAGAGTCATGGCATCCAAGTTGGCCCCTTCAGGAGGTAAATGTTCAGATTTTTGGGTATTGGGTTGATATCCCAGGTAAAACAGAGTGCAAGATGGCTTGAGTGTACAGGATCAGAAGGACAGAGAGGAATATTAAAGCCATATGTGGCTAACATTGCTAAAAATTTATGGGGACAGGATTTACTCCAACAATGGAAGACACAGATTAATATTCCTCTAAACAAAGAAATAAGCCATAAACTAGCACATGGTTCCAGAAAAAAAATTAGAAGGTATTATGAGAAATAGTCACAGACCATTCAGATTATACAGAAACAAGGCAAAACAGCTGCTGATCTTTCAAAAAACACCCACAGCACTACTTCTAAAATGGCTAACAGAGAAAACTATATGGATTCATCAATGGCCTCTAACAAAAGAGAAATTGCAGGCCTTAGAGCAGCTGGTACAGAAGCAGTTAAATGCTCAGCATACAGAAAAATCAACCAGCCCTTGGAATTCTCCCGCATTTGATACTAAAAAGAATCTAGAAAGTGGAGAATGGTAACAGACCTAAGAGTGATAAACAAGGCTCTCTACAGTCTGGGATTCCTTTGCATTCTCTGTTACCTAAAGAATGGCCTATTATAGTTATTGATTTAAAAGGCTGTTTCTTTACAATACCTTTACAAGAACAAGACAAAGAAAAATTTACCTTTACAATGCCCACTTATAATTCTCAGCCTGTATAGAGATCCCAGTGGAGGGTACTCCCTCAAGGAATGCTGAATAGCCCCACTGCGGAAGTATTTTGTATAAAAGCCAGTAGAACAAATATGTAACAATTTCCCACAATCTATAATTTATCATTACATGGACGACATCTTGTTGGCCGATTCAAATATCGATACCTTAGAAAAAAAATTTTGGAGAAGTGAAAAAATTTTGCCTGCTTGGGGATTACAAACTGCCCCAGAAAAAAGTACAAAGAGGGGATTCCATTAATTATTTAGGCTACAAAATAGGCCAACAAAAAATCAGACCCCAAAAGGTACAAATCAGGAGAGATAGATTGAAGACATTTAATGATTTTCAAAGACTACTAGGAGACATTGACAATTTACGACCCACTATTGGAATTAAAAAATAATGAACTGGATAATTTGTTCAAAACCTCAAATAGTGACAAGGACTTAAATTGTCGTAGAGAATTGTTACCTGAAGCTGAGAAAGAATTGGCTTTGGTGGAAAGAAATTATAGGATGCACATGTGGATCGTGTGGATCCAGGTCTTAATTGTTTTCTAGTTATCTTGCCCTCTAAGCATTCTCCTACAGGAATTTTAATGCAAAGGGAAAATGTTATATTGGTATGAATATTTCTTCCACATAAACTAAGTAAGAAATTAAAGACATATGTGGAAAAGATTTCTGAACTCATTTTAAAAGGAAAATTAAGACTTCACCAATTGACAGGAATGGACCTAGCAGAAATTGTTGTACCTTTAACTAATGAAGAAATTGACCAATTATGGGTAAAAAGTGAACCTTGGCAAAGAGCCTGCAGTGATTTTTTGGGAGATATTAACAACAAATATTCTCAAAGCAAAAGAATTGAATTTCTAAAGAAAACTAACTGGATTCTCCCTCGTATTGTATGAGATAAACCAATTTCTGGAGCCCCTACATTTTATACTGATGCCAACAAATCAGGAAAGGCAGGTTACAAATCAGGACATAAAAGTGGCTCAAAGCCCTTATAATTCTGTTCAAAAGTCAGAATTATATGCCATCATGATGGTATTAACAGATTTTACCAAACCATGAGTCAGAATTAACTTCATTATTTACTCTGTTACAAGAAATAATCGGGACTAGAAATCATCCCTTCTATATAACACACATTTGACCCCATATGGGTCTGCCAGGTCCTTTAGCACAAGGTAATGATGAAATTGATAAATCATTAATAGGAAATGTACTAGAGGCCTCAGAGTTTCATAAAAAGCATCACGTCAAAAGCAAAGAATTAAAAAAAGATTTCTCTATCACTTGGCAACAAGCCAAAGAAATTGTAAAAAGGTGTCCCACCTGTTCCTTCTATAACCAAACTCCATTGCCAGCAGGAAGTAATCCTAAAGGTACACATAGAAATGAAACCTGGCAGATGGATTTATTTCATTTTACAGAATTTGGGAAATAAAGATATGTCCATCATACAATAGATAAGTTTTCAGGATTTCAATGGGTAACTGCTTTGGGAATACCTGTACAAATTCAGACTGACAATGCTCCAGCATATGTCTCTAACAATTTTTTGCTTACTATAATATAAAGCATATTACAGGAATACCACACAATCCAACAGGGCAAGCAGTCATAGAGAGATGAAATCGAACTCTAAAGGTTATGCTAAATAAATATAAAGGAATAACAAAGACCCCCAGAGATAGACGACATAGTACTTTAATAACTTTGAATTTTCTCAATGCTAATGAGAAAGGAACAACAGCTGCTGAAAGGCATTGGACAATCAAAAAAATGGCTGAACTAAATCAGCCTGTTTACTTCAAAGATGTACTAATCTCTGAATGGAAGCCAGGGTATGTGCTACGTTGGGGAAGGGGTTTTGCTTCTGTTTCCACAGGTGAAGAAAAGTTATGGATACCACCAAAATTAGTAAAGATTCGATTTGAATCAGAAAAACTTCATGAAAATAAGAACTGATAGCTCATCCACCCATATTACAACTCTTCAAGTTGTAATAAATAAAACAAAGGGTGGGGGTAGGTTTCTGTTTTTGTCTTTACAGGAAACTGGAAATACCCATCTTCAAGAAGTTAAAAGACCTTGGACATCTAGACGTCTAAAGCAAAAGGGAGGCTATCCAGAAAAATTTACAAGCAAAAGAATATCGGACCTATTGGTATACCAGTATACTCTATAGGGTAAAAGCTCTGCTTAATCTCTAGATAACTTTTTTTTTTGTAAGTTGAAGTCTCAGTTTCATTATAATTTAAAGCTGGCTTTAGAGTTGGAGTGTGGCTCTCTCCTCTAAACTCAAGCATATTTGTTAAAGGAAAATGCAAAATCTCTGTATCCTATAAGAAGAGCCACCTGATATGAGACAGAAGAATAACAAAAAATAAGGGACTATTCTGTTGTTACTAATCCTATGCTGAAAAAAATACTTATATATTTAGCTTCCTGTACATTGTGTTGGGTTTTAGTCTCTTATCAGTTTTCTGCAGTGATCCATGACAATGTCTAATTGCAAACTTGAAGTATCCAAAGGAGGATGGGTCCCCACAAGGACATGGACTCTGACAAAGCCACTAGGCTGGCAAACAACCAACCAAAGATCAGATTTGGACTACAAACTACTCAGGACAGTTTCGAGGCAGCTCACTGAGATGAACGAGCTTTACAAACTACTATAGCCAGGATTTGAGACAAGCCATGCACTTTCCTGTTATGCAGAGATTACACAACAAATGATACAGCTATGTATTTCAGGACTTGACAATTAACAAAACTTTTCTTTTCAGGATCCCCAAAAGATGCCATCACCCTCAGACAGCAGGAAGTAAATTTAAGAAAACAGCACCCACATTCCTAAGAGCTGGGTTGGGTTGTTTTTGGTCCTTCAATGGGTTATGGACGATTGTCACTAATTAGGTTAATTTGTTAAAAATTGTTAATGGTTGTATTTAGAAAAAAGTTAAACAAGAACAATTAGATTCAACATTTGTGATAAAACAAAATAGAAAGAAAAAGGGGATACAGATACATAGAATAAAAGATAGATTACTGAATCTTCTTTTAAAAGGATTTACTAACTTAAAATATGTTTTCAAGATCAAACAAACATATTTTAGATGAACAGGTCTTATTCAAACACTTCAGAGATCCATAGAATATGGCATTTAAAATATTATAAGAACTTAGACTTTTCTGGACAGTGAGAAAGATCTGCTCCTGGCGGCACCAATCTACTTCAAAACAAAAATGGGCATCGAAGAAACTCCACATGGAGTCTACTTTCTTTGTGGCAGTGGTTATCCACTGGACAAGAATCTGTACTTGTATTGACTGCTTGACAGCATGCTGTTTAAACTGGACATGCATGTTCCCTAGGAAAGTGATCTCTGAACTTTAACAGAACAAGTTGAGATGGCCCTTCAGGTTGCTGCTTTTAAGAGAAAACTGTCATATATTCTTCAGGACACAAGGAGAAGTGACTGATGGACTATACCAGAACGGGCAGAGCAGATTTCTTGCTCCACTGAAATGAAAAGAGACATTGGGCCTGTAGGCTGAAGATGGATGCCCCAACTTGATAAAGGAACTTTGGATGACTACACAGGCAGATAGGTGTCATCTCTGTCATTTCTAGATTTTGGAAGTTGTTTTTACTTCCTATTTACTTGGGTAAATATTATTTCCTTCTTGGGTCTCTGAAGTAGTTGAAGATGAGATAGTTATAGTTACATTTTTTAGTGACACTTTTAGAAAAAAAATTTTGAAGTTAAAGTGTATAAGCTTAAAAAACATCAAAATAATAGTTTTTAGTTAGTAATACAAGTTAAAAAGAAAGTGAATTAGGTATAATCCTTTGGACTCATCAAAATAGGATAATTAATGAAATATTTTATTTGAATTGTCAATTGTTAATGGCCTGGACATTACTCATTTATTGTTTGTATATTTTGCATATAATTATTGTACCTATTGTATATGGCTTTTCTTATGTCAGCTATAACCTTTTTTTTTTAATTTGACACAATAGGGGATATGTATCAAATATGATAAAAAAAAAAAACAGTTGGAGGTATCAGAGGAATCTACCCACAGTCAGTCTAGGAGGATCAGACAGTGGTAACTCACACCTTTAATCCCAGCACAGAGAATATCCAGGAGTGGTAACCTACGCCCTTAATTTAATCAACTCTGAGTTTGAGGTCATCTTAGATTTCAGAAGGAGTTCCAGGTTCCCAAGCAGGCAGTGGTGGTGCCTTTCTAAGGCAGACATAGAAAGACAGAGCAGGCAGTAGAAGCCAGGAGGAGCAAGGCTGAGGAAGCTGGAAGACAGCTGGGTGAGATCTGACTGTGGTGTTTCCTCTCTGATATCTCTGCCTTTCCCAGAGATCTGGTCCTGAGTTTCCTTCATTTGTGCAACAGGCACCCGTTCCTTCAGGTCAGTGACCATTCCAGAAATGACCATTCATTAACACAGTCCAGGTAGACAGACTCAAGGCCTTGGTGGAACCAGCTACAGAATGGAGAGTGGTGTTTTCCTCCTGGAGCAGCTCATGAACTTTTAGTACAGAATCAAACACTGGAGGCAATTCTACACATTTTGGCCTCCACTGAACAGTTTGGAATCTTCAACATTTTCTGTCTCTACTGTTCATAAGTGGTACAGGAAGACACTCCACAGTTCCAAGATAAATCAGACACACAGATGAAATGTGCAGCAGATGCCCAATGGCAATGAAATTGAAGCTGTCAGCAAATTTCACACTATGGTCTTTGGGTGGCAGTAGACCAGACCAATGTCCTCACACTCAAGACTGCTGAGTTGGGTCAGCAGCTCCTGTCAAGCCTGGTGACCTAGGCTGATCCCCAGAACCCACACAGTGGAAAAAGCAAACAGATTCAAAGTTCTCTTCGGACTTCCCCACAAGTGCCCCCCCCCAATAACACACAAAATACATAATAAATGTGATTTTTAAAAAAGAATTGATCTGTAAACAATGTATTCCCAGCACAAAAAGGAAATAGCATACTTTCTGCCCAGTTAGATTTCACCAGGAAAGATGCCATCACCCAATATTAGCAGTAAGACCCTGGATGACTCCTGTTATAATAAAGACATGCCCTATCCTTTCATTTTCCATGATGTTGTGTGTAAGACTGTTTTTGATATAGTTCACATGCGAATAAACTAAAGGATGGTATACAATAATGACAGAGGAACATAGATGACAAAGACATTTTAAAAGTCACTGAATAGCCAGGTGGTGGTGGTGCACACCTTCAATCCTAGCACTCAGAAGGCAGAAGCAGGTAGATTTCTGTGAGTTTGAAGCCAGACTGGTCTACAGGCCAGGGCTATACAGATAAAGCCTGTGTCAAAAAAGTAAAGAAGAAAAGAAAGAAAGAGAGAGAGAGAAAGGAAGGAAGGAAGAGAGAGAGAGAAAGAAAGAAAGAGAAAGAAAGAAAGAAAGAAAGAAAGAAAGAAAGAAAGAAAGAAAGAAAGAAAGAAAGAAAGAAAGAAAGAAAGAAAGAAAGAAAGAAAGAAAGAAAGAAAGAAAGAAAGAAAGAAAGAAAGAAAGTAAGTTAATTGCCTAGTCTACTCTAAACACACACACGCATACGGTTTGACTTAGGAAACAAAGAAGCTATGTGAATCACCAAAGGCTCCACAAAAAAATATTCAAGTGCTCTTTTAATGATGCAAGAATGAGAAGAACCAGGAACAATGCTGAGCCAGACGTTATTAGTCATAAAACTAACCCTACAACCAGCCTTTCAGAATGAATGCATCAGGTTCGTCCTCAACAGCTAATGAGCAGCTGGCTATAATATGAGACATTATCCATTTCAGGAGTAACAGATGTGTGTGTGTGCTCCCAACAAGTAGAATATAGTATAAAAATTCAGAATATATGGCAAGGTAGGTGGCATACACCATTTATTACATAAATGGGAGGCAGTTTTATGAGAAATAGAAGTTTTATGAGTTCAAGCCCAGTTGAGTCTATGTACAATTTCCAAGACAGAGATATATGGTTACACCCTACCTCAAGAAATAAAATACAGTAAAATAATTAAGTAAATTAAAACTTAAAAAGAAATAAAAAAAACCAATAAAAGACACCCAGTATGTATGTGAATATGTTAGGTGTGTGTGTGTGTGTTTATCCATAACCAAAAAAAATGTGAAAAAAGCTTCTTCATATGCTATGTATTTTTTAAATGTATTTATTTTTATGTGTATTTCCCCACATATAAATGCATTGTGTACAAGTCTGATGTCCAAATAGGCCAGAAGAAGGCATTGGAACTGAAGTTATAGACAGTTGTGAGCCATGATGTGGGTACAGGGCACTGAACCTAGGTCTTCTGTAATAACAGTAAGTACTCTTAACCAATGAGTCACCTCTGCAGCCCCCACTTATTATATATTATCCTCCTATTCCTATTTTTGGAAATAACTTATAAGATAACTAAAAACCATAAAACCAGACAGGGTCTACCGGACTGAAGAGAATGAATGATAGTGACCATTTTCCTAGTGTGCTGACAGATGACACCATGGGAGGCTCACAATTTGTTCTTGCTGGGTATAAAAGTCAAGCTAAAACAATGGAAAGATAGGTGAGGTACTGTAGTCAATGCTATAGAGGTTTGCTATGTAGGGTATACGAGCAGATCTTACAATTCAGCAAGACAAACAACTCAATAGCAAAATACTACAAAAGGAAAAGAACGTTGATGGCAAAGAAAATGCAAATGGCCAATATGATGTGAGAAAATCCAAATCTGGACATTAATAACCAGATCTGTAAAAACTATGAGGTCTGACGATATCAAACACTGGTACAGTAGTACCTGAGAAACAATATGTCAGCAAAGTCCTGCACGGCCACGCAGACTGGCAATTGTAGCAGTCAGTTAATCAAACTGTGCAGCATGGTATGTAGGGCTATTCTTATGACTCATTCACTTTTCTGCTTCACAAATAATTTACTTTGTTTTCTGTCTATTATGCCATAAACATCAAACATTTAAAGCAGGCAAAATTTGTAACTTATAAGACTGAAAAGAAACAGACAAATTTGTCTTAAATTTAGAAAAAAATACCTTTATTGTTTTGTTTTTTGAGACAGGGTTCTCTGTGCAGCCCTGGTTGTCCTGGCATTCACTCAGTAGACCAGGCCGGCTCAGTGTACAACCAATCCTTTTCATTATATTTTTTCACAATTTGTATGTACTTCTCTGTTAACTTGTTGATTGTCCCATATATAGACTCAGGGACCTGGGATGTTAACAGCTTACATACTGGAAGGATGGATAGGTAGATGGAGGACAGACAAATGGATAAAGGAAGTGAGCCAAGGGAATCAGAAAAATTAGATACCTGTTCAGGTGAGCTTGACTACACATCACTGAACACTATCAGGTGACAGCTTAAATAAGCGCAGGAATACAAGGATGGGTAACTGAAAATTCCCACTCCCAGTGAGGAATCCCAAGTCCAAGAAGTTGTGGTTTTGGATAATCACCTTGTCAAGGACAAACATGAAGTGAACCAAGAGACACCCCAATTCTGCCCTGTTCACCAGGTGTAGAGCCACTTGGTAATTAGCACTAAATTCTAAATACAGCATTTAGTAAAGAGGCTTTTATAGGCAAGCCTGTGCACAAAACTACAAAAGGTAGGGAATCCACATGAAGAAAAAATAGACAAGTCAGAGCGAGTCCTCTGAGAACACAGGGCTCCTCTCCTGCAGACTCCAGCTTAATCTCGGACATACAGCCACTAGCAGGGTGCTTCCAGAAGTAAGGCAGAAGCTGGCAGCAGATGCATACCCACCTCTAAGCTAGGATGGGAAGTAGGTCTGCAGACTGTCTGACTGTTGGTTGTTAGAACAAGTTAGCTGGAGTCCTCTTGGCTGACACTAGCCGCTGTTCTGCATTTCTTCCTTCTTTCCTTTGCTCTGATGTTGAAAGAAGGAATCCCTGATTACATTTAATTCTTAACTATTAGTAGCTGTAGCAGCTTTAACAATTGAAGACCAAAAAGACTTAATATACTATATTCTTTCTGAAGAAAGGGAAGTCAAATTTGTGAAAGAGAAGAACAGCTAAGCACTGGAAGGATGAGTCTGAACACACTCACACATGTAGAAACAGAAATCAGCTTCATCACAAGCTCGGACAAAAGGAATACTTTTTGAAGCTCATATCACAAGGCCTGTAATAAAATGAAATGCCACCAGTGTGACCTGAAAGAACATGGGTATGTAAGATACATGCCACCATCACAGAAACCCAAACACTCTGCCCCAGTAGGAAAAACTCTTAAGTAATTCAGGCAAAGAACAAACCTGGAGAAAACAACTACCTGAGCAGCATAATTAGCTGACAGCTCAGATTATGTTCTGATTCAGTTACCAGCCCCATTTATTGGGGCTTGAGAGCATTCTGCTGTGTAGAATTAAATCTGCATTTGCTGCCATCAAGGGAAGACTGGCAGCTAGATCCCAACACCACCAGTTCAGCAGGCTCAAATGGAAATACTCACCTTGTCAACTTAAAAAGAACTCTTCGGAAGGCACTCAGATTTCCCTTCCATTTTTACCTATCTGTCCATAAACCTGCCCTTTATCACCTTCATTCAAACAGTAAAATCATATTTAGCCTTTCCTGTTCAGCCCCACTGGACACTTTCTAGAGCTGGTCTTTGCTTTCTCTTCCATATAGTACACATTTCTTTTCAGTGAGATGTTTTCTATATCTGTCACTGCAGAGCTGGCTCTCCAAAGTACCTTCAGTTCTAAAGAGAATCAGAGACTGAAGTGACAGTCACAGAGCCTGCATGTGTCTGCACTAGGTCCTCTGCATATATGTTGTGGTTGTGTAGCTCAGAAGTAGGAAGTAACTGACTCTTGTGCCTACTCCTGAGACCCTTTTCCTCCACTGGGTTGTCTCATCCAGACTGGATATGAGGGTTTGTGCGTAGTCTTATTGTAACTTGTTATATCAGGTTTAATTGATATCCCTGAAAAGACTGCTCTTTTCTGAAGGGAAACAGAGGAGTGAATCTAAGGGCGGAGGTTGAGGCTGGGAGGAGTGGAGGGGAAATCACCATCAGGATGGATGTATAAGAGAATAATTAAAGAAAGAGGGAGAGACTGAGTTCCTGTAAGATTCAGTAATAGTCAACCTAACATCCCTTGTTGAGCTATTCTCGTGTTCAAAAGGCCAGTGTTGGGCAAAAAACAAGAGTGTGTATTAATGCAGCTTCTAACAAGACAGGGGTGAGGGAGATGCTTTATAGTCAGGTAACCAAACAAAGATGACTCACTCATGCACATGGGATAACAGTTAACATGCTGCACTTGCTGGAGGGTCAGCTTCTAAGGATAGGACTCTGCCCACTGCTGCATCTCCAGCTTCTAGAACTGTGCCAAAGAAAACACAACTCTGCAAATGAAAGAGTAAAATGCTGTGGGATGGCCTTTCTGTACACTGTGAATGTGTTGCTGTCATTAGAAAGAGTAAGATGCTGTGGGATGGCCTTTCTGTACACTGTGAATGTGTTGCTGTCATTAGTTAATAAAGAATCTGTTTTGGCCTATGGTAAGACAGCTTACAGCCAGGTAAGAAATCCAGTTAGAGAAATAGAGGGCAGAGTCTGGGATACATGGTCTGGCTGCCTAAGAAATAAGATGCAAAAGTACCAGTAAGCACCAGTCATGTGGCAATACACAGATAACAGAAAGTGGATAATTAAAGTGTAAGAGCTATCTAGTAATAGCCTGAGCCATAGACCAAACTATACTGGGATTATGTTCTGTTCCATTGTAAATAATTGTGTGTCTACTGGTTTAATAAAAGCGCAGATTGGCTGAAGGCAGACAAGAAGCATAGGTGGAGCTATCAGACTGGGAAAACTCTGGGAACAGGAAGAGCAAAGCAGAGACAGCAGAGAAGCCAGCAGATTCAGAGGACAACCATACTGCTCTGAGAAAAGGTACTGAACCCCATGGCTGAACAGGACAAGAATCATGGTTTAGATTGAGGGTAAAGAGTCAGCAAGTTATATGCCTGGGCCCTAGGCCAATCAACATAAAATTAATGTAAGCATCTGTGTGTCTCTGTGGGTCTGCAGGTCTGTGGGTCCAAACCTTGAGGCTAGGCCAGAAAGTCCAGGCCAAAAACCTCTTATAACACTAAACAGTTTGTAATTAATATAAGCATCTGTGTGTTTATTTAGGACCAAGTGGCTGCAGGATACAGGAGGACTTTGGTTACAGTATGACACTCTCAAATCAGATTATCTAGTCTACTTCTCTAGCATCTAATGTTCATCTTCCACAAGGAAATGAATCACCAAAAGTAAAAATAGGTTATTTCTGTTTTTCCCCAATAACATTTAGTCCTAAAGTCATGAGGCAGAGCAGAGCAAAGCAGGAACCTGCACAGTGTGAGTGGGAGAGAGGGAGAAGCTGCGGTGGCAGGTCCAAGTGACTGAGAGGTGTGTATGTGAAGGAAGGAAGGAAACGCTATTCCAAGAGGTCAAATGTCGTTTTCAAGTTCCAGTCCACACAGAATTTACCCAGTCATGGTTATCTACATGACTAGTGTAATAATTAACTATCAGGCCACATGGGAAATACAGCTACAGTTCCGACCATTTAAAGATCCGTGATGTGGCCTGATCAGAAGTCTGTCAAAGCACAGACTGGAATCACGCTGCTAATGTGTACAACATCTGGCATAGCAGCATAGCCCCTGCACCAGTCACCTTTAGCCATCATTCACAACAGCAGAGTTGAGAAAGACATGCTATTAGGCAACTAGACACTTGTGACCTTCAGACCCAAGGGTGGGGGAAGTGCTCTTCACCAATCTTTTCTCATCTGGTAGCTATTAAGAGATATAGATAGTACCATTCTGATGGGACAAGCACTTAACGGTGTCTATCAGAGTCTCTACCTTGCTCTTCAGACCCTTATCTGAGCTTTATCCAAGTGGCAGAAGACTAATGAAAACCATGTCATGAAAAAGTCCCTGGCGAGCTTTAAAGGTTTGAAATAAACAATGGGTACACTTTGCCTTAACTCTTTTTATTTCATTAAGTGCCATCCCCTGACAAGATCCTTATCTGACCCCCCTCTCCTTTTCACTGCTGCACAGATCCAACTTTAAGAATGTAAGTCTAGGGCTGGAGAGATGGCTCAGCGGTTAAGAGCACTAGCTGCTCTTCCAGAGGTCCTGAGTTTAAGTCCCAACAACCACATGGTGCTCACAACCATCTACAATGAGACCTGATGTCCTCTTCTGGTCTGCAGGCATACATGCAAGCAAAACACTGTATACTTTTTAAAATTTGTATTTTTAAAAATAATTTTAAAAACAAGTAAATGTTTTTAAAAAGAATGTAAAATCCACAAAATAGTTTCCAAGGCCCTCTATTACTCGGAGTCATAAAGAAGCTAGAATGAGGACCGATGATGCCAGTCACTCCATCTCCCAGCTTAAAGCAAGGGCCGTCCTGAAGCACTGTACTTGAGACTGAGCCTAGAGCACTACCTCAGTGAGATGTGTGGAGATGGTCTTTCCAGAGAACTCATTCCACATCAATAGAAAGCAGAGCTTTCTGAGCTCCACAAGGGATAAAAAAGGTTCTTTTTACTCTCCCTAAAGGTCAGCAGATTTCAATGACTGAGGAGCTGAATTAGACATCAGGCAATATGCAATGTGTTCTGATGGCCCAGAGTGTGTCAGAAGATTTTGGGAAAGTGTCTGGCAGAGGATGAGGCAGGTGGATACAGACTGGAGAGGAAGGAGAGGCACCAGGCAGAAGCTGACAGAGAATCAGACTGTGAGAGCGGTGGCTGATAAAGAAGTATAAGAGACATCAACTCTGTTCTCCCGTTTTCTCAGCACCCTGGGCACCAATAAGAGAGGTAAGGTCACCACCATGACTGGATGTAGAGAAAAGACAAAAGCCCATCACTTATTGCTCAGGAAGAAGAACCGAGTCTACTCAAAGGACCAGACACCATCTGAGGCATGACAACTGTTGGCCATCATATCCTGTCCTGAGTACAGTCTCCTTCCTACCTAGGTACAAAGAGGCAATGGCCACAGGGCTGCCTTTTTCTTTCTTGTAAGAAATCTTTGAAATGAAAATTTAGGACAATGGCATTTAAAGAGCTGTGATTTTATAGCATGTCCAAAAATTCTTTGATACTTCTGTCATAGTAAAACAATCTTAATCTTCACCCTTTGAGCATGAACTGTGGCTTCCCACCACTATCAGGATGTCTGACTTCCAACGCTAGGTCATAAAAGCAGTGGAGTTCTTGGAATGAAATGGAAACACCACAGGTAGGTGACAGCCTTAGCTGAGATCTAGGCAAAAGCTAGTCTCAACTGCCAGATGTGTGAGTGAGAAAGCCTTTGGGATGCCTCCAGTCTCGGCTATGTCTGGAGGCCAATGCAAAAGAGATCCTGAGGATCCTCTAGCTCCAGTTCCAGGGTATTAACACCCTCTTCTGACCTCAGAGGGCACCAGACTCTTGAGTGATGCAAAGACACACATGTAGGATAAACACTAGAGAGGTAAAATTTAAAAAAAAAAAAAACTTTAATAGCTAGCTAGAAGAGCCAGCTGTGGTTTCTTTCTACATCTTTCAGAATGGGTGATTGTTACACTGCAATACCAGGACCACAGCTTCCAACTAACCCACCTTCACAACACTTACTCCAGCAACCTTAGAAATAAAGTTCCACCTGTGCTGCCTCCCATCACAGACCACTCTACCACATAGGACACACATGGGTATAGGTATACAGGTGTCATAGTTTCAGGCCTCACAGTTGCTAGATTCACTTCTTGGGAGATAATTAAAAGGCTGTGCACAGTCTGTAGAAATTCTCTAGATTAGCAAAAGTTCCGGGTCCTGTGGTGAGCACTGAAAGAACAAAGCAGCAAATATTATCACGCACTCCTATCTGGCTACACTGAGGCCCTTTAACTAGAAAGGCCTACTCCACCCTGTCAGCTGCTGGTCTAACCTCCTCAGCTTCTTTAAATCTCCAAGAGTGTGACACTCTAAGCTCCCCCAACTGTCTCAAGCTTCTGTGCAAGTCTAGAACCTCTAAAATGGGAAGAGCCACATGTGTAACACAAATAAAATCAAAGTGCCTACACGGAGCCTCTGCAGGTGGAGAATGCTGTGCTGCACAAACTGGCACAGCGCCCTCAGACAGTTTCCAAAGCTACACGCCGACCTCCCATTTATGAGGCCAACTTGAACAACCTGGAGAGGCCTTCCCACAGCCCCATGCTTACCACTGAGCTGTTCATTTATTCCAGCACTTGCCCATCACTCCTCTCGGGGACTCTTAAAGCAACCATCATATCCACCCACTTGTCAAGCTATTATACACAAGCAGCAATAGTGTCCTAATTCAAAGAAAAGTCTTGTTGGGTCTCTAGTGTCCCGTCCCCCCCCCCCCCCCCCGCGCCCTCCATTGTCCCCCTATGAAGTACGTAATATGAGCTGGTCATTTAATAACAAATCTGCACTCTTTATGGTTGGGGCTGGAAAGATGGCTAGTAGTTAAAAGCAGAGGACCTGGGTTCAATTCCCAGCACCCACATGGCAGCTCATAAGCATCTGTACCTCTAGCTCCAGTTCCAGGGTATTAACACCCTCTTCTGACCTCAGAGGGCACCAGACTCTTGAGTGATGCAAAGACACACATGTAGGATAAACACTAGAGAGGTAAAATTAAAAAAAAAACAAAAAAAACTTTAACATGCTACTGCCAACTAGATCAGATCCATCTCCCTCTGGGTTCGACAGTCCTTAGAAAAGCAGCCAGACTCTACTGTGGCAAGCTCAAGATCAGGAAGCCTGGGAAAGAGCCAGATGCACCGAGCAGCAGCTATAAGTTGGTCAATGAAATCTGCCTGAATGCTCCAGCTACCAAGCCTGAGTCTCAAGGCCTCAGTAAAGCAGACAAGTCAATCAGGCTAAGAGGACAGGACACAGGCTGCCATGCTCCCAAACCATCTTACTAAGTCTGTCTCCTGAGTCCAACAGCCAAGCCCCACCTTGCCTACCATTCAACAGAGAACGAGCTTCTTCACACAGCCACTGGTGTCCAGTGCTTAAAATCTGCCCCATCACAAAATGCCCCGATAATCTTTAAGTTACTTCTCTCTTGCAAAGACTCCCCAGTAACATTCTCTTATGAGTTTTTTTTTTTCTTTTAATGTGTTTGTACTCAAATGATACTGATTACTTCCACTTCAGAGAGCTGAGGCCCTACTTAGACTACATCAGCAAGGAATGTCAGCAAAATGAATCAAGTGAACTGCATAAATCTACAAAGAAATGCATGTACTCTAGAACCGTGCAGAGCTTGCTGATTTATTCACAGGTCTAACGTGCTAGAATCCGCCATGATTTTACAGTACTTTCACTTGCTCTCATTCAGTCCTTCATCTATACAAAATGTATAAATGCCTTTGCCCTTGGGATGTGAAGGTAGAGGCTTCAGAGCAGCACCAGCGAGCAGCCAGGATTAAAGTCACAGGGCCTCAGACTTCATGCTTTTGCTATACCTATGTCTCTGTGAGAACCTGACCTCTTCAATTCACAAGTCAATGGGTTTTCTTTCTTTCTTTCTCACTGTATCATCTTGAAAATCTACTCCTGCATGCACAAGATATAAGAAATTAACTTATAATTTACATGTTATAGATTACAATATGCACTTATAAAGGCATGCATAGTGGTGCACACCTTTACTGCCAGCATTCTAACGCAGAGGCAGGTGGCTAGCCTGTCCACATAGTGAGTCCCATGATAGCCAAGGCTACATAGTGAGACCCCATCTCAAAATAAACAACAACAACAAAGAAAAGTTGAAAACCCCTCGAAGGCATCCAGCCCACAGGAAGGTTGCTTAGGATCTGCTACTCCTCAGAGATGAAGCTCTTTCCTAACCCAGGTCTCATTGTCACAGCTTTCTCAACTAGAAACTAAAGATACAGTGAGATCTTGCCTAATATTCAATTAGGTAGGAGCCAGGCACCGTGAAACACATGCATTGCGGACAACGACCTTGACACTACCACTGCTGCTTCTCTCTTCTAGAAAGTTTCTCCATTTGCAACCTTCCACCTTTTACAATCTCTCCCTCCATGTCCTTCCCATCTCCCTTGTTATCAACTTAAAGCCATGGCCACTAATCAGAAGATTCCTCACAAAAGACATTCTATCTCTAATGCTCTGCTGTGGTTTCTTAACCACTATCAACCCCACATATGTTTTCTGCATCATTATTAATACTGCCAGAAAGTGGAAACAATCCGAAAGTCTGTCACCTAGAAGAACATGTTCATCAATAAAAAGGTACAAAGGCTGGTGCATTCAACAGCCTGGATGAACTTCAAAGACGTGCTGTACAAAAGAAGCTGTACTTGTTACTACTCTGCGGCTGTGACAAAACAAAATGATAAAATGACTTATATAAGAAAGTTTATTTCGGCTCATGGTTCCGGAGGCACCTGAGCTGGAAGCTGGCAGATGATATTTCCATTCATACACAGAAAAAAAAAAAGTGAGACTGTAACTTTCAAAGCCCACCCCAGCAACATGCTTCCTCCAACAATGCTCCACCACCAAAAGTCCCGAAACCTCCACAGACAGCACCATCAACTGGGGACCAAGTGTGCAAATTATGACCCTATGGGTGACTTTTGTGATACAAACCATCATGGAAACCAAACACAAACCATACACATTGTATGATCCCTTTTATAAGAAATGGCCAAAAAATTCAAACCTATAAATAAGAAAATTATGAGTTGGGGCTGGCAAGGTAACATACAATTGTGGTTGTATAATTTGGCATGCAAATTATACTCCAATAAAGTTGCTTAAAAAAACTGGTTAAATCTGCTTATTAGTGTGGCTATAATCTATACATAGTTGGAGAAGAAATGGCAAGATGGCTCAGCAGGGAGAGGCCCTCGCCACCAAGCCTGAAAACTCAAGTTCAATCCCCAGAACTCCCACCATAGAAGAACTACTTTGAGTTGTCCTCCAACCTTAAGGAATATCACGGTGCATGAGCACACAGTTTAGAGAGAGAGCAGGCACTACCCTCATCCCATTCAAAGTGGGAATGGTCTGACCCTGCCCCCCCCCCACTCTTTCGCTCACTACCTTCAATTACCTTATACCTACTCTCTCCAACTTTCCAATACCTTATCTCTCTTATTGTCTTATCAAATGAAAAGCCCACTTCTTGCTTCTTGGTTCCTTGAGAAAAACCGATGCTATCAGAAGAAATAATCTGCATTCTATTTATCATACCTGCCTGCTGACTATAAACTCTACTATACTTCAGATTACATCAAACTTCAAGCCATTCCTCAGAAACACTGGGGCTGTGACATTAGACACAAACACAGACTCTTCTGCTCTGCAGAAAGCTCTAGCAGATGGGCTGTCCACAACGGACTGGACGCCCACACCTTTATTTACTCTCTCATTTGACTTAATGGTGATGCTGTCACATCTCTTTCCCTTCTCTTCCGTTACCTGCTGCTCGCCGTACAAGAGTCTTTTCATTAGCACAGGGCTCATTTGTTTCTCTCATCTATTTTGCTTTTGACATTTGGGGAAGAAAAATATTTTAGAATTTCCTGGAGCTAATTAACAATTAAAATAAAGTAGCAGAACCCAAGAATTAACATATAAGAGTCAATCACTTTTATACAAATCAGCAATGATCAAGAAGAACTTAAATATTTTTTAAAGAATTAGTACCATTTATATTAGCACTTTCTCAAAAGATACACTCAGGTATAAATCTACAACATGCATAAAGATCCATATGAAGAAAATTACAATGAAATAAACCGGAGTCTGGCTAAGAGAGGCATTCCAGTTCATGAGCAGGGTGGCTCAATATTATCGAGATACCAGTTGTTCCAATTGATATTGACACAATTCCAGTCAAAATCACAGCAAATTTTACAAATACTAAAAAAAACTGGTTCCAGAGTTTATACATACAGGCAAAAGAACCAGCACAACCAACAAAATATCATAGAGAAGAAAAAAGTTATTTGGCAAAAATGGCTAATTTGAAGACTGACTACTGAAAAGAACAGGTGGTCTATGCAGACACTAACTCTCTGAGAAGGAAGCAGAGCAGTGAGATGGAGGAATGAGACGCTTTCCAATAAATGCTGCCCTAATAAGTAGGCATATAGAAATATATTTTATATTTAGATAAAAATGAATGAATCTTACAGCCTCTAAAATTAACAAGGATCATAGGTCTAAGTACACAATGAAAAATACAAAGCTCAAGACAGCACAGAGAAATAACTAGATTTTTAGATGCAGTGCTGTGATACAATCATGATGAAATGAACTTTATTAAAATCAAAACATTTGCTTTTTGCAAAAGTCATTATCAAGAAACCAAGAACAACCAAGAGACTAACAGGACACATGTGCAAAAGACGTATCTGACAAAGGATTGTAATCCAAAATACATCAAGAATTCTCCAAACTCCACAAAAGAATATAAACAACCTCATTAAAAATGAGTCAAAGGAGCCAGGCAGTGGTGGAACACATCTTTATTCCCAGTACTTGGGAGGCAGAGGCAGGTGGACCCGTCTGTTCCAGGCCAGCCTGGTCTATAGAGTGAGTTCCAGGACAGACAGGGATACACAGGGGAACGCTGCCTAGAAAAACGAAAACCAAACAAAGAAAAAAAGAATCAAAGGGGCTGGACAGTTGGCTCAGTGGTAGAGCTCTTGTCTAGCAACCATAAGGTCCGTGGTTCAAGGCCCAGAGCTGGAAAAAAGGAAAGAGGAAGGAGGAAGAAAGAAGGAAGGGAGGGAGGGAGACCCCAGAGATTTTTAAAACACTTCATCCAAACAGACTTAGAGATGACAAACAAGCGTAGAGAAAGATGTTCCACACCACACAGCCTAGAGAAAAGTAAACTAAAGCCACATCAAGATCCACACTACACTCCCCACCGCAAGCAGGCAAACTCCTCACTCCTTGCAGTATGGATGCAGACTGGCAGCTTCCTACAATGCTAACCATGCATACCATACAATTCACCAATCACACTGTTCAATAGTGACCCAAAGACGATGAAAACTCACCTGTCAAAAATGTGAAAATGGACTTGAGCAGTCCTAGTCTGATCATTTGAAATTCAGAACAGTCTAAAGCTTAAAATTTTCCAAGGGCTACAACCATTATAGCATGTTTCTTGTACAAAATCATTATGTAAAATTACCACACAGCTGGAGAGATGGCTCAGCAGTTAAGAGCAATGCTGCTCTTCCAGAGGACTCAGGTTTGATTCCCAGAACCCACATTACTGTCTGTAACTCCAGCTCCAGAGGATTCAAGACCTCTGGCCTCTGTGGGCACACACACACACAAGTCACACACACACACACACACACACACAGACAGACACAATCACCTGAAGACTGAAAATAAAACTTCTTTTTAAAAAATTACCAACAAGGCATATGTGTAAAGTGTATATAAAATATAAACAAATTATGTGAATAGTCCTGAGTAGTCCCTAAGGTATCTTATTATATATATTTGTACATATTCCAAAACCTGACCTCTAGATCACTGCTAGTCCCAAGTATTTCAAATGAGAAAAACTCAATCTGTAACAGCTTTACTTACAGCTGCTATTATAGACTACATGTGCATCTTCTCAACACTCATGCTGAAACAAATATGGTCACTCACAGCTGTAATCCCTCAGTTGGGAAGTGTAGGCAGGAGGATTGCAAGGGTAAAGCCAGCCAAGGCTACATAGTAAGACCCATCTCAAAAGTGTTTTTCCTATGCTCTGAATTGATCCCCAGTGCAATGGTGCATGGAGGGGAGCCTCTGGAAGGCTGCTGAGCCAAATGTGTAGGGCCCTTCAGAATGAGGTTAGTTCCTGCAGAATGCCAGACAACTGGTCATTCCTCTTTCTCATGGTATATAAAAGAAGTTAGCTATCTGAACCCTAAAGGAGGCTCTGCATCAGAATCTGATTACTAGCACACTGGCCTTAAATTTACAGCCTCCAAGACTGTGAGGAACAGTGTCTGCTGCTTTAGCCACTAGCCACTCAGCCTAGGGTAACTGGTCACAGTTGGATGAACTGAAGCCAATTTGTTGTGAGGCTTCTATCTTCTGGAACTGACCAGCTACTAAGTACTCTGGTTCTCCAGTGTGCTCCTTACATCCCCCTTTCATAATTACAAATACATTCAGTTGAATCTCATCCCCCAAAGAACCTTTGGATACAATCTAGTTCTTCCTAGATTTTTTTCTTTTTTCCTGGTTTTTTGAGACCGTTCTGGCAGTCCTGGAACTTGCTCTGTAGACCAGGCTGACCTAGAACTCACAGAGATCCTCCTGCCTTTGCCTCCTTTTTCCTCTGTTTATTAGCTGTCTGCCCTTTCACCTTCAAACAGGAAGTTTGCAAACACCCTCACACCCCAACTCAGACTTCCCACCATTCTTCTCACCATCAACCAGACCTTTCTCAAGAGCAACCAAGTCCTGGGTCTTTATTTTGAAACCTTCACTAAATCTGCCAGGCTGGTGAGGCTTGCTTGCAGTCTAGTACGTAGGAGGCTGAGGCAAGAGGACCACAGGTTCAAGACTATCTAATAAGTTCCACA
The DNA here is from genome assembly GCA_033318265.1 of Phyllotis vaccarum. Taxonomy (NCBI): domain Eukaryota; kingdom Metazoa; phylum Chordata; class Mammalia; order Rodentia; family Cricetidae; genus Phyllotis; species Phyllotis vaccarum. Next base: position 80,614,135 of record JARWLC010000012.1, read on the forward strand.
CCAGCTCTGAGCTACAGAGTGAGAATCCTGTCTTAAACAGCCAAAACAAATTCAAACAAGTCCTACCCAGTATTTTCTGAGCTTTGATTCTGAAAATTATGAACATCAAGCTCCTCAAAGTGTAGTTAGTCTTGTTAGCACTGTTAGAGTGCTCGGTTAGGCAGTTAAGGTCAGTTACCAAAACTAATCAAAACCTCATTTGAGTTTCTACAGTAGACCTACCTGTACTACTCAGGACTTTTCATTAGGATAATAATAGAATGTACTTTGCATCCCAAGGCCTCAAGAAGAGAGTACTCCTAAATTTCTCAGTACACATGGACAAAACTGTACCAAATAAAAAGGAAAGAAAAATTACTCCAGACAGCAAACGACTGGATTCACTCAACTCCAGCATTCATTTTTACCACTGATTAGGACATCTGTCACAACTGAAGTCACATACCTAGATGCATCCAGGAATGGTCTGTGGGCCAGGCTGATCCATTCTTCTCTGTTGGATGAATAGTTAGGCTCCCGTGGTGTTTCTCTCATGGTATCCAAATCCACTAAGTAATGGCATTTGCTAATGTCAATCTGAAATGGAAGAGGTCAGCTCATCAGTAATTATGAAGATATTATGAAATAATTATGCAGGGGACCCAATTACAACCCTAAGACTTCCCAAGTGCTGTAAAGGAACAAATACCCAAACTACCCATGCTTCTTCCACTCTGCTAACAGAATGGACTTCCACCGAGGTTCCAGGAACAGAGTATGCACTTGATAAGACAAGCACAGAGGTGCTTGTGGGTGGTCTATAGCTAGTCTGTTAAGTCCCTCTATCCCCACAGATGCCTATAAGGTCTAACTCTAAAAAATCAGTCCCATGCTCATTACTGCTCCCTTCATCTATCTTATTCTAGAGGCTTAAAGGTCACAATCAACACAGATGCCAGTCTAAATCTCCTGACGGAGCCAGAGGCATAACTGCACCTCATAATAATACAGCAAGATTATGAGCACCTCCAGGGAGCCAAAAGAATGGACAGAGGCACAGAATGGTCTCTACTGAGGAACCACAACAGCAGGAGTGAAGGGCAGAAGTATAGGATATTAGCAGTAGTTATCCAATTGCTCACAACATAGACACTCTAGAACCCACAGGCAAACATCAGTATATCTTAAAACCAAAAAGACCTATTCATCAAAATCAGCCAGTAAGCACAGACTAGAAGACAGAGGACACACATCAAGCAATCACAGTTCACAGTATCCATGATAAACTCCTGTCAATCAGTAAAATAAACCACCCAACAAGAAATGGGCAACCTATTTTAATAGGTATTTCAAAGATCTCTAAATAAAACAAATGAAAAGTACTCATTCTCACTAGTAAACAGAAAATGTAAAGTTAAATCACAGTGAAAAAAAATTAACACAGAAGCCAGTTGGTGGTGGTGCATGCCTTTAATCCCAGCACTTGGGAAGCAGAGGCAGGTTTCTCTGTGTTTATGGATAGCCTAGACTACAGAGTGAGTTCTAGGACAGCCAAAGATGCGCAGAGAAATCCTGTCTAGGAAAAAAATAACATAGAAAATTTTGACCGTAATAATAAAGCAACTATACATTAAGTTGGTATAAAAAATTTTCAGAAAACTATTTGGTAGATCTACCAAAACTGAGTATCTGTATTTCTATGGCCTTACAATCACAGGAACCCATCTTAATATCTCCAGGTATAAGATCAATATATGGAATCATTAATATTCAATGTCTGACATATAAAAATGATAATTTCATAAAATTCAATCTAAACTATATCTAACAGAAACACCAGAACCATAAGACAAGTTGAAGAACGTTTAAAGTTGAGATAGCAAGAGGGGTCTGTAGGTGAGAGGGTGCAAGAGGGTTCCACAGGTGGAAGACCTAAGTAGGAGAGAACTCACTCTCTCAAGTTATCCTCTGACCTCCACATCTAAGCCATGGAACATGTGTGCACACATATATACACAAGCAGCGGTGTGCTCACACATATACACAAGCAGCGGTGTGCTCACACACATATACACAAGTAGCACTTGAGCACACACAAATACACCACCAGCACATGTGTATACACAAATACACAAGCAGCACATGCCCACAAACATATACACAAGCAGCATGTGTGCTCACACACATATACACAAGCAGCATGTGTGCCCACACACATATACACAAGCAGCACGTGTGCACACACATAAGTAAACCAAAGGAAAGAAAGTTTGAAGTAAAGGCAAAAGCAAGAAAACAATTATTGTAAAGTCAGCAGACTGTTTTGGAGTCGATGGAGACCTGATTAAGGGAAACACAGGGACCTCTGGGTCTGAGACATTCTACTTTTTGACTTTTGAAATGGCTCCACAGGTACATTCTTTTAAAACAATCATCTTCTGTGTTTAGGTTATAGGTAAAACCCGCGGGAAGATTTTCTCCAGCACACAGAAGAGCAACCTGGTTTTCACTGGCTTGCAGCAAACTGTTCTCTTTCCACTTCCACCTCACAGCAATGTTCTCAACTCTCCCTCAGTTCTATTTATCTGTAAAAAGACTTCAGTCTCACATCTGTCCCTACATATGGGCTATTCCTCCAAGGGAAAGAAAGCACGCTGAGAACTGACGTCAGACCCAATTCTATCCCACATAATTCTCTAAAAATGCTCCTTGGCATAAGCACTCCAGGAAGTAGCCTTTTCTCTCTCTGTACACTCCCACTCTGCAGCTCCTAGGTGATTGTTAAGAACATGACGCAATTTTTTTTAAAGGCTTCCCAATGCCACACTTGTAAAGATAACCAGCAAGGGGCAGAAGGCCTGATGGCCTTATGCTTGGACTCCTTCCTACTGGGGTCCAGGCCTGCATAGTTACCTTTCCAGTCAGGCAGAACACAGGTCTAACTATGGAGGTTTGGCTGGGTACAGTCTACTTTAGCTGGAGGTAGTAACTAATTTAGCCTAGGTCAGCCTAGGGTCTACTCATTAAATTGTCTCTAAGGAAGTTCTAAGTAAATTAAATTCTAAGTAAAGGTCTTAGAAAGACACGAAGGCAAAGCCAAGGTGAGATACCAATACATTTGTAAAATGTTAACCTCTGCCTTATTCTTTGGCAAATAGCTGCTGAAAACTAAAAGGCATGACAAAGGCCTCCAGAAGCACAGCTTAGGAACAATCAGGGTGGTTCTTCAGTCAAGGGAAGACAAAGTTAATTAGAAAAGGAAGTTAAGGGCAGCAGACCTAGTTTCATTGAGGTCTAGGCTCTTTCACCAATTATGTGTGAAACTAACACCAACCATCCTTCCTAGCATGTAAACTGGAAGGGCTGCAGCCACTAACTATGCCTGACTGAATCACAAGTATCATAACCAATACCAGGGAGCTGGAGAGACAGCTCAGCAGCTAACAGCATTTGCTCGTGCACAGGACCAAACTGGGTTCCCTGAACCCACATCAGCTACAAACCCCATGCACACACACACCAATCAAAATTATACACACACACACACACACAAATCAAAATTATACACACACACACACACACACACACACACACACACACACACACACACACACGAAGGAAGGGAAGACTAATTTCAATAATCACTTAAAACTTGGACAGTTCCCAAATTACATTCTCTCCTAGCACAGAGTGCTTCTTAAAACATTTCATAATTATCATCTATAAATTAACAGTGAAGTATTTATAAACTTTACAAAAATCTGGTGCCATGTCTATCTGATTTACTCTTATATTCTAAAACACTACAAAGCACACAGCAGGCAGGTGTTTAGTAAATGCACAGGGAAAAAAGGATTTAAGAGGGGAGAAGGGAAGAAGGGGAAGAGGGAGAGAGAATAGAGGGCCTCTTATATTCTAAAACACTACAAAGCACACAGCAGGCAGGTGTTTAGTAAATGCACAGGGAAAAAAGGATTTAAGAGGGGAGAAGGGAAGAAGGGGAAGAGGGAGAGAGAATAGAGGGCCAAGTATGGAAGACTATGCCAGCAATTCCAGTTCAGGGCTCAGGCAGTGAGGAGCAGGAGTTTGAGGCCATACAGGGCTATAGCCTGAGGTCCTGTTTCAAGAGACTCCCATCCCATACCCCTGAAAAAGTGAAGGAGGGAAGAAGAAAAAGATGAAAAGATGTGAGAATCACCCAACCTCCTAGTCTCAGTGACATCCCCTGATGTCTGTCCATCAGCCTGAGCCAAACCTCCCAAGCCTTAAGACAAAAGGGATGTAAATTTGCATTCAGGCATGTATCAGCTGTAAATGACAGTGATGCAAACTGTAAAAATAGACATCTCTGCAGAGCCAGTGCAAAGTTCAGGGAAGATCACAGAGAAAGCTGTAGTGGGATTGTCGCTACATTGTAAATAATTGTCCCACCTGGTTTAATAAAATCACTGATTGGCTGAAGGTAGACAGGAAGTATGGGTGGGACTACCAGACTAAGAAAACTCTGGGAACAGGAAGAATAGAGCAGAGACGCCAGAGAGACACCACGATGAGATGCCAGCAGACACAGAGGAAAGAAGTTGAAACACTACTGTGAGAAAAGGTACCAAGCCTCATGGCTGAACAGGATAAGAATCATGGGTTAGTTTAAGAATTAAGAGTTAGCAAGTTGTATGCCTGGGCCCCAGGTCAATCAGTAAGCAGAGTGTAATTAATACAAGCATCTGTGTGCTGTGAACAGCAAGTCAGAACCTCAGGGCTAGGCGGGAAAGTCTGACATACACTGACATAAAGCTGGAGAAAGCTTAAAAGGAGTTCTAGAGCACAAAATCAGAGCCAAAAGTAGCTTCGAGTTGTGTCTCTCATGTGAGCCTTGGTTCAGAGACACCCTGAAGTGGTGTGTGGGTTTGAAATACAAAATGTTAGGCTTTCCGAGTGCAGCCTGAGCTGTAACAACGCTGGTTCCTCAAGTCTCACAGAGCAACAATGTAAGCAACAAGCTAAATGTGATGGATTTAAGGTTTCTGTTTATAAGGACAAAAAGGGAACAGAGTCAAAGATGGCTTCTTAAAGGCTGCATTTTTTTGGATCAGCTCTGTTTGCTGGAGGCAAGTAGAGGCTGGGCTTTTTAAGGAGAGGCTTCCTGATTTAGCCTTAGCAACAAAACACTTGTGAGTCTTTTAAGAGGCCCTGTTGCCAAATAATTAAATGGAGTTCATGAGAGCAGACAGCAGTGTTTTACTTGGTGATTATATGCATCCTAAAATCCCCTAAAGTGTTAACTGTGGGTCCTACCAGTACCTCTGCTGGAAAGCTAAACTCTAAGAAGCTAAAGTAGGAGCTGGGTGGAGCCAGCCAGCCACTCTAGTGAAGCTTTTAATCCTTAGCCACACCCTGGCAGATTAAAGGTGTGGTCACAAACAGAAAGAAATAGAGAAAGCTGGGTGGAGTCAGTGACCCTAGAGGAGAAAAGGTGTGATCACAAACAGAAAAAGATAAGAAATCAGAAACATACAGTAAAGACAGATTCAAAAAAAAAAAAAAACTCTAATGGTTTGAGTGTGTTTAAAAATGTACATACATTTGAGATAGAAAAGAAAATAGAGAAAGTCCTTAGAAAAGAAATAGAGTAAAAAAAAAAAAACAAAACAAAAAAAAACCATAAGCCAGCCATGTAAAGATAGAAAATACAAAGAGTGTCTGGATACTGTATGTTTTTGTCTTGTCTTTAAGTTTTCTGACCGAAGATAAAGTAGTTAAAGCTTCTAAAAGACATTTGATTATAAATGCTGCTGAACTAATCCAACCTATATAATTGGTAAATGAGTTGACATTAAAATTGAAATCAAAAGATATGCTAGTTTGGAGAAGAGGTTTTCTTTTTATTTCCACAGAAAATGAGAAGCTATGGAGATAAAATTTGGTAGAGGAAGACCCTCCCCTGCTGAAAATTCTCCAATAGAAACGACGGCCGTGTTAATCCAGCATTTCAGAACACCTCTATTGCAGTTTCCTCTGAGCTCTGCATCCAAAACAACTTCAAGGAGACTGTCTGAGATGACCCAGCCTTACAGACTATTTCACTAAGGACTTGTCCATAATCTTAAATGTTTCTTTGCGTCCCCATTGCTAGTGCTCCCATTCAGCAGGAAGTAGCCTAGAGAACTACACCCACATTCCCAAAAAATGGATTATGGATGTTTGTCTCTGTTTACAGTGTTGGTTATAGGCTGTTATAGATAGTCTGAGGTGGAAGATATTAGATTTGGGGATCTTCTTATTTTAAAAAGAAAAAAATGGGGAAATGTAGTAGGATTATGTTGTTACATTGTAAATAACTGTCCCACCTATGGTTTAATACAAAAGATGATTGGCTGAAGGCAGACAGGAAGTGTGGGCGGGGCTACCAAACTGGGAAAAGTCTGAGAAAAGGAAGAGCTGAGCAGAGATGACAGAGATACACCAGAGAGACCAGTGGAGAAGCCAGCAGATGCAGAGGACAACTATGCTGCTCTGAGAAAAGGTACCAAGCCACATGGCTGAACAAGGTAAGAAGCATGGGTTAGATTAAGGGTAAAGAGTTAGCAAGTTATATTCCTGGGCCTTAGGCTGATCAGTATAAAATTAATATAAGCATCTGTGTATTTCTGTGGGACTGCGGGTCTGCAAGTCTGGACCACAGGTCAGACAGGCCAGAAACACATTACTACAGAAAGCCATCTCCACAAATACCAGAGAGGCCTTATTTTTCTAATGTCACTCAAGATGCCCTAGTAATCAACTGCAGAAAAAAATCTGTAGGAGCGTAAGAGAATAACATGACAATCTCTGGAAACCAAATGTCCCATAATATTCAAGACAAGGATTAAAGCTGAAAAAATTTAAAAAACTAGACATTTTCCTATAGCTAAAATTTGGTGCTGAGCCTGCCCAATACAATGGCTGACATGAGCTATTAATGTAAGACTAAATCTCTGAAAAAAATGCCTTTCCAAACACAATATCTGGTTAGTATCTCCTCACATGCCTCTATAAGCAACTGCAGTGAGACCCAGGCTTTCTTATAGCTCAGTCTCTAAGTGTTAGCACAGCTCCGACAGAAAGAGATCCTGGCAGTCGGGAGCCAATAAATACTGAATGTTACAGCTCTATGGAAAGTATTCAGGCAGCTGGGAGCCAATGAGCACCACAGGTCACAGTAAGCATAGCAGCATACAGTCCTCTTCAGAGAAAGGCCTCCCCAGTGTTAACAGCTCTGCTCCATCAGGGTTGAGCTTCCCCACTGAAACTGTTTAGTCCTCTCTGGTTTCCCAGAGTGTAACAACTCCACTCTGCTGGGACAAGGTTCCCCGGCAGAAATGTTCTAGCTTCATTCCTCTCAGCTCTTCTCTATCCAGGCTCCATTGAGAGAAAGAAGGTCTTTACCAAAACCTAATTCAAGGGATTTACTGGGAGGGAAGAATCCAGGAGAGTAGCTGCCTCAGCCGGAGTGGGAGAGGGCAGCAGAGAAAGGCTAGCAGGTGCAGGGCTCATATAGGGTTTCTTGGGGGCAGAGTTTTCCCAAGGAGAAGAATTCCAGGGTAGGGATTGATCAGAGTTTTGATCCCTGAGCTCTGATAAACTAGATTCTGTGCTCAGAGATGGATTGGTTTTCTGCTCAGGGATTGGTTCATTTTTTTCTTGCTCAGGGATTGGTTACTTTTCTGCTTAGCAGATTTGGCTCTCATTTCAGGGCCAGGGCATATTTCCTTCACTGACTCTGATTTTAGGGCCAAAGTGTGTTTCTTTGGCACTAGTTTCAGAGTCAGGGCACATTTCTTTGGTTCTGGGTTCAGGGATAAAATGTTTCTTTCACTGGCTCAGGTCTCAGATCCAGAGTGTGTTTCTTTTACTAGCTCTGGGTTCAAGGCCAGGGTGAGTTTCTTTGGCCAGCTCCTTTACCCTACACAGTCCCCCAAGCTCTGTAAAGACAAGGGTTGGGTTTTCTTGGTCATCACTACTCCCCCTGGTGCCTGATACCATACCTGGCATGTCTCAAGCATCTAGAAGGCTGTCACCATGGTTACTACCACAGGCAGCTCAGTCACCACAAACACCAAGACATTCAAGATTAAAAGCTATCTCCAGTGCTGAAGAGGTCATCCCCAGGCTTCTAACCCACAATATCCTACAATGAAGAACCAGTCATATTATCATAAAACTAGCAAACATCTCTAATTAATAAAATGAGTTCAAGGTCCAGTAAGTCGACCAGTTTTGAGTGAGGCTAGAAAATCCACTGTAGCAAGATTCAACTGCTTAGAAATTTTACAGAACAAGAAAATCAAAGTAAGTAGTTCCATCATCAATTTAAATACTTACAAATTCTACCACTGGCATCCTAATACACAGCTCCCTCAGATACTAGCAGGCACCTGATACTGAAAGTGGGCCTGAGACTCCGAGGGACAGGAAATCAAACTCAAGCTTAAGAGTGAGGGCCCTGGTCCATTTTGTGCTGCTCTTTGAGGACATCTGGGGCAGGAATGGTGGTACACCTGGAAGGCAGAGAGGTCAGGAATCCAAGGCCAACCTCAGCTAGTTAGAAAATTTCAGCCAGTCTAAGCTACATTATACCTGTTTCGAAAAGAAGGAAAAAAGAATATCTGAAACTAGACAATTGATAAAGACAAAAAAATATTTCCTCACAATTCTGGAGACCAAATAGTCCAAAAGCAAGGCTAAGGTGCTATGTCTGGGAAATGCTTTCCTGCAGGCCTTTCAGGCAGAAGGCATCACACATCACAACAAGAACAGAGGTCCAAATTCACCTTTTTATACAAGATCAACTCTCTCATGAACAACAGTGACCTACCCGATTGTCTGACCGCCCATTCTGGGAGACTTCCCACAGAAGTTGCCAGTTTTCCTTGCCATGTAGCCATTCAGGTCTCAGGCCTGCATTCCCCGGGACTGCTGAGTTAGCACTTTTAGAGACAGGCCGGGTGTGAGATTCCTGCACTTTTCTTCTTTCTTGTCTGCACTTGTTCCTCCTGCCCTGCTGCACGCCTTCTCTTCCCTCACTTTACTCTCCTGACTCCATCTCACACACTTCCATCCTTTCCTACTATTCTGCTTCTCCCCCCTTTTCTGTTGCCTCATCATTAACACTTTCCCTTTACAATGTTCAACTTCCTACTTTACTTACCCCTTATGATCTTAGTTCCTCTCTTTATAATTCTTACTGGGGCATTATTGTTATTCCCAACTGTATTCTATTAAATATCTCATTGTTTGTGTTGGGAGGTTGGCACTGTTACTGCAGTCTACTTCTCTTCACAACATAGAAGTGGGGATTGACCACACCAAGGGAACAACCCCCCTCCAAAGAAAGAACCAGGATGAGGTGTCCACCCCCAAAACAAAATCAAACCATAACATAGAAACACAAGGTAAGAAAAAACGAGGCAACATGACTCCTCCAAAAATCTCTAATTCTCCGAGAGCCCACTCTAAAAGATCAAAATTGCTAAAACATTGAACACAGAATTCAAAAGTAATTAAATGCCAGTTACCTCAAAGAAAACACAAATTAGAAGTAAAGAAGTAAATTTAAGAAGGAGATGAGAAAGTCAGCAAAGAACCAGAAACTGCAGGAGGGAGACCTCAATATATAAAAGAAAACTCAAAGGACTATGGACAGATCAGGAGAAAGAGAGAATTTTAGGGCCAGAGACTGCAAACAAGGGGGAGGAATTAGTAATTCAGAAAGCAGTAAATAAAACTATGGCAACTTCCAGGACTTCTAGAGTGTAGCTAAGAAGCAAAGCCTGTGGCTGGGGACTGCTGGGTCTAAGAGCATGGACTGCTCTTCCAGAACACTCGGGTTCTGCTCTCAGTACTCACATCAGACAATTCATAATCACCTTTAATTCCAGTCTCAGGATCCAACAACCTCTTCTTGTTCTGATAGCACTTACACAAAAGTGTCATAAATAAACTCAGACAGTCATACATACATAACATAAAAAGAAGTATTAAAAAAGAAACAAAGCCACCCTACAGTGGTGGCGCATGCCTTTAATACCAGCACTCAGGAGGCAGAGCCAGGTGGATCTCCATGAGTTCGAGGCCAGCCTGGTCTACAGAGTGAGTTCCAGGACTAGCTCCAAAGCTATACAGAGAAACTCTGTCTAAAAAAAAAAAAAAAAAAAAAAAAAAAAAAAAAAAAAAAAAAAAAAAAAAAAAAAAAAGAAAGAAAGAAAAAAAACCTATTCAATGAAATTATAAAACAAATGTAGAGAAAGATACAAATATCCAAATACATGAGAGAAGCTTGTTTGTTTGTTTATCTTGTTTCTGCTCCCATCTACTTGAACTACTCTATTCTAGTTAAAATATCAAAAGTCTTGGGAGGAGGGTGTGATGCAGATGCAGATATCCTGCCATCTCTTACTCTCTGCATCTCTGTTAATGGTATCTACTGCTAAAAGAAGCTTCTCTGATAAGGACTGAGACGCAGTAATCTGGGTATGGTGTAAGTCATTGAAAGTCACATTAATACTATGTCCATACAACAGAATAATAGTGGAAGGTTCTTCCCTAGGTCCCATGACCTACCTGCCACAGATTCCAGTCCCGGGCATGAACTCTGTCTTGTGAAATGGGCTTTAAATCCAAGTAGAAGGCTACTACCCTAACATCTGTACCACTGTGGCACTATGGGTATATCCTACCAAGCACTCACTACTGTAGTTCCCAGTGCTCATTTCTGGATAAGACCACAGAATACTCCCACAACAGCATGCACAGCAGCCCTGGAAGGGAATTTAAAAATGCCTAGTATCAAATTAAAATGAAAACACCACTATCAGAAAAGTGAAAGGCACAGCAAAGGCTAAAAAGGAATTTTACAGCCACAAGCACTTACACTAGAACACCAGAGAAATCACAATAAAATAGTCCCATGATACAACTCAATGTTTCCAGAAAGTAATAGGTCAAATCTAAATCAGTGAATTGAAAGGATATCAGACCTAAATTAATAAAATGGAAGCCAACAGAAAGGACCGGTAAAACCGAGTTGGGTTCTCCGCAAAGAGAAGATGGACTAGCCATTAGCCAAACCAATCAAAAGGAAGAAAGAATATTCAAATAAAATTGAACTAAAAAAAAATATGAAAGACTGAGACTGGAGAGATGGCTCAGGGTTATGATAATTCTGGGAGAAATGACTTCTGTGACTTCCTTTTGTTTGTATTATGGCCCTAATCCCACTCCCCATGAACTTTGTGGGTTTTACTTCCCAATGACACTCAGCTATTCTGCGCCATCTTGTAACAGAACTGTAGCTATTGCTGTTTGGGAAGAAACTTATTGACCAATATATTTCTTCCAAAGATAACACACAGGCAAGTATCCAGAAACTTCGTTTATACAAATCAAAGTCAGAGAAAAGCCTTTTCTCTAAGCTTCCTCAAGAGTTGTCTTCTTCAAAGTCTAGCCACTGCCTAGGTAAGTCCAAAATCAGATCCCAAACTTAAAGAGTTAAGAGTTATCATTTGCTTTGAAATAGAGAACAAAATCTGAATTTGTCAAAAAAGACAACACTAACATGCCTTTTAAACTCAGAACTTGTTTCTAGCAGAAATCTTGGCATGAACCACTACTAAGTCCATTTTTTGTAATGAATGGAAAGATAAGGCAAAAAACAGTAATTCTTCGGTACAGATAGATGTACAGAGTGCATAGGAACCACTATTCCTTCACAACACTCTAACTCCTGTAAACTCAGGGAGACAAACAGTGAAATAACAGGAGCCATACACCTTCCCTAGTTTCCATGCAACTATCCTGGCCTCTGAGCAGACCAGAACAGCACCAATAGCCACTGAGCAGATAAGCAGAGTTCTACAAGCTGTGTATTGTGGCACACGCCTATAACCCCAACAGTTCTGAGTTCTAAGTCAGGCTGAGCCACACAGCAAGATCCTATCTCAAAAATGCAAACAAAGGCCAACATGATCAGCAGATGAATAAACTTTCTGGTGGCCTGACAACCTGAGTTCAATACCCAAGACCCATGTGGTGAAGGGAGAAACAACTCCCACAAGTTGTCCTCCGCTCTCTACATGGGCACATACAAATGGAAAATTAATTAAATAAAGATGTAAGAAGTGTAAATGCATACAAACGCACTACTGCTTACCATGCTCTGCAAAGACTGGAACAGAATGATGCTGTGTTGCTTTATGTGAGTGCTGCCAAAAGTATCAGCCCGCGTGAAGGAAAGCATGTGCTTCCATAAATCAGGCAAAAATGTGTGGCTGTTACAGTCAGAATTCTGGCATATTTCTTAAATAATTAAACATGACTAAAAACTTTAAGTGATATTTTTGTTTCTATGTAAATGAACACCCCCCCACACACAGGACCATTGAAGACTGCTCAGCGAGTGAAGGTCTTGCTGTACCAGCCTGACAACGTGAGCATAAGCACCAGAACTCATATAAGCATAGGAGAGAGCTAACTGCACAAGGTCCTCTGACCCCGACGTGTTCCGTGTGTGCAGGAAATACAGTGAAAATAAAAGGGAAAGTAAAAACAAAACATGAAAACAGTAACGGCAATGCTATCTGGACATGAATGATTCCCTTTTCCTGCCATCGCTGTCATGGTTTCCCACGATGAATATGTATTGTTTTTATTGTCAGAGGAAAACAAATCTCTCTTTAAGTAGCTAGCTCCAAGAGATGATCCTCTAGTCCCAGCTCATACAAAATTAACAATAAGCCAACAAATGTTCCTACAGATTTCCAAAGGTCCAAAGAGAACAGCTTGGCTTTGGAAGGCACTTTCCCTACCACATAAGAAAAGCCACTGAAGGGCACAGCAAGGTTTCAGTAAGAATCTCTCAACTGTAGGAACGTGAATAAGCACAGTGCTCTACACAACACCCAGCAGACACAGGGGCTTTCCTGGCCTGGCCTTTAGCAGCCAGCATCTTGTGACTCCTACTGGCACTGTGGAAATCTCCCCATCTGGGATAAAGCTAATGTCACTTAATTAAGTGTAGCAATGTTTAATAGCAAGAAATATGAAAATATGATCTAACCAGAAACAACTACTATAAATTTTATATCCAGCTTTCTCTCAACATTATTATCCCTGACAGAATATTCCAGAAATAAACAGCTGATAAAGTGTTCAACTGCATGATAAGTATCATGATAAAGTCTATCATGGCGAAACCTCCTCACAGTCCCACTGACCAACTGAATCACCTTTGTGTCTACTATACAAAACAGTAAAACAGTATATACTCGAGGAACTTTAATTTTACTTAGTAATGACGCCATACTACAAAGGAAATGCTGATAATTTAGATATGGCAAAGAAAAGCCCAAAAGTATTTCCTTCAAGTCAAAAAAAAAAAAAAAAAAAATCCTAAGCTAAGGTTACTAAAATTTATAGTATAGTAAAATATTTTGAGAAAACATTCTAAATGCTATACTATTATAATTTTTTTTTATTTTATTACTGTTGAGTTTGTGGTAGAGGACAAAACAGGGTTTTTCTGTGTACAGAACTAAAACTCACTCTGTAGTCTAGGCTGGCCTTAAACTCAGAGCGCTGCCTTGCCTCTGCCTCCCCAGTGCTGGATCAAAGGTGTACAGCATCATGCCTGGCTGTTGTTAAACATTTAATGTGCCTAACTTGTAAATTAAAGTTTACCACAGGTGTATGCACAGGAAAATCATAGCACATCCAGAGTTTCAGAAATCCACTGTGATCTGCTGGATAAGGACCTGGCAGAAGACAAGATGTGGTGGTTTCTGCCATTAACCCCAGCAACTGAGAGGGAAAGGCAGGTAGATCTCTGAGTTTGAGGCTAGCCTGGTCTACATAGAGAGTTTCAAAACAGCTAGGAATTCATAACAGAAAAACCTTGTCTCAAAAAAATAAAAAATAAAAAATAAAAAGAAAGCGAGATTGGGAGAGTGATACTAACTATAATTACTAGAATAACAGCAGCAGGCCGGCTACTGGACTTACAAGCCTAGCCTATGAACTGTGGTGAATATACAAGGACCAGGGGGAGTCACCTCATAGCACTCAGGCACCTCAGAAGGAAAGACATAAATCAAAAATGTGTAGGTGGCAAAGGAGTAGGAAGGTCAATAACCAAGTGACTGCAGAGAAATCCTCCATGCACTAACAGAAAGCCCGCTAAACAGATGAACATGATCATCCACATCTGAAGAGAATTCTGACAGCATGAGGTGAGAGACTAGGCACAAAGACATAGGAAAAACAGCAAGCATGGACAAACTGAAATCGAGGCCAGGCTGGGATAGCAAGAGTAAGGAAGAAGAGCTAGGCAGATTACTATCTCTGTAAGAGATCCTTCGTCAGATGAAGAGCATTTATGAGAGAAGCCTCAATACCAGACACTATGGTAAATGACAGTTTCTGGGGATGTAGCTCAGCGGCAGAGTACAGGTCTAGTACAGTAGATCCTGGGTTCAATTCCCAGTACTGCACACACTAGGTTGCTCACACAAGAGAGATCCTCACTCTCTGGCTGCAGGTCAGCTTCAGAAGACAACTGCAAGTCTCATTACACTGTATCTTCAATATATTACACAAGAAAACCTAAATTAAATATACTGACATTTAAGCTTTTACCTATTTAATAATAAGTTGCTAAAAAATAGTGCTTTCTGCCCATTTTACCAAATGGTCTTTCATGGTCTATGAAGTTTATTCTCTAATTTTTATATCATTTTATTCTGTCACTTCAATTTTTTAAATTTGTTTTATTTATTTCTTATTTATTTATTTATGTGCGTGTCAAGGGGTGTACAAACTAACTCACACAGGCACCATGTTGTGAAAGTTGGAGGACAGCACATGCCTTTACCATTGAGCCATCTCGAAGGCTAGTTCTAACCTGTTTTAACCAGAGATTCTACCAGTATCAAATGTCAAAACTGTTATCTTTCAAAAGAGCCGAATAAAATTCACATGACTCCAGAACGTGTAAAGGCAAGTAGGTAGAAGATCCTGGCACTGTCAGGGAGTGCTCTATGGGACTATGAAACAGCCTTTCTGAGTGTTCTGTGCTAAGGCAGAGCACAGCAATGCTAGGTCAAAGGTAACCTGGTCACTTACACTTCCCCACAATATTTCAATAGACCCTGGAATGATGTGAGTTTCAATGAACCTAGAAGACAGTTCAGGGCTTCAAGGCTCTCTCAGAAAATCTCCAATCCTGTCAAAACTTTGTAAGTTAACTGAATGATATGCTTTTCACAGAAAATTAAGCTTTAGAACGAAATACTATTCACTTCTTCCACACATGCATCATTTCATCTGTCACTCCTGAGACACTCATTTGGTCAGTATTCCAATATAACACACCTAGAGATCTGGGTGACTTTTCTCTGGGCAGCAAGAGAAGATTTTCAGTCCTTACATATCTGGAAGGCTCCTCTTGGTTCTGGTCATTCATGTGAGCAGGAACAATCCGAGTGGCCAATGGTCCCTCTGCAAAAGGCTTTGGTAGCTGACCTCTGAACTCTGATGGAATGAATTGAAGTTGCCAGCTGTCAGAAATACAAATGGGCAGAGTGAGAAAAACACCAAGCCGTCATATTGCTAAATACACTTGAAACAAACAGCCCTTCGCCCCAAATCACGAGGAAAACATTTCACTTGAAGAAAATACGACTTCTGCTGAAACTTCAACCAGGGAACAGAGGCAGAGGTCACAAGCTGGTCTGAAATCATTAAGAAATTCACAACTAAAGGTCTCTCAACCCCTTTACTGGAGTCTCAGCTTCGAAACTTTTAAGCAGGCAGTTAGCCACAGAACAGGGAGAATGTTAACATGTTACTACCTCCCACACAAATTGAAGAATGGAAGCCAGATCATTGAGTGCAGATACATTAAGAAAACACTAGAGGAATACTGTTTAGGTGTGAGTAATCATCGAAAGGTCTTCTAGCTATGAAATATCTCAAACATAAAAGGCAAAGGCCTAGGACATTTAAAAGACAAGTAAGTCTGTGATTGATGTGAAAATCTTCATTATGTAAAAAAAAAAAAAAAAAAAAAAAAAAAATCCAATGTCACCAGATGAGGAACTGCCCAAGTCAGCAACATTACTCATCTTAGCCAGACTTCTTTTTCACTTAAAATGGACCAAATAAGAAAAACACACAAGTCCATAGTAGTATGTTACCATATCTAATGGAATATAAAGGATGCCAGTACATCTCAATAATAGCTCTCCCTACTGCTTATATATCAGTGTGGAAATTTACTACTGAGTGGAAAAGGCTCCTTTCTAAATCCATTCTTCTTGTCAGGGTCTACACCATTGTTAGAAGTGTTTTGGCGTCAAATGCAGAGTGATAAATATGTGCCCTCAAGAAAAGGGGCCTGGATAATGTGCTTGCTATGCAAGTATGGGGACCTGTGTTAGGAACTCCAACACCCAAATGAAAGCTGGTGTGGCAGTATACACTGTAGCCCCAGCACAACACTGAGGAGACACAGGAAGATTTGGGAAGGCTTGTCAGTTGAAACTCAAAGTTCCAATTATAGCAAGGAGAAAAACCCTGTTTACAAAATAATAATAATAATAATAATAATAATAATAATAATAATAATAATAATAATAATAATAATGTGGAACTGGGCATAGTGGCACACATCTTTAATCTCAGAACTCAGAGGCGGAGGCAGGTGAATCTCTGTAAGAGACCATCCTAGTCTATGTAGCAAGTTTCAGGACAGTCATAGCCACACAATGAGACTTTGGCTCAAAGGTAAAATAAACAACTAAGGTGAAGAACAATAGAAGATGATACATGACATCAACAAATAAACAAATAAGATAAAGAATAACAGAAGATGATACATGACGTCAACCTCTGGGGAAAAAAGAGGCAGATACATGATTCAGATTCTGCAGCACTCTAAGAAGACAAATTATTCAGTAATTCCTGTAGAAATTCAAAAGAGGTCTGGAAAGACAGTCCAGCTAGTGAGAATCTGATTTCAATCCCCAGAACCCACGTGAAAAAACCACGTATGAGGTGTATTTATAATCCAATGCTGGGGAGGCAGAAACAGGAAGATCCCAAGATCTTGCTAGCCAGCCAGCCAGTCTAGCCTAACTGGCAAGTCCTGGGTCATGAGAGACGCTTTCTCAAAAACCAGGGCAGACATGCCTGAGGAATGACACCAAAAAATGACCCCTGGCCTCCATACACATTTATTTACACATGGGTGCATGTGTCCCAAATATGCACACATATACATACACCTCCAAAGAAAAAAAATTAAACCATCCAAAGCAAATAAACCTAACACAATCTTGCCATAAAATTGCTACTTTTTTATTTAAATTGCAAGAAAATGGGGCTGAAGAGATGGCCCAGAAGTTAAGAGCATTTGCTGTTCCTGAAGAGAACCTGAGAACTAACAGGAAGGCTCATGACCCTTTAACTATGGTTTCAGAGGATCTGACGCTCTATTCTGGCCTGGCTGTACACCACCCATGCATATGGTACACACAAATACATGCAAGCAAAACATTGATGTAAAAAGTAAAAACCAGTAAAACTTTTAAAAATAAATCCATAAAATGCTAAGAATTATGTGCTGGAGAGATGGTTTAATGGTTAAGAGTACAAGCTGTGCAAGTCTAAGGGCCAAAGTTCAGATACCAGCACCCGTATTAACATAGCAGGTATTCCATGCATGCCAGTAACTCAGCACTGAGGCAGGCAGAGACAGAAGGATCCCACTGGGGCTTGCTAACTTCCAGCATAGCTGGGCTTAAAAAAAAAAAAAAAAAAAAAAAAAAGGAGGCAGCAAGCTCCAGCTGCAGGGAGAGACTCTGTCTCAAAGAACAAGCAGAGGACGACAGAAGAGGGGAGCACTATGCCCACCTCCAAAACTTGTGTGTACACATCCACATAGATGCATATACACCACGCCACATACAGCCTCCACACATACACCATGCCACATACAGCCTCCACACATACACCAGGCCACATACAGCCTCCACACATACACCATGCCACATACAGCCTCCACACATACACCATGCCACATACAGCCTCCACACATACACCAGGCCACATACAGCCTCCACACATACACCATGCCACATACAGCCTCCACATACACCAGGCCACATACAGCCTCCACACATACACCATGATACACCATGCCACATACAGCCTCCACACATACACCACGCCACATACAGCTTCCACACATACACCACGCCACATACAGCCTCCACACATACACCACGCCACATACAGCCTCCACACATACACCACGCCACATACAGCCTCCACACATACACCAGGCCACATACAGCCTCCACACATACACCAGGCCACATACAGCCTCCACACATACACCATGCCACATACAGCCTCCACACATACACCATGCCACATACAGCCTCCACACATACACCATGCCACATACAGCCTCCACACATACACCAGGCCACATACAGCCTCCACACATACACCACGCCACATACAGCCTCCACACAAACAGAAATGCTAAGAATTAAAGGACAACTTACTTATCAGGCAGAAGGAAGCTACTGGGAAACCGATACCACTCTTTTCCCACACAAACGTTCACAGGCCTGCCTTCTGGGACAGTGTGGATTGTTGGGTCTGTGGCAATTCGGTAAAATTCTGGATACAAATCAAGGGGCCCATGATATCCTAAAAGAGAGAGGAACTCATGAAAACCAAAGATGAGGTTATAGCTTTTAATTATAATCCATGTTAATAGCCCCTTATAATCCACATGAGATTTTTAAGTGTGTGAAAGCCCATAGCAACTCAGTGGGAAGCCTGCTCTACCAGCACATGTCTCTCTTGGTGGGACAACCACCACAGAAGAGGCCTTATTCACCAAATGTAACTGTGTTTCTTGTTCTTCGTATACAGTTTTACCCTCAAATTTTCTATTCTTTGGTCATACTTTACTATTATGACCCCAGTGATGATTATTAGGAATGATTATTAGGAAATACTTAATCATGAGAACTTAGTTTAAATTTGCATAAGAAAGTTATGCTGTCATTTCATTAGTAGCAGCCATTAAAAAGGCTGGAGAGATGGTTCAGCAGCTAAAAGAACTGGCTGCTCCTTAGAGGTCCCAGGTTCAATTCCCAGCACCCACAGGGCAGCTCACAATTATGTGTGATTCGGGTTCCAGGGAATTCAGTGGTCTCTTCTGACCTCCACAGGCATCAGATACCCATTGGTACCTATGCATCCAGACAAATTACCTATACACATAAAACATTTTAAACTGAAAAAGGGAGGGAAATCAATGCTACTGGGGGGCGAGGAATGTATAGTGTCACGAAGATATAGAAATCTCCTTTCAGTCCTAAGATATGGAAGCTACAACCCACATGATCAATCCATATGCCTTCCCTTTGGGAATGGCCTTTCCCCAGCATAAGCCAACCACATGCTACAAATAAACCCTACAGTGTGAAGTTCTCTATGAGTGTGGGTTAAGACATTCCCAGCATGTCTACCTCTGAACAGAGCCACAGAGCGAGAGAATGACAAGAGCCCAAACAGGAAGACTGTTCCTAATGCCAGCCAGCTGGATGTCACAGTGTAATGCTCCAGGCGATATCGTTGAAACACATAGTGATAGCATTTCTAGAAGGAAAGGCAACCATATTGATAAAGATACATAGCGTCACAGAAACAATATACATAGCCACAGACCATCATAGAAACACCAGGAATACAGAAGCAGAACAAGGGGTGTGAGGAAGGGTCTGAGCATGTGCAAACACTTGGTGTAGTACCCATTCCAAATTCAAAGACCAGAGCCAACTCCTCTAACCTTGTCTGCAGGTCTGCTTAGCCAGCCAACTTTACAAGAATAAACTCTAATATCAAAGAAAAATGATGTGCATATTTTTGCTGCTGCATAAAGTTCTAGGTTTTTATTTTCCTTTTTGCCTTCAAGATAGGATTTTATTCTGTATTCCTGGATAATCTACAATCTTCTTGCTTCTGCTTCTCAGATACAGGATTATAGGTGTGAAAACTCCAACCCTGGCATCTAATAACTTATTTTAAATATCTGAATAAAATCAGTATTTTAGATATGGTAACACTGACAATATTATGGCGAAAGTTAAAAATGATATAAATTCATATGCAGCCTATTACAATTATAATAACTTGATAATGATATGATGCAAAAGTGTGAGGTGTCTTGATGGAAGATGAAATAGTTTCAGCAACTTCCAAATTATCTCATATGAAGTTATAATTTTACAAATAAAGTTATCTTTTAAAACTATCACCCTAATAGCCAGGGTGGCACACACCATTAATCCCAGAACTAGGTAGAAGCAGATGGATCTCTGTGAATTGGAAGTCAACCTGGTCTACATACCAAGGCTACACAGTGAGACCCCCATCTAAAATATATATATATGCACACACACATATACACATGTAATATGCAATATAAATATATATAATATACTATATTTACTATATATATAATATCATCCTAACACAGATAAACTCTAAAACATTATGCCAAGTAAAAGTGGCCAGTCATAAAAAACACATACTTTAGGATTTCATTCACATGGGAAGCACAGAATAGACAAATTTATATACAAAGGAGATTAGTGATAGTGTACTGAGGAAATACCATAACAAAATTAAATCAGGATTATGAACTGTCCCATATTGCTAATTGTCTGATAGAATCCCAAAGTTCTGATTATGTCTATGACGTAACAGTTGTAGAACACACATTCTGTTTAGTCTGTTCCAGAGCCACCATATGGCCCATATGATAACATGTATTGTAATGGATCCTATTGACAAGAGGCAAATGAACATTATAAACATGATCATCAGATAGAGTGAAATGCGTTCTTATCACTCACAAAGCTTTCTAAGTACATTACGTAGCAGGTCTTATGTTATGGCTAGAGGTGCACTCTGTAATTTATCTAAAGGATTTTTGTTATCGTGGCTGTTGATGGAGACTTGGTCTTACTGAATAGCGCTGGTTGGCCTGGAGCTCACAGACATCCACCTGTCCTTAAAGGTTTACAAGCAACTGTGTAATAAACAAAACAAAAAGAGGCAGGAGAACATTTCCCTGACACTTACCTGCAGGGCAGAAAGAGCAACAGCACCACTGAGACATATAAGTGGGTACACTGGAAAAAGAAATCGCTCCTCTTTGTGAGGCTGAATGAAGAAAATTATAAACCAAATATACATTGGTGCCAAGGTTAGCCAATACGGGTGTCCTAAATTCTGAACTGCAAGACAAAATAACATTCTCTTGTCATTATCTGAGAAACAAACAATATATTTTGTTTCAAAGTTGTTTTTCTTTAAATTTGATACTACTGTCTTAGATCACCCCACAAAACGTTCCAACCTAGAAATGTAGCGTGATCCTAACATGATGGAGACATTAAATGGAAAGGCACATACTCCTGAGTTCTTCACAGTTAACGAACAACAGACTTTAATAAATTCTAGCTGGCTCAAGAAAAAAGGATATGCTCCATAATGTGTCTTGCCACTAACTCTAAAGATTCTCCAAACTAGCCGGATCCACTCTGAGGAACCCTCTAGCCCACACGCCAGGGGGTTGCTAAAAGAGCGGGAGAAGAAAGGAGAAGAGGAAGATCGGTTCAATCCATCAAGCCCCAGTCGTCTTCTATATTTCGTTCTCTTGTCCAAACTGGCACCAAATGCCTCATTCTCTGGAGCGCTAGGATTACAGGGGTGTTAAAATGTTCAGTGACAGTGCTCCAAAGCAAACATAAAAGTACTCTAAAAGGAAGTTTCTTGATTACGTTTTCTCTCTTTATAATACTCAATTACTCTGAATCACACAACTGGAACCAACATGTATTTAAAGGATCTGAAAGAATCAAAGAAACACAGAGAACATGAGACCCAAACACCTGTGGGCGAGTTCCTGGCATTACAAGAGCCCTGAGAAAAAGGCAACCATGCTGGGTTGGCACTATTGACAAGGAAGGAGGGAAGTACAAAATGCTGGCGAGAAGTGGACAGCACCCCCTGGTGTTCACTACGTGTACAGTATGACAGGCAAGAGTCCTCCCAGCTAGACCATAGGTACAACTGCAGAACTCTCTGGAGGCAAACACTCCTGACCTTGGGCCAGTCAGAAGCCTCAGTGGGTAATAAGATTTGCTTTGCCATATAAGCCTGACAACCTGAGTTCAATCTTAAGATCCCATAATGGAGAGTGAGAACTGCCTCTTAAAAGGTGTCCTCTGGCCTCCACAATACACACTCTTCCCCAACATACACACACAATTTTCTCCATCTTTTTAAATGAGATACCCTCACTATCTAGACAGCACATGCTCTATAAACCATCAACAAGAAGCTCCTCAGGTGAGAAGGAAAGATGGGTCACTGGGCATGCGAATCCAACTGAAAAGTTTCAAGCTAAATCTTCGCAAAGCTATGAATTTCTGCTCAAATCTGTCTTCGTAGTGCAGGCACAGATACTCAGCTCTAGCACTTGAGAAACCAGCAGCTGTATGGCACAGCAGCACAAAAGTCACATAGCTGAGGGAGCCAAGAGCATTGGTCCCTGGAAAGTCCAGTTTGAATGTTTGCCTGCAGCACAGGTCATTGTAAACAATCATCCAAGACGCCTCTACAAGGGGAATGACCCAAACAGGTCCAAATGCCTCTGCTTCTCCAATGACAGTAAAATCACACTGAGTTCTCAACCTTCCTAAAAACCCTTTAGTACAGTTCCTCATGCTGGGGTGACCCCCAACCACAGAATTATTTCATGCTACTTCACAACTATAAATGTGCTACTGTTGTGAATTGTAATGTAAATATTATATCCCAGCCCAACGCGTCATGACACACAGTTGAAAACTGCTGCCTTAACAGGATACAAACTTCCATCTTATTTAATTCAAACAATGAACCACACTTTAATGTGGATTCAAATAATCCATAAATACAGACTTAAATCTCAGTTATTCAACCATTTCCACAGAGAGAAAATGGAGACGAAAATAAGCAGTTTTTCCAGTTACTAATCAAGCTGTTACTTGCTTTCTCCTCCCTCCCCCAAAACCTACCGTATCTTAAGCCACTCACCGTGGAATCTCTGCAGCAGATACTCCATAAGAAAAGTCAGTGGCAAGACCAGAAGAGCCAAAGCAAAGGCAACATTGAAATTCAGAAAACCATTGATTAAGTAGAAATACCATGGTTCTGTACCTGAGGGAGACAGAGACAGGAAATCATTAGTGATGCCATCATTACCTGCTACAGTATTTGACCCTTACTGTTTTCTGCTCAAGAAACACTGTCAATCCAACACTCAACTAAATGAAAATCCACAAGCCTATGTGATGTGGGAATGCCTTTCTGTATGCTGTGAATCTCAATCTTTAAATAAAGGAGCTGTTTTGGGCCATGAAAGGCACCATAGAAGAAGTAGGAGGAGGAATCAGAATAGGTAGGAAAGGAAGGGCAGAGTCAGAGGCATATCGAGCAAGCCGCCCAAGGAGCAACATGTAGGAACACAGGTGAGCCACGGGCCATGTGGCAGACAGATTAATAGAAATGGGTTGATTTAAGATGTAAGAGCTAGCTAGCAATGTGCCTGAGCCATAGGCCAAACAGCGTGAAGGTAATACAAGTGTCTGAGTCATTTTTAGGAGCCTGAGCAGGCGGCGGGCTTCTAAGTGGTCTTGGGCGGCAGGTCTGTGGGTCTGGGACCTCTGGCCGCCTGGGACCAAGAAACCGCACCACTACTACACCTATGCTCTCTTTAGTGCTCAGGCACACACAGGAAGCACAAGAGCAGAAGACAGGGAACAGACTGGTTAGGATGCTTAGAATGGAAATTATTGGGTTTTAATTATTTCACTTTATTCCTCTCAGTAGGAATTTAGTCCATCTTCTCCTCTACCACAGAAGACACTGAGTTCCTCTCCTCTAGAGGGGGTAGTAATTTGGTGCCACTGCAGTAGCATAGGCTCAGCCCTCACCAGGCACTCAATCTACAAGAGCTTCCATTCTGGACTCCTAGCCTCCAGGAGAAAGACATCTCTGCTCTTCACAAATTGCCCAGTCTTACGTACTCTGTTTAGGCAGCACCAACAAACTCAAACAGAAACTTTCTGGACTGCCCCCAGATGCCCAAATGGGATGAAGACTTTTTCTAGTATTGGCAGCTTCAGAGCACAGAGCACATGAACTAAAAATCCTAAAACATCATTTGAATTTAACTGCAGTTTCAATACTCTGCAGACCAAATAAAAGATAAACTTGCTTCAAGCTATGCAGTCCCTTGAAAAGTTTAACTCCTATTTTATAGTCATACATATAGGACACCATGTGTTTAGCTCCTATTTTATAGTATACATATAGGACACCATGTGCTTCACAAAAGGCAATAACTCAGCACTGGGGCTAGGGCTGTAGTTGAGTGGTAGGGTACTTGCCTAGAATGCATGAACAAATTGTATAGCAAAAACAGCTTAGCATGGTGTGTGTGTCTGTGTCTGTGTCTGTGTGTCCGTGTGTAGGTGCCCAGAGAGGTTAAAAGGGGACATCAGATTCTCTAGAGCAATGGTTCTCAACCTGAGGGGGGCGAGCAGGGCTAAAGACCCTTTCACAGGGTTGTTTATCAGATATACTGCATATCAGATATTTACCTTACAATTCTTAACAGTAGCAAAATTACAGTTATGAAGTAGCAATAATAATAATGGTTAGGAGCTATATTAAAAGCTATCAGCATTAGGAAGGTTGAGAATCACTTCCCTAGAGCTGTGGATACAGGAACCAAAACAGAGGTCCTCTACAAGGACAGCAGACACTCTTAACCACTCAGCCATCTTTCCAGCCTCCCCAACTTCCCTTCTCCACTATAATCAAGAGACCCAGGTCCTGCTCTGAACTCTAAGGATTCAGAATGAAGCAAAAT
Source organism: Phyllotis vaccarum (assembly GCA_033318265.1). Lineage (NCBI taxonomy): Eukaryota > Metazoa > Chordata > Mammalia > Rodentia > Cricetidae > Phyllotis > Phyllotis vaccarum. The sequence continues at coordinate 80,639,153 of JARWLC010000012.1, forward strand.
GGCTGAAACCCATCTCCCTCACACTAGTTTTTAAATCCTTAACCTGGAAGGTGAGAAATAGCTTTCCTCCCTGCACACTTAGCTACTTTCCCATCTGCTTTTCCCTCTGTATGATTACTTCAATCAGGCAGTGAATGACACATGTAGATTTTAATCAGTGTGTGTTGTGACATCTGCCTTGAATATAGCAATTTCCTGCAATCAGTATTGCTTAGAGGGTAATCAGGAGGCAGAGAAGGCAGAAAAACCTGACTCTTTTGTAGCTTACACAGCAAAATAAGGTTAGAAACTAAAATCATACTGCTAGAGAAACTTAGAGGAGTAAGAAGGAAGGAAGTGGGTCTGCGATGGAAAGGGCCAAGTTCAAGTGTGTGCCAACTCTGGGCAGAGCTCATTCCTATTCAAAGACAACCAGACCATTAGGCACAGAAGTCCTGTCCCAAGCCATTCATTCAGGACATCTTTAACCTTTCAATTTTTTTTCCAATTAATCTTGGAGTTGTAGAAAATCTCTGGATGGTTATATTTTCAAGATAGAAAAACGTCTTCTCTGGGTTTCAAATTATTGACTTCACCACATCAAAGCATCCACAATGCTGGTTCTTTTAACTGAGCCAACTGACAGCCAACAAGCATTTTAAAGTAATTTACATGTATTATTCTTATTTGTTATCAGGAAAAATCCCAAATAAGCAGTCTATCAGGCCCAACCAAAGTAGTTCTAAGACCTGACAGTAAAGAGGGCCCTGACTGTTTAGAAATCAATCATCCATTCCTTCCTGACAACTTTTTACCGTAAACCTACAATGTACAAGGAGCTCCAACTCAAAGCTAGGACACTATTCTCTCTGGAGGAAGCATCTAAACAAGGAGAAGCCAACAGTTCTAAAGAATGGATATCAGCTCTGTCCTCAGCTCCAAGGAGGGGGGGTACGGGGGGGGGGGGGGGCGGGACGACACTCTGGAAACCAGACTTTAAAAAATAAAAAATGTCACGAACAGTGGTATCACATGGCAGTTGGATTTGCTGAAGGAGACGGGACAAGAGGACCACAGAGCACATTTTAGGATAGCCAGCTACTTACAGTAACAACACAGTCACTGTCATGGCTGATGAGACAATCCCCACAAGCTTTTGCCACTTCTGAGAGAGTAACCAGTACATCCAAAACAGCAAAACTAAATTGAGTAAAATTAAAGCAAGTTTACAAAGCAGGACAAAACCCTAAGGACTCTTTCTAACAAATATTATGTAACATGGACAGCAAACACCAGTGTCCAAGGAAAGACTGGACACAGCTCTCCTGTGTCCCCAAATCTACCACAGGGTCCTTGATCAACCCTCTATTAAACCAGGAACACCCAGGCTTTCCTCCCCACTTCCCTTACTAGCCTGATTATTTCTAGGGCTATCTAAAGGGCTACAAAAATGCCTCAGTTTCATATTTTCTTTAAAAAGTTTAATAAGCAGTCAGACTACCTAGCATATAATGAGCCACTTAAGGAAATGGAGAAGCCAGTTTTTCAAAATTAACACAAATTAACCCATTCACCTATAAATAATGGATAAATTTCCAACTGGGTACATGTTAATTTTTACCAATGGGCTGGACTATAGACAAATGTAATTGTATAAATAAACCAAACTAAAGGGCAATATAAAACATGCAAACTTTCCATAGCTGAAGGGAGACATCTAGACACTCCCAAAGCAAGCTAGGGGTTTAACTGGCCATGCCTCCTAACAAATACTAGACGTGGAGGATGACCTGGACACAGATACAATATCTGATTCCCAGCAAAGCCAGGACATTCAAATATATAGCACGCTAGAAGATTGAAAAAGAAAATATACTAATTCCAAGGGGGAGATGTCCTAATAAAGTATTTACTGGCTTGGCTGACCTAGAAAAGTCTCTAATACTTCCTTCTGTAACTAACCAGTTCAAATGTAATCTGGGGTTAAGTGAAACTAGACTGGAGTGGTGGGTAAGAGATAGAGGGGCCCAGGTACCCAGAGACGACATCCCAAAGGAATTACAGACATTCGGTTTCTCTTCATCCTAAACTGGCATCTACTCAAGTTTCTTGCTGACTCTAGTGTCATCTGTTCACTTGTTGATTTTTCCAAACTTTCTTCCCAGGAAAAAAAAAAAAATTAAATGTGTATGCATAGAAAACATACGTAGGAATATACTCCTAAGAGTTAATAATACTACTTGGAGATGGTAGGGCTATGTATTTTCTTTTTGTTATTATATTCATTTTCTGATAATACAAAGAAGTTTGTTTTTTGTTGTTGATGGTCTGCATTTTTGTTTTGTTTTGTTTTTTGTTTTTGAGATGTGGTTTCTCTGTGAAAACAAAACACAGCCCTGGCTGTCCTGAAACTCACTTTGTACCCAGATTGGCCTTGAACTCACATAGATCCACCTGCTCTCTGAGTGCTGAGATTAGAGGCATGCGCCACCACACCAGCTGTTGTGTTTTAAGATGGGGTTTTATGTAGCCCAAACTGGCCTCAAGTTTGCTATGTAGCTAGCCTTGAACTGCTGCTTCTGCCTCTATCTCCCAGGACTGGATTACAGGCATGCATCACCACAGCCACTTCAAAAGTAGTTTATAATTAAAAAATTTTAGAGGCATCAAAACCACAGCTTAAGACAGGAATGGATGGTCAACCCTGTAGTTCTGTCATTTGGGAGGCTGTCAGGAGGATTGCTACAAAGTCATACCATGCATAACCAACACTCCTTAAAGCTCTCTAAGTCTGGATCTAGGGACAGTGTTCAGCAACACAGAGGGTCAATGCTGACTACTCTAGTCAAAGAGACACAGGGGCTATGTCATCACTGCACTATGGTCAAAATCCATGCTCAACAGAAAAAGACACAGAACAAAAAGCCACAGCTGGGAAGTGCATGCTATTATCCTAGTACTAGAATGCAGGAGGAGGGTCAGGAACTCAAGGCTGACTTGGACTACACCTGAAGCACACAAGGAAGAAGGGGGAGGGAGGGAAATAAAAACTATCTGGTGAAATAAAAAAACTGAATTAAAATTGTGACGCTCAGGTAACTTAAGCTTTGCTTTTTTTTTTTTTTTTAACTTTTCCCTCCATTTTTCTAAAGCCTTACCATAAAGATCAGGCCCATGGGAAGTGAAGACATTATACAGAACAATGTTGAGAGGAGCAATCACCAGCTTCCCGTAATAGTAGCTGTCAATGACCACCACAGGCACCTAAAGGAAAAACAGCAGGTGTAGTTTTCAAAATGAAAATGAAAATCTTCAGGATGAAAAATGTGAAAAATGAAATGAACTCCTGATGCCCCCCCCCCCCCCCGAAACTACTTAGAACTTGAGAGCAAAACAAGAGAAGGGAAACTCACCAGGAAGAGAATTAGGGCCACCAGTGACCAGCAAAAGAAACTCTTCCACCTGTGTCTTATGGCCAGCGAGTCAAAGGCGATGGGCAAACTGTTCAACAGAGAAACACAGTCAAACCAGGAAAGCACCAAATACTCCGGACAGCCACACACGCCCATGTTGGGCAGAGAACCAAACAGACAAGAAAGGAAGCTGGCTTATGACAAGATGTCTTCTCAAAAATAAGCTGCTCTTTCCAAGGACCCATCAAGAGACATATGCCACAGATGGACAAGAAACAGACTTATTAACTTATAAATAACTTTTCATGGTGGGGTGTGCAGGTACACGTACCATGCCATCATGTACATGGAGATTAGAGAAGAAGTTTGAAGCGACAGTTTTGTCACCTGGTCATTTCCAGGAATCAAACTCAGATCTCCAGATGTGTACAGCAAGTGTCTTTACTGCTGAGCCTACTCTGCCTCTGTGGTTCGCCAATACACTGACCCTACAGCAAGCTCTAGAAAGTCCTTAGTCTCCACCCCAGGGACTGAACCTGAATCCTCCGGCCTGCCTGGCAGGAACTTTACTCAGTCACCTCCTCAGTGTCCATTTTCACCTCACTAGATCTGCTCTTAGCTTGTTGCTGTGGTGAGGTCCTGTGCACTCTAGGCAAACATTTTACTACAGAGCTATACCCCATCAGCATTTTTAAAAATATGGAATACTAAGTTAAAATAATGTACATAACACTATTCAGATTTATTTTTAGATTATGTATATAATATGCATTTGGATATATGAGTACTTGTGCCTGCCAAGTCCTAAATAGGGTGCCTGATTCCCTAGAACTACAGTTACGGGCAGTTGTGAGCCTCCCAACACGGACTGGAAACCAAATTCAGATTCTGTGCAAGAGCAGCATGTGCTCTTATTCACTGAACTGCTTCTCTAGTACAGTCAAGAAGTCAAGGCACACACACCAGGAAAGAAGGAGTGAAGCAAGGAGTACAGAAGGAAGTAGAGGCACAATGCAGGAGAAGTGCCTTAGGGACTAAGAGCACAGTGCTCTACAGAGGACCCTCCCAGCTGCTCGGCTCTAGGGGACCTGATGCCCTTTTCTAGTCTGCAGGCATACTGCACACATGTGGTACGCAGACACACATGCAACCCTTGCACATAAAAATAATCTTTTTATAAAAGAAAGGGACAAAGAACCATTTTAGTCCTGGGTGACAGGGAAGATATGCAGCAAAGAATGGAGCCAAGTGAGAAAACATTATTAGCAAGCTCTAGAAGAAAGAAGGGGATCAGCAGGAGAGGGAGGGGAGAGACTCTAACACAGAAGAGGGATAAAGCTGAAATACATTGCATACATGTATAAAAATGTCACAGTGAAACCCAGTATGTATAGTTAACATATGCTAATAAAAGCATTTTTAAAAGTAAGTAAGCATAATGTTAAAGGCAAAATACCTCAAATTTTACTGTCTATATTCTCATTTTAAAAATACTAATGATTTCTGGGAGGTGGTTACGCCCACCTTTGAGCCCGGCCTCAGGAGGCAGAGGTAGGTGGATCTCTGTGAACTTAAGGCCATCCTGGCCTATAGATCAAGTCCCAGGACAGCTAAGGCTACACAGAGAGAAACCCTGTCTCAAAAAAAAAGAAAAGAAAGAAAAACATCACCCTCCCCCAAAATACTAATTATTATATTTTCTTAGAGTCGTAAAATTTAGAAATAAAATTTATGAAGAACTTGGTAATACTAGCGATATCTAACACTCAGCAGCTTAGTAATAATTACTTTGACTAGAATAAATCATATGAATAAACAATAAGAGCAATATGCTTTGTTCTCCAGAGTCTTTGTCAAACTGATTCCTTTAACTTTCGGTGCTGGCTGGACAATCAGCACCTGATACAACATTAGGTCTGACCGGATGGCCAGTGATGTACAAGATATACTTAAATGTCTTACCCAAGAGCTGCACTAAATGGCCACCCTAAGATAGCCCCCGCTGCTACTCCCAGCACAGCAATGGGTGTCTTGTCCATATACCATCCGGTCATGGCGATCAATGTAGTATACATGCAGAAGCTGCTGGGAAGAAATGCTGCAAGAGTACAGAAATTAAAAGAAAGAAACAAGAGTCTGAGGTTAGATACTGGTTTGGAAAAGGTCATCTGCACTATAAAACGCCAGTAATTAAATCTATTTGGGAAAACACTGTTAAAAACAAGCACAAAGACTACATGTCTCAGTTGACGGAGGGCTTGCCTATGATGCACTAAGCCCTGGGTTCAATTCCTACAACCACAAAAACTGGGCACAGTGGCACATGCCTATAATCCCAGCCTTTGGGAGGTAAAAGCAGAATATCAGAAGTTCAAGGTCATCCCCAGCTGTGTAGGAGTCTGAGGCCATACAAGACCCTGGGTAGAAAGAAATACACAAAGAAAAAGAAGAAGTGAATGAGCAATGAGCAGTCAGAGAACATTCCCTTTCAAAAAAAAAAAAAAAAATGCACTGATTTTTATTTCCTTACGCCTTTTTTCCAAGTATGCAAGGCCCCAAGTTACACAACACTAGCCATCCATTCCTCTCCTGGCCTGCACCTAAATTTAAAGTTTACAAAAAATTCAGAAACCTCTGAATTTATTCCAGGGAATATGATTCAAAAGACACAGACCTTTTAAACAATGTTGTGGTTCCTTCAGCTCATCTTCTGCGAGGCTTCTAAACAATCCTGATTCACACCTGTATACTACAGGAATTCTAGGAATCGTTCTCAGGGCTGAGAGCCACATTCTGGCCTTGGGATAGCCCCTTAATTATTACATTTACCATAGTCTGAACACACTCAAGCCCTTTGCAACAACAGCAAAATATTCCTAACAACTCCAAACAAAAATGTAGCTTCTTAAAGGGCTTCATAAGGCCCGATTCCTGGAGCAGAAAAATCAGCTTATTCTAACAAGAACTACAATAAATAGGCAGTGAGATTTAAGACGCTCAGCAAGAGTCCACTTCAAAGGCTCAACAGTAAAGACTGAGTTCACGAGGCCTCAGCTGACACTGTAAACTAAAGAAACTCACAGGAAGCTCCCACACATACAAATCTCTTCTGTATTAGCAAAGTAACTAAAACATGTGAGATGCAACTTTCACAGACAGATGCTAAATAATACTGAAGTCAATTCTAGATGCCAATGCAGAGTAAAAAAGAGCAGATGTATCTGAGGTCTCTGTTAATCTGGATGAAGCAGACACATGTACTACAGTGGATCTCAAAGCTGGTCCAGGGTGGAGTCCAGAAGTCCCTGTAGAACATTCATTTTGATATATTCAATGCTAACCATGTAACTCTGTAAAAGGTATTATTTAGTATATTTAGTCTCCATATTAGATTCTTGATTATATAAGCATATACTAAAATTGAGATAATTTAGCAAAATAATTTTTCCATAGAATTGAGAACAACCTATCTTTTGCATCAGGCTGTCTTGGCTCAGTCCACAGAATGTAAGTGTTCAAAGGCAGCACAGCTGGAAAGCACAGGTCCTACTTAGAGCCTTTATTCCAAGTGTCCAGAAGCTAAGTATAAAAAAAAAAAAAAAAAAATGCCCAAGAGATGCAACCTCTATAGAACACATCACACCTTACAAGCAGAAACAACACCATCAATCAAAAATATTCTCCTCCCCCAATGGCCAAGAAAGGAAGTGAGCCATTAGGAAAAGGGAGGAAAGGAAAGGATCCTGTGAGACTGCCCGTTCTACAGCTCATGAATCTGTGCAGGTCACACAACAGTGACCAGCCAAGCAGTCATGTCTATAACATTGATGGGCACTGCTATCCCTCATCTGTCCTACTTACCAGACGATGAACAAAACATGCCAGTACTGAGCACCAGGAAGGCCAGCATCATTCGGCTCACATGCAGCCCAAATTTCTTGCACACAGCCCTCAAAGAAAAGATAAAGACCATTATGGATACTAAGAGACAGACATTGCAAAGCAAAGAAGAAATGGAGGCCTGTATGAGAAATAACAATGAAGAGCTAAAGTCAGATATAGAACTGTCTAGACTTGCTAGCAATTTCATATGCATAAGAAACCCAAACCTCTTAATCCTGACACAGAAAAACTCCTTAAGAGGAAATGTGCTTAAAAGTTGTTAAGAATTTCATGTGCATAAGAAACAGACTTCTTACTCTTGGCACAGGAGGAAGGCATCTTTAAGCAAAGCTGCATATTTAAAATTATGTCTACTATCAATAGGGAAACAATATGACATAGTGAGAAATAACAGACCTCAGGTTCAAGTAGTTCAAATTCTGGCTCCGCCACTTACCAGCAGTGGCTAATTATATAATCTGTCAGATTCCACATCTGTAAGATGCAGACAGCATCCATGCCTACATGAGGTTTCTGTGAGGACTAATGCCAGAGAAACTCTTAGTAAAGGCCCCAGCACAACTGCTCAGCAAAGGTTGTTCTCAACACAGGTGATACAAAAGCAGAGAAAGACACCTTTCATCAAGGTCCACGCCTCTAATCCCAGCACCCAGGCAGAGGCAGGCAGATCTCTAAGTTCGAGGCCAGCCTGGTCTACAGAGTAAGTTCCAGGACAGCCAGGACCACACAGAGAAAGCAGGAAGGGTCAATACAAGATGTGATGGGGAGGGGAGATGAAAAAGGGCAGATTGATCAAAACTGAGGGTGTATGGAAGCCTACTACTTTGTATGCTAATAAAAATAGGTCATTATTTTAAAACAAAAAAATCAAGGTTTTAACAGAAGTACCTTACATGAGTAGACAATGCTGTTCCCAGATGACATGGATTACTAAATGAAAATATCAACACCATGCATGGGACACTTCCCTATCTATGAATTACTGATCAGGAAGGTCCCAGAGGTTTCCAAAACAACTCATGCTATTTCCAGTGATCATTTTCCCATCACAACCAAATAACACCCTATTGCTGAAGGCATATACTTTGTTTGCAGGACAAAGAGAAATAAACTACAACTAACCTGGAAACTGCCTCTCTGCTGGCTAGCATTCATGGTGCTGGAAGGGGCTCTATTGACAACTGAACGAGCAAAAAAATCAATCAATGGTCTTCTCCAGCAGTGGACCCATGTGCCATAATACAGACCTGCCAGGCAAGATGTGCCCACAGGTACAACATTGGCATAATAGTTAAGGGATAACCAACTGCTTTCCGATGGATCTGAGTCCTCCTTCACAGGAGGACTTCATGGAGACTCATAACCTGCCCAAGTGATGAAAATAAGTGACTATGAGTGCTCAGTCCTAAAAGGACATCTATATAAAACCACCAGCATCAGCATTAGGTTCAGGGAATTCTACTCAAGAAGGATGGAAAGAATGTATGAGCCATGGGATGGAGAGGAGTACCATGAAATCCTGTCTTCTGGACACGACATGCCACGGCACTCAAGAACTCACTGCAAGCTGTGGTGACCAGCATGAGATCAAGTTGGTCAACATTCTAGCATGAATGACAGAGGGGCTCATGAGGCCTACACACAGCTGAGAACCTATTGATATCTACTGGCAGAGGAGTCATTTTCCCTAGGGATGGAGCTACCCACTGGTAAGTGGTCACACTCTGGTGAATTTCTCCACGCCCATATGCATGTAAGCTGCACTTACTGAACTCAGTGGGGGTTTTTGTTGGTGGTTTTGGTTTTGATTTTGAGGGGTTTTTTTGGTTTCTTTGGAGACAGGGTTTCTCTGTGTAGGCCTGGCTGTCCTAGAACTCTCTTTGCAAACCAGGCTGGCTTCCAACTCACGGAGATCCTCCTGCCTCTGACTCCGAGTGCTGAGTGGGGGATTTATTACATGAAGTTACTGGACGGAGTGGGAGGACAGACTTAGGAGGGATATGCTCAAGAAACACCGTACACTTGTCAAAGAATAAACTTCAAACATCCTTAAAAACATAAATGTTAATTCTCGGGGATAAAGACTAGACAACAACACAAAAAGCTACATAATTTGCCAGTGTCAGCGTTTTCTCAAACTTGGGAAACTACATCTGTTTGTCCACAACTTTTAGGTTGTTTAGGGTTTTCTTCCACAAAGAAAGCCTTTGAGGTGTCCCTAGTGTTTTGTTTTGTTTATCAACAGGGTGTCTCTGTGTAGTCCTGGCTGTCCTGGGTCTGGCCTCAGGCTCATTGCCTACTTCTGCCTCCTGGGTGCTGGGACCAAAGTGCATCTTTTACAAGTTATTTTCATGAGAATATATTAATAATAATTTCTCTAATTTGTAGCCAGTTTTTCTTTTCATGTGTGGCCTTTGTTTTGTTTTTTGTTTGTTTGTTTCTCACTGCAGAGTTTCTCTGTGTAACAGCCCTAGCTGTCCTGGAACTCACTTGTAGACAAGACTGACCTCAAACTCACGGAGATCTGCCTGGCGTGTGGCACCACCATCTCATTGGTTTTTCTTTCTTTTTATTTTTAATCGGAAATTTGTATTTAACCCTTGATCTTAAGAGATAGGTAAGCCAAGTAAGCACTTTTAGCAGGACTGGCATTCGCCTAGGCACTGTTGTTCTGCTAGGGGCTGACCCCAGGGCCCTGAGTGTGATATTCAATCACTCTCCTGCTGAGTCTACATCCTGCCTCTCTCAGCACTAGGAAGTTCTTCTGTTGATGGCTTCTGTCGGCTCCCTGCTCAGTAAGCCCTTAATTCCCTCAGGAACTCCATTAATTCCTTGTCCATTTTTAAGATCATTTCTTTATCTCTGGTGTCTTACACAGTTTCACTAAGTTCTTTTTATATTCCCAGATGTAAGACTTACTGAATTATGGATTACCTCTCTTTCCCACTAACTCTAGGAAAGTGTGAGCTGTACTTTGCTGAATATTGCCTCTTCTCGTTTCCTATAACAGATCTAAATACCTTACACACTAACTTCTATATTTCTTTTTTTCTCTATACTTTTTCCCAACGATTTCTTCAAATTTACCTATCATTTTACTACTTTCCTTATTAGCAGTCTCAATCTGTTTAGACTATCTACTGAGTTTATTATATAAATCTTACTAAAGCTACATACACATATATGTATATGTGCGTATATACAAAGTCAACATAAAATAATTACATTTTCATCACTGTACGCTCTTACCACCTTTCCACAGCCTGGTATTTCTGGAGGTTCTTGTTTCTCTTCATGTTTTCAGTTCCCTCCTTCACCTCTCTGCACACAGTAAGCACTGTTTTCATTTTAGTAAGTCCTAACAAATGAGGATTCGCAGGCCAGCGTTTTGATGACTGCTATTTCTGCTAGCTCTTCTACATCTTGTCTCTTGTTGTGAGTTCTCTGACCCGTGTGGTACTTTTATTGTAACTTCTTTGTTCTGTTTCTCATGCCCTCTTAGGAACTGAACCCAGAGCCCTGTGCACACAAAGTGTGTGCCCTACCGCAGAGCCACTTTCCCAGCTTGACTTTATCAGACTTTTTGTGCATTAGAACTTTATTCCTGGTGATTTTCTGACATCTGGATTAAGAGTCTAGTTCTCTAGGGAAATTTTTACATGATGCATGGGACCTCTCCTAATCCAGGACAATGTACCATAGATCCCCAGCACGGGACATAGGAAATGAGATGAGTGATTTGAATTCAGGCCCAAATCCACATGAAAACTGACTTACGGCTACAATCCCAGGGGAACACTAGTTACATTCCCACCTCTACTCCTGTCAGAGTCAATGCCAAAATTAATTTAATCTGGCACATCTAGCTATGGCAAGACTTTTAATAATGATCCTCAAGTCTGAGTACCTCTTTCAATGTGTTAAACCCTATTAAGTTTAGTGGTTTTTATGTGTTACATTTTTAAAAGGCAGCAATTTCATTGCTAGAATACTTAACTGCATAATGGATTCATTAATATTCAATCACCTGAGAACTACTAGATATGAAGCAATGTATTGGGTGCAAAGGAGAGAAGAATCTTACACTGAGAATAGTCTCCCAGCTCAGCTCTAGGGAAAAAGTGAATCTATCCTTCACTTGGAATCAAAATTAAGGTTTCAGGAAATCCTCTGAGACTAACAAGACACAGACTACAATTAAAATCCGAAAGTGCCCAGAGGGGCAGTAGCTGGAAGCTCTCCTCCTCAGCTAGGGCACCAGAGGAGAGAAAGAGTGATCTCTGACAGCTGCCTGCTGCCTGAGCTACAGTGGGGCCCCTAGCACTTTTGGATGCAAAGTTTTGATACTTACTTATAAAAGTAAAGTTCACAAATACAGCTCACAAAAGCCAGGAGACATCTCAAAAAGTAAAAGACAAGAATCTGAAAGAAACCCAGAGTGAAAAAACAACGTCAGCCACAGGAGCCAAAAGCCAAAAGAGTAAGCAGCTCTCATCTGTTCTCAGTGAACTGTGCTGGAAACTGAGACAATCCTGCTCAACAGCCCAACTTACTGAGAACCACACAAATTTCATATCCCAGACTCGGGTACCTACTGCTTTTACTGCTGGAGGGTGGGAGCCTCCACTCATAGAGACATCTACTGCAGCACTATTAATTTAGAAAAACTACAAATACCCAATGATATACAACTAACATGTTACACCTATTTCAGGGAATACAGAACAAGCATAAACACTCAATGCAAAGATGGAAAAACACGTGCCGCCTTGCTCATTTGTTGCTCACCCATCAAGTCCTCTCCTTCTCCCCCCCTCCCCTCCCTTCTAATTCAGGGTCTCTAGCTGTAGCTCAGGCTAACCTGGAATTTACTATGGATACCAGGGTGACTTAAAACCTACAGCAGTCCTTTAGCCTCAACGCCCCAATGCTAGGATTGTACATATAAGCCACCTCACCTGGCTAGGAATGCACTTGTTAAACATCTATAAAAATTTAAATACTGATTATTTACAAAATACGTCAGCATTACAGCTATGGAAACCACATGCATATGAAAGACTGAAGAGACACAATGGTTAGAAGAGGTTAATCCTGCAGGGTTAAGGCGTTTAACTCCTATCTCTACATGTCTGTACTATGGATTCAGCAACTCGAGAACTAATGGCATAAGTTTAGTAAAAATAACTAAGGGTTCTATAACTCTAAATATTTACTTATCTTTATTGTATATGTATGTGTGTTTTGCCTGCAGGTAAGTTTTTCTGTGCACCACTTTCACGCAGTGCTCAAGACGGCTAAAGAGGGCATCAGATTCTCTGGAGCTGCAGTTAAAGATGGTTGTCAAGTGTTTGTGGGTGCTGAGAAGTTAACCCAGGTCCTCTGGAAAAGCATCCAGTGCTCTTGAATCCACTGGGCCACCTTTGCAGCCCCTTAATTAGCTTTTATACTATAGGTCACTGTATGTTAAGAGTGCTAAATCCTCACAGTGTTAGCTCTGCTCCCATATACAGCCAAGACAAAAATGTAAGTCATCAACATGGAAACATTGCCCACGCATCACCACAGCCAACCAAATTCCCAAATGAGTTTTATAAAGAGCACATGAGAGTCAAATTCACTCATTAGTAAAACACTGAAAGCCTACAAAGGCCTACTACACAATGAGCATTGTTACAGGTGTCACAGGGACAGATAATCTGAGACAAGTTTCTATGATAGGACTCCCCATGCTATGGAGCATTTGAAAGTTTAAAAAGAAATGAACTGGAGCTGGAGCGATGGCTCAGAGGTGAAGATCATATACTACTCTTTCAAAGGGCCCAAGTTCAGTTCCCAGTCCCTTGTCAGATGGCTCACAACCACCTTAATTTCAGCTCCAGGAACTCTGGCACTTTCTTCTGGAGGCAGACACCTGCGCTCTCACAGACACATACACATAGTAAAAATAAAATAAACTTAAAAAGTAAACTGGTCTAAGAATGTTCAGTAGCAGGACAGTCACCAGCTCCCCCGGCACTGTAACTCAAAGTCCTAATCAGTGCAGAAAAGGAAAGGAAAAAGAAAGGAGGTCTAAGGGGCCCAAAGAGACAAAAAAATTACAGCTCTACTTGTTCTTAAGCAACAGAGTTCTAGAAGCTTGGTCTCCAGAGTGGCCATTAAGATGATGTACTTCCAAGAAGCGGGTCCTGGTAAACAAGCAAGGAGGTTAGTGGGTTCTGCTCAATGAACAGATCAACAGTCTCTCAGAAGGGGCAGGTCCTCATGTTAGTCAGAGATTGAGTATGCTGCTGTGGGATAATCTTCTTGTACACTGTAAAGATTTGTCACTCAAATCGGTTTAATAAAACACTGACTGACCAGTAACCAGGCAGGAAGAATAAGCAGGGTGGCCAAACTGAGAATTCTGGGAAGGAAAAGGGCAGAGTCAACAGACTCCAGCCAGCTGCTGAGGAAGCAGGATGTGTAGAAAATGAGGTAGCAAGCCATAAACCATATGGCAAATATAGAAATTTTTATATATTTATATTTTATATTTATATTTTAGTAAGAGTCGGCTAGTAAAAAGCTTGAGCTAATGGCTGAGCATTTAGAATTAATGTAAGCTTCTGAGTGGTAATTTAGGAAGCAACTGCTGGGTATAATCAGGTGTAAAGGACAGAGAGCTCTGCCTTGGCTGTGCCCTCTGGTATACATCTAGTTTCTTTCTGCTTCTCCTTCAAATGATAAAGCCAGGCTGCTCTGGCAAGACTGATGATACTATATTATTTCAATTCTCCACTCACTATGTATACCAGGCTGACCTCAAAAAAATCACTGAGACCTACCTACCTCTGCCTCCATGCTAGGACTAAAGGCCTGTGCCAGTACACCCAGCTATCTGTTTCCCTTACAAACTACCCAGCCTTTGGCATTTTACTATAGCAAAAGAAAATAAATAAGGACATAAACACAACTGAAAAATAATTCAGGAGATTCAGTTGACAAACCACTGGCATCAGCCTGAAAATTCATTGAGATATTTAGCATAAAGATTAAAATACAAACTCAATTATGTTCCACCAGTGTACTTGGACTCCACAGGCATAGGCGCGCGCGCGCGCACACACACACACACACACACACACACACACACACATTTAAAATACCAGTTAAAGACCTCTCAGATTCAGGGATAGGGACATATTCCACAACAAATAGTGCATGCTATACAAGCATGAAGATGTGAATTCAAACCATGTTGCACATGTGAAAATCAGGTATGGAGGACATGTACTTTTGTAACCTCAACCTCAGAAGGAGAGCAGGTGACTCCTAGGAGCTCACAGGCAAAATAGAGAGTTTCCAGTTTAGTGAGAGACCCTGTCTCAAGGGACTAAAGTAGAAAGCAATAGAGGAAGATAACTGGTGTCTCCTCTGGCCTCTCACTCGTGCACAGGCACAGGTGCTCACACAGAGCCACAAAGCTACACACACACACACACACACACACACACACACACACACACACACACACTTCCCAAATTTGGCAAAATGCATAAGTCTACATATTTTAGTAACTGAGTAAACTCCAACAAAACAAACTCAAAAAAAGAATTCATATTAAAACAATCATAGTCAAAATTTTTAACCCTAGCCAGGTCAGGCTGCAGCTAATTCTTCAGCACTCCACTTGAATTAGACCCTCTTATTATGCTACCCCATCGTGCCTTGAACTTTTCCCCATCAACTTACATTTTGAATTATTTAATCTTTCTCTTGCCCCAAGGAACTGTAATTTCCATGAAGTCAAATTCAGCTTGGTCATTGTTCCATCACTTAACATAATCTACACTAAATAAAAGCCACTCTATTAGTATGTTGGATGCTGGGGCAGCGAGATGGCTCAACAGGTTAGAACTTGCTGCACCAGTCTGAGCCTAACAACCCTGAGTTTGATCCAAGACACCTACAGTAGAAGGAGAGAGCCAGATCTAAAGGATTGTCCCCTAACCTCCACACGGCTCTGCACGCCCAAACATGGTCATACATATGCAATTTAGGGGGGAAAAAAGTTGAGCCTGATAACCCAGGCCTACAAACACAGTAACCTGGGAAATGAGTGGGAAAAGCACACAAGTCCAAAAGTTCCAGACTAGTCTATGAAACACAAGACTCCTTCTCCAAGAAGAAAAATACAAAGAGAATAAAAGAAAGAAAGAAATCAGCCTTTTACCTGTCAATGGACTTGATTCTCTTTTCAAAAGAGTCCCCAGACTTACATATTGATCGGTGTGATTCCTTCAGGTGAATCACCCTTACCTTATTAGTCTGCAGAATCCGTGCATGAAATGCAGCTGGCCAGGCATGCAGCAACAGGTAAGCGTAAGACCGAATAGCATACACTGGGGAATATTCCCACGTCTGAAACCCCTTGCCATAGATGAGGTAGTGTGTCTGAAAGCAGAAACAGATACACTCAGGGTTGTACTAGCAAAGCCCCTCCTAAGGGGTTACAGGTGAAGATTCTGGGTCAAAACTGTTAGAGACAAAATGTTGAGAATTAACATTTGTAACTAATAAATAAGAAAAGAAGCAAATGACTGAATGTTCTTAAATTAAGAAACTAAAAATTTTACCATTTTTTAAAATAATGTTCAACCAAAACAGGAAAACTCTTAAGTCTTTTATCTTCCTAAATTACACAAACGTGTTCAGGTAAATTTACATCCAAATTTTCTGCACTAGGAAGTCAGCAAACATATAAACTAAGAAACAGCACTACAAGTGTGCTATTAATGACACTATTGTCTTAGTTAAGGCTATTCTTGCTGGGATGAAACTCTACTACCCAAAACAACTTGGAGAGCAAAGTTTATTTCTTCTTCTTTATTATTATTATATTTCTCACTATTTAAAACAATTTCAAATTCAAATATATTTTGGTCAAATTCTCCCCCTCCCCCAACCAAGTTCCTCCAGATCCTCTTCCTCCCTACACACCCAACTTCAAGCTCTCTCTCAAAAAATAAACAAAAGCCCAATACAACAAAACCAAGAAAACAAAACTACATCCAAAAAGGAAAAAGCAAAAACAAAAAACCCACCAAACTATAACCAAATAAAAGCACAAAACAAAAAACTGTGAGTCCAGTTATATGTTCAACTAGCCCTGAACAGGAGACCTGTCCTGGAGTGGTGATTCACCCTGCATCACGCTATTGAAGAAAACTGATTTTCCCTCTCAGCAAGGGACCATCCGGCTGTTAGCCTTTACCCAAGTGGCTAGGTTTCCATTCATTCACTCATTAAAAAAATATATGTAATGTGTGTGTGTGTGTGTGTGTGTGTGTGTGTGTGTGTGTGTGTGTGTGTGTATAATAAATAAAAACTATCACATTGAAGATGGACAGGACAAACCAACAAAGGAAACTCACAGTTCCATATCACAGTTCATAATCACAAGCAGTGAGGGAAGAAAGTCAAACAGAGCAGGACCCTGGAGGCAGGAGCTGATGAAGGACGCCCCACCCCCATCAATCACTGATGAAGAAAATGTCCTACTCTGCCTACACCCCAGTCTTATGGAGGCATTTGCTTGTGTCAAACAAACCAGCACAACTATTTTGGCAAACATCAGAAGAAATAAAAAATTGAAAGAATGTAGCTTCCTTCTAGGAAGTGGGATCTAGACAGGAGAAAAAGGGGTAACTGTACTTCCCTCAAGTTTTAGAGTACTTGTTAGCACTAAAACCTCTATCTACAGGCATTACTTAAGACTTGCAAACTCATTTAAAAGATAATTGTAAGCCTCACCTTTAAGTATGTCAGCTAAGGATAGTAGACTTTAATAGTAAGTAAATAAACAGTTTGAGCTTTTTTAAAAACCTATTTTATTTATGTGCGGATGTCTGCATGAGTGTATGCATGTACATGTGTGAGTGTGAAAAGAAGAGGAGAGGCCATCAGATATTTATTTTCTTTCTATCTCTCTATCCATCTATCCATCTATCCATCTATAGAGACAGGGTCTCTTTATATAGCCCTGGCAGTCCTGGAACTTGCTCTGGAGACTAGGCTGGCCTTGAACTCATAAGGGATTCACTTGCCTCTCCTTCCTGAGTTCTTTGATTAAAGGTGTATGCCACCACACTGTGCTGTCATGATTTGGACCTGGAGTCACCTACATTTGAGCTACTGGAATTTGAACTATAATCCTCATGACTGAGCAGTAAGTGCTCTTAACCACTGAGCGATCTCTCCAGCCCCAAATCAATATTTTTTAGGATATAAAAGTGAAAACAAGTTATTATTTTAGTATTCTCACACTTGGGTTGTACTTGTTTGTTAATCAGTCCTAAATACCAAATCAAGATCAAAGGCCAAATCCCAGAATTGGGAGCTAGTGATGTTGCCCAGTGGTAAAGCATTTGCCTAGCACGCCCAAGACCATGGATTAGATCCCTGGGATTGCAAAAAATAAAAATAAAAAACAAGCAAACAAACAAACCAGCTAAAGAGATCACCTACTGGTTCCCAGTAGTTGAATGTTTCATCACAGTCAGATATATTGCTCAGAAGAGCAGCACACAATCTTGCTGAGAGCAGACACTTGAAAGCCGTAGATCCTTCAGGAGCCCAGACTTGCCCAGCTTTATTTCCAGACCTGCCCAGAGGGAAAAGCAAAACCATTAGTGTATCAGGAAGCCTGCTGTCGAATATTATATCCAGACAGAAAAGACGGAAAATGGCCAAAGACAGCCACGCAATAAAGCCACTGACCTAAAAAATCGGCGTGTCATGTTTGTGTGGAATGGATCCCACCTTCCACTTCCTGCTTCTAGGATATACACTGATTCATAGACCTTGACCTGTTTCACCTACAACACTCTTGCACCTCAGGGCAACTAATCATTCAGTTGAAGACCACAACGTTCTATTACTTACAGTCGTTCTTTCCAAGACTTTTATCTATTTCCCACTCCTTCAAATAAATGAGTGGCGGCCTAATATAAAATGCAGGCACAGCAGACAGTTACTTGAATGCAGACCTCACCTACAGGCTAGACTTGCGGATGGGTTAGAGGGCTGCGGGACCCAGCCAGGGGGAGAAAACAACAAACTGGCTACTGGGAAGGCGTACTCTCCTGCCAACAGCTCTCAGAGGCTCGGCTAACTACCAGCATGAAGCCTGCTCGGTGTGGGCCTGAAGCTGAAGCGTGGCCGACCCTCGCTCCACTGATGCGGGGACCCGCGGAGCGGGGAGGATCAACCCGAATGCGGACGCTCCCAGGAAGGGCAGGAGGAGGCGGCCAGCAGAGCCCGGGCTCGCCGCGGAGACCCCCGACACCCCCGGCCGCCCGACCTCCCCGCCGGCCACGCCCTCCGGCCTCACACGCACTCCGGCCGCTGTTCTGCGCCGCCAGCCTCCCGGCTGCCCAGCAGTTCCCGCAGCTTCTCTGCGCCCGGACCGGTGTCCCCGCCGCCGCTGCCCTTGAGGCGCTGCCGGGCCCTTCGGCTCACCATGCCAAACGTCGTGGGAAGGGTAGAACTAACTCCATACGCTACGAAATCGGCGAAGGCGCAGACATTGCTCGGCTACGAAACGGTGTCCGCCGAGGGACAAAATGTCTTGACATGCGCAAAAAAAAAAAAAAAAAAAAAAAAAAAAAAAAAAAAAAAAAAAAAAAAAAAAAAAAAGGACTAAACTACTGTGTCACTGGACCAATTAGGGCGAAGGCGGGGATCAGCAGCCTAGACTAATCCTCCTACTAACAACGCTGGGTATTTCTCCATTCCTTTCATTTGTTTCTTCCCGTTTCTCAGCACTCTACACAAAGTGTAGTGTGAGGAGGTATTCAGTTAAAGAGCAGCACCCAGCAGCTACCCAAGGGAAGTCTCTAAAAGGTTACTTAAACACATTGAACACCTTGCCTGGTCTTGTTTAGAGAAATGGAGGCGGCCAATAGCTCCTGAAAGACAAACCAGTTAAGGCCAGAATACATACTGAGAAATGAAAGCCTGAGGAAATGCAGAAAATTGCTACTACAGCGCAGGGATAGGCACATCACATACATGCTTTTTAATTTTCTCGTATTTACTGGTAAGGAAGTCAAGGTCTGAAGTTGCTTGGCTAATTGAGCCACATTTCAATTGAAGACCAAGTACAAACATAGTATTCTTCCTACACCAACAAAAGACCTTGCTGGGAGAGTTGTATTGTTTTAAAAGAGGGCTAGGGGTTCGGACTTGATTTTAGAGGCTTTTACAAAGACATTTACTAGAGGAGACCGAGAGAGGGAGGGAAGAGAGGAGAGGAGGAGGAAAGGGGGCAGGCAGGAAGAGAAAAACAGAAAAAGAAGTCGGTGGTGGTGCCCCCCTTTAATCCCCGCACTTAGGAGGCAGAGGCAGGGGATCTCTGTAGTTTGAGGCCAGCCTGGTCTACAGAGTGAGTTCCAGGATGGCCAGGGCTGTTACAAAGAGAAAAACCCTGTTCTGAAAATCCAAACTGTTCATATGGATCAGTTCCCATACATAGTCATTAGTTACCAAGCCCAAACATCCAACTTCAATACACATATATCCTTATTTCCTTTCCTAAAAACCAGGGAGAGAAGAAGAAAAGTAGCAAACAGAGTAGGTCTTTGATCAGACAGACCCAAATGTCAACCCAAGCTCTGTTACTTGAGTTCCATGACTTCAACAGTGAATGACAGAAACAGTGGTATCGCGATGTACATAATCTCAAATGTGTAATACGTGCAACAGAACACTCATAAACTCAGTGAGATGATGGAGGAACTGAGAGTGTGGGAAATATTTACAAATACATGTGGTGACTCATCCAGACTACAGCCTCCTCAGCCAAAGAACAGTTAACTACACAACACTTGTTTTATTTTTCAGTCATTACTCAGGATCAAAAACTTGAACTACAAGGTCACCATGAGGGCATTTTTGTTTGGTTTTTTTTGAGACAGGACATCACTATGTAGCTTTGGCTGGCCTCAAACACAGATACCTGCCTGCCTCTAGCTCTTAAACACTAGGCTCAAAAGAATGCACCAACACCACGCCTAGCCAGGCCGTAGGTTTAAATGATATTCCCAGGTATCTTTAGGGTTCATCAAAACCACTTTGATCACAATGAAAAAAAAAAAAATCTTATACACACAGACACTAAAACACAAAGGGACAACCACAAGACCCCCCCCCCCCAGATTCCAGAAAGGAGTAACAGTTGCAAGTTGTTCTTTTGACCCACATACAACACATAATGAGGCTGTAGACAGGGCTTTAGTAACCTATCGAGGTGAAACATGTAGCTGTCTTTGGATCTCTTTTCTAAACTGGGACTGCATTGCTGCGGCCCGCTGTGGGCTGAGCGCCTTATCACAGGCCTGATAGGTCAATCTATAGCAGAGACTGACCTGTTCTGTGTCTGGATGCTGGAAACGACCAAGGGGCTGTATGGAAATAATAGCGTCCTGGGACACTGCTCTGGCTAAGGTATGAAACTCTAGTTCATCAAATCCTTTCTTTTCATCTAACCAAAAACTGATATCATGCACATAACGTGGAGGATACAGGGAATAACTTTTAAAGCGCTCTGCTTTCCCAGGGGCAAATCTTTTCAGGAAACGGTTATCAAAAGTCCACAATATTCTCCAATCAGAAATACCATAGACAAGCATGGCCAGTAAGTCCAAGTTTATAGAAACAAACACAAAATCCTGGTGTTTATGTGTAACAATCGTAGATGTGACAATAGTTCCAATAATCAGATTCTCAGTACAATCTGGGCCAAAATTATGAGACTTCACATGAATTATATATTCCTTTCCATTTGGCTGAAGGATAAATTCCACTGACGTATTCAAATTGGAGCCCTCCAGCAATGTCTGAGTCAGGTTATCTAGACTATCCTTCAGATGACCCAGCAGTGACTCAAGGCAGTCACCCTTCCTACTTGTATTTAACCCAAGGACAAGTAAAGTCTCGTGAAATGCTGGCATTGTGAAAGGTAAAATGTGGCACTTCCGAAAGACGGGCCCACTGAGGATGTGCACAGAGCCTGGGAGGAAGTCTGGTGACTGGATGATAGCGTCAACATGAGCCAGAAGAGAAGATCTGAGGCAGAGCTTGGCAGGCTCATGGATTCCCTCACGAGCTGCTTTACGGCCATCTCTCCCAAGACTCTTGGGAAGGGCACATTCTGAAAATGATAGGAAAGCATCTTCCATTTCTTGTGTTGTTTCACCAGTCAAAGGCTCAGAATGTAAGTTATCTTCATGGAGACTAATCCAAAAGTCAGGAAGGTCACCGGTCTCTGCAGGGAGGACACTGGTGCCTCCCTGTGACAACAAAGGGAAGGAACACTTCAGCCTTTTTAAAGGAAATTTTTTGCTCAATTCAACAATGAGTTTTTCATTGATGGTTTTGACAGGATGACAGGAAGATGTTCCAAGGAACCCCCTGTTGAAGCACATAAAATAAATTTTCACTTATAAAAATAATTACAATTGCTAGAATTACAAACATTTGTTCTTATATAGAAAACAATTATCTATTGGGTTATCTTGTTTTGTGCTCTAACAAGTAAAGTTTGCCTGAAGATCAGAGGGTAGAGCTAGCCACTAGTTAGCCATAAAGGCCTGGAGGTATGAACAGACAGGAGATACAAAGTGATATGGTTGGCAGAGAGGAAGTGGGGGTAGAGACAGGAGCTTGGCCCTTTTAGGTCTGAGAAGGTTGTAGAGGTTAGAGGTGACTGTGGCTGTTCCTTTACTTCTATGAATTTTCAGACAACCTTTACTTGTTAAAACAAAGGATCACAACATATAGTTATAATTGTAGTTCTCCTTAATTATAATAGAAAATAAAGTAGATACAAAACTTTAGACTCACCAAGATAATTAAGAATCTCTAATTTTGCCAAATGCAAATGGATTAGATGTTACAATAATTCTTACTTGATAACTATTCTTGTTGTATATAATCTTACCATGATAAAGTTAAATTTTTCCTTTTCAATTGGACAAAAGGAGGAAAATTCTGTGGAATAATCTATACTGTAAAGATCTGTCTGTAGTAAGAGGTTTCTGGCCCAGACTTTTGAGCCTAGCCTCAAGGTTTAGGCCCACAGACCCACAGACTCACAGACACACACAGATGTTTACATTAATTTTAGGGTGATTGGCGTAAGGCCCAGGCATATAACTTGCTAACTCTTTACCCTTAATCTAGCCCATGACTCTTATCCTGTTCAGCCATGCAGCTCGGTACCTTTTCTCAGAGCAGAATAGTTGTCCTCTGTTTCTTCTGGCTTCTCTGTGGCATTCTGCTCTGTTCTGCCTGTTCCCAAAGTTTTCTTAGTCTGGTAGCCCCTCTCACACTTCCTGTCTGCTTTTGGCCAATCAGCACTTTTCATTAAACTCATAGGCAGGACAATTATTTACAATGTAACATCATAAACCCACTACATTTGTCACTCCAATTGGTTTAATAAAACTCTGTCTGGCCAGGCAGGAAGTATAGGCAGGATGGCCGAATTGAGAATTCTAGAAAGAAGGGTAGAGTGAAGAGCCAACCACCAAGCAAGAAAGACATGTAAAAATGAGGTAACAAGCCATGAACCACATGGCAAAGCATAAAAATATGAGTTAATTTAAGGGTAAGAGTGATCTAATAACAAGCCTGAGCTACCAGCTAAGCATTTATAATTCATATTCAGCCTGTGAGTCAGTTATTTGGGACTGGGTAGTTGAGACAGGAAACTTCTGATTACAATTATCCTTAAACTAATGCTGAAAATAAACCATTTGTCATATGGAGAAATAGCTTATACATTTTTTGAGATAGCGTGTTTTTTTTTGTTTTGTTTTGTTTTTTTTAGCAATGATGGAAGCATATTATGGTCCTTGTGCATTCTATGCACGTTATTCTACCACTCAACTAAACTCCCAGGCCTGAAGAATTAGCATAGTATCTAGACCTCTGCCACCACCTCTACAATATATTAGCCTCACAAGTACCCACAGCCCCTACATCATTACCAACCCATGTACCATCCATTCAAAATGAGGTGACAATTGAGATGACCATGATACAAGTAGGGACAGAAGTTTCAGCAAAATAAAAGATTACCTGTTCAACTTTCCTGCAAGTGCTTCTGGTTCTGTAAAGGAAAACCACCGATCTTGCAGTCTGACTTTGAATGCTCTGGGCTGAGATCCTGCGAAGGGTAAGCTCTGGGTGAAGACATGGTTCAAAGCGCCTTCTACATGAAATGACTTAGCCTGACTCCTGCCAAAATCAATGAACAAATAACTTCTTTAAATTAAATAATACACATTTACACCTAATTTAGTTTAAATTAATTATATATTTACATTTAGTTTGTTTTATATATATATATATATATATATATGCACATGCATGTGTGTGAAATAAAGTATTTTTTAACCTAAATCAGAAAATGAGAAAGAGCCTATTTTTTATTTTTTATTGGTACTTCATGGAAGAGATGAAAGGAGAGAAGGTTTAGGCCTGTGGTATTACGTACCTATACCCAGTGCATTTGTATCCTGGCACAGCATCACAACTGAAGGGATACACATCACTTAAAATGAACCCTCCCAGGGCTGCCATGGCAACCACTTGCCAGCTGTTGTACCACTCTCTCTGGGGCTTATCAGCAGGAGTTCCACCTTGTCCTCTACACAGTGCCACGTGGATCTCTCCTTCCTGTGCAAGAACATCAGCGCAGCTGACAGAGCACAAACGCCAGAAATGAATCACCAACAGAAATTACAAAAGGAATCGGCAATATGCACATGATTTGGCTCTTGAAATAATTAAAATTCACCTGACTTACAGAGCTCTATTAAACCTAAGCATATTTTTTAAAGGTCCACTTGTGTCCCCACAACAACATTAGTCACCAGCTTTGGATTTGTGTTGTTTTCCTGTATGTCACACAAAGGCCAAAGTCCACAAAGGTCCTACATATAATGCTCTCTTTGTGCTGCTTCTCCCGATGAGAACTTCTTACTGCCCTCTGCCTACCCTATAAGCATTACACACCATGCACAAGGCCCTGGCTTTGATAATTGCCATACACACACATCTGTATACTTCAACTGCTTAATTTAAAATACTGTCTTCTTTGCTAAAAGTTTCTCAAACCTGTAGTTCAGTGGAGCTCTCCAATACTATCAGTTTAGTATACTGGTATAAGGTACTGCTTTAAAGTCAGAATCATTTTAAGAAGCAGATATTATGAGTAGCCTCAGTTTATAGGTGAAGAAAAAGAAGCAGGTAAGGACTACAGTTTTAACTAGTAAGTGGTGAGCCAGCATTTGCACTCAGACAACATGGCTCTTAAATCTTGCTCTTAGTCATCAGGCTATACTGGCTCTTACTATTCTACATTTAAAGACATTTTGGGGTGAGCTGGAGAAAGGATTCAGCAGTTAAAAGCACTGGCTGTTCAGAAGCTCAATTCTCAACACACATATAATAGCAACACCTATCAGCAACTCCAGTCCCAGGGGATCCAATGCCCTCTTCTGGCCTCTCTGAGCAAACTAGGCACACTCATGATGCACAGCCTTGTAGGCCAACGAAACACCTATATACATTAAAAAAAAAAAAAAAAAAAAAAACTTAAACAATTTGGGGACATGGAAATGGATCATCCACGATGGAAGGAGAACCGACTCCTCTAAGTTTCCCTCTGATTTCCAAACACATACAAACACTTAGTAATTTTTTTTAAATAATCTTGCCTTTTTCCTCCTAAGATCTACTTTTGCTTTTACATTCAGGGTTCTATGACTCAGTTTAAGACAAGACTGTGGTTTCCTCTGGGTTTTATCTTCTTCTTTCCAATTTACAATTGGTGTATCCTACCAATTTACACACATATGACTATGTCCCCAACTACAAAGTTTGTGTATGGTAACTTGGTTATAGACACCTGGACACCTTTCCCATGCGAGGACTTTCCTCACCTCTGGAAAAACTTGGCGAGCAGTTCCCTGTTCTTAGCTACTCCAGCTTTTCGTCCACAGTGCGGAAAGTTGAAATAAATTCGATCGAAATCTCTGTCGTGTGCTTGCAAGGCGTGTGCCAGCTGGGTGCAATCCACACCAAAACGGACTTCGATACCTGGCAAAGAAAGTTTAGAGACGTGAAATATAGAACAAAAGAGGTCTTAGCATCTGTAACCCAGGCAAAAACTGAACCTCAAACAAGTCCAGGTCTGGGCATCCAGCACTTCTACGTGAGCGCCTCCGGGAGGCGCACTCGGATTTCCCAAGCGAGCCACACCCGGACCCGGACGCTCTGGGAGGGGCCTGATAGAGGGGCGGGACCCGCTACCTCGCTCGCGCAGGCGCTGTAGGTTCTCCTGGGCCACCGGATCCCCTTCCAGATCGGCCGGGTGCTGGAGGCAGGTAGCGGTAATACTGACCCCGGGATCCAGGGTGTCGATCAGAGAAGCTGTGAAGGAGAAATTTCCCTCCCCGACCAACAGGAGGCGCCGAGGAACCATAGTCTCCTCTGTTTCTCTGCCGGCGCTTTCTGGGGCGCACATTTATTGCGTCACTTCCTTCGCATAGGTCTCGGCTTCCCCCCCCCACTCGCCCGGCACTGGTTGATGACGCGTCAGCAGCGTGTGGTTGCCTAGATAAACACTGAGTCCACTGCCTGGGAGCTAGAAGCTTGAAAGCGAGAAGAAGCTGTCCTTTCTCCATCACCTTCGTGCGCCTCGGAAGGCTCGTTTGCCTTTCAGTACAAGGACGTACCTCTGCGTCTGCGCCACGCCTACTTGAGGTCACAAAACAGTCACTAACTGAGGGATGAGGCTCCAGAGGCACAGGGTTTTGTAACTGCACCCACCAACTCCTTAATAGCTACCTCTTGTTCTCTCGGCTGCTGCTCAACATTTCTCCAAGGTGCAGTAAAGGGAACAAAAGTAGATCCTATTTTCAAGGGAAAGAAAACATTGGATTCCTGTTTTGTTCCAGGGCACGGTGAGAGCAGTTAAGCATATGGATAGAATATGAAATGCTTACTGTCTGATAACGGATGCACACAGCAAAAGAGGCGACTCAATATAATGGGGGTGTGTGCCCACAGTGAGTGAAGAAATTCGGATTACACTGAAGCACGCACAAGGAGGAACACTACCAAGTTGTGAAAGGGAGGTATAGATTCCCTGAAGTAAGCCTGTGTTGAAAGCTAATGGGGGGGTGGGGGTGAGTATTCATTTTATCTAGATAAAAACGGATTAGCGACGGAAGAAACAATATTTACAAAAGCATAATGAAAAAAGTGGTTACATGTGACTGGCTGAACACGGTCGGAGAGTGTGTAGCTGGTGACACTGAAGAGTTCAAAGGTAGCTAGGTCAGTGTTGTAACCATAACAGCCTAAACCTTATTCTAAGAATATAGAGAGCCACTAAAAATCCAATATGTCAGCCAGCAGAAGGCTGATGAAGGAGCTTGACGAGATCTCAAAATGTGAAATGAAAAGCTTTGATAGCATCTCAGTTGATGAAGCTAATATATTGACTTCTCAGAGGCTTGTTGTTCTTAGCAATCTGCCTGGTAAAGTAAAATTCAACTTCCCACCCGAGATCACATTTAAAATGAACACCCTAACATTGATGGAAGGGGCCATGTCTGTCTGCCAGTGATAGGCTGAAAACTGCCAAAGAGAAAGTAATCCATTCCCTCATAGGACTGGCAAGTGATCCCCAGCCTGAGCACCCACCCTGGGCTGACCTAGCTAAAGAAAACTCTAAGGACCATAAAAGTCCTGGAAGAATTCTGAAGAATCTGCAAAGAAACATGGGGGAAAGTGACCTGTGAAGTAATAGCCACCGTGAATGGTTTCTGCATGTTTGAGCAGAGACTCTAGTCAGTGCATTCAGATACTCCCCCAATCGCAGGCCTCTCTGGGAAATTGAAGAGTGCCACCAGCTGTTGCTTGATTGTGGCAGTTGCTTTCTACAGTTTACTTAACCAAAAAATAGTGTGTGAAACCAGTAAATTACAAATTAAAAATTCAGATGTTCTAACAACAAAAGCCACTAAGATATAAAATAAGACGCAATAATTCTGTTTTCAAACGCGACTTTTCTATGGAGAAAGGATAAAATAACATGAAGCCACTTGCAGTAAAGGGAGCAAAAGAAGACAGTGATCTGAATTGGAAATTGGCAGTGAAGATGAGATTGGTGGACCAATTCAGAAACAGCAAGATTTAGTGACTGACTGAATGCCAAAAGTCAAAAGCCGAAGTTTTCTGTCTCAGACAACAGAGTGAATGTCTGTCATCCCAGCTCTGCATCACCTCTACACACTAGGCCTATTAGGATTTCTGGGTCCAGCTAGCCACGTCATCATGCTGTTTGGTGACATCAGAACATGCATGCACATACCTTCACAAAGGTAATTGATGTGAGGGGAGTTACCTACAAGCTCATCCTTCGTTGCTACAGTATTTGTTTTGTCTGCCTGTGAAGAGGTAGTTGGGTTGTGTCTCTCAGACCATGGCCATGTGTCCATGGTGATCTGTATTCCTTTGGAGAACTGGAAAGATCAGGTTTGGAGACATCTCTAATGAACATGGAACGTTCACTTAAGGATTACTGTTTCTCTCTTAAATATTCAGAGAAATCTTTATATTCACCATCAAGTTACTCATCGGTAATACAGGTATCGTATTATTCCTTAGTCCAGGGATCAGGCTTATTCTGTAACAGCAACAAAAAAAGTGGGCTTTGATTGCTTGCCAAAAATTTTAAAATAGAGATATTTCCCATCTGGTATGTGTGCAGAACTGTTGATTGGGATGGCAACTATTGGTTGGGAGGATAAGTACAACAATGAACAAAATACAGATCCCGTCCTCAGTATGATATGTTTCAGGGGTATGGGGTCCAGTAAATAATATATTGCATGCTCTTGAACTTATGACAAAGATATAAAGTGATCAGTGTGAAGATGACATCTATGTGAAGTAAAAGAGCTACCTTATTTGAGCTGATCTAGAAAAGGAAGTTATTGTTAATCATTCATTGTGTTATCTGGCTATTCAATGTTTCTCTGTAGCAATACCCTTTGACCCTCAACTCTTACATTTACTAAAAGATTTTGCTCACTGCTCGTATGGAGTTGGGGATGCTAAAAGGTTTTCTGTCTTTTGGAGGAATATGGGACAGTGGCCTTTGTATAGTCAGTCACCCACTACTGGTGATTGACAAGATAGATCAATGGATGCATGTTCCCAACGAGAAAGAGTCAGACCCATGTAAATTATATTTGCATAAAGGCCTAAAGTGTTAATAAGGTGTGCTTGTATTATCACTTTATCCTGAAAGCAGAGGTAGAAATGAGTGCATTTCGGCCCTCTGATTAGTAAGCTTTTATGTTCTTTGTTTTTCCAGAGACAGAACCTTGTCTATTTCCTCAGAAACCCACACTATGGCAGCCTTATTTATGCTGATGGCCATGGCGAAGTGTGGACGGACTGGAACAGCATGTCCAAGTTCTTTCAGTACGGGTGGAGATGTGGCACTAATGAGAACTCCTATTCCAATCGTACTCTGATAGGCAACTGGAACCAGGAAAGATACGACATAAAGAACATTGTAAAGCCCAAGCCCTTACCTTCCCAGGTAGTAGAACTTTCTCTTCTTGCATTACCTACTGTCAGAAGAAGTGCCAGTAGCCATGTGGGAGGCTTATGTTTAGTATTATGAGAGCTCGTTCTCCAGTTGGACCCCTAAGCCCACTTGAGTTTCAAGTTGAATATTCCCCACGAATTATCAAATGATGAGTAGATCTTCTCTTGCTTAATTTGGGTTTCACCTGTTAATCTACAAGAGGAAAGACTGTCTTCTGACTCGGGGTGTCATTTCCTCTGAGCTTGTTTACATGAGACTTGCTCTTAGTCTCCTAAACAAACATCCAGTGGATAAGACAGTATGACAGACTAATCACAGACAGACCTCTAGTCTGCCTCCAGTGACAGAGCGATTAATGTCATGCTTCACTGTCCTTGCTTCTTGATGTAAGCGCTATACTAATAGATTTTTGAAAGACTTACTTAGTTATGTGCAATGGTGTTTTGCCGACATGTATGTCGGTATGAGGGTGCCATATCCCTGGAATTGGAATTACAGACAGTTGTGAGCTGCCATGTGGATGTTGGGAATTGAACACAGGTCCTCTGGAAGAACAGCCAGTGCTCTTAACATCACTCATCCCTCCGTCCCTCAAGAACTAGATTATATTGTTCTTTTGTTTTTCAAGACAGGATTTCTCTGTGTGTAGCCCTGACTATCCAGGAACTCACTCTGTGGATCAGGCTTGTCTCAAATCTGCCTGTATCTGACTCCTGAGTGCTGGATTTAAAGATGTGCACCACCACCACCTGAATGTATTCTTAACCTATCACTTTTTCTTTCTAGTTTGGACACTGCTTTGAAACAACATATGATGTAGGCTACAACAGCAAAAAACCACAGTCAACCAATAGTAGGTGGACTCATCTTGTTCATTCTTAACTATTAGCACCCAACTTAGTTTCTGGCAAACAGAAGGAGTTCAAAAGTAAAATGGATGTGTAAATAAGTGAACAATTTCTCTCGTCTCGGCTTTCATAAGACTAAGAAATAAGTATGACCTCTGGTACTCAAACTCCTTATTGACTGTGTCCTTTTTATCTTTCCCTCCCTTAGGATTTAAGCGAGATCCTCACTGGTTCCCTGGACATCAGCCTGAGCTGGATCCTCCACAATACAAATGCACAGAAAAGTCAACATACATGAATAGCTACTCAAAGGCTCAACCCAGTCATTACTCTTGATGTGAATGCGATCCAAACGTGAATCAATTTTAGAATCCAGGAATCTAAGAGAAAAGTAGCATCACTTTTTTCTGAAGTAGACTGTAGAAAGGAGCACATTTTAAGCAGACTTGAACTTCATTCTTAACATGGTTTCTGTCTAAATAAAGCACAGGGCAACAGACAACAAACACAAACAAAAATCTCTGATTTTGTTTTCTCTAACTGTCCTGTGAGTTTTTATCAACTTAACACAAACGCAGACAGACATGTCTGGGAAAAGGGAATTTTAATTGACAAATTACATCCATACGGGCAAGCCTGTAGTGAGTATATTTTTTTGATTAATGATTGCTATAGGAGGGCCTGTCCCACAGAGGGCAGTGCCACTACTATGATAGAAGAAGGCAGGCTGAGCAAGCCAGTAAGCAGCACCCCTCCGTGGCCTCTGCATCAGCCCCTGCCTCTAATTTTCTATTTTGAGTTCCTGCCCTGACTTTCCTGATGATAGACTTTAAAGGTGTAAACTGAAACAAATCCTTTCCTCCCCAAGATGCTTTTGTTTATGGTGTTTTATCACAGCAATAGAAACGCCACCTAAGACAATATATACACAATATTTATGTGATAACAGTTAGTGAGGGGGCAGGACTATGAGTTAAAAAAAGAACGAGGAGGGGTGTATGGGAGGAAGGAAGGAGGAAATGATGTAATTATAATCTCAACAAATAAATAATTTTTAAAACATTCAAATGAAGGATTTCTGCTGTGAGTCTATGCTATTGTACTTTGTAAATATTTATCACTGTAAATATTGATTTAATAAAACACTGATTGGCCAGAAGCTCGGCAGGCAGGAAGTATAGGTGAGGTGACCAGAAGAGGATTCTGGGAAGAGGAAGAGCAGAGAGATACCAGTCGGATGCAGAGGAAGTAAGATAAAAATGCTGCATTGAGTAAAGATACCAAGCCATATGGCTAAACATTAATAAGAACCATGGGTTAGTTTAATAGTAAGAGTTAGCAAGTAATAAGCCTGAGTCATAGGCCAAGCAGTTTGGGACTAAATGGCTATGGGACCAGCCAGGCAGGACAGAGAAACTTCTGACTACACGTTTCATGCATGCTAGGCAAGCACTGTGCCAACTAAGGGGCATCTCCTGCTCTGGACTTCACTCTGGGAAACGTGTGGTAGCATATGCCTGGCTCTCCAGCATTTGAGAGGCTGTGACAGAGACTGTACACTCAAGGCTAGTCTAGGCTCCAGTGAAACAAGGATTCGGGTTGTGGCTCCTTTGTAGAGCACTTTTCTAGCAAGCTTAGAACCTTGAGTTTGAACACCCGCACCAGAGGGCAGCAGGGAAAAGGACACAAACCACAACAAAAAAAGGCTAGCCTGGTGGCTCCCACCTTAGAACACTCAGGAGACTGAAGCAGGAGCATACCTGCAAGTTTGATGCCTGTCAGTATGGGCTACATAGTGGATTCCAGAGTGTAATCCTATCTCTTTTTTTAAAGATTTATCTGTTTAATGAATAGTGTGCTCTATCTGCTGTACATATACCTTTTTGCCAGAAGAAGGCATCAGATCCCATTATAGTGGTTGTGAGCTACCTTGTGGTTGGTGGGAATTGAACTCAGGACCTCCAGAAGAGCAGCCGGTGCTCTTAATTGCTGAGCCATCTCTCCAGTCCCTGTGTGATCCTTTCTTGGGGAAAAAAATGTGTCTTTCAAATCTGTAAACTTTCTTCTCTGCTTTCCACTAGTGGCAAGTCTGAAAACCCTGGCATAGCGTGTATGTTGCTAGGTGCATTCCCAAAGTCAGTCAGTCACAGGGTGTTTTTATTGTGCCCTTCCGGAGCACCCTGCTGAGGTGCAAAGAACAACAACTTCCCTATTATTACAGAGTTAAATGTATTGACTTTATTTTGGAACACATCTCAAGAATACAGTTCCATCTCAATAGTTTCTGTGTTATCCAAAAAATAATAATGAGAGAGAGAGACAAGCAGTTGTTAACTCCTTCACAAAGAGCACTAAAGGAATCTGTTGGTCAAACAAAGAAAGCTAAGCATGCTGAACCTAGCAGTTCAAGAAATAGCACTTAGTTGTGGTTCTGAAAGATGCTGGAGTAAGCTACTGATTTGAGGGAGGTCTTGCAAAGCAGTTAGTGGGGAGATTGAAAGAGAATTTGCTTCACTAATTTAAGTTCCCAGCACGTACATGAAAAAAAAAAAAAAAAAAAGACAGTGATGTACATCTCAACACTGGAGAGGATCCTAGCACCTTGCGGGCCAGCCAGTCCAGCCTAATTTATGAGGTAAAGGTTCAGTGAGAGACTTTGTGTCAAGAAAAGGTAAGGTGTAAGCTGGAGAGACAATTCAGTGATCTGCGGATAAAGCATTCAATGTGCACAAGTAAGGACCTGAGTTCAAAAGCCCAGAAATCTGTTAAATCAAACACAGCACACCTGTAGTATGAGGTTTCTGGCCCGGACTTTTGGGCCTAGACTTAAGGTTTAGACCTGCAGACCAATAGACCAGAAGAGACACACAGAGGCTTACTATAGTTTTAGGCTGATTGGCCTAAGGCCCAGGCATATAACTTGCTAACTCTTTACCCTTCATCTAACCCATTACTCTTATCCTGTTCAGCTATGCAGCTTGGTACCTTTTCTTAGAGCAGCATAGTTATCCTCTGCTTCTTCCCACTTCTCTCTGGCATTCTGCTCTGTGCTTCCTGTTCTCAGAGTTTTCTTAGTCTGGTAGCTCCACCCACACTTCCTGCCTGCCTTTGGCCAATCAGCGCTTTTTATTAAACCAGTGGGTGGGACAATTATTTACAATGTAACAACATAATCTCCCACACACACCTGTCTATAATCCTGGAGGTCCCATAGTAAAAGCAGAGCCAGGGACAGGAGAATGCCAGGAAGCTTGAAGGCTACCTACCCTGCAGTACATGGTGGAAAAAATGAGTAATTCATCTCAAACAAGATAGAAAGCAGCAACCTGAGGTTGATCTCTAAAGGACACACATGCATCACGGCATGCACACACCCTCATTTATGTACACAAATGTTCAATGAACACACAGACACATGATGTGGGAATGTCTTTCTGTATGCTGTACATATCAATCTTTAAATAAAGGAGCTGTTTTGACCCATGACAGGCACCAGAGAAAAAGTAGGAGGAGAAATCAGAGCATAGATAGGAGAAGCAGGGCGGAGTCAGGGGGATCGAGCCAGAAGCCCAAAGGAGCAACATGTAAGGAACACAGGTGAGCCACGGGCCACGTGGCAGATAGATTAGTAGAAATGGGTTGAGTTAAGATGAAAGAGCTAGCTAGCAATGTGCCTGAGCCATAGGCCAAACAGCATAAAGTTAATATAAGCATCTGAACCATTTTGAGGGGCCTAAGCAGCAGCTGGTGGCTAAGAGGTCTGACACTGCAGGTCTGTGGGTCTGGACCTCTGCCCACCCCCTCACCCCCCCACCCCACCCCCAGGGACAAGGAAACCTAACTGTAACAGACACATACACAAACAAGATGGAGCACAACTGAGATACAACACCACCAACCTCTGACCTACAGACACGCGCGCGCATACATACACACACACACACACACACACACACACACACACACACACACACACATGCACTCATGAACAGAGACAATTTCAGTTAGTAACCATTTTGAAGATTTCTTCTACATTCAAAGTAGGCATTCATCCAAGTGTGTGTGTGTGTGTGTGTGTGTGTGTGTGTGTGTGTGTATGTCTGTCTATCTGTCTGCCTCTCTCTCTCAGACACACACACACCACTCATTCTGCCTTTCTCTCATCAGCTTTTTTTTTTTTTTAGTGATCTGTCGTTACTTTTGCAACGTCAAGAGTGGCAATGAGAACACCCTACAATTATGACGCTATATAGGAACTCTACCACTGAGCGAGCCCCTCTGCACTCTTTTGTAGTTTAAAAATAGTTCCTAGGAGTATCTCAAGTACACCTCCTTACTATCTCTGTTGCCATAATCGAATCACAGCCCTTTAAAGTCAATCACTGCTATAGAGAAATTTTTTTTGCTTTATTTGAACTTGGTTTCTGTTATGTGGTGCGCATGGCTTGGAAGGGTGCAATGAATACTAGAACAGTTCTTGCTATTGGCTAGACCAAAAATGAATAAAGCATCTCCTTCGACTGATTGCTGCACCGACACAGAAATTGATTATGACTTTAAAGAAAAGGGTTTTCTGAGTAGATCATAGTATGTCAGATTATTGGGGAGTTGTGGTTTTTATTTTGTTTGCTTGGCTTTGTTTTAATAAGGAATCACTTTGAACCTGTAGAGACTTAAAGCTTGGCTGGGTATGGTGGCACATGCCTTTAATCCCAGCACTCTGGAGGCAAAGGCAAACAGATTTCTGAATTTGAGGCCAGTCTGGCCTACAAAGTAAGTTCCAGGATAGTCAGGGCTACTCAGAGAAACCCTGTCCTAATAAAGCCAAAAAGGAGGGTGGACTTTGTTAAGTACTTTGCACTACACCGAGCAGGCTTGTTTGATGATTACCACCTATGTCCAATTTACTGTCTTGTGAATTAGCTGACAACCCTTGTCAAAACACACTAAGGTCTCCATGTCTCCTTAGTGAGGTAATTAATTTCAGAAACGCACTAGAGCATTTTATGTGAGGTTATCCAGAGGTCTTCTCTCATGAGGTACTGATATCCCTTGGACTTTGCTAGGGCATTGCTAGGGCATCACCTGTTTTGTTTGATTTTTTTCCTATCTAGTCCTTACAACACTGTCCTAATAGTACAGAGCGGTGCAGACAGAAGACCAGGGAAAGTGAATGATTCTCCTGGGCTTGGACCGCTAGGAGGTGCTGCCAGTTATTCTGTCCCAAAAGTCCTTGGAGTCCCTCTGAATCATAGTACGAGAATTAGATCGGTTACGTTTGTAGATTTATTTAAAGCACACTGAATATGTAAACATGAGACAAGTCTGTTGCTGAATGGTATTTTATTAGCTTAGTAATCTGGGCCAGCCCTTAGCATTAATAAGCTTCAGCACTAGTCACAGATTTTCATTCACTGATGGGAAACTTTCTTCTTTTAAAAAATGCAAGGAAAGGGAGTCTACTTCTTAGGGGCTGCGGTGACAGCAGGCTTCTCTTCACGTGTGATAGGAATGGTGCGCTCGGGGCCAGAGGCCTGTTTCCTTGGTCCATTCACAGTGAGGACCCCATCGGATGACAGGGATGAAGTAATGGTGAGAGGATCCACATCAGCCGGGATCCGGTACTTCCTGTGGAACTCCCTAGAGATGAAGCCGTGTTCGTCCTAATCCAATAGAGTAAAGAAGAAAGCAGAGAAATAAGAATAGGAAATAGCACCACTTGCCCCAAACTCAGACATCTCCTTCCTCTAAGTTAGATCAAACAACCCTGACATAAGGAAGAAAAACGGATCTGGGGATATGGTGGTGTATTAAAGGCCCTGAGCTTCACCTCCATCATTGCAACAAATACACAGACAGCTAAATCAAAAACTGTTCATCCAGGTTTAAGGCTAGAATAAAACTGCCCAGATATTACACCCAGGGGCACTGCCCACAAAAGAATGAATCTGTGTTGGCTGGACTTTGCACTGAAGATCTATATTTTTGAGGAAGCCTATAAATTGTCCCAATTTCTCAGGAATGTCTCAGGATGTTCCTAACCCATAGGATTGCTGTTATTTCATAAGGTGAATCTGTCAGGGAGACTGTGGTCCAGTCTTAAATCACAGAAGCAAAACTGAAGCAGCCTGAGGACATTAAGACACAATTATTACACACAGGTTCTGAGTCATTAATTTTTTTGTTTTGTTGTTTGAAATAGGGTTTCTCTGTATAGTTGTCCTGGAACTTGCCTGTAGACCAGGCTAGCCTTGAACTCAAGAGATCCACCTAACTCTGCTTCCTGAGTCTTGGGATCAAAGGTGTGCACCACCATGCCTAGCTGAGTTATTAATTTTTAAGAAGCATTTTGTAACACCTTTTTAGGAAGTCGAGAGAAAAAGTTGACAAAGGTACAAGAAGACTTGTTGACCCTAACCCTTCCTTCCACCTTCTGACTCCCAAACATCCACCCAACAAATCACAATTCACTGGCTTCCCTAAAGCCATAAGCCTCAAGCTCTGAAATGTAAACAAACCAAGTAGCTTAGCTTTAAAATGAGCAGAAGAAGAGACATGGAGTCCTGAACATCTGAAAGTCACAGACCGAAATACCTTCAACCCTGTAGTTAATGTCATTGTCTACAACAACCATTATGTACAGTACACTGCACCTAAATCAAAGGTTGCCAGTTTTGACGACAGACTGAAATTACCCCAGGAGATTTTTTTTTTTAATGTCGATGCCTGAATTATACCCCCTAAAACTTCACATTTAATTGGCCTAGGGTGTGCCTGGGGGGGTGGGGGGGGATTGGGAATTTTGAAAAGTCTTCTGACATTTTGATGTTACCATACAAGGACAAGGCAGTCAAGATAAGCAGCAAGGGGCACCTCTTTCAGCAGAACCGTGACAATATCAGCAGATGTACCCCCAACTGAGCTTCCTAGCCATTGATTTGCAGCTCCTGCTTTATTTAGTCCCTTACGTTTGGGGCCTGGAATTCTGCCAGCCTCAGAGACTGGTGGTGGTCCCTGGCAGCCAGAGCCCACTAAATGAATTCATAAAAGAAACAATGGCCCACACACCTGCCGTTCTTCATGCTTTCCATGCACCTCAATCACA
Source organism: Phyllotis vaccarum (assembly GCA_033318265.1). Taxonomy (NCBI): domain Eukaryota; kingdom Metazoa; phylum Chordata; class Mammalia; order Rodentia; family Cricetidae; genus Phyllotis; species Phyllotis vaccarum. The sequence goes on from JARWLC010000012.1 coordinate 80,676,080, forward strand.
TCTCCCAGCACCTTGACTTTCAGTTCCTCTGGGGAGAAGTGCTTCACATCCAGGTTGACAGAGAATCTGTCTTTCTCCATACGCATCTAGAATAACAAGGGTGCGGGGAGATGGTAGAATGTTTATTAAAATGGAGAAGATGCATTGTTTATAGATTAGTTTCCTCTCCAGGAAACTCATTCTCCTCTTCACTGCTAAAAAAAAAAAAATCCTTTTTGAATGATTCTGGTGCATGTGAGCCACCATAGTGATGTACAAGAACCATCTCTTGGTCATCAATCCCAAACTTTACTAAGAGGCAAAGAGAAGAAGATGGGCCACTAGAGGTCCACAAGAATGGATCTAGGCACAGCTTCTGCTGCTTCTCTATCCAATGATGGCTTTGTCATTTATCAAAAGACAAAGGCCTCTTTTTCTTGTTCATCTCCCTGCCAAGTTTCCTTCCCACTCAATCTGGAATGTTCTGCTGGTCCTGTCCTTCCAAAGCCCTTGTCCACTCAGCTCCTGTTTCCTCACACCAGAATATTTTTAAACCAGAATGTTATCTGTGGCAGCTTCTGTTAATCTTATCTGTTCAACCCTTCTCCCACCCCAGTAGGAAAAGTCACCGGGGCTTCCCAGGAGTGGGCATACATTCATTCCTCATAAGGCATGAACTGAAGTCTGTGCACTGTCTCAGTCCTAAGGAACCCAGAAAATCAGAGACAAGGAAAGAGAGAGACAGAATATAATGATTGATATCTCCAACTCCATCCAGGTGCTATGAAAAGTTCAGAATGAGTGGGTGTCTCTGCACTCTACAATTGGAAAATGATAAAATCTGCCAGGACCACAGTTACTAGGGAGGTAAGTAAAGGAGTTGAAGCAGCCTTTAAGGCAGATCATTATGAGTAAAGCCAGAAAGGGACTTCCTGCTTTATCATTAGGGGACAGGAGATGATATTCAACATGCACAGGAAAAAATGGAATAGGAAATAGAGAAACATCAAGCAGAAACATCTACCCAAGGGAAGAAGACGGTAACCTCATTTCTCTACCTTTGCACACACACGCTGCATGCCTGAAATGACTTAGGCAGGGAAAAAAAGAAAAGCCAATGAAGTGTCCAGGAGGTTCTACTCCTGCCCTGGCATAGAGGACACTCACCTCTGAGAGTCCAGTGTCAATCCAGCTGGGTGCCCGGAGGAAGGAAGGTGGCCGAAGGTAGAAGGGGCTCAGAGAAGTGGCCGTTGAGAAGAGGTCAGACTCCAAGAGATGCTCTCCGAAGAACTGGTCAAAGAGGCGGCTGGGGGAGTGGAAAGGGAAGAAGGGCCGTCGAATCCAGGGGTGGTGGATGGCGATGTCCATGGTGGCTAGATGAATGTAGTAGGGTCAGTCAGTTGGCTGGTCAGCTCCTTCAGCTGCAGCTACAGACAGCCCCTTATATATGCAGTCTTGTGAAGCTTCTGGAATGGTGATGTCAGGGGTTTTATTATCCCAGCTCACCGCCAGTTCATGGAGACTTGTGATCAGGGATTTGGCAGGGTGACACATACCCAGTACTCACTGAGCTAAGAAAAGAGAAACACAAACACGGCTGAGCTGGCCACTGACTTGTCACGGTCTTGTTTCTCTGGCTCTCTGTCCACACCCAGTGACACCCACCCCCATCCTTGTTCCCTGGAGCTAGGACAGAGTCAGGAATCCCAAGCAGCTGGTGTGCCCCTCCTCCTCTCCAGTCTTGCATGCCAGGGGAGTTGAGCCAGCAACTATCTTGAGCTGGGGTAGGGACTGGAATCTTCCTACCGCTGGGCCCCAGGGACATTAACTCTTTGTGGTGCCCTAGAGGAGAGCAATGACCATCATCAATGTGTCAGGACCAGGTATCCGACTGGAACCTTGAGATGACCCGGGTTCAGAATACTGTGAAATTAGAGAAACAGAAAAATGCTTCTTGAATCTTTGATGCTATGTGGCTCCTGGAACTTTTTTTTTTTAAGTAGTATGCATGGTGTCTACGATTGAGAAGGACAAGGGTGATGTGAAAATTTGTGAAGGCCCAAACTAGGCTTCTCTTTGCCCTCTTACAGTGCATCGATTTCTTTTCCCAACTGACTCCATGACCAGGACTCCCAGCTGTTCTCCCAGGCTTCTGCGACAGCTGAAAGTCGTGAAAAGGAGGGGGTTTGGGGGGGTCCAGCCTGTGCTGGTCACACCCTCATCACTGCACACTGGGCCCAGGCTCCCGGCCCTCCCCCCAGAGGCTTTGCACTATTTTGGGTGGTGTCGACCCCGCCCCCACTGAGTCCTGGCTCTCCCTCCAGCTGAAGGGGTCGCAAGTCGATCTTGTTGGGGCTGAACTTGGGATCGAGGCTGCCAGTTACAACCGTAGTCATGTCGGGCCGCACAGTGCCACATGCCCACCCAGCCACTGCCGAGTACGAATTTGCCAACCCCAGCCGCCTGGGTGAGCAGCGTTTTGGAGAAGGTATGGCCCACATGCTTCCCACCCCCACCTCCTGAAATTCTGGGCTCAATGCCCGGTTTTACTGGCCTCCACTCTACCTGTGGCTTAAGTGAACTCCTGGGGTGAGCTATCTCCCACCCCAGACTGCCCCCCTCAAGCAAAGCTCTCCTTTTGCCAGACTTCAGGACAGGCTATAGACTGGCAGGGCTTTGGGTACCCAGCCAGGCCTTGCAAGCTGCTGAGTACCTTCTGGTTTCGCTTCTGTCCTTCTAATCCCTACTTGCTTCCTCCATTGCCATCTCATTTCCTTTTCCAGCCCCTCCTCGGCAGCTTCCCCCCCCCCCCTGTTTTTCCCAGGCCCACGTCTCCTGATCTCACCTTTCAACCCTGTGCACGCTGCATCCTCCCTCATTCTGCCTCTTGCCTTTTCTTTCTCTCTCTGTTCCCCAGGCCTCCTGCCAGAAGAGATCCTGACCCCCACTCTCTACCATGGCTACTATGTCCGGCCTCGGGCAGCCAGAGCTGGGGAGGGCAGTAGGGCAGGGGCCTCAGAGCTTAGGCTCAGCGAGGGCAAGTTCCAGGCATTTCTGGATGTGAGCCACTTTACCCCAGACGAGGTGACTGTGAGGACTGTGGACAACCTACTAGAGGTGTCGGCTCGGCACCCCCAGCGCCTGGACCGCCACGGCTTCGTGTCCCGAGAATTTTGTCGCACCTATGTCCTGCCAGCAGATGTGGACCCCTGGCGAGTCCGAGCAGCCCTCTCCCATGATGGCATCCTTAACTTAGAGGCGCCTCGGGGTGGCCGGCATTTGGACACGGAAGTCAATGAGGTCTACATCTCCCTGCTCCCTGCGCCTCCTGACCCAGAGGAAGAGGAAGGAGCCAGAGTTGAGCCCTGACTGCCCGCGGTAGACTCAGCACCCAGTGAATCCCCTTGTCTACATCCCACGGTGATTCCAGAAGTCCACCACCCCAGAGGTAGCAGCGTCCTCGGGGGAAGGGATAGATGTGTGGTCCACAGTGTATGGTTTGGTCCCTTGATGTATCATAGCCTTTGATTTAGTTCTGGGTAGAGCTGAATAAACCCAAACCTTGGGGCCTCGTTTGTGCTGTTCCTGTTCTGTGTCCTGGAAGACCGAATCACGAATGGATTGGAAGGTCATAGGTAGCAATTTGCACTGTGAAATGTGTCCCCATCGTCTCAGCATCCTAAGCTCACACTTGGATGCTGAGATCACCCCCCGGAAGCTGACACTGGCTCCAGATCAAATTCCTAGCCATAATTTTCTCACAATGCAACAAAAGAGAGAGTGATCCTGGGAGGGATAGGGATATGCCATCCAAACAGCCCAGAGGGCACTGTCTGAGCTGGTGATTAGAGACACAAAAACAAGGGTCTCCAGGCTGTCTGGCTTTTTGGGTAGGGGTTAGGAAAATGTTTTTTGGCTGGAGAGAGTTGCCTAAAGCTCTGGAATGAATGCTTTGCTTTCCTGTATCAATGGCTTTGCACTAAAGGGAGGAGTGTGCATACATAGGCATACACACATTAATCCACCATCACCAGGCCCACAACCTTCCCATCTTAAGTACAGGGAAGGCCCATGCAAGAAAGCAATTGTCTCTGAGTTTGTAATAACCACAGAAAGGAACCACAGGATGCACTACCTAATCTAAGACTAGGCAGTCTCTGCTGTCATAGTGTAGTGGCAGTGGTCAGAAAAGGCTGAAGGTGATTTTAATGCTAGGAGTTTGGTGTGTTCAGAGAAGTCAACTGGTTGGGAAAGGCTGTGGCCATACTTATTACTGTTTCTAGTCACAAGAATGTGCATGGGTATGATTTGAGGGGTGTCCAAAAGAGTTTCTTTTACACACATATATATTCCAAGTTATGGTAGATATCTTAAATTCTTTTGTTCATATGGTTGTTTTTTAACTCTTGGGGGTTTAAAATCCATTTGAAACCTGACAAAAGCTATCAATCCTCTTATCAGAAAAATATACACACTTGCAAACTTGTCAGCACAGTTTTAGAGATCCATTGATACCCCCCTTCAGGCTGTGTGGACCTCTGATGTAAGCTCTTCTTCAAAGAATTTGACTATTGGTTTAAAATATCTTTCTTTTCAAAATCAAAGCAAGACCTGGAGTGTAGCTCAGTGATCAAGCACTTGCCTGACAGGCTCTGGGGTAGAGGGCCAACCCTCCGTAAGAACCAATACAATAAAGGCATACCTCAGAGAGACAACACTGATTACAGTCACCTCTTTATTTAGTCGTTCAGTAAATGTTCATCAAGCAATATACAAGTCAGGCAGTAAAGTATGAGAAATAAGCATTGCAAATATAGATAAGGAACGGGTATCTTTGGTTAGCTACCCTTAGTAAACCTAACACCTGGGTGAGAGGAAACTTAAAAGGCTGAGTGCAAGCCTGAAGAGAGCAATTTCTCTGACAAACTAAGGAGGTGCTATAAAGCGTGGTCAAAAAGCTATACCACTTGCAGACTAAATTTAGCTCTGTGTAGTGTGAGAGAGAGTGAGTGTGTTTTGTTTTTTTAAAGGCTATGGAAGAAAGACTATACAGGTGGTATGTAAAACTTAAGATATTTACTCTCTAACCTTCGGGGGCAAGTTTTTTTTTGTTTTTTTTTGACTTGTTCCTTTATAACATCAGCTACGAGATTAGTAGGAATGTTTTTGCAAAAATTTTTTAAAAAGCACAATTAAGGAAAAAAGAGGTATGTTACCTCTTTAGTACTATGTGACAATGCAAAAATATCCACCTTTCACAATACATATTAAAGCTTTAAGTAAAAAGAAAGAAAAGAAAAAAAATTGGGTGTAGTAGCACAAACCTATAATCCCAGCTCTTGAGAGGTGGAGGCAGGAAGACTGGGAATCCGAGGTCAATCCTCAGCTACATCATAAATTGAGGCCTGTCTGGATTTCATGAGATACTGTCTAAAAATAATAATAAAATATAGATTTTTCAAATTCTCCCCTCAGATTTCAACCTGAGCAGCTTCATGATTTCTTTTATAGTTGAAGTTAACTGGCCTTCTTATGTGTTTGGAGGAAGCCAGGCTTCACACTCATTAAGCCCACACTCTACCACTTAGCCCTGAACTTTGTCTAAGTCAAAAAAAAAATTTTTTTTTCAACAAGAAAACATTTGAAAATTTCTAATTTAATCAAAACCTCCATTTCATCAAAATTCTTTTATAGTAGCCAGGTGGTGGTGGTGCACACCTTTGATCACAGCACTCAGGAGGCAGAAGCAAATAGATTTCTGTGAGTTTGAGACCAGTCTGGTCTACACAGCAAGTTATAGCCAAAGCTACACAGAGAAACCCTGTCTCAAAAAAAAAAAAAAAAAAAAAAAAAAAAAAAACCACAAAAGATTTATTTTAAAAGTTATTAACCAACTTCTGTGACATTTCGAATTGCAGAGACTTCAAATTTCACAAATAGCCCACTCGATTTTTCTTTTTGAACATTTATAGATATGTATACTTAAAAAACATACATTTACATATACATATCTACACACATGCAAACACATACACACACATATACATGCCCTCAGTAGGACCTTGTACATGCCTGCAAGTACCTCTATCACTAGCAAGTGCCTTTTACCATTTATTTAGGGTCCAACTAAACAGCCCAGATTGAATGTGAATTCAGCATGTAGCCTAGACTGGCCTATCCTCCTGCCTCAGACTCCAGATTTTCTGAAATTACAGACTGATACAGAACCCTAAAAAGCTTAGGTCCTGGAACCCTAAGTAGGGATGTTGGTAATGAAGGACAGTCTCACAGACAGACACACTGTGAAGTTGGGACCAGGTTCTCTAGCACCTCAGCATGTTTATTAGGTACAGCATGGGGGGGGGGGGGGCGCAGAGCAAGGTGTACCTGGAGGTCTCTGCGTTGGAACTTTGAGAGGAAGGAGACTGAAGTTGCTAGTCTTTGTATACACAGATCAATCATTCATAAACATCTATACTCCAAAGGCTGCCCACCCACGACAAAATACATGGTCACTCAGGATATAAGCCACACAGGGCTTCCTACATGCTGGCACAACCAGAGCTGACTAATTTCTTCTAAAGTGCTCTCTCTCTCTCTCTCTCTCTCTCTCTCTCTCTCTCTCTCTCTCTCTCTCACACACACACACACACACACACACACACACACTGAAATTATGCCTTGTCTTTTCAGTCATATCCTGTAGCACTTTCTGTACCCCACATCTTAGACAGACACACAACTCTCTTTTTAACCCACTGACAATAAAACTTGAAAGTCAACAAGAGCAGTAAAATTATTCCAGACATGGATTGACTAGGTTAGATTTCAGTAAAATACTCATTAAAATGTGCTATTACTCTGCACTTGTGTTAATCTGCTTAGGAGTTATCAGGTTTATACCCCAAGTGCTTTTTGTCTTTTCTGTGAAGTTTCTGACCCTCTAAAATTCTTCTGGATAAATCCCTGTAAATTACTGAAGAGATGGCTGGCAACGGAGCAGATTATGAAGGACTTTGAGATTTCTATTCTGTAAGTAACAGGAAATTAGTACTGGCTTTTGAGCCAGAGAAAGGAAGCAGGACACTGGATGAAAAGAATGTAGTTCATAGCAGAATAAAGGACGGTCTGCAGGAAAGAAGCATGTGCAAAGATTGGAGCACAAGACGGTAAAATAAAATGCTTTTCCATCTGATAATAGGCTTAGAACAAGAAGTAATAATAGCTAAGGCTTACTGAGGGAGTTCCATGTGTCAGGCCCTGGACTAAAGCTTTGTATACATACACTCATTCAATAATCACAGTCCTATAAGGTGGTTTACTCTGGTCCCCATTTTCCCTAAGTTCGGAGTCCCGTATACTCTGGACTGCAGGGCTGATTATGGGCATCCAAGATTAGAATTATGTTTCCAAAGATTTTTCTTGGAGCCCTATCCCTCCCCTTTGTTCTCTTGAGACAAGATCACTCTGTGATTCCTAGCTGTTCTGGAACTTGCTCTGTGGACCAAGCCGACCTCAAACTTACAGAGCTCCTTATTCCTCTGCCTCCCAAGTGCTGACACTACCATACCCAACCTGGAAAACACATTTTCTAAGGGAATTCACTCAGCTGCATCATAGCTGCTGACCAGTGAGGAACAGATTCAAATTCGGGTCCCTGGAAGCCAAAGCTGCAAGCCTGGGTAGGTGGAGATTTTGTAGTCCTGAGCTGGGAAGAGGAAAGTGAGCGCTCCATCCCAACCACAGAACCATCTGCTTTATACCGGAAAGAGACTTAGGTAATACATTCGGTACTTATGTTTCATTGTGCTGGAAATCTAGATGGTAAAAGTTTAGATTTGCACGTGTTAATAGTGAGAATGTGAGAGCATTCCATCTCCCTACATTTCAGGTTCCAAAAGCGTCTAGGATTCAAACCCATATTATGGACATATGAAACTGATACCAATTACCTGACGGTAAAACTCAAACCTGAGTGTGGTAGGGCAGACACGAAGGAAGACCCTTTGCTCCGTTATAAAGGATATTATTTAAAAGGGAGTGAGATACTGTGAGAAACATTTCCTGTGGAAACTCCGAGCCCTTTTGTAACTCAGGTTTCTTTTTGAAAACGAAGCTTGCAGCTCAAAGTTTATGGCTTCAGCGAAAGAAGTTTCAAATCCCAAAGGTGAGATAACTCTCACCTGGAGCCTGTGTGTCCTTTTATGCTTAGGCTGGGAACAATCACCTGGGAATGATTCCACCAGGTGGCTTCCAAGGTCCAACCTACTCGATTGAAATCTGACACTGACAGCCCGGCGACTGACTCCCTGGGAGCTGCTGCGGTTTGCTCAACAGGAAACCAGGAAATGCGCTAAGGTCTTTATGTCTGAAAACCAGCTGGGCTCCCTGGGAGACACGTCCGTCATGGGAAACAGGCTGTGCTGTGGGGGAAGCTGGTGAGTAGAGCCAAAAGGTGGAGGGGACCAATTCCGGTGGTGGATGTGAAACCCTGAGAATCAGAGAGAGAGAGCCTAGAGAGACCGTGTCTTCCTCCGCCTGCCATTTCCAGAGCAGTACCTTAGGACGCCTTAGAAAATAACAGCAATCTATAGAGTGTAGAGTTAGCTGGACTGGTGAACCGGCCTTCTTTCCCTCTTTTTTGCTCCCTTCCCCAGACCATAATAATAGGAGTGTCTGAATGCTCTTGATGCGCAGTCAATTATATGTCGTAGAACTGTCCCAGCACCTCTGTAAGCCTACCAGCACCTCTGTAAGCCTACCGTTGTTCCCATCTTATGGCCAGTCAAGAAGCAGAAGCACAGAGAAGTTAACAAATATGCCTGTCACATGGCTAGTAACTTAGCAGGTAAAACAAGATTCCAAGCCAGGCTGCTTGACTTCAGAATCCACACTTTCCTCACTAGGTAATCACAGAGGCGATCACGGATTGAGCAACAAGATTTGGACAAATGTTGGTTTGAAATGGCCAACGTGGGAAGGAGACTGTCCATGGGAAATGTGAATTATGCTATTTGCTGTGAGGCCTCGGGTCATCCTGCAATTTCTCTGGGCCCTCACTTTTGTAAAATACACAGTCCCTATTGTTTGCAGCATAGGTTTATTTTGGAGAGCAAAACTTAGTAAATAACAACAACAAAAAAACCAGCAACCTTATAATTATTTGCAGCTTTATAACTTTCCCCCCCAGGGTGTTCACCACCTACTACAGACTCCCAAATATGGCTTTATCCTGTCAGCTGCCTTTTAGCTAAGCTATATCATTCCATGTCTGGGGCAGAGTTCAAAGATTACTTATTTACAAATAAATATCACATGTAGAGAGAAAGGTAAAGGTACATTGTAAAGCACCTAAAATTTGAAGACGGAATCCTGGACTCAAGTCCTGTGTTCATTTATCTATTTGGTTATCAAACAAATATTTACTGAGCACGTGCTATGTACCAGGAAATAGCAGATGCAGAAGATAGAAATAAAAGGAAATTTGACTAAGCACGGTGGTGCACACCTCTGATTCCAGTGACTGAGAGGCAGACACAAGCAGTTCTAGGGTAGCCAAGGTTACATGATGAAATCCTGTATCAAAAACAAAACAACACAAAACAAAAACCCCAAAACCAAATAAGTTTCTGCTTTTACTTACCTATATTTGCTTACATATATGTTTGTTTGTTTGGCTTTTGAGACAAACTCTCTTTGTAATCCTGGAACTCACTTTAGAGACCAGGCTGGACTTGAACTCAGAGTGATCTGCCTGCCTCTACCTCCTCTAGTGCTAGGATTAAAAGTGGACACCACCACACTACGCTGGCCCTCATTTACTTTTGGTTTTTTGAGACAGGACTTCTCTGTGTAGCCCTGGCTGTCCTGGAACTTGCTCTGTAGACCAGGCTCACCTGGAACTCAGAGAGTTACCTGCCTCTGCCTCCTGAGTGCTGGGATTAAAGGCCTGCACCACCACCCTGCTTAGTTTGTCATTTTCTATATCTACCATTTATTTAGTCACTCATCAATACTGATGATTTAGAATGTTTCATGTTTTGAAATAGTAATACCACAATAAATATCCATATCTACCTGTGTATGATTATGTACTGGGATACGAGCTTGGCATATTAGACAGTATAGGCATTTATTTTTAAAGATCCTTATTGACAATTGCATTCTGAAAGGATTGTTCCAATTTTTATTCTTATGACCACTATGGAAGATGGCCCATTTCAATTCTTTAACTAAAATTTAAAGTTTAAAATTTAAAACTAGTTCTGTCACCTTTGACTATCAGGTTGTGTCCAGATTCCGTACAACATCCAACTTGGGATCAGATTTTGTTCACTGGAATTGGATGGCTATGGTCATGTGTTCTCTAATTAATAGTCTCTCTGTCCACTTAATAGAAACAAGTAGGGAAATATGAGTGACAGGGGGCCAGACATTGGGTCCTACCATATGGCTCTGGCAAGGCAGTCCAAACACAAAACAAGGGCTGAAGTAGCAGAGAAAGAAGTTGAAAGACAAAAGCTGACTCTTTAGTGTTTAGCTAAAGACCAACTCCCTGCTTTTAAGGAAGTTGCCTCAAGACTGAAAATCACTCCAAAACAGAGCATGGAAAGCCTGTATGGAAAAATCCTGGTTTCTCCATCCCTACAGGAATTCAGTCAACATGATTTAAATATCTGCATGTCTCTCTCTTCCTTCTTTCTCTCTCTCTCATAAGTTTCCAAGAGAAGGAAACTTCCTGAGGAGAGGCGAAATCAGACAGACAGGGCTCTGGTGAGATTTGGAAATATACTAGCAAGAATAGGCTCCCAGAGTAAGTCTGAAACTATTTGCTCTGTTTCCTTAGACAACTGTTGTTTCCCTGGACATCAATCATAGACAGTCACGTAGACATGCAGGCTCCACTAGGGACCCCAGGAGCATGGTTGCTGAGTCACTTCCCAAATTCAGTGTTCCCAGTTCTGTAGATGTAGTGCTCCAAAGGGCATTAAAGGTTAAGTGAAGCATTTCTCACTTCTGCTAAGGACAGGGCAGGAAGGTTAGCCGCTTACTGGAATAGAGCTTGGACAGCCTTGAGTAGGTAGCCCTGGTTGTCACAGCTCCTATGATTCTCAGAGGTCTCAGGTTGCCAACGATCCCCCCATCCCTGCCCCCACCTCTAAAAAATTATCACTGAAGAACAGTCTCAGGATCCAGAAATATATTCCATAATTTGGCAGATTTCCCTTAGCCTCTACTGGGATTAGCTTGATAGACCATCCCAGAATAGCCTTCAAGCCAGCAACATCCCTGGCATGAAGTGCCTGGTTGCCTAAACTTGTATTTTGGGTTTGGTATGTCAGTTTTACCACTCTACTTTCCAGAACCATCCATCTGGGAAAGGTTATCCTTTCCAAGGATATAACACCTTTCCCAGTACTTTCAGACTGACCCTGGCACAGAGTGAATCTTTGGGGTGGTAGGAATATGAAGAGGAGACCACAGAGCAACTGTGGTGGTGAGAGCACACAGAACTCTTGCAGATGGTGATATGTTTTTCTACACAGGAGCTGCCCATCAACCTTCCAGAAGAAAAACAAATCAGGTAATAGGGGAGATGGTATTGAGAGCCAGGGAAATCAGAGAACCACCATCTTTGGAGAAGGCGTAGAAAAGAGACATGCCATTGGATAAGACAGAGGAGGGCAAAACAACAAAAGAATCTTTAGTTTATTGGGTCCAAGGCCGACTCTGAACCTAGGGATCTTACCTTTCCCATTGTTTCAGAGTGGGGGGGGGAGGTGCCAAGATCACAGCTCTGGAAGAGCTGAAAACCAACTGTGAGGGGCAGATTCATGTAAATACATAACTATAATATAATCTACGGGTGCTATAACAATGCAGAGAAAACACTGATGCCATGGAAATAATATAAAGCTCACAAGTCAGTATAAGAGGGTACCAGCAGAGGCAGAGGAGTTAGTTCACACAAATGCTTGGCGGGCAGGGAAATAAGTGCTTTGATGGAAAGTGGCCCAATGGTGTAGCTGAGCACGTACTACATTTTTTGTAGTAGCCTGCTGACTCATGTGTCTTCTCAGGTATGCTGTAGATTTCCCAAGGCAGAGGAAATAGCTTACTCATCCTTATCTTACCAGAGCATAGCCCAAAGCTTAGTACAGTATGAGCTCTGGCTGGTTAACAAGGAGGGTGACAGATAGAATGGGCCCCCATTGTATGTCCTGGGAAAGAGTCTGAGTCTGGGTTAGTATCCATTAAAGAAGTAGGAATACAGCCAGAGAGATTTGCTAGAAGACCACTCCAATAGTCTAATAGACATTTGAAGAGAGCAGTCTCAGTAGAGATGAGGTAGAGAATGAGTTTAAGTGGGCTTCCTTTCCCCACAGGGAGCCACACAAGACCCACCCTGAGCATATTGAAGCAGCAACAGCCACAGCTGCAGCAGAACGGCACAAAGGTAATGACAGGCCTCTGTCCCCCTCAGGCCCACTCAGATGTGGGATCTCAGTACTGAGACAAATTCAACTCAACCACCTATTCAGTCTGGGAAGATGGTTCAGCAGGTAAAGCACTTACGTGCAAACCTGACTATCTGAGTTCGGATCTGTGGAACACACATAAAAGGCAGAAGCAGTAGTTTCTATAATCCCAGCACATCCCTACTTAGAGTTGGGAAACAGACAGGGGAGTCACTAGACACTCCCCAGACAGCTAGCTAGCCTGGCTTATGCAGCATTGAACAAGAAAGACCATGTCTCAAACAAGATGGAATGCAGAGACCCAGTCCCGGTCCCCAGGCTGTCTATCCTACACACACACACCCACACACCCACACAGACACACACCCACCCACACCCACATCCACACCCCCACGCCCCCCCCCACGGGGCGGGGGGACTTGGCCTCCCAAAGAAGCAATGTAAAGAGACCTCAGTCTCACTGGCCCGGCATGGGAGGTGAGGGGCAAACCAAACCAAGAGCCCCTCTTAATTCTATTGATTTCTACCAGGACTATGAAACAACAGGACCAATGTATGAGCAAGTGTTACAAGGGCCTGTCTCTAAAAAGAGAAGTTCAGACTCCAAGTGGGAAGAGAGCAACTTGCATTATGCGGACATTCATGTGCTCAGCCAAATCCAGCCACACTCTGGCAAGAAGGTGAAACACCTGCATCTAGAAACTGCCACAGAGTATGCCACCCTTTACTTCCCCCCGGCCAAACCTCGATATGACAGCAACAATGGAACCCTGGTGTGAGCCCTGGGAGGGAAGTACTGGTTTCCAGATTTTATAGTACTATGGAGACACTCTACTGTTTGTGAGAACAGGGATGTTGGCCATGTTTTAATCTTAAAGAACATCAGAACATCCAGAATTATGGGTTCCCCTGTTCTTACCACTGTGAATCTTTCTTCTTATTTTGCCACTGTGTAAGGCTATGGGGTGGGTTGAGATCCCCCAAAATATTTAAGTGTGCAAAACAGTCGTCTTTTGATCCCTAACATTATTTGGACTCTCAAATGCAGCAAGAACTCTGTATGCACTTTTGCTGTTTCTGGTAGGAATTATTTAATGATATTTGAGGTATGTTGTATATTTGCCACTTAGCTGAGGTTGACCTCGAAGTCCTGACCTATCCTAGTCTCCCATCACCAGTGCTGGGATTACAGAGAAGTGTCACTATACCCAGCTAATCATATTTTCTTTATACATCTACTCCAAACCCGCAGAGGAAGCGCTCTGGAAAAGCTTTATGAGCCTTTGCACACAACCTAGGGCTACTTGTGGGTAATTAACCTAGTAGCTGGGTCAAGGGCTCCAGTTAGCACAGAGATGAGGCAGGGACCTGCTGATTCTAAAGCCTTCTCTGACCGCGAGACACAAGGACTTCAAATTTCGGACACAGGAGAGGACAGCCTGGAGAAACGCTCTTTGCTGGACTGTTAGCTCTCATCGGAGGAACCGTTAGGACCAATAAATGAATAGTATGAAGAACAAGCTGAGTGATTGTTCCTGGGGCTGAGTTTTACACCGTGTCCCAGCCCATATCGTGGAAAGGTCCAGCCAATAGAGATGCCTGCACACTCTACTCTCTAGTCAGCAGTTGGGATCTGGCTTGGGGAACAGAGGGCAAGCTCCTATTGGCTGAAGGTGGGACCATATGAGCGGGAGGGTGGGGGCGGGGCGGGGAGGAGTTTGGCCGGGGTCCCGATCAGGAGGCTAGAAGGCGGTTCCAGAACGGTAGGGACAGGTTCTTGCCTGGCTGGAGGCGGGGCCTGAAAAGCAGGAGGCCGGCCAAGGCCAGCACTGGCTGGCTCTTGAGCTGAGCGGGCAGGCCCAATTTATGCAAGCTTCGGTGTCGCCATGGCAGCAGGAACGCACAGCTCAGAAGTGCCGGCCAGCCCGGTAGATGCTGAACCAAACGGAGACGTATTTAAGAGGTAGGTACCGAAAAATGGTGGGTAGCGGAGAAATATTATTACCATCTGTTGAGTATCCAGCTCGCAAGTAGGGACATTCGGCGAGAACGAGGTGAGGGAGGGATGGAGGCAGAAGTTTTGGGGTCCGAGCTCTCTCTAAACCCTGTGGAGTCTTACTGTACAGTTCTGCTTCAGACTTTAGAGCTTGGAGATGAGTTTATAAGTCTTTACTTTCTTAACTCATCATACCGCCCCCAAATACACTTGTTGGATCGTTAAGAGGATGATTCCCTGAAGATGGGGGTACTGACAACGGAATTGTAGCCCTCTTGCACACACACTTTAGTGTCCATAGTATGAGTCTTGTAGAAAATCTATGCGAATTTACAACGTTTGTGGTATTACATAGAATTCAGCCGTCTCATCCTTCCTCATTATCACTACCACAATACAGCAATTGCTAGGCTTGTTCGCTGACCCAGTTAGTAGTACAAGTGGACTCAAAGGAGGTGGTCTGGAAGACAACTGCCTTGACTGCACCCTGTTGGAGCAAATCCACACTTGTATTCTGTGTTGTCTAGGTGTAAACAAAAGAACCCTTTCCAACGGTTCTTAAATAAGGATCAAATAAAATGCTGTAGACAACACTATGTAAACATAAAATTCTGTAGACAAATTCTGCCTTAGAATTATAAATGCTGGACCGGAGAGAGATGGCACGGAGTTCCTGAGTTCAATTCCCAACAACCACATGATGCCCTCTTCTGGCATAAAGCCGTAAATGCAGATAAAGCACTCATAAAATAAATATATCTTTACAAAAAGAATTATAAATGCTAATCCAGGTGTTCCATGTTAACCTGTGCTCTTACCACTTGAAAAGTGGAGAAAGGAGGATTATTCTCTATTACATAGAAATTTGGAGACAAGAAAAGGAAAAAGGAAAGAATTTTTAAAAAGATAATTAAAGGCCAGCCTGGGTTACATGAATCCCTTTCTCAACCTCCCACCCCCCACCTCAATGTATATGCTGTCTGTGGGGGTTAAAGTCCTGAGAGTAAAGAATAAGAAGTTCCTGAAGAACAAAAGGTGTGTCAGGAGCAGACATCTGTTTCTTCTGCTCATCTACATCCTATAGCTTTTTCTTTTGAAAAGAGTAGGAAGGGGGGGGCAAGGAAACATCCTTCTTATTTCTGTGAAATCCTAAATTAAAATTGTTTTGAATGCCACCGAAGAACTAGAGAGATGGCTTGGCTGTCAAGAGTGGTTACTGCTCTTGCAGAGGACCTGAATTTAGTTCCCAACAGCCAAGTTCAGTGGCTCACAACCTCCAGTAATTCCAGCTCCAGGGGATCCATCCCCATCTCTGGCCACTGAAGTCACTAAATTTCTATCTCCCCGTACATATAACACATAAATAAAATGAAATGCTGCGATGACCCTGTTATGACTATAATAACTTAGCTCCTCATCAGGGCCCTAAGTCTTATACTTTAAGATGAATTAAGTTAGGGCCTGACTCCTCCTGGGTTAATTTAGCTTTTGAAGTCTTTCCTCCCCCTGTGTATTTTCACGTATTTCTTTTCCTGTTTTAAGGTGGCCCTGAGTCGGCTCTTCTAGGGACACTGAAGATGGGGACTCATGTGGTTATGAGAGTCTGTAACTCCCCGATGCCTGGTGCGTCCTCTGTAAGTTCTGGTGGATTGTCAGGAGTGTGATGACCTTACAGGAGGCTCAGTACTGTCCCACCAAGATGTAGAGCCTGGAACAGGCTATTTGCTTCCCTTTCTTGCTCTCCCTTCTTGTAGAAATTCTAGCTCACTTGAGCATCAACTCATCTTTTTTCTGGAATTAATAAAGCCAGACAGAGGTTAGAAAACTCCAGCTGTTAGTCAGCATATACACATTGTTTAAAGTTTGTTCAAAGATAATGTTAATTACAGAGCATTTGAGAAACACTGCAAAAATTTACCCATAAATCTCCTATTCAAAAAAATTGTGAATATTCTAGGCTATATTCTACAGTCTTTTCATCTGTGCAGATGTTTTCTGTGAGATCCTATTATATACAAACACTGATGGTTAACTTTGCTATATGTATATTTGTCTTTCATTTTTTATTATTTTACTTTAGATGTATGCATGTTTAGCCCCATGTATATCTCTGTACCACATGCCTGGTGCTGAAAGAGGCCAGAGGAGGGTGGTCAATCCCTTGGAATTAGAGTTACGGACAGTTGATGGCTGGCATGTGGGCACTGGAAATCAATCCTGGATCCTCTGGAAGAACAGCCAGTGCTCTTAACAGCTGAGCCATCTCTCTAGCACTTGCTGGATTGACTTTTTAGAGACAGAGTTTTGCTATGTATCCTAGTCTGGCATTAAAATCACTGTGTAGTTCAGGCTGCCTTAAACATGAGATCCTCCTCCTCCTCCTCCTCCTCCCCCCCCCCTCCTCCTGCCTCAGCCTTTGGAGATCTGGAATTACAAGTCTACACTGCCATGCCTAGATTGGCTATTATCATCTTGACCATTGATCAGTCCCTTTTGGTTGGATGTTTTAATCTCTCCACCATTCTCATTGAAAATAATCAATGTGGGGGCCTGAGAGATGGCTCAATGGCTAAGAGCCCTGACTACTTTTACTGAGGACCTGGGTTTGATTTTTAGCACCTACATGGCAGCTCACAGCTGCCTGTTACTCTAGTTCCAGGGCATCTGCTGCCCTCTTCTGACCTTTGTGGGAACAGACACATGCAGGAAAACATTCATATATTTAAAAAAAAGAAGATAAGCAATTTAAGATTACTTGAAAAGACAGAAACTTTTTTGACACATGGATTGGTATTTTATTTTTGTCCCTATTAACGATACTTTATTGTGCATAACAATACAATTTGCATATTGAATAACATTATAACAGAATGATTTGATATAATTTTAATCAGACTTTATATTTAATTTTTTACTTATATGTGTGTGCATGTGAGTAAGTGTTGGAACTTTAATGAACTTTGATGCTTTGCAATGGCATCTCTCTTACTGTTGAACCATCTCTGCAGCTCAGGTATAGTTTTGGGTTTTTTTTTTTTTTTTTTTTTTTTTTTTTAGTTTGTTTGTTTTTTTTCTGTTGTTTTTTGATTTTTTTTGAGACAGGGTTTCCTTGTGTAACCACCCCCTGGCTGTCCTGGAACTCTCTGTAGACCAGACTGACTTCAAACTCACACAGATCCTCTGGCTTCTACCTCCCAAGTACTGGGATTAAAGGCATGAGCCACCACCACCCGACAAAGGTATTAGTTTTCAACAGAAGAAAAAAGGGAGGGAGAATTTTCAGGGTACAGAACCCTTCCCCATAGGGGGGAAAAACATCATTTTTCTAAGTGGGCCAGCACAACAATGTGTTCACAACAATAGTTCAGTTCCTGAAAAGGAAGCCCAACTTTCAGAGCTACCCTCTTGGAGGAAGAACACATACTGGATATTTTCAGTGCAAAAACTGTTCTTGTTACAAGTTGGTTCCATATAACTTGATATGAGCATTTTATAGAGTAAGTTACTATAAAGGAAAAATTGAGACTTCAGTTTTGCCTACATCCTTCTGAATGTCAGAAATCTGGATCCTCTGATGTGAAGATCCTGGGTCCTAATGAAAACTTGGTTCTTGCTAGTGTAATTAATCATAGCGAGGCCATTGGTAGTGCCAAAGGAGCACTTGAGGTATTTTCCTAGTAGAGACCCAAGGGTCACTTCCAAAGCATCCACCAGATGTCGCTGTCTTGGTCTGAGTATTTTCAACCATCAGATATTTGGCAGACAGCTTGACATGAGATTTAAAAAAAAAAAAAAAAAAGACTGGGATATATTTACATATCTGCGTGGCATGGCTTATACTAGCGCTGCCGTCTGGTGGTTACTCTGGCAACGTTCTACCATCGTCTCTCACTACGCTGTCTTGTGTTTCCTTTTGCCCTTTTCTGGCTGTCACACACACCCTGTGCACTCTGTCCCCTCATCCAGACTCAGCTAAGTCTGAGTTCCCAGTTTCTCTATTCTTTCCTCCAGCTTCGGTTCCTGTCTCAGCATATGTTGTGACTATATAAGTGGATCTTTCAGTTCTTCAGTCTTTTGCTAAAAGAATAGGGCCTGGTACATAAACAGATAGAGACCCAACATGCATTTAATGAAAGAATACATGGGCAAAGGAAAAAAAAAATAAGATCATACCACAAGTTATATTTGACTTGCAAATACTGTAAGAGACAAAGAAAGACCCATGCTTTTTCTAATTAACTCTAAGGACTAACAGAGTACTGAAGTACTAGACCTCAGATTTATTTATGTTTTTTATTTTATTTGTTTGTTCTTCCAGTGCCAGGGATTGAATTTAGGCTCTAAAACACACTCCTCAGCTACACCCCAAGCCTTGTAAAACATTGTTAATTTTGAAGCATGGTTTTATTAAATTTCCAGACTAACCTTGAGCTCTCTCTAGAGCCCACCTAGACCCTGAATGTGTGAACCTCCTGCCTCAGTTTCCCGAAGAGCTGGGATTTTAGGTCAGTGCTAATAGGCTTGGCTTACATCTTTGGATTTTCTTTTATATTTTTTTGGGGGGGGGCAGGGTCTTACATAGCCCTCTGGACTCTCCCAGTGCTAGGAGTACAGGCATGTGCCACCATACTTAGTTTGATCTTTATCTTTTTTAGATTTATTTTATCTTATATATATCAGCATTTTGTGCTTGCTCCATGGAAGTCAGAAAGGATGTCAGATCCCTTGGAGCTGGAGTTATGGAGGGTTTGTGAGTTGCCTTGTGAGATCTGGGAATCAAATCCAGGTCTTCTGCAAGATATTATGTGCTTTAAAGCACTGAGGCATCCACTCAGTCCCATTGATATTTTCACTTTAAAAAGAAAAAGATTAGTGAATTCAGCCAGTTTTGTACTTAGCATATACAATGTGCCAGCAATAAATTGTCTTAATCCTGGGATAAACCAGTAACAAAACATACAAAGTTCCATCACAAGCAGGGAAAAGCTAATAATAAGTGAGCAGTAGGTGAGATGTGGTGGTTTTGTACCTGCAGTGCTGAGGAGGCTAAGGCCAATCTGAAGTTATCTTTCAAAGGGGCAAAAAGAAGGCTGGAGCGAATATCTTAGTAAAGTGTCTGCTCTGCAAGCACAAGGAGCTAAATTTGATCCAAGAACCCCTGTAAAGAAGCCCCCCAGTGTAGTAGTGTCCACTTACAATCACAGTCTGAGGAGGCAGAGACAGGGAGACTCCTAGATCTGACTGATGAGCCAGCCTAGCATAATTGGTGAGCCCCAAGTACCAGTGAAAAATCTTGTCTCAAAAAATGAGGTCGATGTTACCTGACTTCCAGCCTCTACTTGCAGAAATACACATGTCTACGAGCACCTACGTACATGCACATGCATCCACCCAATCCCCGCACAGAAAGGAACAAGTAAACACAGAATAACCAAGGCGATGACAACGGCTACTGGGAAAATTAAAAATAAATCAGGCAGAGACACAGAGGAGTTGAGATATGAGGGAGTATTGTTCTTTAAAACAGAGTAGTAAGAGGAGGACCAAGGTCTAAATTAACCCTTGAGCAGGCACCCAGAGGAGGAGCAGGAATGAGCTATGGGTACCAGGAGATGAGTAAAACAGATCAAAATGAAGAGGGGTTAGAAGAGGGCACAGAGTGCAGTGGTAGAGCGTTCCGTCAGCATGCATAAAGCCCTGGCTAATTCTCATGATTTAAAAAGAATAAAAGGAAAAAGGGAAAGAGTATGATCAGAGAAGTTCATGGAGAAAGCAAGGCTTGAAGCAGCGTGCTGTTGATGTGGACGGCAGGGGAGTAGGGTGTACTCAGAGCAGAGTCAGAAGTGAAAATGAGCCTGAGAAATTGAGGAGCCTTCTAGTCTGAATAGAGGTGATCCCAGGGGAGACCTTCAGAGCTGGACACAAAAGATTTCTATTTGCTATGCTACAGAAAGGGAGTATGTAAAGACAATGGGCACTAGGGTAGCAAGATTCTAAATCTATTGTCTGAGAATGATTATGATGAATATAGTCTGGCTAGTGGAAGAATCTAGAGACAAAGAGCAGTTTAGACATGTAGTATATAGTGAGAGAGTGCTTACGCAGCATGCACGAGGCCCTGGGTTCAACCCCTAGCATTGTAGTACGTATGCACACACACAAATTTAAAAACTGACATCTTGGGTGTTGGGTACAAGTCTTTCTGCGTGTGTCTGTACTGCTGTCCTCAGATGTAAACATAAAAGAAGTTTAAGAATGTGGCCTTTAAAGAACCCAACTATTAGGAGGAAACAGAAGGAAGGTTAAGAAATTATTTTAGAAGGTCATTGATAGTTTTAAATATTGGCTTATTTAAACTGCTTCTCTGCTTCTTCTCATCATGAATGGCAGCCTGTAGTGGATGTGTTAAATTTTTCATAGGTGCGAATCTCACACATTTTCATTTTATACAGAGAGAAGTCACAGGCAGTGTTTTTACCAAATGACAGCTTTGTTTAAGGCTTCGAGTCTTAATTATGGAAACATGTTATTATATGTATTAATAGATGGTTTGAATGAATTTGCTAGTGTTTCTTTCACTAGTTCATTCATTCATCTAAGAACATTGGGTTAATACCATCTATGTTGCAAGCATCATATAAAAGTACTGAGCTGTGGCTCCATGCAGAGCCCTTGCCTGGCACGTGTAGCCATAGGCTCCGTTCCTAGTGCTCAGAGTTTATAATGCTTCAGGACCCAGACTTTGTCTTCACCACTCAGTAGTTAGGTCAAGAGCAAAATATTTATCCTCCATTCTCTCTTCATATGTAAATAGCAAACTGTTCATTGTAATTGTGACCATCAAATGTATACATATTGATACTTCTTAAAGGATTTTGAACATAGTAAAATTAAATCAGTTTTGTTATTTCATTAGATATGTGAGTGGCTTTTAGTTTGTAGAGGAAGTACCTGCTATTGTGACTAAGATAATGTAGGACTCAGGAGGTTCCAACAGAAGCAGAATCAAGCAGAAGCAGGAGCTTGTGGAAAGCAGTTTGCTGTCGTCCCTGCCTCCTCCCAGGCATACAGCAGTGGGGGGGGGGGGATTTGCAGCTCCCAGAGTGCTTTGCGGTTTCTCCATATTCCGACATTACATTGTATTGATTATTACCCTAACTCACTTCCATCTAAACCACTTACTATCCCAATCTTCTATTGATATCACAACAGTATGGGGTAGGGAAACTGGAATAGAACATATTCATGTTCCTGAGAGCGAAACACAGTTCTATACCAGACATGATAAACTTATCTCCTGAGCAGTTTTAAATTATAGGGCCCAACAGTAACTTCATGCTTTTTCTAATCGTAAGAGACATGCTGTAGTTGATCTAATCTATGAAGAGACATCTCAGTAGTCTGTAGAACAGTGGAACAGACTATTTTGATATTATATTATCTATATTTAAATGAATTAAAATTAAATAGCATCAAAATTCTAGCTACCTAATTGTCTTAGCTATATTTCAAGCATTCAATAGCCACATGTGGCTAGTAGCTGCTGTTTTGAACAACACCTAGAATATTTCCACTTAGAAAGTTCCAATAGATACTAATCTAGGTTTTTGGGAATTGTACAGTTTTTTTTTCCATATGCCTTAAAATAAGTCCCCATGATTTTATCTTAATTTCTCCAGCATGCCATGAAGGGCTATTGTACAAGGCATGAGCCCAGACCTCAAAGGCCTTTGTTTAGCTCTCTGTCCCTGTACTGATTTATTGAGAGACTGTAAGCACAGCCCTGGTGTGGGTCCTTTCTTATATGAAATAAATAGTTGGGCCAAATGAAATCATTATTTTGGAGATGTAAAATCTAGTATGGGGGCTGGAGAGATGGCCTGGTGGTTAAGATTGCTCACTGCTCTTCAGAGGACCCAGTGTGGTTTTCAGGGCCCACATCGGGCTGCTTACAACATCCTCTAATTATTAAAGCTCCAGGGTGCTCAACACCCTCTTCTGGTGTCTAATCTCCATAGAAACCTTCATACAGGGCACATTTTCACTCAGACGCACAGTTACACACATTAAAAAAAGGAAAAAAAAAAAAAGAGCCTGTTATAGCAAGGTGTGGTAGCACAATCCTGTAATCCCAGCACTTGGGAGGCAGAAACAGAATTAGGAGTTCAAGGCCATCTTTGACTAGGAGATTGAAGACCAGCTAGGGTTACCTGAGGCCCTGCCTCAAAAGACTAAAATGATAAATCAGTTGCTTAGTAAGGCTTCCCTCCAATCATAGAGCTCACAGGTATTGTTCTCATCAAAGACTTTTTTTTTTTTTTTTTTTGGAGAAACAGTGATCTCTTGATATAAATGATTATATGAAGGTCTCTGTCTGATTCCTGACTGACTCATCAACTGAATGTTTTGGTTTTGTATCTTTAGGTATGTAGATGCACTTCAGGCAATCACAAGTTTTATGCTTCCGTTTATAAAGGGCTCCATTGCCCTAAACATAGGTTTGTGAGTTTCCTGGTGGCATGATCTGAAGGAATCGTCATTCCTTGTCCTGGCAGTGACACTCCCCAGCCAGGAGTGAAGGACAGAGAGGTCTTCTGTCACTGGGGCTGCTCAGGGTTTGACTGGGTGTTAGAGCTTTCCCCCAGTTTTAGCCAGAGTGGAACCCACTGGATTTAACCAGCCTAGCAACCCATGCAGGTTGACACTCTGCCTTCTGCTTGTTGTGGTTAGAGGCACATAATTTTTCCAGGAGACTTTGCTCTTTAGCAGCTTTAGATATCCAGTCAGGTTGCCCCAAGTAAGGCTTTTCCTTTTTTCTAGTTGATAGGCTCATTGTGACTTTTCTTCTTCTTTCTGAGGGAGGCATCCAGGGTGGCTAGGAAGTAGTTTATAATTCCTTGATTAGTGAATTTCCTGTCCCTAACCAGCTGTGTTCTTGGACAAGGCTCTGACTTCTCAGAGTCTTAACACTCTGCAAGTTCTCCTTTCTAGGATCACAAGATGGAATGGAATGTAGACATTCTTGACTTCTTTTTTTTTCAAAGATAAGTTTACTCTGAATATGCAAATGACTAACATTCTTAAAAATAGAGTGGTGACCTCAGGCAGATCACAGAAGGAAGAAGTCCTGCTATACTTAAGGAAGCTTTTACCTGTCAGTGTACCAGGGCATTTTTGGTGTTTTATTTTAATTAAAAGCACCTGTAAAAACTCATTAGAATAAGGCAGTTTTTTGAGACCAAATCTCACTATATATTTTGGCCTGGAACTTGCTATGTAGACCAGGCTGGCGTTGGACTCATAGAGACATACCTGCCTCTGCCTCTAAAGTGCCAGGTCTGGCTTGTTTTACATATATATTTAGTTTGTTATTGAAAGGATTGCAAGTTTAGGCTGACCAGAAACTGGCTATCTCTCAAGGATGACCCCCGATCCTCCTGCTTCCTCCCCCCAGTAAAGGATCCCCAGTGTATACCACCATGCTGGCTCTTAGCAGTATTTTATTTTTAAAATTAATTAACTAGCGTGTGAGAGGGCATGACGTGTGCAGATGGGTGCCTGTGCCAGAGAGGAGTGAATGCTCCCCCTCCACCTTTAGCATGGTTCCTGGACTGAACTCAGGTATCAAGAGCCTTTATCCGCTGTGCCATTTTGTCTACCTTCCCCTTGTCTTAGTTATTTTTAAAAGAGAAGAGACACGTGTGGTAAAGCCTTGGTCATCCCTGAAGTATCTTTGATGTTTCTGTTGTGATGTTAGGATTTGTTTAGCACAGTTCAATTATATCTGACCCCCACCCCACAGCCTCTCCTCTCTGACTCCTCTTTTTTGTTTTGTTTAGTGACCTTCTACTTCCTCTTCTTTAGGCTGCTTCACTCTCCAGCCCCGTGTGTAAAAGGTTGCTGTTAGTCTGAAGAATGGGGTGAGGGAATCCTGTGAGTCCTTTTCCCCCTCACCTTGTGGTGAGGTGCTTGCAACCTTAAGTGAGCAATTGTGTGTGTGTGTAGTGCATGTAACCTTAAGTGAGCAGAGTGAATACGTGTGTGTGTGTGTGTGTGTGTGTGTGTGTGTGTGTGTGTGTGTGTCCCCGAGCGTGTGCATGCGCACGCGCGGGAACGCCCGCCTCCAAACCTGCAGTGTAGTGGTTGTAAGCATATGCTCAGGCTGGCAAAGCTCACTTGTGTCAACGCAGGCGTGGATGTATGCACGCGTGTGTGAGTGCTGGCCGCGCGCGTGCACAGTCCGGAGCGTGTGCGCGCGCTCTCGGCTTCCCTGGCACTCACGGGCGCCTGGAGCTGGCCGCCAGCGCCCCTTACCTCTCGGTGCCCGCGGTACGCGCCCTGCTGTTTCTATAGGAACCAGCACGGAGCCGGGCCCCTCCGGCTGCGGCCCCGCGCGCGCGAGCATGCCCAGTGCAAGCCGCTAGTTTGGCTCCGGTCGAGGTTTCCAGTAAGTGGCATGCAGGACTCGAGGGAGATCCCAGGGAGCTGAGCCGATTGCCTTTGTGTGCAGAGGGAGGAGGAGGCGGCGGCGCGACCCCACCCGGGGAGCCCCACGGCAGGAACAATGCTAGCCTGCCTGACCCGCGGGAACTTACTGGACGTCTTGCAGGAGGGCTTCAATGAGGTAACTCCCCTGCTCCTCCCACCCCCAGCTCCCAGTCATCCTTCACCTCCTACCTAATCTCCGGAAGGGGACTGGGGGGTGGGGGGCATCCTCTGGGGGAGCCCAGAGCACAGGGTTGAAGAGCTTGAGTGGCAGAACCAAAGTGATGAGCGCGGTGCAGATAGATGCACGAACCTGAGGACATCAGAAGGGCGGTGGGCCTCTCTCCAAGCTGGATTACCTTCCCTAGCGTGGAGGACAGTTAAGACCTCCCACTCAGAAGGCATTTCCTTGCAGGAAAGGTGGTCCCCACGCACTTCAGGGACATCCTTGAGGGAAGCCCTGAAGTGGAGGCAGCCAAACTCTATTTCAGGAGCTAACAGGATGAGTCACAGGGAGGGGTGTGGTATAGTGTGGCATTGGTAGAAAGTTTGAGAGGGCAGGAGACCGCGGGTGGTCCACATGAGGGCCTCTTACCAGGGTGAATTTCCTCATGCCTACAGCTTAGGACCTCCACCACCGGCTGGCTGGGAGGAACAACCTGAGTCCCAGGCCCAGTTTTAGGAGTCAGTATGTGCTCCCTCCCATGAGAACTGCTTGAGGAATCTAAGTCTGAGGAAAAATGGGGGGGTGGGGGTGGAGGAGTTGACTCAGGCTCGTTTTCTCATAACTTTCTCTCAGAATTCAGTTACCTCTTCCATTTGCTTCTTTTGTGATCCGGGCGATTCTTGTTTGAGACCATTGCCATTTGCCCCTGATCCTCGGTCATCCCTTTGGTTGCCTTAGCCCAACAGCCAGGAAGGCATAGGCTATTGATCATGGTTTCCTGCCCACTTCTTCCTTCTCTATGGATTTCTTAAATTTAAGATTTCTTGTGGTGGGGGCTTTGGGCATGCTACACAAATGCTCTACTACTGCCCAATTCCCCCCAACCTTTAAGACAACCCTTGGGTTTTTAAAAATCAGTCATTAGTCATATAACATTAAAACATATTTTTCCTACTGGCACTGGTGAATGAACCTTAGGGCCTTGAATATGACTAGGGGCTATATCACTGAGCTACACCCCAACCTGATTTTCTTCTTAAATATTAACAGTGCAGGCAAGATGGGAGAGCCTTTTGTACCATTCTCCGCCTCCACCCCCTTCCTAACCTTTCCCCTAGAGGCAACCAACCATTCTCATGAATTTCCATGTAGGATTTTTTTTTCTCTACAGCTGCACGACAGGCTCCCTCCTTGATCCCTGTTTCTAATTAAGAAGCCCTGCATCCTGACCTGCCATAGAGCTTTCCCCAATTCTGGCCCCTGTGCCCCAGCCTTGTTCCTGACACACACAGAGAAAAAAAAATCCAACGGAAATGTTCTGCCAGTGTGACCAACTGTGCTGGAATTTTCCTTTGGCTGAGGGGTGTCACAACCTTCATTAAAGGGCAGAGCTTGTATCCTGCCTGCACGGTTGGCCTCCTCATCTTCACATCACTCCTGACTGAACACATGTAAGGGAATCGTTAACAAAGAGCTACAGACCCAGAGGTGAAGTGCAGAAGAGTCAGGAAGCACACCTCTTTAAACGCCTCTAATACTCATTCATCTTTTCTCACTCTCTGCCCCTGGGCCTTCTCTGGGCCTTAGCTGTGTAAATCCCACCCATTCACCAGTTGTAGCAAAAGCCCCTTGGTTCTCTCATGGCCTCTCCCCCTTTTCTGTTTTAACCCAGCTTTCCTGGTGTCAGGACCCACCTTCTGAGTAGAAGGCAGCTGGCACAGAGCTAAGGCCTAGTCTTTGCTTTCTGCTGGTTTTTCATTTCTAAATCTTTATCTGAAGACCCCTGTGAAAATGAAGCAGCCTGGCTATCATTTCCATGCCTCTATAAATAAATATTGCCTAACAACATCCAGTTCTTCCAAAACAAGGGGGAAGGAGAACGGAACATATGTGTTTTCCTGTGGTGGTAATGGAATATTCCTAAAAACTACAGTCAGACAACTTTACAATCCATTCTTCTGTTAAGAACAGTTCAGTAATGTGTCTTTGTGCCCTGTGATATTTGAATTGTCTTCCCATCCCATAAACTCTCTCTGCAGACTCATGTACTCCTTAGTAGTAGAATCCTTAGTGGATTTGAACTCTGAAAACCAAAATAACACTTTGGTTTTATACCTCTAAGTAATACAAATATTAATGTTAAATTTAAATGATTTCTTAGTTAACATAAATTTTTATATATGTAATACATTTTCTTCACTCCCCCCATATGCTATCACATAGTCATGCTACTAGAATAACAGTATGAGTGAAGTAATTGGTATGGTTAGTGGGAGCCTTGTTTGATCTATTAAAGACTAAGGTTGCTTAGACCCAGTAATATTCAATCTCTTTTGTTAGACATATGATAAGACTGTAACTGGGGACTTAAAAGATCATGTCAGAATACACTTAATTCCTCTAAGAAATTATTTCTACAGAGGCTAATAATACCACACATGCATTCAGCCACCTCTTGGGAATAATCTAAGTATATCTGAAGCGATCCTTCATCACCCAGATGGTTTATTATAGGTCTGTGTGGTTGGGACTGCAACCTCGTTCTCCATGGCCGAGAAAACTCCCAAAGGAGACAGGGATATGGCCTTAATTGGTTAATTATGAAGAAAGCCAGCAGCAGAGAGAAACCCTGTCCTTTGAATCAAGGCTTCCCTCTATTTATGGCTGGTCTCCTCTCAGTCCATATGTCACTAAATATAACTGTGTGTGACAGAATCTTCTTTAGTCACATTGCTCACCTAGAGAGTCCTGGCTTCAGCATGACTGGCAGAGAAGTCACAGAATTAATTCGTATCATTGATGCTAAGCAATCTCTTGTATTGACATGGTTAATTTTCACTGTGAGTTATCCATAGACTTTGGCTACTGTCGTTGGTAACCCACCTTGGCTATGGTGGGTTTCCTGTAATTCTTTTCTTCCCTATTCTGCATTCATTTTAAAGCTGTGTGTGTGTGTGTGTGTGTGTGTGTGTGTGTGTGTGTGTGTGTGTGGTGTGCAGCCCTGAAGTTGATATCAAGTGTCTTCCTCAGTTGCTCTCCCCTCACTTTCTGAGGCAGGATCTCTCACTGAACCTGGAGCTCACTGATTCCACTAGTGTGTCTAGCCAGTGAGCTCTGGGGATCTGCCCATCTCTGCCTTCCCAGTGCTAGGTGCAGCTGCGGGCTGCTGCACCTGGCTTTTTATGCAGGTGCTGGGCACCCAGTCTTGATGCTTACATAGCAAACACTTCTCTGGCTGACCCATCTCCCAGGTCTATTTTTTCTGACACAGGGTCTTGTAACCCAGGCTGGCCCTGAACTCCATGTCACTGATGATATGAATGACACAGAATCCTGATCATCCTTTCTCCACTTCCCTCAACACCTAGTTCAAGCTCGTTGGCATTGGGTATTATATTAACATTTTCTTTGGCAATATGAATTTCTGCCAGTGTTTTTCCTGGAGATAAACTTAAAAAAAATTTGTGTTTGTTTTGGGAGATTTTTAATAGACGTATGGTTATAATATGGTTTGACCAATAACCACTTGTTTATTCATTCCTTGGATGAGGAGAGTATATAGAGCTATTGAAAAATTGTATGGGGAAAGACAAAATCTACTGGAAAAGCCCCAGTGAGATGCTTAATGTCATCAATGTCACGAAAGAGTAATGTTTATGGGACATTGTAGAAACACTTTCTAATTAATAAAACCATGAAAAGAAGCAAATGTCTTATCTACCTTTGTGTTCACTGAGGTCAGATTCCCCCCCCCCCCCCAAACACACACTCCTTGCCTGGTATACATGTGCAGGGAATCACTCACCAAACACTCACTGAATTACTGTGTTTACCAGGCACTGTGCCAGGCTCTAGAAATAGAATCCAAATAACAGAGTGTGTTCCCTAATGGAGTTCACAGGCCAATGAAGATAAAGAAATCATCATCCTTGGGAACTTTGTGGTAATACAGACATCTTGCTTGCAGAAAAGAGTGAACTTCTGCCTAGTTTTGATGTGGATGGCTACGAGGCTGAAAGTTAAAGTTGGTCAGCGGGCAGCCAACTGTCCAGTCATGTGAACGGGCAGATTTTTCCCCTACGCATTTTTCTCCCAGAAGGAAAGGAACATAAAAGGCCACCTTAAGGTTCATATGCCTGACTGTGGGAAGTAGTACATCACTGGAGTCCCAGCTACTCAGCACACTGATGCACTGATGCAGGAGGGTTGTTTAGTCCACATGTTGGCATATTTATATCACCATGGACAACATGATAAGTCCTTGTCTTGGGGGGAAGGGGAGCTGGGGAGGATGAAGGTGTTGAGATGGCTGGGTGAGTAAAGGCATTTTCCACCAAGCCTGATAACCTGAGTTCAATATCTAGAACCTACATGGTGGAAGGGGGAAACTGAGTTCTGTAAGTCATCCTCCACACACATACACTGTGGCAGGTGTATATCCCCAGCACCCGAGAGGCAGAAGCAGCACCCGAGAGGCAGAAGCAGGCCAGTCTCTAGGTTTGAGGCCAACCTGGTCTATAGACTGATCCCAGGACAGCCAGAGCTACAAAGAGAAATTGTCTTTAAAATGTATATTTAATATAATTATATTGTTTATATAATAATTTATTCTTAAATAAATAAATGTTTTATTTTTTAAAGGAAAGGGTAGAGACAGGAAATTTATGTGCTTGGCAGTCCCTGAGAACAGAATGTGAGCCATTGTCTGGCCTCATCCTGTGAAGGAGATACTGAGTAAGGAAGAGAATTCACAGGCAGAAGGGCTGCTGGGAGCATCCTCTTTAGAGCCTCCTGATTTCCATGAAGTAGCATTTTGCAGCACTGGGCCAAAAAGAGGCTCTCAAACAGTCCCACAGTGAATTCCTCTGCGCTCTGCTGTAGAAATTAAAGGCCTGTTAAGTATTTAATGTATCGAAGTGCCCTACCGCTCTACCTCTCAGCCTGTTTTTTTTTTTTACTTCCTCACTCCCCACCCAGCCTCACTGGCTTTGTTCCCACTAGCACCAATGCCAGCTCAACAGATGCTCCCTGGCTGAAAGCTACCAGGCAGCCTTGTGTTCCTGGTGCTGAGTGATGGGCAGACCAGGAGAGTGAGGCAGTGATAGGGCATGGTTTGCCAGGTGCCACTCCCCAAAGCAGTTTAGAAAATCAGAGCACTGGTAATATTTCATCTGCCATGATGGGCTTTGTCTAGGCTGTGGGGACCAAGGCTTCAACCCATACTTTTCTTATTGCATTTCTGTATTAGTTTCTATGCTAATCCCCATTGAAGTGGTCATACATATAACCTGTATTAGTCATATTTGGTAAGGGGGTGAATCCGGTATCAGTAGCTCTGAGGGTCTGCCAGATGTTCTGTTTCCAAACTAAGAGACACCCTAGACTAGAGATCGATTGATTAGATTATAGATTGACTATAGTTGCGTTGATTCATTCTCATGCTTTTATTGAGCACTTACGTTGTAACATGTATTCAGAAGAAATAGAGACTGCTTAGAGAGCTTATAGTTATCGGGAATTTTATAGGTTTATGAAAGGTATCATTCTGAAAAACCTCAGTTCTTTTTTAAAAATATATAATCCTTTGGCCATAAAGCTGAACATTAATATAAATTGCCCTGTCCATGTGAGGAAGAATACATTTTAATGATACTTTTATTTTGACCCAATTGACCACCAAGTACAATGAACAAGAACACCGAGTCCCAAAAGAATTACTAGAAAAGAGCTGAGTAGTGCTATGTGTCTTTAATCCCAGCAGCCGGGAGGTAGAGGCAGGCCAGTCTCTGAGTTTGAGGCCAGTGTTGTCTACAGTCGGATCTAGGACAGCTAGGGCTTCATAAAGAAACCCTGTCTTGAAAAAAAAAAAAAAGAATTAATAGAAAAGAAATGTAATCTTGTGGTTTGTACGGTTGTTGTTTTGTTTCTTCCTGCTGGCAGAATTTAGCCCTGTCAGAACTTAACCAGG
The DNA here is from genome assembly GCA_033318265.1 of Phyllotis vaccarum. Classification (NCBI taxonomy): domain Eukaryota; kingdom Metazoa; phylum Chordata; class Mammalia; order Rodentia; family Cricetidae; genus Phyllotis; species Phyllotis vaccarum. Next base: position 80,707,153 of record JARWLC010000012.1, read on the forward strand.
GTTTTCATGTCTGAGGAATTCGTCGTGTTCTGCTGCTGAGGAGGCTGAGTTCTAGACAGCTGTCCTCCAGTCTCACTGTTAAACCAATTTCCTTTCTGAGCCACGCAGTCTCTGCAGTCTCTAGCACTTGCTGCTCTGTGGATAGTGGGTCCCATGGTGAAAATTACAGCCTGCTTTTGCAGCTCTACCCAAACAAATCCTGGACAGGAGCAGTCTTTGATCTCTGTTGCTGAGGGGCAGGGAGCAGAAGCCAATGTTAAGATGTTGTTTGGAGGGAAGGGCAGATACTAAAGAAAAACAGAAGGAAAGTTACATCTTGCAGCAGGAAGGCTTTCAAGGTCAAGGTCCCTGCCCAGATGAAGAATGTGGATAGAACAGTAGACTCTGGGAGTCTGAATCCAGATTGTAAGATCTGGAGTGACTTGGAGGGAGCAGATGGGAACGGGGACTGATGAGCACGATCAGACTCAGAGCCTGTTAGATAGCTAGACCATGGCTTTCTCAATTTCTCCTTCCTCTGGGGCCTGACTCAGAGCTATTGTAAAATCTCCATTTTTCTAGAAGTACCCATGACACTGACATGTTTTAAAATATTATTTATTTTTATGTTTCTGAATGTTCTATCTGCATGTGTGTATACTGGTGCACTTATAAGTGACTGGTGCCTGTGGAGACCAGAAGAGGGTATCAAATCCCCCTGGAACTGGAGTTACAGCTGGTTGTGAGCCAACACATAGGTCTGGAAGCCAAACCAGAGTCCTCTGCAAGAGTAGCAAGCGCCCTTAAACTGTGAGCCATATCTCCAGCCTGTGACACTGACATCTTTATAACTTCCCCAGAACAAGTTAAATGTGAAACTCAAAACTAAGTCAGGCCCTGTACCATCCTGGGCACATTATATACCAACTGTCTGTCTTGCCTCTTTTTCTTTGTGAAAGTCTGGCTACAGTGCCAAAACCTAACTTGAACAAGAAGTAGGAAGTGGAATTTACTGACTCATGGAATCCTAGGAAAATCTGAAAAATTAAACCCTAGAAAAGGTAGGGCCACAGCAGCATTTCAGACTTAGTGAAAAGCTAAAACTTCAAGTCTGGTAGCAAGGCTCCCCAGCTCTCTGACCACTTTTCCAGAGTGTCTTTATTTCTCCTTTTACAGACAGTTTTTCATGCATAAATGGGCAGCCTGGTTTATCAAATAGTATAAGTGTGGTTTGTGGGGGTGCACCTGCACGTGTGCATACGTGTGCACATGGGTGTGCAGGTTATTCTTCTGGTGCCTTTGGCCTTTTGTTTAAAATAAGTTCCCCCATTGGCCCAGGACTTTGCCAAGTAGCCTAGAGTGAGTGGCCAGGGAGCTCCTAGGGGTGCCCCTGTCTCCAGTGCATCTCAGCACCTCTGGGATCACATGCCCCCATGCCCCAGCTGTAAGAGATCTGATACCCTCTTTTATACTTTGGGATGCTTACTGTCTATCTGTTTCTCTTGATCTTTCTCTCTGTCTCTGTCTCTCCCTTTTGCACACACACATACATACACAATTGAAATGAATATTTTTAGTTTTTTTAGGAGTGGGAATGATCTAGGCTCTGAACCCCTTATCCCAGTCTTAACCAGAGACCTACTTAAAAAAAAATCTGGGGCTGGAGAAATGACTCCATAGTTAAGAGCACTGGCTGCTCTTCTAGAGAACCCAGATTTAATTCCAATGCCCACATGGTGGCTTACAACCACCTGTAACTCCAGTTCCAGGGAATCAGCACCTTCTTCCGGTCTCTACAGGCACTAGACATATGTGTAATGTACAGATACACATGCAGGCAAAACATCCATACACAGAAAAAAATTAAGCATAACTAACTAAAACTCTGGGCCTATAAGATGGCCTCCCACTCAGTCTAATGACCCAGGTTTGATCCCTAGGAGCCACAGAGTAAAGGAGAGAACCGATTCCCCCAGGTTGACCTCTGACCTCCACGTGCATGTTATGGTATGTTCAAACACCCTCAGTAGATAAAGATAACACAATTATTAAAAAAATGGCTTTAGGGAACTGAGGATATAGCTCAGGGGTAGAATGCTTGTTGAATACATTGAGACCCAGTGTTTAATACCTAACAATGCAAAAACAAATTCCTAGCTTTATATCCGTTACAATTTAAAGAATAATACAAAATTAGAGGGACATGAAAATAATGTAAGGGGTTGAACTTGCAGAGAGCGACAGCCTCTTGCCAAAAGCACGTAGTGTTTCATCTGCTGTGGAGGGAGATGCCCTGATCTGTTACTGCTAAAGCCAAGTAGCTAAGACAGGCAGGGCCGGGTTCACACCACAGCCTCTTCTAAGGTAAGCATGCAAGGGGAAGTGGGTGTTGGGCTGCTCCTCACAAGAATGACTTTGTCCTTTAAATCAGGTTTGTCAGAACCAGCAGCAGGCATCGGTAGCAAAAGTGCAGATATGTTCAGTCGACAGAAAGACTAGACCCCCAGGTTAGAGGTAACACACTGCCCTCCCCTCCCGCCCCCTGGGTTAGACGTGGAAAATGTAGAGCTGAAACCTGAAGAAGAGCAATCTAACCCTTCCCCTCCAGTAAGAACTGCTCCAAACTGTGAAGTTCTGAATGCTCTCGCTAGATTCCGTTTGACTGGCTTCTGCCATTGTGAGTGGCCATAGATGTCCCAAATGCCAGCTCTTTATTTTTACAAAATACTTGATTTAACTTAAGACTTGCTTATCAGTTTTTAAAACTATGTCAACCTGGGCATAATACAAAATAGCTCCAGCATCTAATTAATGTCTACTACCTCCCTTGGAGGATCTGCCATAATGATGACTTAGCGTCCGAGTTTGAGAGACCTGTTCCAGTGATCCTTCCACTGTGATGAACACCTCTGGGCCACTTCATCAAGACCAGATCTGGAACTTATTTCATCATGTCATCCACACCTTTAAAAAAAAAAATCTTTTTTTCTTTTTTAGAGAGGGGTCTCATTCTGTTACCCAGGCTAGTCTCAAGTTCACTGTGTAGCCCAAGCCAGTCTACAACAGTCCTCCTGCCTCAGCCTTAAGTGTTGTGATTACAGGTGTGTACTCCCACATCTGGCTCTACACCTGATGCCTTGAACCCCAACACTGTGCTCAAAACCCAGTTTTCACTATTAATTTTATTAAACTTAATATTCTTATTCTCGTCAACCTCCCATTTCCCAGTGTGGTCCATCTTCTCATCTGTCCACTGCCTTCATCCGTCCTCTCTGGCCCTGACTCTGTGACCAGTGACTTCACCCTTCCCTCCCTTTGCCCCGATGATCCTGGAGTCCCTACCATCTCCACAGATGGTCCAGGCTTGCTGAGCCATGCTAGAGTAAATCACTTCACCTGGCATCATGTTCTTCACCCCCTGCCGAGCACTTGGTGCTAGAATATTGCTACAGTGTCCTCCCTGGTCCCACAGGGTCTGCTCCAAATCTCGCTCCCTTCACTTTCTCTCTCGGTCTGTCCCTCTTTTCTGGAATGAATGACTTTGGGGACTGGGATTAATCTGTCAGTTTCCTTTTGCCATCCTCACTTTTCCCCCATAGCTCCTCACTCTGGATGGAAGGAAGTGGCTCCTCCCACCCCCCATCCTGCTGCACCAAGTATCCCCTTCTTTTGATTATTTCCCCATCACCTACCTCTTCTCCAGGCTGCAAATATCTCATCCTAAAGCCACTCGTTCCCTATCCTGTTTTCTGCTCCAGCTAGGACTCTCTCTCCCTTCCTTGTTTTTATTGTCTCACTTCCTGGGGTCCCCTCAGTTCACTGCTACCTGACTCCAGTCTAGCCACTCTTCAGGCTCTGCTCCGCAAAAGGTCACCAACTTGATCTGTTATTATTACTTAAGTGGCCTCCGGTTCCTCAGACCACTGTTGTCCTGAAAGTCTCTCTTCTCCCAATTGTCCTGTCCTGAATCTTCCTAAGTCCCCTGACATTTTCATGTGTTGTTGCTCATCATGTCCCCCTTTAAAAATATGTTTGAATGTGTGTCAGTACATGTATAGAAGCTAGAGGTTGATGTCAGAGGTCTTCCTTGGTCATACACTACCTTATATATTGAGGTAGACCCTTGAACTTGCCCATTTTGGCTACTCCGTCTAGCCAGCTAGTCTTGGGAGCTCCTGTTTCTACCTACCCCCCATGCTTGCCATCCTGCTCACCTAGCTTTTATGTGGTTTCATGTGGGGATATGTTTCAAATTTAATAAAAACAAGTCTGAGATGTCAGAGGGATCTACCCACAGTCAGTCTAGGAGGATCAGACAGTGGTAAGTCACACCTTTAATCTCAGCTACAAGGAATGTCTGGGAGTGGCGACCTATGCCCTTAATCCCAGAAAATCTGAGTCTGAGGTCATTTTGTTTACAGAGGGAGTTCCAGGCTAGCAGGCAAGCAGTGGTAGTGCCACGCCTTTAACCTTAACCTGGATGTGAAACAACTGAGCAATGAAGGTATTTAAGGCAGGCATAGAACGACAGAGCAGGCAGAAGAAGCCAGGAGGAGCGAGGCTGAGGAAGGTGGAAGATAGCTGGGTGAGATTTGACTGTAGTTTTTACTCTCTGATATCTCAGCCCTAGCTAGCTCAGTCGGGAGAGCATGGGACTCTTAATCCCAGGGTTGTGGGTTTGAGCCCCATGTTGGTCGCCATTTGTTGTATTAGGTTTCTGGCCTGGACTTACTGGTCTAGTCTTGTGGCCCAGACTTTCTGGCCTAGCCCGGTAGCCTGGACTTTCAGACCCACAGTCCCATAGACTCATTGGAACACATAGACACTAATATTAATTATATACTGATTGACCTAGGGCCCAGGCATATAATTTGCCAGCTCTTGTTCTTAATCTAACCCATGATTCTTATCTTGTCCAGCCATGCAGCTCGGTACTTTTTCTCAGAGCAACATAGTTGTCTTCTGCTTCTTCTGACTTCTCTGTGGCATTTCTGCTCTGTTCTTCCTGTTCCCAGAATTTTCTTAGTCTGGTAACCCCGCCCACACTTCCCTTCCTGTCTGTCTTTGGCCAATCAGCACTTTTTATTACACTCGTAGGCGGGACAATTATTTACAATGTAACATCATAAATCCACTATAGTTCTAGGGTTCTGAACTCCTTTCTTTATGCCTGTGTGGTAAGCTCAGACACTTTCCTAGCTTGACCCTTGTCCCCCACACTTTAAAAAATGATGATGATGATGATAGTGTGGTGTGCATAAGCGTGCATGCCACAACATATGTGATGGCCAGAGGACAACTTTGTGGAGTCCATTCTTTATTTCCACCTTTACGTGGTTATGGGTGCTTAACTCACTTCAGGAATTACCTTTACCTGCTGACCTGAGTACATCTCACTGACCTACCACTTACTGACAAGTCTTGAGTTTCCTTATTATATAGAAATAATACATTCTTTGGAGTAAGATAAAATGGATTCAAATCGCCTTGTTTGACTATTTCTTAGTAGTGTGATCTTGAGCATGTTTTCCCATATGAAAATGTCATAAACAATAGTGATTTTAATGATTGGGTCTTGTCTTAGTTTGATCTCTGTTGCTGTAATAAAACACCATGATTAGCAGTGCTGCAGGGGAAAGGGGGTTATTTGGCTTATACTTCTGCATCAAAGTAACTCAAGGGAAGTCAGGGCAGGAACTGAAGCAGAGGTCATGGAAGAACACTGCCTACTGACTTGCTCCTCATAGCTTGCTCACCCTGCCTTCTTATACCATCCAGGACCACTTTCCTGGGGTGATATCACTCCCAGTGGCCTGAGCCCTCTCATATCAGTCATTAATCAAGAAAACACTGTGCAGATTCTCGTACATGTATTTTGATGGAGATATCTTCTCAATCGAGGGTCTCCTCCCAGATGTCAAGTTGACAAAAACCTAACCCGGCCAGGTCTGATGACTGAAGGAGATGATACATGCAGTGATGCTCTCTCTTAATAGCTGACAAGAATAAGCTCTGCGTGCTTTGGAGCTCTCCTCCTTCCCTTAGCTGTCCTCCTCACTTCCCACTCCTTCTCAAAGCAAACAAATTCTTATAGTTTGCTTTGCTTTTTGAAATGTTTTAGAGAACAGGATTTGGACTAAGCATGAATGCTTTATTCTGCTACTGACCAGTCCTATGACTGTAGCTGTGCTTGCTACTCATGACCTCGGGTTTTCACATCTATCAAATGGGAAGAATAGTTCTGAGAGGGATCAGTGTGTGCCAGGCTGTCAGTGCATGAAAGTGTGCGGTCAAGTACTTAGCACGGTACCTGGCACCTGGCATGTAGGAAGTGCCCAGTGGAAGGTAGTCATTTGTACAGCTTTATTTCACTCATAAGCATGTAGTGGTGGGAGTTTCTTGGTCCTGGGTGGCCAGAGGCCCAGACCCTGCCGCACCAGATCTCTTAGCCACCCGCCGCTCAGGCCCCCAGAAATGACTTAGATGCTTATATTAACTTTATGCTGTTTGGCCTATGGCTCAGGCACATTGCTAGCTAGCTCTTATACCTTAAATCAACCCATTTCTATTAATCTGTCTGCCACGTGGCCTGTGGCTCACCTGTGCTCCTTACATGTTGCTCCTTTGGCATCTTGGATCTGCCTCTGACTCTGCCCTGCTTCTCCTACCTATTCTGATTCCTCTGCATACTTTTTCTACGGTACCTGTCAAGAGCCAAAATAGCTCCTTTATTTAAAGATTGAGATTCACAGCATGCAGAAAGGCATTTCCACATCACAAGCATACATAGATTCATATATATACATATATATAGTTTATTTTTATTTTATATACATTGGTGTTAGTGCCTTCATGTATGTCTGTGTGAGGGTGTTGGACCCCCTGGAACTAGAGTTACAGACAATAGTGAGCTACTATGTGGGTGCTTGGAATCTAACCCCGGTCCTCTGGAAGAGCAGTCACTGCTCTTAACTGCTGAGCCATCTTTCCAGCCCCACATTGTAGTATGAGGTTTCTGGCCAGGACTTTCGGGCCTGGCCTCAAGGTTTAGGCCCACAGACCCACAGACCTGCAGAGACACACAGATGCTTACAATAGTTTCAGGCTGATTGGCCTAAGGCCCAGGCATATAACTTGTTAACTCTTTACTCTTCATCTTATCCTGTTCAGCCATGGGACTTGGTACCTTTTCTCAGAGCAGCATAATTGTCCTCTGCTTCTTTTGGTTTCTCTCTGGCATTCTGCTCTGTTCTGCCTGTTCCTAGAGTCTTCCTAGTCTAGTAGTCCCGCCTACACTTCCTATCTGCCTTTGGCCAATCAGCGCTTTTTATTAAACTCATAGGCGGGGACAATTATTTATAATGGAACAACACAATCCCCCTCACATAAATATTTCTTAATGTGTGCCTTCAGTCCAACTCCCTTGTCTTGTGCTCTGAATCTGTATTTTGTCAGCTGGCTGAGAAACATCCCCACCCTGGTGTTCTACAAATAATTCAGACTGTGCCCAAAACTCAGCTGTTTTTTTTGCCCCATACTTGTTCTCCAGGTCACCTTAACCTTTACAACACTGCCTGCCAGCCAGTCCTCAGGCATTGTTTTCTGGGTCTTTCCCTCAGTGCTGCATCCTGTCACACCTTTGACTGTTTGGAGTGTGTCATCTTCTAACTGATAATGCTTCCATTCAAGATCTCATCTTCATCATTGCCTTCCATGGCAATGGATGCTCCTTATTAAAATTTACACTTACAAAGATAGGTAAGCCATTAGCTAACATGATCAAGAAGAAAAAGGGGAGAAAATAAAATATATAAAATTAGAAATGAATGTGGAAAAATAATCAATGAAACAGGAAAAAAATCACAAAAGAGTTTGTAGCCCTCTGTATAAATATGTGGTCATATTTAGGGAATTAGACAGTTGGAAACAGAAGTTCCCATGGAGAAATAAATACATAAGAGTAGTTAAGAAAACAGCAATATAATTTTCAAGGGCCCTAGAAGATGTTAATATAAATAGCCTGGGGATGGAAATATAGTTTAGTTGGCTGAGTGCTTACCTGACATGTGTAAGGCCCAGCTGTAAACCCTCACCACCCTGTAAGGATAGTGGTCTAAACTGGTCATGGTCACCCTTAACTATGTTGTGAACTGGAGGTCAGATTGGGGTACACAAGCCAGCCCTCCCTCCACACAGATGTGAGTGGCTGTCACAAAAGGATCAAGAGTTTGAAGTCACTCTGGGCCACATAGTGAGGCTTTGTCTCCTAATAAATAGACGCTGAGTAGCACATTTTGGTGCTGGTACATGGGTAGACATAGACAAGTAAGGCAGATTAGAAAGCCCAGAAATAGGCCTAAGAATTTATGGAAGTTTAGAATGTGATAAAGTAGCATCTCAAATCATTGGAATAGAGAAGAACTATGTTTGTATAAATGGGTGCTGGAGTAAGTGGCTAACCATTTGGGAAAAAAATAAATTAGAGCTGAATTTCACATCATATTTAAGAATAAACTCCAACTGGATATAAGATCTAAAAGTAAAAATGAAAGAATAAAATGATTTTTTCCTTTAATTTGGCTTTTTAACTATGATTCAAAATTTGAGAGAGTAACAAAAATTAAAAACAAAAACCTCATGACACTCTACCATAAATAAAGGGATAACTCATGAACTGGAAAGTATCTGTGATATATGCCCAAACAAGGAACTGACATTCTTAATCTATAAAGAATGTCTGGGTCACCCACAATCATTTCTTTGAGTTTCCTGGTCTGTCAGGGTGTAGGGAGTCTAGCCACATTGTCCCAACTCCAGGGACCACTTTCTCTGCTCAATTTATGTGATGTCTCCATAAATAGAATGTTTGTCTTCAGCACCACTTAAAATCAGGCATTGTAGCTCCTGCCTGGGATACCAGCATTTGGAAGGTAGAAGCAGGGAGATCAGACGTTCAGTTACCCTTGGGTACACAACCAGTTCAAAACTTAGCCTGGGACCCTTCATGAGACTCTCAAGGAAAAGGAAAAATAAGAAAGAAAATTAAAAACCCTCAAAAAGACATGATATTCTTATAAAAAACCTATAATCTGATTTCACCATCAGAAAACCGGGGTGGGGGGGGGGAGATAAAGGCCAGTGAGATGTCTCAGTTCTAGATGCCAAGCCTTATGACTTTTTTGATTCAAGGACCTATGTAGCACTTTCAGAAAAAATAAATAAATTCAAAGGAAGTCCGTAGATTATGGTTAATGGTGGTTTATAGTTACCTTTTTTTTTTTTTTTTTTTTTTTTTTTTTAAGACAGGATGCTTTACAGTCAAGGCTAGCCTTGAACTTGCTGTGTAGTTAAGCATGACCTTAAACTTCTGGTCCTTCTGCCTGAAGGGGATTACAGGTATGCATAACCACACCCACTTTATGTAGTGCTGGTGTCTGAACCCAGAATCTTCTGCATGGCAAACTGTCTACCTGTGGAACCATATCCCCAGCCCACATTTACCTTTTCATGAGCCAGAAATTACTTCACAACAAAAAGTTAAGTTAAAAAAGGAATCCTTGGGGATTTTGAATGATCCTGTGCACTTGGGCCAATAGTGGGGGTTCTGGTGGAAACAAGGAAAGAAGACAAAAGAGAGGGAGAAAGAGAAAGCAGAGAGATAAGCGAGGGGGCTTCACAGACCCTTTACATGTACTGCCCTGCGAGAGCTTTAGGCCAAAAGGATGATATTCCCATAAGCCAATGAGGCTCTCTGGCACTGAACTGCACCCCAGCTGACCAATAAGTAGTCTGAGTTGGTGTTTTCACACTCAGATGGGCATACAGACATCAGGGGATCCCATTAAAGCACAAGTTCTGATTTGGCAGAGCTGGGAAGGTGCTAAGAACAGTCTGCTTGATTCCCAAGTGATGCTGATATGGCTGGTCTGAACCACACTAAGCGGTTGAGAGCCACTTAGTGTGGATGAGTAGCACACAAGGGACCCACGCATCACCATGGAGGGGTGCTTTAGACTAAAGAGCATCCTTTGAGGTTTTCCAAATCACTTACAGCTCAGAGATCCATTACTTTAGGTGTGGAAAGAACTTTTGCCTTGGCATTAAATTCAAATGCCGTATTCTTGGTTCACTATCTAAGTGGACTTCAACAGGTTATTTCACCTTATTTGACTCTCAGGCTTTATTCTTTATTGTAGATAAAACATCTAAATCAATTAGATTAGCAAGAGAAAAATGTGTTTAAGGGAACCAGCATAATAGCTTCTGATACAGAATAGATGTCCTGAAACTTGTAGACTGTTACTGTTGATGCTGTGGACTCCTGTCTGTTGGAAGACCCCAGCAGAGATTGATTATGTGCAGGAGAAGCAGTTAGGAACCTCTGTTGTCTTGCCATGCAACAAATAGAGAGGACCAGTGATCGGTTTTGCATCCTAGACAATTTGCTTTTTTTGCAGCCAAGCCAAGGCTATGGTTACTTAAGAAATTATCTTGACCTACTGAAAAATTATGTCCCTGCACAATGAACTTCTACAGTAACTTAGATGTAGGCCTGATGAAGTGTGACAAATGATTCTCCCATAGAAGCAAATATTTGTTGAGCACTTGTTATTCTAAGAGGCAAATAGTTCTGAACTGTAGTGACTACCATCGGAGATCTTATTTCATACCTTAGGTCTTTGGAGTTCACTGATCTCCATCTCCTTTGTTCCTCAACCTATTAGACTTCATGCTGGACATTAGCCTAACGCTGTCTCAGCACCCTTCATGCCTTGTAGCACTTGCCTCTTCCAGCAAATGTGCGTGCGTGCGTGCGTGCGTGCGTGCGTGCGTGCGTGCGTGCGTGCGTGGTGTGTGTGTGTGTGTGTGTGCGCGTGCGCGTGTGCGTGCGTGCGTGCGTGCGTGCGTGTGTGTGTGTGTGTGTGTGTGTGTGTGTGTGTGTGTGTGTGTGTGTGTGTGTGTGTTGGGAGGCCTTCCTCCATCACTCTCTGTGTTACTTTTTGAGACACGCTCCCTCACTGAACCTGGAGTTTGGTAGACTGACTGGCCAAGAGCTCCTATGATTTGCCAGTCACCTGTCTCCATGCCAGTGCTAGAGTTATAGGTGTGCACCACCCACTGTGCCTAGTTTTTTAGTGGGTGTTCAGGATACAAACCCAGGTCTTTATACTTGTATTTGTACTAGCAACTGACTCACTGAGACATCTCTCTAGCCCTCCTGCAAACTGTGAAAAGTTTGAGATCTTTCTAGTCCCATGGGTTGCACTCAAATGATTGATAAGCCAGCTGAATGACCCGGAGTCTTCACTGAGCCTGAAGTATGTAAGAGGATCAGAAAAGGTTTTCTTGAAAAAGTAAGTCTTGAGTTGAGACTTTAAAAAGCATTGTTGGGCAGAGGGAGGTGCAGTGGTGAGAAAGAATGATGCATTTGGGGAAATGTGTGTCATCTGGACAGACTGAGGCATGACAGGGACACGGAGGAGTAGGGGAAAAATCACACAAATCATCAAAATGCCCCAAGGTCTATTCCCATCATACAGCCTAAGCACCACGCGAGGCAAATAGACAAAGCCTACTATAGGGTAGCTAAGAAAATGGGACTTAAGGGTAATGAGAGAGCAATAAAGAACGTTAAGCAGGAATGCTTAGAGATGAATTAAAATGGCTGATGTTACATATGAGCAGGCCCATCCAGGCGTGGCAGCACAGGCCCACAATTCCAGCATGTGGAAGGTAGAGACAGGAGGCTCTCAGAAAGTTCTGCATCAGCCTGGTGCATGCAGGTCCATCCAGGACTGCATTGTGTGAGGCATTATTTCTCAAAATAAATAAAGAGAAAGATGCAGGGAAAATGATTAGGAGTTTTGTGTGTTTTGTTTTGAGATAGGAGCCCATGTAGTTCAGGCTAGCATCAAGCTGGCTCCATCTTCCCAAAGCTGGTAGTACAGGTGTGAATCAGTACCCTCTATTAGGAGTTTTACTACCTCAGTGTTATTCTTAATGCCCTTCCTGCTTTTAACTTGTTTCTCTAAAACCACTCCAAAAGTTCCTTTGCATGGCTGCCTCAGGCAATACCTTGGAACACTGTGTGTCAGCTGCTTTCTGGGGATAGATGTCTGATTTGTGTTATTCTGCAGTGATATGGATAGCAAGAGGCCTTTGTAAATGCATAGGCAGTATTTACTGGATTTTAGAACTGGACATGCTGTGCCCTAGTACATTGGGGAAGTTAGGTCACTTTTCCAAACTTAATCCATAAAAATGTAAATAATACTGACTTTCTGCTTGTGGCAGTTTTGTAATTGGCCACTATAAGCTCACAGAGAGTGATACAATTAAGAAGTATGGCTTTGTTAGAGGAAGTGTGTCACCCTGGAGGCGGGCTTTGAGGTCTCATATGCTCAAGCCATGCCCAGTGTTTCAGAACACTTCCTGTTGCCTGAAGGATCAAGATGTATCTCCTTCTCCACTCTCAGCTCCTTCCCCAGCACCATGTCTGTCTGCACATCACCATGTCCCACCATGACAATAATGGACTAAACCTCTGAAACTGTAAGATACCCAATTAAATGTTTTCTTTTAAGAGTGCCATGGTCAGGGCTAAAGAGATGGCTCAGTAGTTAAGAGCATAGGCTGCTCTTCATACCAGCATCCACATGGCAGCTCACAACTGTCTAACTCCAGTTCTAGGAGACCCGACACCCATGGCAAAACACCAATGCACATCAAATAAAGTTAAATTAAAAAAAAAAAAAAGAGTGAGTGCCATGGTCACATTGTCTTCACAGCAATAGAAACCCTAACTAAGACAATGGTTGCTTTGGTGTTTGTTTATATATAATATAATGCATATGTGTATATATTTTACAAATCTTTATATATAGTATTTTAATATATGTTGGATATAATATGTGTTATATATATTTAAGAATCAAATTAGATGATGTTGGTAACAACAATAATGACCAGGATTGGCAAAATGGCTCAATGGGCAAACCTGCTTACTACCAAGTCTTCCATCCAAGGTGAAGGAGAGAACCGACTCACACTGGCTGTCTTCTGACCTCCACATTTGCAGCATGTAATGTTCACAAACACACACACAAAATATATAAAATGTAAAAACAATCAACCCTTTGATAAGCATCAATTTTGTGTCAGGCCCTGTGCTAGATACATTCACTGAGTCTTTAAACTGGAACACCAGAATTAGTAATAAAATAGAATGCCATAAATAGGACTGGAGATATTGCTCCAGGATAGGTCACTTGCTAGCACACACCAGTCCATAGGTTCAATCCCTAGTAACCACAAAACAAACAAACAGCAAACCCACCAGAGACAGTGTTTAGTTTGTGCCAGGATCTCAATGGTGTCACGTTCCTTCTACAGATCTCTGCTGGCTGTTGCAGGTCCTATAGTTTAATTAGCTGAAGGATTATCACCTTAGCACTGTCTTCCAATCGCAATTTTCAAAAGTCAGCTGAGAAACTAATGAAGATTTAATTTGAGCCCAGGAAAGCAGCCAGTAAGTAATTTCTGACATCTTTCACCAAGGAAGTGCTTGAAACTTAGAAATCAGCTTTACCTTAACCAAGTTATAATTTAATATAATCATCCCTTGAACTTAGTTTTTGGGTTCAGGATCTTGAGCTGTTACAGAAATAAAACATCTGCCACCCGGACTGTGATATGGTTTGTGTGCTCTTGAGGTGACAATGCCTGTCTTCTGACTCAGTGGTAACAATAAACATCAGAATATAAGTTAAGTTGAATGGACAATGGAATATGGAGTGTATAGAGTTGTGTATGGGTTGGAATGAGTTCCTTAAATGTCTGAACCTAGAAGCCTCATAGGTTCCTAGTAGCACAGGGTCCCAACTTTATATGAAGTAAAGTAAATGCTTCTCAAGCCTCAGAGTCACTGTCCATTTTAAGGTTTTCATTCCTCTTCTGTATCACTCTTATGTAATCCGATCCTCTTTGACAGTATAAAGCACAGATTAGAGCTAACTGTAGCAATCTGAGGATTATGGGCTCAGGAGGGTAAATCTTCCTCCGAGTGTGAGATGAGCCAACCCACATCTTGTTCTGAGGAAAGCAGCTGTGGGAGGGCAACTTTGTGCTTGGGTCCTGGTTCGTGTCTGGTTCCACGAGATCAATTAATAGGAATGTCAGGGTCCATTGTGCGTTAAGTACTTGAGGAACCGTGACTGCAAAGCATGGTGGGTTGTTGGCAGAGTGATTGTACCTGACTCCTGGCTGGGGTCCTGGACTCAGCCTTAGTCCCTATCAACACAGCACAGAAAGTAGGAGCAGACAACCTGGAAGTGTTTGTCTCTTTATCTGTGTCTGCGACACTGAATAAGTCAGAGATTATCTTATCCCTGGGTATTAGCCTAAAGCCAGAGATTTGGGAGCATGCTCTGGGCCTGATCGTGACATCTTAAAACCTTCTTCTGTCACTGTACCCCACCCTCTCATGCTTGCCTTACAGGGACAGGATAGAGGACAAGACTGATATGCCACCTTTCTCTTATCTCCACCTTTTATTTTCCAGCAACAGCTACAGGCCTATGTGGCCTGGGTGAATGCCCAGCTGAAGAAGAGGCCATCCGTGAAGCCTGTGCAGGACCTGCGACAGGATCTCCGAGATGGAGTGATCCTGGCCTATCTCATCGAGATTGTTGGTCAGTTGGCCTTGGACTCTGACGCTAGTGTAGACAAGAACCTGACTTCTTTCTCCTCCATGAGCCGTTCAAAGCAGGTTGTTCCTTCTTTAGAATACATGGTGATGGAGTCGGGAAGACCTAAAGTACTGACCCAAGGTTATTTCATCCCACTGGTCAGTCAACACTGTGTGCTAGGCACTGTTATAAATGGGGAGCTGTTTGCTCTGTCAGTGCTCCCAAAGGTTTCCAGTCTAATTGGAAAGACCGGAAGGTGAAGTCTGTTTTATTAGTGTACTTAGTGTTTGGATAGGGGACAGAGAGAAGAGATACCCTGCCTTAGGCCTAGAGGTTCAGAAATGGCAGCCCAAAGAGTCTGTGTCTACATAGCAGAGGAGGGCTTCCAGAACTGCAGTCTAAGTTAAAAACACCAGTGGGAGGGCCGGAGTTGGCTCAGCAGCTGAGCATACAGGCTGCCCTTGCAGAGGATCTGGTTTAACTCCCAGCACCCACATGGTAGCTCACAACCATATAACTCCAGTGCCAGGGGAACCAGCATTTTTTCTGCACATATATACGTGTAGGCAAAACACTAACACACACACACACACACAGAGAGAGAGAGAGAGAGAGAGAGAGAGAGAGAGAGAGAGAGAGAGAGAGTGCACAGAACAAATAAAAAACTGAAAAGGGAGTAGCATTCAGGCCAAAAGAGTAAGTGTCATCAGCAAAAGGATTCTCTTCTATGACACTCAGACCCATGTGTTTCTGCAGAAGGGTTTTCCTTATTAATCCCAGGTCCTGTTCCTATACGTCCTATGTGTCCACAGTGTTTATCCATAGATCTGCTATGATTTCTCTTACTGACTGGGAATTAATTAGTCATGGTATAGACTGAGCTATTGAAGAGAATGATGCACTTGGTTTGTTTTTATGGTTTGGCAAGACCCAGCCAAATGCATGGAATCCGTTCTTAAACACTTATTACCGGTCAGTTGATATTGCTTTGCTGTCTTGGAGGGATATGGTGTGGAAGAAGCTGGTCTGCAACAGGCAGTCTATCTGTGGATACCTTTTTTGAGACAGCTCACAATTGACCATTTATAATGGGTGAAACAGTGGCAGGCGTATTTATCGCTGTTGGGATGGATTGCTTTCTACCTTTCATAAATTTATTTGGCTACCACACCCTTAGGAAACAGATATTATTATTTCTGTTTCCAGGAAACAAGAGGGAAGATCTATAAAAACAAAGTAAAGTATCAAAAAACAACAAAAAAACCTGCCAAGTTTGTTCTTTCGGCTTTTTTGTGACTTTGAGTTCACGTGGGGTACCCCTCCCCCAAAATGCTTGGGACTAAAAATGCTTCAGACGTTGGATTAAAAAACCAGAGAGAGAGAGAGTTGGGCACTTGCAGTTAAAAATTACAGATAATTCAAAATCTGAAAATCAGAAAAAACTTTAAACATTAGTATTATACTTGTTTTATTTATACATGTTTTAACATGTCAGATTTTTGGACTGGAGAGATGGTTCAGCAGCTAAGATCACTGGCTGCTCTATCAGAGGACCTGGGTTTGAGTCCCATGGTCATCTGGAACTCAACATGGTGACTCAACCATATAACTTCAGTTCCAGGGAATCTGATGCCCTCTTCTGGCCTCCCTGGGTAGCAGCCATGCACACAATGCATAGACGTATTACATACACCCATATACATAAAATAATAATGTTTCAGATTTTGGAGCATTTCTAAGTTCAAAGTTTTAGATTCTGAATGGTAAACCTGTATTACTTTCTGATGAGGTTTCCAAGGCTCAGCAGCTTCACAAGTTCATATAAATTTAAGTATTTGGGTGAAGGTACAAACCTAGATCTGTTTTAATTCCAAAGTTCTGGCTAGAGAAATGAGTCATTTATTAAGAGTGTATATACTGCTTTAACAGAGGACCAGAGTTTGGTTCCCACCACCAAGTAGGTAATTCCAGCTCGAAGGTCATCCCTCTTCTGGACTCCAGCAACACACACACACACACACGCACACGCACACGCACACGCACACGCACACAAAATAAAAATTTTAAAAATCCCCAAATCCATCTTAAGCATTTTTCCTTATTTAAATCAGTTACATGTGAACCAGCAGGAAGTCTGAGTACAAAGATTAAGAACAAAAGCTCTTCCTCTACCTGTATTACTTCACCAGAAACTGTATTCGTATTTGTGCTTTTCTGTGACGGAGAAGAGCTTAAAGAAGGAAGGGCTTTGGCTCACAGAGACAATCCGTCCACCATGGTGGGGAAGAGTGGGCTTTGCAGCAGCCACATCCAGAGGAGAGAACAGCGGGTGTGGATGCTCTCTGCTTACTTTCTCCTTTCCAAGTGTCCAAGACCCAAGCCCAGAGAATGGTGCTGCCCATTTTAGGGGTTCTTCCCACCTCATTTAACTTAATTAGAGCATCCTCTCACAGAAATGGCAGAACGGCTTACCCAACATAACTAGTCCCTCAAAAGAGGGACCTGTCTCCTAGGTGAGCCTATATCCTGTAAAGTTGATAATCAGTTTTAATCATCACGTTACCCATTTTCCATTCTGGAGGTAGCCAGGGTTGTTTCCAAAGATGTTCTATGAGCCTGGAAAGTAGTATTAATGTGTTTTTATTTTCTCAAGATTCAGATTTTAAACCATGTGTGTGTGGGCGCGTGTGAGCATATGGACATGCAAGTATGTAC
Organism: Phyllotis vaccarum; assembly: GCA_033318265.1. Taxonomy (NCBI): domain Eukaryota; kingdom Metazoa; phylum Chordata; class Mammalia; order Rodentia; family Cricetidae; genus Phyllotis; species Phyllotis vaccarum. The sequence goes on from JARWLC010000012.1 coordinate 80,724,534, forward strand.
ATTTGAGTGCTTCTGGAAATTGAACTTGGCATTGAATATGCAAGGTAAATGCTCTACAACTAAGGTATATCCCCAGTCTGAAGTAACCTCAAGGAGGCTGAGGAGATGGTTCTGTGATGCTTCATATGCAAGCATGAGGGCTGAAGTCTGAATCCCAGTACCCATGTTTTAAGAGCCGTACATACAAATACACCTATAACTCCAGCACTGTGAAGGGGTGGAGACAGGAGGATCACTGGGGCTTGCTGACTGCCACTCTAGCTCCAAGTTGAAGAAAATAAAACAAAGAAAAACCTGTTTCAAAGGAGTAACATAGTGACAGAGGAAGATGCCAGCATCTTCCATAAATATTCTTCATAAATATCCAAAGCCCCGTTTGACTGACCTTGCTTTTCTTGGTGCCTTTCCTGGGTCTAGACTCTGATAAATCCACTCTAGCTACGCTGGTCTTTGCTTTTTCACTTGAGACAGGGTCTCACGTAGTCCAGACTAGCCCAGAACTTGCTATGTAGCCATGGCTAACGTCAATTAAGCTGGTTTGGTTCCTGAGCCTCCTGCCTCAGCCTCCCACCTGCTGAGGTCATAGGTGTGTACTACATGCCTAGCTAGCTGCACTGATCTTTTTGTCCCTCAGATAGGCTGTTGGGGTTTGTTTGTATGGCTCTTGAGCCTGCATGTACCCTTCTGTCTTAGTTATGGTCCCTATTGCCGTGAAGAGAGACTATGACCGTGACAACTCTTAAAAAGAAAAGTACTTGTGTGGCTTACAGTATAGTTTAGCCCATTGTCATCATGTCGGAGAGCAAGGCAGCATGCAGGCAGACCTGGTGTTATATACAGAAGGAACTGAGAGTTCTTACATCCCGACTCAAAGGCAACAGGAAGTAGTCTGAGAGCCTGGGTGTAGCTTGAGCATATATGAGACTTCAAAACCTGCCTCCACAATGACATACTACCTCCAACATGGTCACCCCTCCTAAGAGTTCCACTGTCTTTGGGGGCCATTTTCTTTCAAACTATCACACCTTCGTATCCAGAATAGTGTTTGGCACAGGGTGGGTACCCATGAATATTTTTGAATTAATAAATGTACACACAGTAACTTAACAGGACTGTGGGTTTACATTTGAAAGACTGAAGTGTTCTGAAATTTTTTATTTTTCTCCTTTCCAACTACTTCCCCTGGTGCAGACACCAGGATTTAACTCATTTATTTTTAGAGAATTTTAGTGTTTGTAACTCCTCCCTTGTGCCTGGCTGTTATAGAACCTGGATAATGTTCTTACTTATGACGTTATGTGTTATTGTTTTTTTTTCCTTTCTCCTAACAGCAGGAGAAAAACTGAGTGGAGTACAGTTGAGTCCCAGTAACCAACAAGAAATGAAGAACAATGTGGAAAGAGTGCTACAGTTTGTGGCTTCCAAAAAGATCCGTATGCATCAGACTTCAGCTAAAGGTTAGTTAGTACCTCACCCTGGGGGAAAGCAACACTTAGCTTTTACCAGTGCTAACCAGTTTGAGAGGCGTCCTTGGCCATGTGGCCAGCAGTTCTGAACAGACTGGAATTGGATTCGGCCCGTGGTCTTATGTCCTTGTTGCATGAAAACAGGTATCTTCTCTTGGAAGACAGTGATCAAGTACTGAAGACCCAGTGCTCCAGAGACCTGGCTGGAGGTAGCAGCTTTCTATTAATTTGAATTGAATATAGACATGCTTGAGTGTGAGGGGGAAAATTAATGGTACCAGAATAAATGGCAAAATTGAGGTATTAATTTTGGAATGTCTCGTTTAAATTTTGACAGATGAAGATGGATTGTGTCTTTTGAGATCTTTGGGTTTTATGATCAAGTATTATTACAAGCCATCATAACATGCGTTTCCATTCAGTTTCCTAGAAAAAACTCTCATTTCTTCTATTTTAGTTTCCTTTCTTCCTTTCCTTTATTTTCTGAGACAGGATCTTTCGTATCTTGAAACTGCTGTGTAGCCAACGGGTGACCTTGAGCTTCTGATCCTCAAGCTGCTACCTTCTCGTGCTCACATTACAAACTGCACCGTCACCCAGATTTGTGTGGTGTTGGGGACTGACCCCAGGGCTTTAATGACTGTAGGCAAGCACTGGATGAACTGAGACACATCTCTCACACCGCCCAGCCTCCTCCGTATATGTATTTTCGAGATAGGGTCTCACTGTGTAGTCCTGGCTGGTCTGGAATTTGCTGTATCCTAGGATTTCCTCAAATTGAGTGTTTTTCCTGCCTCTTTGTATTAAGTGATGGGATTAGAGATGTGTACCACACACAGCTTAAAAGGAAAATATTTTATACATACATACACACGTATGTATGTGTGGCTATGAGACCATTCTAGGTAGACAAGGGGAGCCCTGCAGCCTTTATATGTAGTCATGTAGTCTTCTGTAGTGGCATAACCCTTTGCCCATGCTGTAAGGAAGGAGCCATGGAGGGGCATAGGCTCCCTTCTCCTTTTGGTGCTTTTCTGGAAGTGACTGGATCTGGTTCTGTTCAGCACCAGCTTCTGGGTCTATTGCCTGTAGTTTCTCTGAGAATGAGAGCAGGAGAGAACTCTTCCATGCTGGATTATTGGTGTTCTGTGTTTGAAGTTACCCAAGTTAGCAAACAGTGACCCTTGAGAGCATTAAGAAGACATCAAATAGTCCTTTGCAATGCTTTGTACATTTGAAAGGCTATAAAGTCAAACAATGGAATTGTAACCATTTCCTTGCATTAACTTTAAACCTGTCACAGTGACTGTTTGTTGTGTCCCTGTGTGTCCCCTCCCCATCTCTTTCTCTGTGTCTGTCTCTCTGTCTCTGTCTCTCTCTGTCTTTGTGCCTCCCCCCCCCCCCCCCGTGTGTGTGTGTGTGTGTGTGTGTGTGTGTGTGTGTGTGTGTGTGTGTGTTCTTTCCTCTTTTTTTCTAGGGCAGAATTTATAGTGCAGTGATAACTTTGATCTGGTCCCCATGTGGAGTGGGCTTGGGGATCTGGCCCAGTAAAATGGGCTATTTTAAGGGAACTCTGCCATTCATTGTCTTTTACCTGAGGAAGCTCAGTGATTTCTAATTAGCCCAACCACATCCAGCTTTCCACGCCACAGCTGCAGTGAACTAAGAACACATGTTGTGCTACGGCTCTGCATCTAGAAGTCACTTGGATAAATCCGGCATCTTTCCTATTGCCTGCCTGGTCCTGTATGACCCAGCCTCTGATTCCTCTGATTCACACCCTCCCACCCCCCATTCTTCCCTTCCTCCCACCACCACCCCCATCAGCTTTCCCTGCTTCTGCCAAGCTCAGGGGCTCAGTACATACTAAAGTCTTTTCACTTTCTCCAACACAGTGCTGGACCATACATGTCATATAAGTACTTAAAAGTTTCCTAAAGCCACATTATAAGCAGAAAGGACTGAAAATGATTTTAATAATATATTTTATATATTACTTAGTATATCCATAATGTAATCACTTTACCATGAAATCAATATTAAAGATTACTAAGATATTTTATATTTTACTTTTATATTTTATGTGTATAGGCATTTTGCCTACATGTATATCTAAGCATTGTGTATGTGTCTGATGCTCTTAGAGGCCAGCAGAGGACATCAGACCCCCTGGGACTGGATTTGTGAGCAGCCATGTGGGTGCTGAGAATCGAACCTGGGTTCTCTGGGAGAGTACCCAGTGCTTGTAACCACAGAGCCATCTCTCCAGCCCCACATTCTATTTTTATACTGTCTGAGATCTTTTGCAGTCCCCAGTGTGTAAGGTTAACACTTAGTTACAGTACTTGCTTAGCACATATTGCAATTTAGGGTAGTGATATTTAAGTGCTTACTAATCACATGTGGTCTGCAGCTCTCCTAACAGAGGCGATCACCTTATTGTACTGATCTCTAGACCTTGGCATGTACCTTTCACTAGATGGTTCTTATTCTTTCTCCCCATTAGCTAAAAAAGCACCACTCCCAATCTCAAATGAGGACTCACTTCCTCTAAAAATACAGCCTTAAGTACTCTAAGATTATCTCCCCACAAACTGCTGAAGACCCCTGTACCTCTTACCTAACTACTTTATTATCATTACTGTAATTGCCTTCTGTGTTCCTTGTTGAACATGGCTTTATGAAAATGGAGACTGCCTACCTGGTTTACTGTATCTCCAGCAATATATAGTAAATGCATCAGTCCACAGCCTCTGCCTCCCTCTCAACACTTTCCAATCTGTCTTGTTCTCCAGATATTGTGGAAGGAAACCTGAAGTCCATCATGAGGCTGGTCCTTGCCTTGGCAGCTCATTTTAAACCTGGCTCTAGCAGGACAGTGAGCCAGGGGCGTGACTCCAGAGCCCCAGTGCAGAGTCATCAGCCACACTGTGCTACTGCTGTGGCCCAAGGAGCAGCTGCTGCTCTGGCTGATGTGTGCCATGACATGTCTCGATCAGGACGGGATGTCTTCCGGTATAGACAGAGGTAAAAATCGGGGGAGGGGAACTGGTCCCTCTCTCTGGTATTTCTTTGCTTAGATGGAAATATCAACCAAACAGCCCCACACTGCAGAAGAGATAACAGAATAGAGTGGAGATTTGGGAGGGAAATCCTAATGAGAAAAGCTTGTCCCTTTTTTGATGGTACTGGCTAGTGAACCTAGAGCCTTTCACATGCCAAGCAAGAGCTCTGCTACTACTGTGCTATATCCTCAGGCTTTTTATGTCTTATTTTGAGAAAGGTTTTTTTGAAATTGCCCAGTCTGGCCCTGAACTGACTCTGTGGTTCAGACAGGCAATGAATTTGTGTTCCTGCCAGCTCAGCTTTCCAAATAGCTGGGATTATAAGCCCACAGCTGCAAGTCAGGCTAAGTCCTTTCTTTTGAGATGTTTATTTTGCAGCTAGCAGAATGTAAGGAACCATGCATGTAAGTTTGCTCCGTGCCCAAAATTTAAATATATGTAGTTGGCACAGTGTGTTTTCTTCACTGGGAGATATGTAGTCCATCTGGAGGAGGCTGTATCCTGGAATGTATCCACAAGACCGATCTGTCTTGAAATTTCATGGCAGGAAGTGTTTTGAGGGTTGTGTAGTTGCTAAAGGAGAACATGACCCCAAGGTGTTGTAGAGATTGGCAAAATCACTTATTTCTGTGTCTACCTTCCCTACTAGGTTTTAAGTGCCTTAGAAGGAGTTTTACTTTATTCACCTTCTGTGTGTGTGTGTGTGTGTGTGTGTAGACAGGATCTTGCTATCTATGTAGTCCAAGCTGATCTCAGACTCCTGATCCTCCTGCCTCTGCCTCGTGAGTGCTGGAATAATATGTGTGCCAGGCAGCTCAGCTTCTTTCCTCCTATTCTTGCAGAGCTGAGCCCAACTGCAGGGCTAACACTGTTTTCTTTTCTGGTGCCCCAACCCCCCTCTTAGGAACAGCAGCATGGATGAGGAGATTGAGAACCCATACTGGAGCGTCCGAGCACTTGTGCAGCAGTACGAAGGGCAGCAAAGGTCCCCGTCTGAGTCAAGCTGTTCCAGGTAATTGTGGCCTCACATTCTTTACCTTACAGTCTTGATAGAAAGCTGCGCTCTTGGGGTTTTCTTAGCCAACACCTAAAGCACTAAAGGCACCCATGGGGTTGAGTACCATATCCTGCTAGGCTTGGGTCTGGAAACCTGCCTGGGTATTTAGGGAGTGAAGGACAGACAGTAAAGTGAGCAGTGGCTCCCATACACCAAAATTTGGCATGTGGTGGGATGTGAAAACCTCAGTGTATTATTTATTAGGTATCTATCACACAGAGGGGACCAGTTAGCTAGTCTTGGTAGGCCTCTAAGTGAACAGCCTGAGCATATAATCATCGAACATCCAGGAGATGCTTGTTTTTTGCACAAGCTAGTCAATCGTTTGTGAACACCCCTACTTGCACAGTCAACATTTGCTCGAGACTAGAGGAAGCCTTTATCAGCTCTCAGCCTGACCAGGCTGAGGCAGCTTTGCCAATTTCCCATGGGTTTGAGGCATTGGCCCTTGCCATGACAGTGCCCATGTCAGTAGTACACATGGACTTGGGTCTTCATCTACACTTTACATATTCACTCACAGCTTCTTGAGCTCCCCACCATCGGGGGAGGAGTGTTGCTTATTGCTGGAGTGTTTGTATTGAAAATCAAAACAGACCTAACCTCTTTTTGATTTTTCTTAGTCTGTGTTTGGCATTTAAGGACTAGCTCTCAGCAGGGCCTGTGGGTTCAGCTTTGAGAGAAGAGTGGCATAGGGTGCTAGTGACTTTCTCACAAAAACTGCAGCATCCCAGTGACAATACTTAGCTCTGACCACATGGGGGTGTGACTTGGACCTTCACAGTCCAGGCCAGCCCAGTGTATGTACATAGCCAGTTCCCCCAACCCTATCCTGCAGCCTGAGCCGGATTCTGTAGTTACAGCCACAGAAGGCTGGAGAAAGTTCTCGATGAGAGAGGAAATTGATTGTGCAGGGCTGTCTGATGCATTAGCATTTGCACATTCATTTATAGGACTATGAATCGGGGCACATTAGTATACATTTAAGTGAACTATAGGTGTTTGTGAACTCCAATACAGAGGCTGTGTGCTTCCCTTAGAGCCAAGTGCAGGGGCCAGAACAGGACACTCTGCTCTAGTAAAAGCCTGACCAATGCCAAGCATAGTGGCAGAAAAAGATTATTCTCCTGGCTCATGGAGATTATGCCTCTAAAAACACATTCCCAGCCTGCTTGCTAACTTCATTTTGTTGCTAAATTGTCTTGAGCGTATCCGCTAATGATTTTTTCCCCTCCTATTCCAACCCACATAGACTGAGCTATTTAAATGTAATTGTGCCTTGCCTGCATTTTCCACCTTTTCCTCCTGTTTCTTTTCCTCATACAACCCCATCCTATTTTGACAGACCATTTTCTAACTTCTGAGGTCCTCTGGACCTCTTTCCATTGTCTTAATATACTGCTAATCTAACTTTAAAAGGTCTGCATATAATGTGTGTAGTTTCTATTTCTGACATGGATCTATCACAAACAATTCACCAGTAAACATTTCAAAGTGTTCAGTGTAGAACCTTTACAATTTTGTGTGAACCTCATCTCTATCCAGTCAGGAAGCATTTTGACCAGCCCCCCAAAGGAACTCGACCATGAAGCAGTAGGTATGCTTTTAATGAGACTCTTAAACCATTGCCTTTTTGCTTGTGGCTGAGACTATCTTTGGCTCAGTACAGAATCAAAGGCTGTTCTGTTGTATAATGAGGTCTATTGCTTCCTGCATCTCGCTGGTCTTTGGCTTTCCTGAGCCTGAGTGTGCCTGGGAATTAGAAAGAGAAGGGTAGAGAGTCTGAGTCTCCTATGGGTGGCTGCTTCCTTCTCTCAGGTGCTGTCAGACCCAGACTGCAGCTGGAGCTGTGAGATCAGAATGGGGGACCCTCTAGGTATCCTGGCTGTGCTGGGCTAATGGCAATAGTAGGAGAATGTGTCAAAGATTACATTTCCCTTTCTGTTTTCCTCTCCTTTCTGATTTTGCTATGTTCTTTGGGATGGAGTACTCTGCCTATTTCTTCACAGATCCTCCAGGAAAGGAGGGGGCTTCTGGCAGGTTCTGTCATTTATTCACTTCTATCTGGGCACCTGTTGGCCCTGTGACCCCTGAAAGAATCAGGAATCTTGGAGATGTTGCAGCTTTGGGTGGGGTATAGCTGTGAATATAGGATAGACAACCTATGGTTTCTTACCCTGCTGCTTCTGAAGGATGCTCTAGCAAAGCTCTACCCTCCTGTTGCTCCAGTGAACAGGGCAGGCTCTCACTGCACCTAAGAGCGATCTTAGGGTGGGTGGGTACCATACAGACCGCTAGAAGGGAAAGAAGGTGGGAGCAGCTGACGGGAGGGCATTCTGCAGGTTTGCTGGGGGCGGCGGAGCTCCAGTCTCCATCCTGCCAGCGTCTCCCAATCTACTAGAGCAGAGCTGAGCTCCTTGGGATTAGACCTGTCTCAAACCCCCGCATCCAAGGAGGGAGGGGTCACAGTGGTGCAGCAGCGTCTTCGCTGCTACCGCTCTTCTTGGCACCAGGACCATCATCAGATCCACGCGATTCTGCCACCGCGCTGCCCATCCCCCGCGCCTCCGGGGCTCTGGTCACCCTGAGCCCAGCCGGTTCTGGACCGCGCCCTTGGCCCGGGCCTCGGCGGCACCCTACCTCTCCGCTCAAAGCGGTCGGCGGCACTTGGGTCGAAGCCCGGCGCTGCCTGGCGGCGTGTGACAGCCTTGGGAGGGGGCGGAGGGGGGAGCAAGGGGGAGACGGGAAGGGAGGGATCAGGAGGCGGCGCCGAGCAAGAGCTCGGCACGCCGGACGCCACTCGACGCTCAGCTGGAGTCACCCGAGCCTCTGACCCGAGGGAGATGGGTTGAGATGCCGCTGCCCGGGAGAATGCTCGGAGCAGCGCGGCAGGAACCGAGATGCGGCTGCCAGCGATCCGCCGCTGGCGATGGGAGGAGGTTTCTGCCGAGGCTCGGCTGCCGCGGCGTCTGAGCTGCTGGGACAGCGCGCTTCACCCCAGGGAGCATCCTGGTCCCCGCGGCCAGGACGCCCACCTCTGCCCTTCCTACTTTCTCCGGAGACCCGGGCAAATCGTTCCGCTGGCTGGCCGAGCTCTGGAGTCGTTCTTTGAGCCCCCGCGTGGGGGACATGCCAGGATTTAGGAGCGATGTGACTCTCAGCCTCCCACCTCACACAGGGAAGCAGGCTTGCTGAAGCCGGAGCCAGGAGGGGGCCATGGGAGGGACACAAGTTAAATGGTGAGCTGAAGCCACTTTGGCTCGTGAGGTGCGGATGTGAAGGGCAGGGCCAGGACCGGGGGACGTGGTGGGTTGGGAACGAGATGATTGGGGTGCTATTCGGTGAAAACAGGCTGCTGGTCTGGGATTAGTACTACAAGATAGAGTGATTTTAGGAATTTGGACGAGTCCAGGGGCGACGGGACTCTTTTCGTCTATTGTCCATTTAAAAAATTAATGTGTCTAATTTGGCAGTATCTTTGTTGGGTTTTGCTGGTATGATAAATTAATATCGGTGAGATGTTACATTAAGAAATATATGGACCTATTTGTAATCAGCAGTTCTCTGACCTCAGAGAGGATTATGATAATAAATAGGAATTATTTGTTTGTCAAGTATGACTTTTAAGCTAGTTAGGGAGGAGCCCGAGTCTTACAATTAATTAGCATGAAGATACTTTTCTCTGACCTGACACCAGAGGATTTAAAGCATCTTCCTCTTCTAGGAGGGTTTTACTGCCCTAACACAGGACAGGAGGGATTTTTCTCCCTCTGGTCCTTGATCTGGCCATCTAGTTTCCTGGTCTTACCTCTGTATCCTTATTCTGGCAGTCTTGTTTCAAGAAAAAAAAAGAAATGTTGTTTTCCTTTGCCTGCTCTGCCACTCCCCCGGTGGGGTTGGATATCCAGCCGACCGCCTCCTTCTGCCCTTATATGGGAGGCGACTTACTTGGAGGGAAGAGGTAGAACTGAGCATGCGTCTGTGCTTTTAGGAAAGCCTTTTCTCAGCATCCCAGATCCCCATTACGCTCTCCCTCCCGTCTGTCTCGCACATTCCTTCTGCGGTCCAGCCAGATGCAGGCAGTGAGACTTGCTATGCATAGCACCTTGTCAGCTGAGGAAGAGGGGCCACTGACAAAGGCTTTGTACACCCGGATTCCCAGTTTTGTAAGAGGTAAATGCTGGGGCCTGAGCGCTCGTAAATCTCTCCTTATCAGCGACACAGCCCCTTTACATGAGCGCCTTCCCTGCTGTGAACTGATGTTGCCCTGAAGGTCAGATTGCCTACACGGTGAAAATGGCTGAGAGTTCCAGAAAGCACTCACCATCTCTTGAGTAATACTAGCTACTCGGTACTTCTCTCACCCTCGTGATCTATACATCTCCAGATGCAGAAAAGCAACTTGAAAGAGAGACAAGATATAGTGCTAATAGAGAGCGTTTCCGCCAAAGTTCTTCACCTGTGGACACGGGGAGACACTAGTCCACAGTTTTTAAAATCTTGTTTCTAGTTTTTTCCTCTAGTTTGTGGGAAAGGGAAATGTTAACTCCTGCTTGTGGTTGTAAGGATTAGCCTGGGAGACTTGAGGGGCACATTAAGGGGGTCAGTGAATCCTAGACACTTTCACTGTTGTCTGGGTGATAGATTTGGAAAGAATTCCTGAGAGGGGTTGAGCCCTAGACTCCGCAGCCCCTGAGAGTGTGTTAGTGCCGATGTTCTCATGCACAGCTTGAAGAGAAAGGGTTCCTCGGACTCCTCTGTTCCTACTATAGAAACATTACCCTCATGTTCCCATCTTCTCTTGACCAAGGGAAGATTTAAAATCTGCTTCCCTGAAAATCTTGACAGTTCCTCTCAAAGCTTCATCAGAACACAGGAAATATTGGAAGGTATTTCAAGATCATTTGAAAATATGAAACTATGGAAAATAATAATAATTCTTCAGTAAGAGCTAGTTGAGTAAACTTTGATCCAGCTGCCCCTATTGTCTCCTTACTCTTCTTATTATTTTAAAGATTTATTTTTATTTTATGTGTATGAGTGTCTTGCCTACATGTATGTCTGTGTACCACATACACGCCTGCTGCCTATGGAGGTCAGAGGGGTTGTCAGCCCTGGAACTGGAGTTACAGATGGTTGTGAGCCACCATGTTAGTGCTAGACTGAACCTGAGTCCTCTGCAGAAGCAGTAAGTGCCCTTACCCAGTAAGCCACCTTTCCAGCACCCACTCTTCTTATCCCATTCTGGGTCACCTGTTGACACATACTGTCCCTCTGCCCCCACCCCGAACTGCAATCACACTGGCAGTTCCTACCTCTAAATGGTCTTCTGCAATGACCCCTCTTTTAGGATTAACAAAGAGCTGATCTCTGGTTGCCTGTGAGAGACTCTGATCATTGGAAACATGAATTTGATTCAGCTCTAAAAGCTAATGAAACACAAGCATCACCCTCTGAACATGGCCCTAGGAATTGATAGTGGTGGATACCACAAAACAAACAAACACAAAACCCCACACAATAAAACAAAACAGGCTTTTAAAAATTACTTATTTCCTATTCTGTTAACTCTCATTTCAATCAATTATGCTTTAAGACAGTCTGGTGTAGAAAAGACTCCCTGAGGTGTTGGAGAGATGGCTCAGTGGTAAAGTGTGCTTCCTGCTTGTCAGAGGTTCCAAGTTCAGTTCCCAGCACCCATCTTGAAAGGCTCACAACTTCCTGTAACTGCAGGTCCAAGGAACTCAACATCCTCTTGTGGTTTCTGAAGGTATTCACGCCCGCCTCTGCCCCCACAGACGTGTGCACATACCCACAATTAAAATGTAAAATAAAGTCTTTAAGTAACCTGAAAACAAAAATACTCTCTAGGACTATTTTTTCATTTATTTATTCCACATGAATTTCATTTGTTCAATTGTAAGCTAGGTATCACATTAGGCGTGGCATGAATAAGGTGTCTCTGGGCTGAATTGTGAAAGTTGACTTTTATATAACTGTTCATAATTGTTTCTCTTCTCTTTTGTTTGGTCACAGTCTGACTTCACCCAGTCCAGTCCACAGTGCAAAGAGTGAATCCATTATAACCCAGTCAGAGGAAAAGGCCGATTTTGTGATTATTCCCTCTGAAGGCATAGAGAACAGAACAGGTACCTCCTGCCTGCCTGGGTTGCTTCAAGGGAGGGCTTTTAGCCCAAAGACTTCAGAGGCTCTGTCTATTTTAAGCTTTCTGACTGCGTCTGTCTTCACACTCTGTGCATGTAGGGTCAGGGTCAGCTCAAGAGGGCTCTATTTGAGCCAATTAATGTAGTTATCCCCAGTCATGATGTCATTTCTGGTACCAAGCTGTCAAAAAAGCTCACGCCAACGCAGAGGAGCCCTCCCTTAGCTGACTGCCTATAAATTAGGAAGTGACATTGGGGCAGTCAGAAGCCTTATTCGGTAAATAGTTTTTATTATTCCCATTTTGTGAAGATAATTCTGGTTCTTCACTACTTAGCCTAGAGCCAGGATAGTTTGAACCAACATGCCCACGAGAACATGCAATAGAATTGGTATGGGAGCTACAGAAAGACCCACAGAGTTCTCTTTGTTTAAACTTCTGAATCTGTCTCCTTTATCTTTTTTCCCCCTCCCCCTACTTAAATATAAAAAGAAACGTGGGTGGGCTGGAGAAATGGTTCAGTGGTTAAGAGCACTGACCAATCTTCCAGAGGACCAAGGTTCAATTCCCAGCACCCCCATAGCAGCACACAACTGTCTGTAGCTCGGGTTCCAAGGGGACCCAACCCCAATGCATATAAAAAAAGAAAAAGAAAAAAAGAAACATGGGTAAGGCAAAGTACCGGTGTTAGGATGAAGTCCACTCATGCATAAGGGTTACAATGAAACTGAACCCCACAAAAGAAAATCTGAAGTGAAATTCTTTGTTACTTTGCTTCCCCTCAAGCCCAAGCATTTGTACCAGTCAGTCATAGCTGGGGTGTGGTGGTGCACTCTGTAATCCCAGCACTCAGGAGATGGAGATGGACAGATCACCAATTTGGAGCCAACTAAATTGCCTAGTGAATTCCAGGCGAACCTGGGCTACACAGTGAGACCCTGTCACAAAAAATAGTTACCCACGGAGTCAGCATTTCTTAAGGCTGTGGAGAGAGAAGAGGGATATTCATTGAGCTCTTACACTATCTGATACTATCGGGCCCTTCATGCTTCTACCCTTTTAATCTTTACTGCAACTTGGAGGATTTTCTATGCACTTCTTAGAAGTGGAGAAGCTTGCTCAAAGAGTTTGCACCCCTCTGTACCCCACAGTGCACATTAAACGGTGGTGCCTGTAACTAGTATAAAGCAGACAAGGACACCTGAGCAAAGAGGTCTTAAAGACGAGAAAATAAACTAGGGAGTAATATTCAAGTTTTGTGAGGAGGCTTTACTGATTCTGTTTCCGGATGACTCACAGGACGTGTGAAAAGGGTTCACTTATGGCTCAAAGAAGTGAAAGTAACAGGTTTGTCATATTCTCTGCTTGTCCCATTTCTGTTGCTGTGATAAAAACAAACCACCACCACCAAAAGTGACTTGGGGCGGAAAGGGTTAATTTGGCTTAGTGGTTACAGTCCAATATGAGGGGAAGCCAAGGCGGGGTCTGAGGATGGGAACCTTGAGGCAGGAACTGGAGCAGGTGCGGTGGGGGCACCTGGCCTATCAACTGCCCCGGCGTGGCCCCACCCACCGTGGCCTGGGCCCTCTCACACCAACCATTAGAAAATGGTTGATAGAGGTGTTTTCTCATTTGTGGTTCCTCTTCCTGGGTATCTCTAGCACACACCAGCCAGCACAGGGTTGGTTGAACCACATCTCTGTCCAAGGTGCAGCAGTCACCAAAATGGATTCTGTTTTCATTTGCATCTGACAGTTCCTTTACTTATAAATCGGACTGTAAGGGTGTCAGTTCCAAGGAGCCGGGAGTAAGATCTTTGTGTGCCCTAACAAATCTGCAGGGGCAGGAGCCCTGCTGCTTCCCAGGGTAAAGTTTAAGAGGGTGGACTTTCCAGACGCAGCTTGCCCTTTCCCAGCAGAGCCTGGTACCCCAGTTAACAGCCAGTTCTTTCTTTGTGTCTCACAACTCCACCTAGTGGAGCATCCAGTTCGTCCGTGCAGACAGGTTCAGAAGGCAGGTGACCTGAGCTGTGAAGCACACTGAGCCCTGTCTGCCGGGAAATCAGTCTTCTTCAACATGGATTATTCTCCCACCTTTGATTTCTCAGACGAGACAGGCTCTCCATTATCTCGAGACTGGAGGCCTGGGAGCCCGGGAACGTACCTGGAAACCACATGGGAAGAACAGCTATTGGAGCAACAGGAACATTTAGAAAAGGAAATGGAGGAAGCAAAGAAAATGATTTCAGGACTACAGGTAGCTCTTTCTTTTGCAGTTGGCTCTTGGTGCCCTAGTTAAGTATTCCTTTTAGGTCGGTAATATCAATTGGCGAAGAAAAATAAAACCACCTGATTTTAGTTATGTGTGGGTAGTACACAGAGAGCGAAAATTCCTTATTTGCGAATGTTTTAAATGGACTTTGGAACTTGTGTTTACAGTCCAGCTGTTAGGATTTGTGCAAACTCGGGAGCTCTGGCTGACCCGTTTTGTAGATAGGTGTCTTTTATACTTTTACGGACCTGCAACTACAACTTTTACCAAAGACCATTTCTCAGGAATTCGGCAGCAGAAAGACGTAAGAGGCAACAATACTACCAGGTGTCCATTTGAGCCTAGCTGAGGGACTTGGCTCCCTCTAAGGCATCAACTGATGCCGAGGCAAGCCCTCTGCCAGCAGAGGTTTTCCTTGAACAACAAAGCCCTTCAGTTATTCCTATACCTATGCTATCAGCCTGGGGAATCTCCCCCAGAGACTGACTGACCCACTTGACATAGAGCCCACCCCGACCTCCTTGGTCCTGTTTGGAGGAGCCTACGTAGTGTGCTGATGACCCTGTAATTGCCTAGGAATATTCTATACTGTTTGTGCTGGGAACTGCACCAGTTTTGAATTGTGAAATATTTATGGACATATAAACAAAGCCCACATTATGTGTGAGGCTCTGGCAGGCGGTGGAGGGCGTGCTCCCAGCCAGCCGGCAACAGGGTGGGGATACAAAAGGTTCCTAAAGAAAAAAAAAAAGAGATTGGTGCTTTAGTAAAACATTTGCATAATGTATGCCCTAGGAACCCACATGATTGGAGGCATGCTTACATTCTCCTAAACATTCCCAAGAAACATGTAGTATCTGCTTCATGCTCTGTATTAAAATAATTTTTAAAAATCTGTTGGATCCCTTTCTGCCACTCCAGTAAGGAATAGCTTAATGATTTGTTGTTGTCGTCTTAATAGGAAGTGTTCTATGAATTTGGGGGTTTTACCTAACCAGGTTTCCCCCCCAAGATAATTTGCATTATGTGGACGAAGCATGGACAGCTATCAGTTTGGCTCTGTTGGATTTGCATTCCTTAGTTTGGGAGAAATTCAATGATTGATGAACAGAAAAATAAACAAGAAAGAAAGCTGACAGGCAGAAAGGGCAATGAACACCCTAATATTTCCTCTGAACAGAGGAGTTTTAATTCACTGCCACGTGATGACAATGAGGATTCAGTCTCACTGAAGAGCACAAAAGGGCTTCCAGCATCCACTGGCCTTAGCGCTTTCAGTGATGAACAAGTTGTATGTTAAGTCACATCCAAGATTTATGATTTATTAGAGACCATTGAACAATCTGCCACTGGGGTTACTGTTTCTGAGCTGTCCCCTGATGTCTCTGCTTCTACAGTTTCCTGCAGCCTTGGGGCTGTGTACCAGCCCACTCTCACCATAGGAAAACCAAGTTCGCCTGATTTTCTCAAACATTACGTTTAGTGTTTGAGAGAGGAACCATTGGCTGGATTTTAAAACATTCTCTACCATCATATATGATGAATTGTTATATTTATTAAAAAGAGGTTTTATTTACCTCTGATTCTGTCTTCAAGATGAAACAAAGCAGACAACATGACAGAATTTCCTGTCTTTAACTGACCTGATACATCTCCTAATACCTACCTGAGCAGACAGATCTCTAAATCTGGGGGCCGCAAAGTATACTGGGAAGCTGCTTTAAGAATAAGATTCTGGGCTGGTAAGATGGCTCAACAGGCAGAGGAATAGACTGCCAAGCCTGATGACCTACCTGAGGATCTGAGTTTGATCCTGGGACCCATAGTGATGGGGAGAATTGATTCCTGAAAGTCCTCTGACCCCGCCATGTGCCCCGAGGCTCACATGCACCCCCTCACACACAAATACGTTACAATAAGGTTTTTTTGGTCTCGGGCAGCCAGAGGTCTAGAATTATAGACCTGCCACCCTAGACTTTTTAGTTGTTTATTGTTGTTTAGGGCCTTAAAAATGATTTAGACATTTATGTTAAGTTTATGTTGTTTGACTTATGGCTTAGGCATATTGTTAGTTATTTATCTTAATTTAACTTTATTTTTATTAATTTGTCTTGTTATGTGGCCTGTGGCTTATTTGTGGTTTTTTTTATATAGGTTTTTTGTTTGTTTGTTTGTTTTGGCGGTTGTGTTGATTCAATTTAATTTTTTTTTATGTTTTTATTTTTTATTTATTATTTTTTATGGTGCCTGTCATGGGCCAAAATAGTTTTTTTATTTAAAGGTTGATATTTATAGTATATAAAGACATCTTTATATTTTTTTTGTCTAATCAAAAAAGGTTTGAATTTTAACATAACAAAATTATATATAACAAAATAATTATTAAGCAAGAATTAAAATTATAATATTTAGTTTATTTGTATTTAGTAAAATTAAAGAAAGTATTTAATCATTTATTTTATTTTTGTGAATCTAAAGTTTTATATCTAATATGTTTTTTAAATAGTTAAGAAAAACTATATTTATAATTATTTATTCTTTAACTATATCAAAGACTATAGAAGAATATAATATTTACCCAAGTAAACTGGAAGTGTAAGCAACTTTTAACATCTAGAAAAGACAGAGATGACACTTCTCTGTCTGGACAGTCATTTAAAGTTTTTTTATAAAGTTGGGGCATTTATCTTTAGCCTATAGGCTTAGAGTCTTTCTTTATTTTAGTGAAGCAGGAAATCTGTTTTGCCCATTTTGGTATAGTCCATTAGTTGCTATTTTTTGAGTCTTGAAGAATGTTTGACAGTTTTTTCTGCAAAGCAGGAACTTGAATGACTATTTTGGTTTGTTTTGACGAAATTTAGAGGTCACTTTTTTATGGAACTTGTATGTCTAGTCTAAACAGCATTTTGTCATGCAGTTAATATAAGAACAGGTTCTTGCCACAAAGAAAGTAAATATAGAGTTTTTTGATGTCTTTTTTTTTTAAATTAGATTGGCGCTGTCAGGAGTAGATCTGTCTTATTGTTTAGAAAAGTCTAAGCTATTAAAATAATTTTGAATGTCATATTCTGTAGGTTTTAGAAGTGTTTGAAGATTATTTAATTGAAATATATTTTGTATATCTAAAATTCTAACTAATAGGTATTTTTTAATTATATATTATAATTTTAAATTAATTATATAAACACATTTTAAATAAGAGTAGAAAAATATGTATAGTATAACAAAATTGACTTTAAATTTGTATTAATAAACTAAAATTTATATTAATTTAAAATATTTTGAGACTAACAGCTGATTTTTTGATTAAAGTAAATTTAACAATCTAATTTTTAAAAATCACTTATATACCATAGGGACGCCAGCTATTTAATAAATTTTATTTGTAATATATTAAATATAGGATTAATATTTATTGGAGGGTATTTTAACATGATTATAAGTTAAACCTTAGGATGATTTTCTGGCGATAGGATGATCTAGGTGATGGATACTGATCCAGTCTCCAAAGAAAGCAGGAGCAAAAACGGGGCGCTCAAGACCTCAGCAGCCCCTTTTGAGCAGGGCTGGCCACACTCTCTTTAGGCTTTTAGGACTCTAGAGACACGCCTCCCAACCTTATCAGCTAACATCTTAATCTCACCACACAAATATGCACAGGAGAAAGACGGCTCAAGTGTTAAGAGTATGTATTGCTTTTGGCTTGTGTGCCAGCACCCCACTTGGACAAGGACTTCAACTCTATTTCTAGGCTGTCCAAACACCCTCTTCTGGTCTCCATGGACACTAAACTAAACTCACGTGCATAAACCCACACAGAAACATTAAAAATAAAAATAAATTTTATCAGAACAAGGTGTTGCATGGAGGCAAAGGCAGAGATAGATCTCTGTGAGTTTGAAGCCCACTTATTGCTACATAGTGAATTCCAGACCAGCCAGGGCTACATAGTAAGGTCACAATCAATCAATCAATAATAAAAATAAATTTCAAAATATGTAAAATATAAAAGGAAAGGGATGAGATTACAAACTATAAATACCATGTTAGGTATGGGGTCTTGGGAGAGACAATGTACTAGGACCCTAAAGCCTGAGCTTCCTGAGCCTCTCAGGGTATATCTGCCCTCTTTGTACTCACTCACTAATGCACTAATGAAAAACAGCCTGGAGTTGAAATGAATGAGGCCATCTCTGTAAAGATTTTTCTTTCTTCTATTCATGTTGCCTTAGGGGGTGGAATGCAGAATTATTAAAACAAACAAACAAAAAGCAAACAGTCCCAAGGCCATGTTTTTCAATGGATTTTGAACAGTTCATTGTAATACAAGTCTCTGAGCCAAGATAATTCCACACTGATTCTAGATCCCCTTTCAGCTGACAGAGCTATATTTGAACAACTCTAGTTTGAAATGTGTTTGGGCACTGTGAGGGGAAGGTTTGTTAGTTATTCTTCTGAGACAGAGAATCTTCAGAACAGAGGGTCTGTGTGTATCCAGAAAGATGAAAGTGATCCATGGGGTTGTAGCTCAGTCTGTAGTGCCTTTGTAGTTTGCAGGGGGTTCTAGGTTAGATCCCTATCGCTTTGTAAACGAAGCATGATGATGCATGCTTGAAATCCCAGCACTCGAGAGGTAGAGATAGGAGGATCAGAAGTTCAAAGCCATCCTCTGCTGTTCAAAGTCAGCCTGGGAAACATGAATCTGTTTAAAATTGAGGGAAGGGACTTACAATAGGGACCTATAGAAGGCTTTGTGCACAGTCAGGGCCATTGGAAACAACCAGAGGTTATTATCTGATTTCCATTTCTGGTGAACTTACCAAGCCTTACTCTAGACTGAATCAGGTGGCAGGGAGTTCAATTTCTTTCTCTGTTTGTGGTTTATCCAGGCCTTACTACTCAATGGATCTTTACCTGAAGATGAACAGGAAAGACCCTTGGCCCTCTGCGAACCAGGAGTCAATCCCGAGGAACAGCTGGTGAGCTCCATGCTGCGGCTCCATTCTACGCCTGGATGTTTCCGCACTTGACTTTACCTTTCCAGACTCCTGGAGTTTGTCGTTCAGTTTCGGTTATTCCTGGTTTCTTCATTGATTTAACCAGCAGATGTCCAGGAAATGCTGGCTCTTTGAGTCAGACACTGGTCCAAGGTGCTAGAGATAAAATACTGACCAGAGATACCGAAGGCCCTTCTCCCCTGTAGTTTATGGTGGGGATCCTGAAGCTTTTCTCTGTGTTACATGCAATGCATCTTAGTGCCTTGGACCAGTCTCACACAGTCATGGCTGTGCCATCTGCCTTCCATGTCTCATTCTCCATGTACTTCTCATAAATGTATTTCCAACTCAGCCCTCTCTGCAGAGTTATAGTGTTGTGTGTGCAGCATACAGCTGTTTTCTCATAGTCACCATTATTGGGCCAGATGTGCCTCCGTCTCAGTGGATCCACAACGAAGTGTTTCTATCCTCTACATAAGCGCTCAGGTTTGTTCGTGTCTGCTTATTTACTCAGATGCCCCAAACAGAAACCTGAGTATCATCCCTGAAATATTTTTGACCCTCCCTTCATATCCATTGTCTTCATTTTCACAACCACTACTTGGTGTGGGCCTTTAGCCAACGTCCTAACAACCTCCCAACAGGTTTCACTGAATCTGCAGTCTTCCTCTAATGTCTTATAGTTCATTTTCAATAAAATTGCAGAGTAATTTAAGGATAATTTTATCTTCTCTTTGTATAAAATGTTTTACTGATGGGGCTGGAGAGATGGTTCAGGGGTTAAGAGTACTTAGCCTGAGTTTGGCTCCCGGCACCCATGTCATGTGACTCCCTGAAATTCTAGGGGACATTTTACCCTCTAGCTTCCCAGGCTACTGCACTCATATGCACATACCAATAGGCACACACACAGCTACACATAATTAAAAAGAATAAAAATAAATACTTTTTTTTTTAAAACAAAGAAACTATATTAATTCCCTGTTGGCCTCATTGGCCCTTCATGGTCTGGCTCCCATTTTGCTTCTCAGCTCATGGTTTCTTGCCTGGACTCCATCTCCTTCTCCAGCACACACACTTGCCTGAAACCCCATCCGTATCATTTTAAGTCCTGTGTTTTGGCATATGCTTGTATCAGAGGGCACGTGTTCGCAGTACAGACATGGACGTGCTTTCCAGTAGGTGCCTAAGGAGCATTTGTTGAATGAATGGTCTAAGAATCTAACAGTACAAGGGCGTGACCATATCTGTCTCACATTCAGATTATAATCCGAAGTCGTCTGGATCAGAGTATGGAAGAGAATCAAGACCTCAAGGTAGGATAGGGCATGTACCTTTCCCCCTTTGAAAATCATTGCGGGGATCTAATGTGCCAGTTTTGGGGTGGTTCAGGGAGGGAAAGTGATAGAGTGCTAGGGGGCTCAGTCAATCTTATCTGTGCTGTGTCACAATGGCAACACCTTATTAATCTTAATGCCACATAGTAGTTATCTGTGTTATTTTAGGAGGTACCTTTCTTTAAATTTGAAATTTTTCTATATTTCTCTTTTAATTGAGAGAAAAAGATGGCATTGTAGTACCTAATTTAGTAAAATAATAATTTAATAAATTAGAGTCTAGCCTGATATGTACAGAGTTCCAGGCCAACCAGAACTACATAGTCAGAACCTGCCTCAAGTGAGGGGGAGGGTGTCTAATGTTAGTGTGTTTTTTTTGTTTCTGTTTTTGATGAATGTTCTCCAGAGTTCTTTTAGATCAGTACTGTTGTTGTTGTTGTTTTGAGGGTTGTCTGCTTGTTTTTATTTTTGAATCAGCCTGGGGGCTTTAGATCAGTGGTAAAATACTGACCTCGTATGTGCAAGGTGCACATACTATGATGCCACAATAAAAGAAAAGAATTGAGTCCTAGGTATGTAACTAGGCTGTATAGTTCAGTGGTAGAGTACTATGGCTGAGCGTATCTCTCTGGAAATATGTTGGTGTGCATGCACACACACACAGATCTGTATTCTTGATAACTTTCAAGCCCATCTGTTGGAGACCAGGTTAAAACTCAGTTTTAGATATGCTAATTATGGATCATTTATGCGACATGATAGCCAGAGACCCAGGTCACGTAACCAGCAATGCTTTCCTTAAAATCTTTATTTTTTAGTTGCGGTCATATATATGGAAATTTAATTACTCAATTTTCCATTATAACATCACATTTATTTTTGTTTGGACAAAGGACAGTAGCTGCAGTTCACAAAGAACAAAAGCTCTTTGGAGACTGAGAAGCATGCAACCCTTTGTGGAGGTTAAATGAAATCGAAATAACTATTCAACAACAGCAGACACGGGCATATTAATGGAGATCAGTGTTTAGTGGAGATTTAGATGGTGGGATCAAGTTTTCCTGTCGGTGGAGGTTGCTGAATATACACAGCCTGCGGGATGGATGGGGAGTCTTCTCTACCTGGGCAGCTCAGCAGCGGGTGCCCCAGAGGACGGAGGGGTCTTAGCCTTTACTGCTTTCAGGGCTACATCTGCTTTGTGCCTCAGCTGATGGGTTAATCTTCGTGGAATGGCCAACTGGGTTTTGTCTTCTTGCTGGCAGAATGAGGTAATGCTTATGAAGCAACTCAGATGCCACCATCTGATCTCACTGCATTTGGTTTGTAGAAAGATCTGCTGAAATGCAAACAAGAAGCCAGAAATTTGCAGGGGATAAAGGTAAAAGACGGACATTGGATTCTTTCTTTTTTATTGTTTTGGAAGCCCCTGTGAGGTAGAGTGAGCGATTAGTGAGTGTTGAGAGGTGGGTACTTGGGGGACTGATGGGGTTTTCTGGAGTCGTTAACAGGCTTGGTGCTAGGAGTCTAAAAAGAGCTCTGTGGTGGGTAGACATGCTGAGGGAGAATCTTCGTTTTGCTGAGGCTTGTGTCTCCCAGTTGTGACTCATGTGCTGTCACTTGCCTCTGTGCCGCTGTGATTTTCTCTGTGAAAGCACTCTCTCAACCCAGGAGAATGCCCTTTTTAGGAAAAAAGAAAAAAGAAACAAGGTTGGAATGGTTAATATCATTCAGACAGTTTAAAAACACAAAAGGAGAGACCATGAATCTTCTCCCACAAGCTCGCGCCCCTCCACGTCCCATCCCTCCCATTGCCACCTCAACCACTTTTGTCCCCTTTGAGGCAACTCACCAGTTTTCCAGCATGTCTATTTATTGCTTTCTCCCAAGCCAAATAAGAGTCTATGCTGCCAGATCTCCAAACCCACCTTGCACTGTGTTTCTCTCACTTAGCAGCATGTTTGGGAGATTTTTCTACTTGAGTAGAGACCTTTTTAGGTCTGCTTTATACTTGCATACTGCTCTTCTTTTTATTTTTACTTTTATATGTGTGGGTGATTTATCGGTATGCCTAGTAACCGAGGAGGCCAGAAGAAGGTGTTGGATCCCCTGGAACTGGAGTTACAGATGGTTGTGAGCCTCTATATGGTGCTGAGAATTGAATTTAGGTCCTTTGGAAGAGCAACAAATCTCATTATAGTCGTGTCCATATATATTTTTGAATATATGTATGTATCAATCAGTATATATACATAATATATATATTTAATCAGTTTCCTGTTAGTGGTATTTTAGGCTAGCTACTTTGGGGGAGCTACTTTTCTGAAATATACAGTGCTTGAGCTAATAACCTCAATATGTGTTATTCACTCGAATGGGATTATAGCATCTGAGTATGCATCTAAAGCTCCCACTGTTTCCCTTTCTTGCACAAACTTTCATTGACTAGCCAAGATTAACTCCGTAACATTTTACAAAGCATATTCAGTAACCTCGATGTTTTGAAGTATTTCAAAATAGAAATGTTCCCTTTGGTTAAATAAGTCTGAGAAACTCCTGATTGGCCTGGGGATGGAGAAACTGCTCATTGGTTCACAGAGTTCTTCCTCTTACAGAGGACCTGACCTCCACTGACAGACAGACACACAGTCACACACATATGCACAGTCCACAGATAAAAATGAAAGCCTTGAAAACTGAAGATGTTGCCCCCAAAACATCTAGAATAGTTGACCACAGAAGCTCCTCTTCCCATAAGTCATCCCCTAGCATCTATCCTGTCACGTGCACTTTGGAAATGTGCTAGGCTACAAATGCCAGGGACATCTTAGATTGCCCCTGCCATGTACCGACCTGTCAGCTGGACAATTAAAATTGGGTTCCCTACTGGGCCTGGTCCGCACTTCTGATCCTACCATTTTGGAGGCTGAGGGAAGAGAACCGTGAATACGAGGCTACATTGTCTGCCTAGAATAGATGTTCTCAGCCTGTAGGTCATGACCCTCTTGTGGTCAAATGACCCTTCCACAAGGGCTACCCTAAGACCATCAGAAATATTAGATGATTACATCATGATTCATAGTAGCCCAAAATTTAAGGTTCAGATATGAAAATAATTGTATAGTGGGGGTCACTACAACACGAGGAAGCGTATTAAAGGGTCGCAGTATTAGAAAGGTTAAGAGCCACTGCTCTAGGAAATGGAGGCTGGGTAGAGGGAGGAGAAGGCACTGAGTCAGGTGGAGTATTTATATACCCAAGAGGTTGACAAGGAAAACAGGACGGAGGAGGAAGATCACACCAGTCAAGGTCTTCGAGTAGGACATGATGGACATTTAACGTGGATGTAGGTCTGTCTCATCTCAGAAGCTCCTCTTTCCTTGTCTGATCAGGATACCATGATCCCAGGGATGAACTGTAGGTGAGGGAAAACCAGGTTTCTCTCCGTAGAACAGTGGATGTGACTTCCCTGTAGATGATGGTATCTTGGGAGAATAGAGAGAAATCTCTACCCAGGCCCTTGTGGCAAGGTCCTTGATATTCCCTTCGTCCCCCAGTTTGACAGAACTAAGGCTTGATGCACAGTGAGGAGCTCAGTAAGAAGTACTGTCTGGCCGGGTGATGGATTGATGCTGCAATAGTGGGTGTCCTTCTTCCTCCAGGATGCCTTGCAGCAGAGGTTGACTCAGCAGGACACATCTGTTCTTCAGCTCAAGCAAGAGCTTCTGAGGGCAAATATGGACAAGGATGAGCTGCACAATCAGAACGTGAGCTAAATGTGTGGACTGTGACCTCAGAGAGCCCACTATTCACATGGGATGCTACATGAAATGCTGTTTGGTCTGCCCTTAGACTCTCTTCCTTTTGTTCCTGAGTGCCTACCTTCCATGTTGATGGGTTTTTTTTATTCTTGTAAGACTCATTTCTGGTCTTAGGTCACAGCACCTACGCCCACAGCACCCTGGATGGTGCTTGACTCAGCTTGGAAACACTAAGTCCAAATTGGGTTTCTGTAGTCTGCTTAAAAGATGTGGGTAGCCGATGTATGTCTTCGTCACAGCCTGCCCTCTCTGTGCTGTACGCTGCAACTGTTGTTCATTCTTGTTACCAAGTGGCTGGTTTCTCAAAGGGTTCGTCTACAGTCCCTCCGTGCCGCTGAGTTCTCCCTTACCTTTGCAGGTGGATCTGCAGAGGAAGCTAGAGGAGAGAGACCGGCTTTTAGGAGAGTATAAAGTAAGAAATGCCCACCCTGGTGACCTTTTGTGAGTAGCCCGTGCTAGCCGATGCTCAGAGAGCACTTCCACATCCATCTCTGTCTTGCTCTCTGGTAGGAAATCTTTCCATTAGCTCTGAAGCATAGATAGCAATGCTCTGGAAAGGTACATAGCACAGGAACCTGGGGATAGTCAGTGGCAGGCTCACCTCTATCTCAGGAGCGAGAATGGCCCCTAGCAGCCTTCCTTCAGGCGGTTTCCTCCCTTTTTGACTTTCTAAGAATCCTGACACTGTGCAAGACTGTTATAGTGTGGAAAGCCTTCAGGTAGAAAGTGAAGAAAGCCCGTGTCCCCAGGCTCTTCTTTTCATAGGGTAGGTTGCATGGAGTGTGAACCACTTAATGTCCTTGTGTTTGCCACACCTTTGAAAGCTTATCTCCATTGCAGAAAGAGCTGGGGCAGAAGGACCGCCTCCTCCAGCAACAGCAGGCCAAATTGGAAGAAGCACTCCGGAAACTCTCGGATGCCAGTTACCAGCAGGTCAGGACGCAGCCGCCACTGGCCTGCCTGGCCCCTGGCCTGAAGGAAACACTTTTCTGACTTGATCTGTCTTCCAGGTGGACCTAGAACGGGAGCTGGAGCACAAAGATGTCCTTCTGGCTCACTGCATGAAAAGAGAGGGAGATGAGGTAACCCAGAACCTGGATTTCCCTTCTCATGTTAGAGGACCCAGTTTGTTAGGATCCTATAGCCCAGTGGTGGAGCACCTGCCTAGTGTGCTCAAGATTTCAGGTGACTCTCCAGCACCGAGGGGACAGGGTGGAGGTGGTACTTAGCATCTAACATTTAGAAGTGAAATATAAAAATAACAGGGGCCCCCTCTGCTCTGTTGAAGAATATTAAATTACATAAGCAACTTAATTCAATCTTATTAAATCCACCCAGCACAGAGTTGAATTTAAGATACATGTATTCTAGGTCAGGTAGCAATGGCATGAACCTTTAATCCCTGCACTTGGGAGGCAGAGGCGGGAGGATCTCTGTGTTCGAAGCCAGGCATTCCAGGACAGCTAGGACTATACAGATAAACCTTGTCTTGAAAAACAAAACAAGACAAAAACAATAACAACAAAATATACACACGCTCTTGCATTCTTTCTTCCTTAAAACAAGAGTACTAGTGTGGCTGTGGGCTTCCAGACTGAGGCCCATTTCATTCATTCTGCATTCGAAATGCCTACTAAATGTCATCTGCGGCTTTGATATATTAGTGGGAAACCGGAGACCACCACTCTAATCGTGACAGTCCGGGGTGTGTGTGTGTGTGTGTGTGTGTGTGTGTGTGTGTGTGTGTGTGTGTGTGTGTGTGTGTGTATGTGTGTGTTCTCATCTTCAGTCTGGCTGAAACGGGGACTCTCTTGAACTGCATACCCTGGGCTAGCTGACCCATGAACTGCTGGGCAATTCTCCTGTCTCTAACTCACACCTCACTGTAGAAGTGTGAGGTTTACATGTGCACATCACATCTTCCTGCTTTTTACATGGGTTCTCAGATCAAACTCAAGCTATCTGGCTTGTGTGGCAAATACTTTCTCGCTGAGTCATATCCCCAGCCTCCTTATAAGACTTCTAATGTAAGTAGTAAACCAGGAAATAGTTACATGCTAATCAGAAAGTGAGGAATGGAAAGAAAAAGATGTGGTGGTCTGCAGTTATCCGTTAACAACTGTCATTTCTTCTTGATGCTCTAGGCGACTAATTACAGCAGTCAAAGCTCTCAGCGCAATGGCTTTGTCCTTCCAGGAGCGGGGAGAGGTGCTGCCTCTGTCACCCACAGAGGGGTAGGTTCCTAGGATGATGCCCCAGCTAGCACCAGCAGGCTAAGCTTTATGCATACTTTTGATTTTCTGATTCCTCCTGATTGGTGTATACACATGGAAGGCATCCAGTATCCAAAATTCAAGATCAGTTTTAAAATTAAGAATGAATGGGGGTTGGAGAGATGATTCAGCAGTTAAGACAATCGACTGCTCTTCCATGCTCACAACCATTTATAATGAGGTCTGGCGCCCTCTTCTGGCGTGCAGGTATACATGGCAGACAACACATAATAAATACATCTTTAAAAAATAAAATAGAATAAATCTATTTTTTAAAAAGAGTTAATTAGTGGGCACACAGTAGGTGTCAGAGAGGGCATATTTTTCCCCACAGAACTCAAGCCTTTATCCTAGTAGGGAATTTTCCTTTAATCTTTTTTAGCCCAGTGGTTGGGACAGGGTAGGAATATGGCACCACACCCTGACACCAGCACTTCCCTTTCAGCCACAGACCAGCGACCTCCAGCTCGTCCGAGATGCTCTCCGCAGCCTGCGCAACAGCTTCAGTGGCCATGATCCTCAGCATCACACCATTGACAGCTTGGAACAGGGAATCTCTAGTCTCATGGAGCGTCTACATGTCATGGAGACACAGAAGAAACAAGAAAGGAAGGTAGGTAGTGCTGTGATTTCTTGCTTAGGCAAGCTCCTGGGGCAGCCTAGTCTGACGAGTCTTCCTTTATAATAATAATAATAATAGTAATAGTAAATAATAATAATAATAATAATAATAATAATAATAATAATAATAATAATAATACAAGACCCTGCTGAGGGCTCCAGCTAGGCTTCTTGAGGACTTCTGTCTCAGTGGAGTTGACTGTTGAACATGGTATGACAATCCATGGTAGGAATGTGTGGTAATGTGGAGCTCAGAGGCAGTGTGGCTGTGTAAGGCATTGTGGTTCCAGAGTCCCCAGGATTCCTGCTGTTTAATCTCCTCCCCCCCCCCCAAGAGGAGCTGACTCTGAACAAGAGAACACATGGAAGTGCACTGGAAACTGAGAGCTTTGTGTAGCTGTGCATGCTATTAAGAAAAATATGTCACATTTTGTATGTTGTAATAGAGGATATGATTTCCATTTCCTGTTTTAGATTTTTGGGAATATCTTTCTATTGATAATAAATAACTCTCAACATCATTATGGCTTTCCAGGTTCGGGGCAGGTCACTGAGAACTCAAGCAAGTAGTGAATACCGGGCATCCTGGCCCCCTAATTCAAGTAAGTATTCATTATCACAAAGTGAAGATATCTGGAAAATTTCCTTTCCCTCCTCCTCCTCCTCCTCCTCCTCCTCCTCCTCCTCCTCCTCCTCCTTCTTCTCTCTCTCTCTCTCTCTCTCTCTCTCTCTCTCTCTCTCTCTCTGTATATGTTTCTTTCCCCCTCTCTCTCTGTTCTCTTTTGGTAGCATGCAGAGTTCCTTTCTGTACCACAGATACTAAGTGATACATGGTTGGAGGCGATAAGTATACACCAGCTCACCTTCTCCACGTTCAATGGAGGTATTGCCTTGAGGAACGAGGCCTCGCTGTCAGTTTATGGAGCACAATCTATAGGCTTGGCAACAGCCTGGCTTGTCTGGGGTTCCCACGGGACCCCTTTGGCCAGCATCTCAGTTAGATGTAACCAGTCCTGGTACTAGAAGCCTCATTTGGTGACAGGAGATGAACAGTTGGGCTCTGTCTTCTCCATTAACTGGCAATTTTGTTTAAATTACATTCATAAATGCATATATTTTAGAAAGTTTCTTCATATTTGGTTTCCACACTACTCCTCAAATGGCCCTAATTTTAGTTGCCTTTTCCCGTATCCCCTCCCTTGTCCTCTTCACTTATCTCTCCATTCCAGCTCCCCACATCCATCCCAGCAGCCCAGGGATGGCACCACTCACCATGGGCTGGGCCCTCCCCTGATTGATCACTGTTGAGAAAATGCCTTACAGCTGGATCTCAAGGAGGCATTTCCTTGGCTGAGGTTCCTTCTGATGACTCTAATTTGTATCAAGTTAACACACAAAACCACCCAGTTCTGCACATATAGGTGAATACACACCATATTTGTCTTTCTGGGCCTGGGATACCTCACTCAGAATGATTTCATTCTAGTTCCATATATTTACTCGAGAATTTCATGATTTTGTTCTTTTTGATGGCTGAGTAATATTCCCTTGTGTAAATGCACCACATTTTCAAATCCATTCTTCTGTTGAGGAGCATCTGGGTTCATTCCAATTTCTGGCTATTACAAATAGAGGGGCAGTGAACACAGGTGAGTGAGTTCTTGTGGTAGGATGGAGAGCCCTTTGGGTATATGCCCAAGAGAGGTTTTGCTGGATTTTGAGGTAGATTGATTCCCATCTTCCCGAGGAACTGTACCACTGATTTCCATAGTGTCTGTTCAAGTTTGTGCTCCCACCGAAATGGAGGAGTGCTCCCGTATTCTATGTGCTCCCACCAAAATGGAAGAGTGCTCCCGTATTCTACATCCTCTCCAGCACGAGCTGTCACTTGTTTTCTTGATCTTAGCCATTCTGATGGATGTGAGATAAAATCTCAAAGTAGTTTTGATTTGCTGAACATTTCTTTAACGTGTTTCTTAGCTGTTGTTTGTAATCTAAGTTGTTCTATTACCGGTAAAGACTTGGGAGTCCGATGTTGGGGTGAAAACCTTATAGTTCAAAGAAGAGGAGGACAAGCTGACCTTCCTTTTCTTTTGGTAGACCCAGCAAACGCCTCTCTGTCCACATGTCCCAGATCAAAGAAACCTCGAAAATCTCTAAGGCTAATTCTAGCTGCTGGCTCTGCCCCCTGATTCAAGGTTAACTTTATTAATACAGTCTTGGGTGTCACAGTACAGTCAAATATCCCGAAACTCTGAGCCATTTGAGTTTCCTTGTGAGAATTCTCTGTTTAGATCTGTATCCTACTTTTAACTAGGTTGTTTTCTTGATACCTAGTTATTTGTGTTCTTTATGTATTTTAGACATTGCTGCCCTATCAGATGTGTAGTTGTTAAAAAATCTTCTCCCATTTTGTATGCTGCTCTTTTGTCCAAAGGATGGTGTTCAGTTTTATGAGATCTCATTTATTAATTGTCACATTTGTTGATGTGTTAATCTTAGTGCCTGCACTGTTCTGGAAGTCATCCCTTGTGCCAGTGCGTTCAAGGCTATTCCTCACTTTCTCCCCTATTAGGTTCAGTGTATAGAGTTTTATGTCGAGGTCTTTTATCCGTTTGTAGCTGAGTTTTGTGCAGGGTGATAAGTATGGATCTATTTGGATGCATCTACATGCAGAATCCAGTTAGACGTGCACCATTTGTTGAAGATGCTGGATTTTTTTCCTAGTGTGTATGTATTTCTGGCTTCTTTGCAAAAAATCAGTTGTTCATAAGCATGTGGATGCATGTCTGGGTCTTTAATTTGATTCCATTGATTAGTGTGAAAGTATTATTTTATTTTCATGTGGAAGTATTTCCAGTCTCTGGATATTTTTTTTCCTTAAAAGGACTTTTTTTTTTTTTAAACGTACCCACCACTGTTCCCTGTCCCTTGCCTCTTCCCGGTCTGGGTAGATATTTTTATGTACAGTACTTCATTTTTTTCCCCCTGAGCAAACAAATCATATTATCTCCAGGATAATGAGACCCATGACATCACCACCATTAGCCATGTGGAGGATGCTGCTGACGTGGGCTGAAATATCTAGAAACTATGCAAAATTCAAAACATTCATGCTGAGTAAACCATAAAGCAAAAACATATATCTAGAACACTGGTTTCAAATAGCACACACACACAACACACACACATACACACATATACACACATACACACATACATACATACATACACACATACACACACACACACACACACACACACACACACACACACACGTTTGCTTTTTCTAGGGGTAGAGAGTTTAATTTCTTTGAGGGTTGCCTTTAAAACTTTTGAGAGTCCAGGTCATTCTTTTAAGGCCTGCCAAATATTTCCACCACCTAGTGGCCATGGTTAGAAAGTGTGTTTGAATCAGCTCCTGCACATTCATCCATTTTCTCTTAATTGGTTCAACTTATTGGAGAACTGCTCCATCTGGCCATTCTCACTGTAGTAGACATTTTGAGTCTTGGTTCAGTAATGTTTGAATTTTCCTATTTTTTTCTTTTATTCATGCCCAATTTTAAAGAATTCAAACAATTTGTATGAAGATCAAATAGCTGGCTAGAACCAGTTTTGTGTGTGTGTGTACAATTATCGCTCCCCCCCCCCCCATCTATAAGTGTTTTGCCTGCATATACAACTGTGCAACACTTGGGTAAATGGTGCCTGTGGAGGCCAGGAGAGGGCGGCGTTGATTCCCTTGGAACAAGAGTTATAGTTGTGAGCCACCTTCTGGGTACTGGAAATTGAAACCTAGGTCCTCTGGAAGACTACAACTTCAGACCCACCATAGTGAGACTCTGTCTCAAAACAACAGCAAAATTCTAAAACAAAAAGACCAGATCAACTGTACAAAAACGTTAAATCTATTTCAAAGGACTCCTTGAAAAAAAAGATTCTCAAGCTAATTTTGGAACTAAAAATAATCGGTTTCTCTCCCAGCATCACCATCTCACTCAAGGAGAAATATCAGAAATTTGGGGACACAATTTGCTCTACAAAAAATTGCACATTTCATAATTTTGCAAATATTTTAAGGATTTTTGCCTTGTGTTTTTTTTTTGTTTGTTTGTTTAAATTTGTTTTGTTTTTGAGAAAGTCTTATGTAAACCAGTCTAACTTCAAACCATATATCTGGAATGACCTTGGATTCCTGGTCCTCTGCCTTCATCTCCCAGGTGCTAGGCTCACTGGTGTGTATGAAGGCCACTGTTCTCAGCCTTCCTAATGCATTCCTTTAATATGGTTCCTCCTGTTGTGGTGAGCTCCAACCATAAATTATTTTGACTGCTACTTCATTACTTTACTTTTGCTACTTTATGAATCATAATGTAAATCTTGATATGCAGGGTCACCCCCCCCAAGTGGTCATGACCCATAGGTTGAGAACTGCTGGTATAGACCTATGTAGACCAGCTGACCTCAAATTCAAAGAGCTCTCATTGCCTCTACTTCCTAAATGCTAGTGGTTAAAGTCACACACCACTGTGCTTTGTTGTGGCTTTGATTTTATTGTTATCCTTTTTGACCCTTTTTCAAGGTTATTATGAACTGCCAATGTAAAAGTTCTAAATTCTTGGAAATTCTTTTCAAATAATAAACGCCTTCCTCCCTATACCAGTTCTTTCAAGCACACATAATATTATCTGAACTAGTAGATGTAGTTCATTTGAATGTCAGCCAGTGACACTCATTCTCCCAAGCGGGCCAGCATATCCCTCATTGCCCCAACCTAAAAACCTGTGACGATGGAAACCTTTTAAACTATAGACTTCTTTTCATCTCCTACGCCAGACTTTTGAACAGGTCAGTACTTACTCTTTTTCATCTCTTTTTAAAAATGTTTACCACTGACTGATTCGTTGATTGATCTTGTGTGTGTGTGTGTGTGTGTGTGTGTGTGTGTGGTGTGAGAGAGAGAGAGAGAGAGAGAGAGAGAGAGAGAGAGAGAGAGAGAGAGCCCTTGCACAGCTTTGCGGCAAGCGCCCTCTCTCTGGCTGTTTTTCCTTTACCACCCAGTCTAGCTCATTCTTACTCTGCTCTGTTACTCCATTTTATCCTCACTGCTGGGCTGCAGGTGACGTTCTCATTGCACAGTCAAGTGGTTGCATCTCAGGCCTTGCCTTCCATTGTCCTTTCAAAAGCATTTAATATTCTTGATGTTCTGATGGAAACATTCTCCAGCGTCGTCAGTTCCAGTGCTGAGCAGTGTAGTAAGTGGTTTCTGGCCTGGACTTTTGGGCCTTGCCTCAAGGTTTAGGCCCGCAGACCCACAGATACGCAGAGACACACAGATGCTTACAATAGTTTTAGGCTGATCGGCCTACAGGCCCCAGGCATATAACTTGCTAGCTCTTTACTCTTAAACTAACCCATGACTCTTATTCTGTTCAGCCATGCGGCTCGGTACCATTTCTCAGAGCAGTATAGTTGTCCTATGTTTTCTTCCGGTTTCTCTTTGGCATTCTGCTGTTCCGCCTGTTCCTAGAGTCTTCTTAGTCTGGTAGCCCCGCCCACCTTCCTGTCTGCCTTTGGCCAATCAGCGCTTTTTATTAAACTCATAGGCAGGGACAGTTATTTGCAATGGAACAACCTAATCCCCCTCCAGAGCAGTGATGTCCTGACGTCAGCGCAGAGAGTACCGCCAAAGTTAGGCTGTGCCGATGCAGACAGGAACAAGGTGGATGGACTTGCTGCTGCTTTTCATTGGCATCTGCTCGGCTAGACTCATCAGTTTTTCCTATTCTTGGAATACCAATTCTGAGCCCCCTTTAACATCTCCTCTATCTAGCCTTTGGAGGTTGACCGCCTTGTAATGCTATTTGAGGCTTCGTCCCAGACTGTCTTACAGTCTTTAGGAATACTTTTCCATTCCATGTGGCTTTAAGCATTCTTGTATGTGGATTACTTTTACAGTTTTATTTTAACCCCCCCCCACGCTTTTCTGACTTGAGGGGTTTGTATTTGAATGCCAATGAGCTGTTCCTCTTCTTAAGTTCAAAGGCACTTGGAGTTTCATTCCTCAAACTGAATGCAAACTAACAGAGTAGGAAAAATAGAGACTGTAAAATCAGACATATGTGCAGTGCAATCTTGGGCTGCCAATCCACAGTGTGTGGCTCTAGACAAGAATGTTAATCACTGGCACTTGGTCTGAGTTTCCTTGTTATCGAGTAGATAATCTTGAAAGATTTGAGCATTAAATGAGGCTTCACCTAAAAGTCATAGGCAAAATATGGCGGCACAAAATATGTGAGGTGGGGTACAGGCCCAGAGCTCTTTCTCTCCACTCTGGCTGTACCCCTTTTTCTCCTGTCCCAGCCAGTTCCTTTCCCATCACTGACTCATGAAAAAAATCAACAAAAATCAACAATTACTTCAGTGTTTTTAAGATATATTTTATTTATTTGTGTGTGTGTGTGTCTCCATACTATGTATATGGGTGCCTGCAGAGGCCAGAAGAAGGCTTCGGGTCTCCTGCTGGGATTACAGAGGGTTTTGAGCTGCCAGGGTGTTGGGAAAGAAACTTGTTTATGTTTTTAAGTGCTGAGCTATCTCTCCTGTCCCTAATTTCGGGTATCAAAAGTAACACAGTAAAGTTAGTGGAACGAAATTGAGAATTCGTTTATAAACCCATATATGTATAGTCATTTGACCTGGGACAAGTAGATCCTACAACACTGGATCAGGACCTATTACCAATGTATGTAAAAGGTAGATCTAGTCAACTTCTAGAGAAGGAGAAATATACTTTTGGACATGGCAATGAATTTCTGGCTATGACATCTAAAGCATACTCCAGTTTAAAAAAAAAAAAAAAGGAAAATAGCAAATGTTAACAAAAGATGTCGAGAAAATGGAACTCTCTGTGTTGCTTTGAGGTTGTAAAATGGTGTAGTTCTCCAAAAAGCTAGGCACAGAATAGTCACAGGAAGCTATAGGTATTTGCCCCAGAGAACTGAAAATTAATGTTCAGAACCAAAAAACTCAACACAAAAGTCTGACAGCCGAGAAATGGTAATATTCAGCTGTAGAAAGGAATAAAGTGCGGATATACGATAGAATGTGAATGAACTCTGAAAATACATTATGCTAAGTACAAGATGCCAGACCCAAAGGTCAATTCACTTGCTAAAGTGCTGCCCTCAAGTGTGAGAAGCTGAGCTCAAATCCCCAGAACTGAGAAGCTGGGTATGGTGATAGGCTCCTGTAATGTTAGTGCTGAGGAGGTAGAGACAGGTGGTCACTGGCATGTTCAGGCCAATTAGTCTCCCCAGTCTGCGAGCTTCAGGTTCAGTGAGCGACTCTGTCTCAAAAAGTAGGGAAAAGTGACTGAGGAAGGATCAGTCCACGGGTACATATGTGCACACAAGAACACCCCACAAGGTGAGAAAAAAATTAAAAATCAAAAGGACATATATTACATTAGAAAGAAAGAAGGTTGGCTTAGATATGCCAGGATCAAGAAGGAAAGAGAAATGGTAAATAACTTTTTACAAAAAAATGCTTTATTACGTTTGTTTGTTTACGCTGTGTGTGTATGTAGGCACATGTGTACCACAGTGCATGTGTGGAGAGCACAGGATAGCTTATGGGAGTCAGTTCTCTCCCGACCACCACGTGGACTCTGGGGATGGAACTCAGGCTTGAGAAACACTCTTCACCCACCAAGCCAAGCCTGTTTCAGTGCAGATCTCTTTCAGGGGTGGTAACAGTGTCTGGGGTCGATAGTGGCGAATGTTTGCACAGTATTGTGAACACACTGTCACTGGATTGCACACTTTAAAATGGTGAATTTATCATATGAATTCTATCTCAATATTTAAAACATAATCTTCTTAAGATAGTATAATTATGACTTCTGCCTAGCGTATACAAAGGTGCCTAGAACCTTCTACCTTAATAGCAAGAGAAAGTTGACTAACCTAAGAAAATCACAAATTTTGTACCCATCTAAGAGATGAGGTCACAGGGAAATCAGCCAGCCTGGAACGCAAGCTCTGAGAAGCAAAGGGACACAAGCACCAGCGTGTGTGTGGAGAAGCCAGGAAGGGTGATGGGCCACTGTGCCACAGATAAAAATATCGTTGCTAAGATTCCCCTCCATTGCTAAAGGCTAAGCAGAGAACCCCGGTGCATAAGAATTTCCCACCCGCAGACAGTTCTATTCTGTGTGTTACAGTGTTTGTTTGTGGGGACAGAGCAGGAGCCCTTCCACTGCCAAAACACAGGCCCACTCTGGACATTGTCCACTGTGGAGCAAAAGATACCTGGAGGGAGCAAACTCTCCCACCCTGCCTCAGCACCAAGCAAAGATGAAGACCCATTCCAGCCACGGAGGAAAAGCACACAGTCCTCCATCTTGAAGCAGGGGCAGGACACTTGTAGCCTCAGCTCTTTAGAAGTTGTCTGTTCCTGGGGCAGAAACAAAGCTGCGTGACAGGGTGAGGCAGGTGGCAGAAGTCTCCCCCATCTACACCAGGAATACAAACTGAGAATAGTCGTTTCTTTTTGGTTTAAAAGTAGATCCAGTTACCTACTCTTCTACCTTATCATTTCTGTATACCCCCCTTTTTTCATTCTCCACCCTCTTCCCCCCTCCCCCCCCAACACTCAATAGGAGAGAAAGAAGGACAGACAGAAAGGAAGGAAGACAAGGTCCCTTAATCTAACCTTCTTAGCTTACTTTCTCCCTGACCATGACCAATAACAACTTACAAGCAAACCCTAAACAATGACAAACATCCATAACCCACCAAATGACCAAAAATCATCAATCCCACCTCACAGGAATGTGAGCGTTATGTTCTTAAGATTTCTTCCTGCTGTCTCTGGGCAACAGCATCTTTAGGGGATCCTGATAATGGTCGAGGCCTGGGAGAACTAGCTGTATCATTTGTTGTCCTGGAAAGTGCAGGGCTCAAATGGAGTTCTGGCTGGAATAATCTGTTGTCCTGGAAAGTGCAGGGCTCAAATGGAGTTCTGGCTGGAATAATCTGTTAGTCTCATGTCTGAGACTTTCTGTGAGGCTGGATCACTTGGGCTATTTGTCTTGTCTTTATTGGTGCCTAGTCCTTTTGTTCTGAAAACACACAAACTCTTAAAAGGTAACATACATGTCTACATTAACACAAGTATGGAATGTGCAGTGTGACCAATCAGCTAAAGATTTTCTGTCCTGTGTTTGGGCAGGTAAAAGGTATCTGATGTGGGAATGTCTTTCTGTATGCTATGAATATCAATCTTTAAATAAAGGAGTTGTTTTGGCCCATGACAGTTACCATAGAAAATGTAGGAGGGGAAATCAGAGCATAGGTAGGAGAAGGGCGGAGCCAGACACCCAAAGAAGAAACATGTAAGGAACACAGGTGAGCCACAGGCCACGTGGCAGACAGATTAGTGGAAATGGGTTGAATTAAGATGTAAGAGCTAGCTAGCAATGTGCCTGAGCCGTAGGCCAAACAGCATGAAGTTAATATGAGCATCTGAATCATTTTTGAGGGCCTAAGCAGCAGTGGACAGCTAAGGGGTCTAGAACTGCAAGTCTTCGGGTCTGGACCTCTGGCTGCTCGGGGCCAAGAAACCCATTGTAACAGGTATCTATCTGTCAACTTTATAAGTCCCTTTGAGCTGCATAACTAAACAGTCATGAGGACTCTGTAGCCAACAAGATTTATAATGTCTCATCCAATCAGAATTAGTCTCATGGGGGAGGGATGCCCACATATATTGGCTGTCGTGTAGTGGGTTTTTGTTTTTTTTGTTTTTTTCATTTCTTCCCTCATGTCTGCAGAAGTTTAACTCAGCAGTTTTTTCCATAACCCAATGTCTTCTAGTAGCTGTTGTTTGTTTATTAAAAACTTAAAGTGAATAAAGCACTATATAAGGTCCAAATGCTCTGTGTTATGGCATCTTCCATCCTTACATGGCTTCTTCTGTTTATATTATTCTATTTTCTCTTTAAAGACTTTAAATTTTATTATTTTTAAACATTTTATGGCTGTTTGCATCCATTTTCTTTCATTAGCATCCAAGTGCATTTTTAATCATATTGTACCTGTTCAGAGGTTTTCTTAGTCTGGACCTGGCTTTGTATGTACCTGCAACCTTTCTGACCACATGAGCCAAGCCTTAAAGGACCAGGCCATCTCTGTGCATCTGTAGGCCCCTTCTGTGGCTCCCTCTCTGGCTCCTAGGGCCTATCTAGCACATTTCTCCACTGGTTCTGGGCTGTAGCCACTGCTTGCCCTTCTGGATGGAGCCTCATGCCTGTGCACTCTGGCCAAGAGCCTCACCTGTCTGCCCTGGGATGTTGCTGGGTCTGCTGGCATTTCTACCTATTCTCCCATTGAAAACCCAGTGGGAGGTAGTGCTTGGCTGCACAGCATGGCCTCTAGCCTTGAGCACGGGCCCCGGAAGCTGTATCTGGTTTCTTGTCTGGAATTTTTCTTAGCCCTATGCTTTGGATATATGTGCCTCCACATTGGATGCCAAATATAGCAGGTCTCTCTTATCTTAGGCTTGTTCCCAACTAGCTCTTAAAACTTAAATTAACCTGTATATAGTAATCTACATTCTTCCATGTGCCTGGAGTTACCTGTCCTCAGTAATTTCCTCCTGACATCCTCCCTGTCCAGTTGGGGAATCTCCCATTATCTCAGATTCTTTCCCAGAGTTCCTATCTCTCCCGGAAGTCCCACCTAAACTCTCCTGCCTAGCTTTTGGCCTCTTAGCTCTTTATTAAACCAGTCAGAAGGTGCTTTAAGCAGGTGAGGAAGGACAGCAACAAATCTTCACACAGTGTATGAAATGATTCACCCACCATGAGACAGAAATTTAAGGAATAAAATAGAGAAGTTAATATGAAGATGATCTCCATCATAGGCCTCAAAGGCTCAACACAGCCACATAAGGAATCCACAAACTTAGAAATATGGTGATAGAAATGAGCAAAATGTCAACATAGAGAAACCAAATATGGGTCAAAAAAGAGTGAGATGGGGACAGAAACATTTTTTCAATAACCTGATGCCACTCGGGAAGCTGAGGCAGGAGGATGATGAGTTTGTGTTCAGCATAACAGCAATTGAAAGATAACCTAGTTTGGTGAAAAATATAACTTTTGAGGAAAACAAAAAACTGGGCTGAGGATGGGGTTCACTTGGTAGAATGCTTGCCTAGCATGAGGCTGTGGGTTTGATCCCTGGTATTGCATAAACTGGATGTGGTGCTGCATGTCTGTAATCCCAGGACTGGAGAATCAGAAATTCAAGGTCATCTTTGACTATACTGCAAGTTGGAGGACAGCCTAGGCTGCATGAGAGCCTGTCTATAAGAAAAAAAAAATAGGTACATAACATTTGCCCAGGTCTTTTGTTTTGTATAGTGTATAGGTGTTTTGCCCAGATGTATGTCTGTATACCATATGTATGCTTTTTGCCCACAGAGGTTAGAAGGGGGCATTGGATGCCCTGGAATTGGAGTTATAGACAGTTGAAAGATGCCATGTGGGTTCTGAACCAAAGTGTTGTTAACCATTCTCCAGCCAAGGTCAAGTCCTTACCCTGCCAGGGAGAGCTGGAATATAGGAGATCCAGCAGCATATGGAAGAACAAAGGATGGTCCTTACATCTGAGACTTCCCAGGGTTTGCTGAGCTTGGCATGGTAGAAGGTTCTAAGTGAATTTTTATAGTAAAATTTAGAAACGGAATCCTTTCCCTCACCGCCCTGCTTTTGGACAGGTATACTAGAGGCTAGAAGGATTGTAAAGAGGCTTGCCATCCACTTTACAGGGGCAGCTTCTCTGAGCAGTCTCCATGACACTGAAGAAAGCAGAGTAATCTGCTTGAAATGGAAGAGAATGACATTAAGGGTTTGTTTGTTTTAAGATAGGGTCTCACTATGTAGCCCTGGCTGGTCTAGAACATGTTATACAGACCAGGCTTCAAACTCAGAAAAATGTACCTGCCTCTGCTTGCCCAGTGCTGGGATTAAATGTATATGCTACTGAGCTTAGAAATTTTTAGCTTTTTAAGTTTAGGCTTATGATTCATTTAGAGGTTTTTTTTTCCCCCTGTACACTATGAGGCATGGATCAAAACCCACTCTCATTCTGTATTAATGGGTCTTTAATCTTCTATTACCATTTTTGTAATTGTTTGAGACATTCATTATGTAGCCCTGGCTGTCTCTGCCTTCCAAATGCTGGAATTAAAGGTGTGCACCACCATGCCAACTCTTTTATTTTATGTGTGTTAGCCTATGTGTATGCCTGCCATATGGGTGCAGTGCCTCTGAAGGCCAGAAGAGGGCATTAGAACCCCTCGAGCAGGAATAAAGGTATAAATGATTTCATAGGTTACGGGAACCCGGGTCTTAACCACTGAGCCACTTCTCCAGTCCTCCAACTCTTAGTTTTAACACATATTTCCTGGTGCTTTATTGGATTTTAATATTTTTATAGGTTCAAAATTTACATATATCTTCATATAAATAGAAAAACTTAATAACAAAGTCTATTTGGCAAAGTAACAATAAAAATAGCAAAGTGTTTGGGGTTTGGCATGCATATTTTTTCCTAGAATTCCCCCTGCTTCCTCTTCCTCCTCCCTCCTCCCTCCTCTTCTTTCCTTCCTGACAGTTGTTGACTATAAGTTGTGTTTTAGAAAGTGGAGGTTGAAAATGCACAAAGTTCCCAAGCAATAGTGAAATTATGTGTGTTTGATTTGTTCATTCTCTTGTTTTCACCAGATTGGTCATTAGTACAGATCCTGTTTGGTAACTGGATGGATGTTACTAGAATCATCTATATCATGTGATAGAACATCCCCCACACACACACACAAAGACATATTTTTATGGCTGGCAAGCTGGCTCAGTGGGTGAAAGCATTTACTGCCAAGCCTGCACCTGAGTGTTGGGGAAGCAGAGAACTGATTCCTAAAAGCTGTCCTTTGATTTCCACACACACCCACACTAAAATAAATGTAACGCAATTTTAAAAAACCACGCTGGAGGCTGAGTGTGGTGGCCTACATTTTTAATCTCAGCACTTAGAAGGCAGAGGCAGGCAGGTAGATCTCTGTGAGTTCAAAGCCAGTATGGTCTATATCATGAGTTCTAGGCCAGACAGAGCTACATAGTGAGACTCTGTCTAAAAAAGGGAAAAGCACAGCATAGGACCAGCCCATGTGGAAGGCCTTGCACTTTGTAGACTGAAGTACTTTGCCTCTGGCTTTTCCTCCATTGTTCTCTCTTTTCACAACAAATCGTGAGTATTTTTATTCCAAAATCTGAATGTAGGCCATTTGCAGGTCCTGCTGGGAGTCCCCCTGGAATCTGACCAGGCAATATTCTGACCTCCTGATCTTTGTCACAGTGTTGTCAGGACAGGATTTCCTCTGCCAGAAATCCCTGGAATGAGTGGGAAATAAGGTCCCCATGACCATGTCCATGCCCAAGGCACTTCCTGTCCTCGTGGTGATCATAAGCCGTGCGGTGTGGACACGGTGCTTGGCGAGGCTGATGGAGAAGCTGTGACCTCCGGCCGCTTCAGCCTCCTGAGACATTTTGAGTAAACGGAAGGAGGAATGGTTTGGATCAAATCGAATGTTCTAACCAGTGTCTCTGATTTGCAGCATTGCCTCACTCCCAGAGTTCTCCAGCCGTCAGCAGCACCTGCACTAAAGTGCTCTATTTCACTGACCGGTCACTCACGCCCTTCATGGTCAACATACCAAAGAGGTGAGGTGTTCAAACCATCATTTTACTGCAAAAGGCAACAAAGAAAGAAAGAAAAAGGCAGAAAGAAGGACAGGGAACCCATTACTGCCAAATAAGAAGAGGAGCCAGGACATAGAGATCCTAATTCTGGCTTGGCGGGTTTTGATTTGGTTTGCTTGGTTTTTGTTGTTTGGGGTTTTCTGTTTTTGTTTTTGTTTGTTTTGTTTTGTTTTATTTTGAGACAAAACATTACTATGTAGCCTTGTCTGGCCTGGAAAACTCTATGTAGACCAGGCTGGCACCCAGCAGATAAGAGATCTTCCTGCCTTTGCCTCCCAAGTGCTGGAATTAAAGGCTCATGCCACCACACCTGGCAACCAGTGACTTTGCGGAGGACAAGCAGGATCCCGCTGCCAGACACAGGTTGTTTGGTTTTAGTTTTTTGATGTGGTGTCTCACTGTGTAGCTCTGGATCGCCTGTACTCACTATGCAGACCAGGCTAGTCTGGGCTGGAACTCACAGGCAACCACTTGCCTCTGCCTCCCAAGTACCTCGATTAAAGGCTTGTGCCACCACACGTGGTTCCACAAGAACAGTGACTGTGCTTCTTGTCCTGGTGCTTCTACAAATATGTTCCAAGTTTGTAAAAACTTGTTCTTTTAAGTATTCAAAATAGCTCCTTCTGCCAGCCATGACCTCTGCCCTGGTCTCTTAGGTATTTACTTGAGGGTGTTTATTACTATGTGATGATGACAGCTCATGCATGTAAGAATTTATGTGAAAAATGTTCCGGAAACTCACTTCAATATTCTTCCTCCCAGTGAAATAAATACACTGTAAGGGAGCGGGGGATGTAGCTCAGGGGTAGTGTGCTTGCCTTGTATTGCTTAAGGCAATAAGCCAACCACTGAGAGAGGCTCTGAGGTTCTCCTCTCTTAGAATCTGCTCATTTGACTGCACTAGGTAGAAGCAAGCTTTCTAAACACAGAGGGATTGATGAGCCTTGAGCTGGGTGGCACATACCTGTAATCTTTGCACTTGGGAGGCCAGAAACAGGCTGTGGATTTGAAGTCATCTTAGGTCACATAGCACATTCAAGGCAAGTATGGGCTACAGAGTTAGACCCCATCAGAACAAAGCAAACAACGAACAAACCCCACCTGCTGAATTTAACTTCATCAGCCTAAGAAACTATTATCTCATGGCAGAAACTGAGAAAACTTAGGTGAGTGTATGGTTATTTCACAAATTTTATTTCAAATACCTTATTTTCAAATTAAAAACAGCAAAAGCAATGAATTGAGTTCTCCGATCACCTGATGTATAATGCCATGCTCATTCCTAGTGGTGACTGTTTGCCCAACCTCTGCTATTTTAGTGATCCCGGCTATCAGGAGCCGTGACCTGGTATCAAAGCCATGCTACCTCTGCCTGTTGACTTTGGCAGAGGCTTGGATTTAAGCCTATTGATTAAAAAGCTATTTTTGATACACTCTTCTTTTGTGACAGGTTGGGGGAGGTGACACTAAAGGATTTTAAAGCAGCTATTGACCGAGAAGGGAATCACCGGTACCACTTCAAAGCACTGGATCCTGAGTTTGGCACAGTCAAAGAA
This sequence comes from Phyllotis vaccarum, assembly GCA_033318265.1. Classification (NCBI taxonomy): domain Eukaryota; kingdom Metazoa; phylum Chordata; class Mammalia; order Rodentia; family Cricetidae; genus Phyllotis; species Phyllotis vaccarum. The sequence goes on from JARWLC010000012.1 coordinate 80,766,986, forward strand.
GAGGTAAAGAACCCATGGGCACTTGGGGAGTATTACTGGTCACTCCTGAACTAGCTCTTTTGCTCTATTGCTGTGAAGAGACACCATAACCAAGGGCACTCTTATGAAAGAATGCATTTAATTGGAGCTGCCTTACAGTTTCAGAAGCTTAATCCATTATTATCATGGCAGAAAGCATGATGACCAACAGGCAGACGTGGTACTAGAGAAGTTCTCTATCCAGATCTGCAGGCAGCAGGAGGAGGGGCTGAGGGAGACAGACAGACAGACTGGGCCTGGCCTGGACTCCTGAAACCTCAAAGCCTGCCCCCAGTGACACACTTCCTCCAACAAGACCACACCTACTCCATCCAGTAAGGCCACACCTCCTAGTCCCTCCCATGTAGTGCTACTCCCTGATGATTAAACATTCAAACACATAAGCCTATGGGGGCCATTATTTTCAGACCACCACATTTTTTGTGTGTGTATGAATGTTTTGTTTGCATGTATGTCTGTGGGCCACATGTATGTATGGTGCCAGGGAAGCCAGAAGACAGTGTTGGATCCCCCGGAACTGGGCTTACAATTGTGAGCTGCCATGTAGGTGCTGTGAATCAAACCTGGGTCCCCTGGAAAAGCAGCTGGTACTCTTAACCACTGAGGAATCTCTCCAGCCCCAGCCAGTGCTCTTAACTGGTAGGCTATCTCCAGCTCCTGGTCTTCTTTCTACTTATAAATATCCATGAGTGAAATGGTGTTTTTATGTTTTTACTTTCTTATCCTTAATGTTTAATGTCTTCTTTTAGAATTTTTTATTTTATTAAAGTTTTTGTATGGGGCTGGAGATGGCTCAGTGTTAAGAGTGCTTATTCTTATAGAAGACCCAGATTGGGCTGGAGAGAAGGCTCAGAGGTTGAGAGCACTGACTGCTCTTCTAAAGGACCCGGGTTCATTCCCAGCACCCACATGGCAGCTCATACCTGTCTGTAACTCCAGTTCCAGGAGCACACAAGTGATGTACAGACATACATGCAGGCAAAATGATCATACACAGAAAGTAAAATTAAATAAAAGGGAGAAGGCTCAGGTTGGATTCTCAGTGCTCATGTCACATGGCTTACAATCTCCTGTAACTCCAGCTCCAGTGTGTTCAATGCTTTTAGCTTTACAGTGGTTTCTGTCCTGGACTTTCGAGCCCCACAGACCCACAGACCTGCAGAGACACACAGATGCTTACACTAGCTTTAGGCTGATTGGCATATGACTTTCTAACTCTTTACCCTTCATCTAACCCATGATTCTTATCCTGTTCCACCATGGGGCTCGGTACCTTTTCTCAGAGCAGCATAGTTGTCCTCTGTTTCTTCTGGCTTCTCTCTGACATTCTGCTCTGTTCTGCCTGTTCCTAGAGTTTTCTTAGTCTGGTAGTCCCGCCCACACTTCCTGTCTGCCTTTGGCCAGTCAGTGCTTTTTATTAAACTCATAGGCGGGGACCATTATTTACAATGGAACAACATAATCCCTCTACACACTCATACATATAATTAAAAATAAATGTTAAGAAAAAATATGTGTGTGTTTTTTCTCTAAGGACTTGATTCTCTTTTTCCACCATGTGGGTCCTGTCACTGATTCAGGTCATCAGGCCTTGTGATAATGCCTTTTTCCCCTGAACCACCTCACCAGCCCTTAACTCTCTTTTCCCCAAAGTGCTTAAGTGACTCTTCCTTACTTCACTCTGTACTTTCTGTTCTGTTGAAATGGGTATCACACTGTGACCCAACCTGGCCTGGAACACAGAGCCACCTACTTTCCTGCTTCAGCCTGCTGGGCACTCCAGGTACAGGCATGCACCACCACATTCCAGGCTGTATTTTTCCATCGTGGCTTTTTTTTTTCTTTTTAAACCTAGGTTTTCCATGATGATGATGCCATCCCTGGATGGGAAGGGAAAATTGTAGCCTGGGTGGAAGAAGACCACAGAGAGAATTAACTGGATCCTGGACACTCGCTGGCTGCTTCTCTCAGGAAAGAGGACTAACACCAGAGTACGCTGAGAAGCTTCTAATTCATGCTGCCAAAAAGAAGCTTCAAGTGTGATGGTCACAGGCCAGTCCTGTTTGTGTGCCTGGCATATCTAGTACTTAAAATCTCCATGGATTCATCTGGAGTTTTTTGTCCGTGGGAACAGTGTTTTATTCTACTCTGAGGACACCAAACCGAAGGCCTTAACCACCAGGGATGGATGATCCCTCTCTTGTAGGGGCATGGCTGCTATTAACTTGAACCTGGAAGTGGATGCATCTCTCCTTTGTGTTAGTGTTCATTTAATTGGCCTCAATGGTTGCAGCAATCAGAGTCCCAGCATCTGCACTCACAGACAAGACAAAGGTACCAACTTTTCTGCTTCTCTGCAGACATTGCAAACCAGGAGTAACTCATGAAGTGGTACCAAAGATGAAAGCCCCACTTGCATCTATTGACCTGGACATGGATGATGCTGACTTGATGATTGGGTGGGGAAAGGGTTGCCCATAGTAAGCTATACTATGCCAAAACCATAAGACCTGGGACTGCCTCTTCTGGTTTTAACTGGTTCTGCAGCTTGTCCTTAGCCCATTGAGGGCATTTTTCATAAACTGCTAGTTTTCTCTGGGGACTCTTTAACTTTAGAGCCATTTATTTTTCTCCAAACAGATGAACTTTGTGTTCGAAAGACTAAGAAGTGAGAGACTCCTCAGACATCCAGGAGGCTATGGAAAGGTGCTGCTACCATTTCTGTGTAACTCAGACTCATAGCATCCCCTTTGCATTTACACAGAGACAGACCATTCACTCTTGTTTACTGGTCTGCCTCTCATTTCAAGACTGGAGGTATTTTCTGTTACATACTTAGCCTGGGATGTTCCTTTAGGCTACAGTGACACCCATGGGGCATGGAGCATGAGGTGTGAATGGCAGGGTCGATTCAAGGTGAAGAGTCACTGCACAGTGCAATGTTTTCAAGAAGCTAAAGAGTTCAACTTCCAGAGGTTGCTCAATAACTTGGGGTTTCTCATTCACACACCTAGCACCACCCAGCAGTCAGCCCTGATTACCTATTTATATAAGTCCCTCAGAGCGGTCTGCAACCACCACTTACACTGCCAAACAGTCCTGGAATCTGCCTGTCTCTGTTCGCCTCCCATTTTCAGCCATTTGAACAGACTACTCTTTGGAACTCTGAGATAACATCTTATTGTTTTATATAGACATGTCTTTTAAAAATAGTTCATGTTTGAGAATTGTTTTGTACTCATTTGCTTTTGTCCGAGAACCATGTCTATTTTTCTAACTCAAGTGTGACTTCTCTGTACTCTATCCATTTTCTAGAGTGCCCAATAGCTTTTCTACAGTCTCTCCTTACCGCCTCTTGTGGTTTCAAATTAAGCTTTATTTTGTTACGAGTATACTAAAGGCAGTTAATTCCTGTCCAACTCTCCCTGCTGTTTTAGTGGTGGAAGCTTTTTTTTTTTTTTAAACTCTAGTTGATTTCTCTTCTAAAAGTACTTTCAAGAAGAAAGTCTTTCATGCACACTACCCTGGTCTTATATTGAAGAACACTTTTCATCAGCTGTAACTAGGAAAGTTTGAGAAAGTCAGCCATAAGTAAGAACAACTCATTGTGAAAGCCAACAGAAGAAAACAGTATTATTTCCATTTCTTCTCAAGATGATGGGAGGGGGAAAATGTCCACATATCACCAGTTTCTCTGTTGCATGAATTGTAATGTTTTGCAATTTGACAGCATGAAGGTGACCAGGCTACACTTCGTTACTGTCGTCCAAGTACAGTTTACCTCGAATGTCTGTCCAGATTTCCTTTGTCCACTTCTTTCAGCAAACAGTCTTAACATTATGTGGAATTAACTTTTCAGCAAAAATTAAATCAGAGGAAAAGCTTTGAAGTTCTCCATATTGTGTTTTATTTTTATCTCTTTTTGGAAAAGGAGCCACATGGCCTTAGTACTACATAAAAAGCAGAGGTGGAATGCAGGGGAGAATGTAGCTCAGTAATCTCATGTACCATGGGAAAAATGGTCATACATCTCTACTGGAGGGTATATTTATTAATCCCTGTACATTCCAGGACAGGGATCCTAATGAGTCCATAATGCTGGAGAACAGGATAATCTCCTATTTGGCTATAATCCAGGGCAATGGTTCTCAATCTAGGGGTCATGACTCTTTTGGGGGTTAAACAGCCCTTTCATAAGGTTGCCTAAGGCCATAGGAAACACAGATTCTTATGTTACAATTTATAACAGTAGCAAAATTACAGTTATGAAGTAGCAACAAATAATTTTCTGATGGGGGGGTCACCACAACATGAAGAAGGTTGAGAACCACCACTCTAGGAGAACCTGTGACTTAAAATACTGTTCTCTAGTGGTATTGGTGTGGGTTGGTCCATCCTGCCATTGCTGACACTCTTTCCTTAATCTCTTAACCATGTTTTAAAAAGTGTAAATCCAGCATAGTGGCTCAAGCCTTTAATCTCAGCTCTGAGGAGTCAGAGGTAGGCAGATGGATCTCTGAGTTGAGGCTAGCCTGGTCTGCAGAGTTCCAGGACAGCCAGGGCTACAAAGTGAGACCCTATCTTAAAAACAACAAAACCCAAACAAATGTACCGTCACACACAACACACCTGTATACACACAATTAAAAATAATAAAAATAAATCTTAAAAAAACCCATAAGAGCTAATTTAGTTATTTAAAAACTGAAGCATATCATCTTCTCGCTCCAGTCCCTAAATCATCTGGGTTGGAATGCTTTACAGTTTGCACCTAAAACTTCTGCCTAGTGATAGATACATGCCTATATTTCCAGCATTTGGGAGGCTGAGGCAGGAGGAGTAGCAGGCTGATGTCAGTCTGGGCTTCATAATGAGAGCTGTGTCAGCATTAAAAGAAAAAAGAAAAGGAGTTATGGGTTAAATACATTTGGCAACAGCAATACTCCTTACAGACTAACTTCAGGTCTTTTGTCCAGGGTGTAAATAGGAAAAGGTCTTTCCATCCAATTCAAGAGTACTCAGTTGCTGAGAAGTATTCCAGTTCTAACAGAAATTTTCATTTTTCCTCATAGCATTGTGATTTGCATGTATATTTCTTGAACTTGTTCAGAGGTATAGCCTGATCAAGTACATATATAAAGTTCTATTTTCTTAGAAACATGGATGGCTGTAACCACTGGTTTCAGAGATTATTACCAAGTGTTCTGTTTTACAATGTTTTCACAAAACCTTTGTTATGCCAGAAGTTTCCGATTATCAGAGACAACAGTTTTAACTGCCTGTATGTACCAGAATTGTGAACAAGTAAGAGGCGCGCGCACACACACACACACACACACACACACACACACACACACACACACACACACACACACACACACACACACTGAACAAGATGGAGTTTACAAATTAAATTCACTTCATTTTCATTTATGCCTCTTAACTGGGATCAATCAGTAAAGCCATTTATATTTAGTGAAGGTAAATTTCCTCAAGTGATCTCCCTGGTAGCATGTTTACTCATTATCAGGAGGGTGTAGATAAGGACAGTTTTATTGCTGGAGATTATTATAAAAAAGGATTAGCTAGCTTCGCACCTATTTTGAAATCATATGTAAGTTTACAGACACATAAGAACCTGAGAGTATAAACTTTATGATAACGTTAATCTGCAAATGCAGTATGAGCCCTAATTAGCTCAGAAGACTGAATCCTGGACCCTGTGAATGCTCAGCATGCTTTCTACCACTGAGCCATTCAGGACCCCAGCCGGAAATGTATATTTGTTTATGTTTCTGTTTTGAAACAGCATCTCATTATGTTATCCAAACTGATAGGTTCAGATGAGTAATGGTTTTTCCTCAGCCTCTGGAGTAGCTAGAACCACAGACATGGACTACCACTCACCCCAGTGCAGAAATCAACACTTAAAAGAATCGGAGATCACAAATCAATTTAAAGGCTGCCTCCCCACATTCAAACAGGCTTCATTTATCACTAATGTTATCCATTTAAATGTTTTATATGTATCAGTGTTTAACTCACAGTGACTTCTTTGCTTTGTTATGTTGGAGACAGAGTCTCACTGTGTAAACTTGGCTGGCCTAGAACTTGCTATGTAGACCCGTTAGTCTGGCCTGAAATCACAGAGATCCACCTGCCTCTGCAATCTCTGCTCCTGTGAATGCAATCATCTCTACATGACAGGGCTTCTTGAATTCCTTCTGCTTGTGTTTCCTACTCCTGTGAGGAATTTTCATAGGACCCCCAGGTATAGAGGAATATAAAATTATAAATAAAACATTTATTAAATAATAAATTTACTTAAAAACATTTTTGGCAGGTTTTACCAGTTATTAAAGATGAAATCAAATTTCTATATAATTAGAATGTTCTTTGGTTTTATATACAGAATTAAATTTATAGAATATGTCCTGGATGTGTATGAAGTTTTTAAAGTTAATTAAATGTCACCTTAAATATTTCTCACCCATATTACATTTACAGGTGTGTATGCATCCTCTCTCTCTCTCTCTCTCTCTCTCTCTCTCTCTCTCTCTGTGTGTGTGTGTGTGTGTGTGTGTGTGTGTGTGTCCATCCACGGCACACATATGAAGGTGGTCACAGGACAATTTTTGAGAATCTATTCTCTTTGACCATGTACATTCCAGGGACAGAACTCAAGTCACTAAACTCAGTGGAAAGCACCTTTACCCCACTGGCTGTCTGACCCATGTATATATGATTTTTGAACCTAGGATCACAAATGAGAAAATGTACAGCAGACCTAAAGCTTGGGACTATTGTCAGCCCAGGCTCATCCCCCAGCTTTTTTCTTAAAGGGAAGACTGAGTTAATGTGTTTCATTAAGTTGCATCCATGTTGTGAATGACAAAAGTCCATTATTTGTGGCTGAGAAGGTTACGTTGCATATATACCACATTTTACGTAGCCATTCCTTTAGGGTAGACACACAGTTTAGTCCTATAAACGAGATGCGTGTAAACTGCTGCAGTGCCGTGATATGCAAGTGAAGATGTTAAATCTTGGCTGAATATATGACACTGCCATACAGAATGTCAACATTTTTCAGAGTTGATTAATATTTTGATCTATGATTGTCAATACTAAGACTGTTGCTTCACATAAATATGTAACACATAAGCAGGCAAGATAGCTCAGTATGGAGCTGAAGGGATGGCTCAGAGGTTAAGTGCACTGGCACAAACACACGAAATAAATGTAAGTTTCTTAAAATATATATATACATATATATAATGTATGTTTAAGGACATTTCAGAAATTACTGGAGATTCTGTCCTAATCTAAAATAAATCAGCTACAGAAATTTTAAAATTCAAATAGTCTAAAAATCCAACCCAAAAATATACAATTTTTACATGCTACCGAGTAACTGTCGGAAAACATATTTGTTTTCTGTAACTAAACCACTATGTTCACACAAGCAGAAAACTTTGTACAGTAAAACCAGTGTGAATCAAACCAGACGCGACGAATCTGTGCCAAGGTGTATCAAGCAGTGTTGGCTGGCCTTGTGTGACCCCGAGGTCAAGTCAGTGCAAAGTGCTCTGGTGTCCCAAAAGCCAAGGCTGCGGCGACGCGGTGAAATGCATTGTGGGCAACAGCAGCGGAACAACCTAGGTTTGGGTAATTGTGTTCGGAAACTTTTCACTATTGCCATTTTTCTTTTGACCCCCCACATCGTTACTCCACAGTTTAAGGATCTTTTTCTATTGGGTTCACACAACTGCAGAATGGCAGAACAATGCATTTTGCAAAGTTGTATCTTAATTTTTTTTTTTTTAATGACAGGCTCTCAGTTCGTAGCCCAGGCTGGCCTGGAACTTAAGTGAGCCAGTTGTCTCTCGCCTCTGAAATGCTGTTATCAAAGGCACGAATCACTATGTCTGGTGTATTTCTTAAATTTTTTCTCAACTTTCCTTGAGAGGCCTTTGTCAGCCAGCACCCTTCAATATCTAGCACCGCCTTGTCCCAAAACCTTCCCAGTGGGGACCTCTTCCACTGAAAGAAAAGCTTCAAGCCTGGGGACTATATGCAAAAAGGTCTGGGGATATGGTGGTAATATAACCGTTTTTGCAAACATTTTCATATAGGGCATATAGTCTTCTAAGACAAACTCGCAATATGAAAATGTACCTTCCCCTTGGCTGCCCTTCACACCATTTGGTTGAAAACTCTGTTACTTCCGTTTTGGGTGGATTAGGAACCAGAATCTTTGCAACCTAGGACAGCGTGCAAGGGGCGGAGTTTGCAGCCAAGGGACACCCCCTGAGCCCCGGAGGTCACTCGCGGGTCTTCCTCCAACTTTAGGGGGCACCTTTCCAAACCTCAACCACTGACCTAAAACTTTGGACTACTGTCATCCCGGGCTCATTCCTCAGCTTCTGAAAGCAAAGAAGGGTGTTCCATTTGGCAACGCTTCCCTGACCGAGACAGGTTTCAGCCGGACTCGCCGGTCTCATAGGCTAAAGCGGGCCGTGCTTCTTATCCTCTGCAACACCTCTCCTAAGACCACGCACACCCCTTTCCCACCGTGCGCTGCCCGCGACTGCCTCGGTGCCCGCGGATCCCTAGTTGTGGCTCCCGGCCGCCCCAGACCCGTTCCCCGCTGGGGCGCGGACGCCGTGCGTTCCGGCCGCCGGTCCAAGGAGACGCTTTTACGACACTTCGCGACCGCGAGGCGCGACTGACGGCAGAGCCGCGCTGCTCTTGGAGAGGTCACTCCGGAGACGGCGGAGCTTTTGGGGCGTGGGGGTCGGTGGCAGTATGTGGCGCGTCTGTGCGCGGCGGGCGCAGAGTGCAGTGCCCAGGGTCGGACTCGGGGCTCGGTGGGCAGTTTTGAAGGAAGGCTCCGAAGCCCCTTGCGGAAGCCCACGGGCCAGCGCCGCTCCAGCTCGTTGCAGTAGCGGGACCCCGAGCTATGGGGTCCGCTTGCTGTGCCGCTGGAGCTCCGGCTCGGACACCGCACCGCGTAACCGCTTACTGCGGCAGCTCCTGGGGTCACCCGGCCGTCGCTCTTACAGCCTCCCCCCACACCAGAAGGTGAGTGCTCCACCCTGGACCCCGTTGTCCTTCAGGGCCGGTTCTTTGGCGTGGGGGACTCCTCCTTGAAAGGCCTCTGTGAGCCAGCACCCTTCAAGATCTAGCACCGCCCTGTCCCAAGACCTTCCCAGTGGGGACCTCTTCCACTGAAAGAAAAGCTTCAAGCCTGGGACTGTATGCAAAAGGGTCTTGGGATTCTCACGTGCTTTCTCAAAGATCCACTAGATGACTTGAGGATCAACCTGCCACTGAAAGTCATGAACTTCTGGAGTGCACGAACCCCCTTTGCAGTCCCTGTGACCACTTTGTAATGAGACCCAGTAAATTCTTTGCATGGAATTGAATGGAATGAAACTCTAAACCACTCCGAGAGTTAGGTATCCGTGTTTAAATTGTGCTTCCTTTCCTTTTCCAGGTTCCATTGCCTTCCCTTTCCCCTACGATGCAGGCAGGCACTATAGCCCGCTGGGAAAAAAAAGAAGGGGAAAAAATCAGTGAAGGTGATCTAATTGCAGAGGTAAGTTTTAAAATATGCCGCTGATTTTAAGGGAGTAGCCTTGTTGAGTAGACTGAGTCTTAGGTTTCTGGAGGGTTAGTCAGCTCCTTTCGAGTTATTGGAGATGTCTAATTAGTTAAGTTGCCAGCAACTAGCCAAACTATTTTTGAGACAGCGTTTTACCATGTAACTCTGGCTGGCCTACCACCTTTGTTTCCTTCTGCCACTGAATGCTAGCACTGCCTGGCTACTACCCAAAATGTTTTTAAACCACTCTTTCCGGTCTGTGGTAGTGGGTTTATCTTCGTATGAAATTCTAGACACATTCGAATGAACTTGCAGTACAAAGCTAAGGTAATGTTTTGTCTTAAAAGGTTGAAACTGATAAAGCCACTGTGGGATTTGAGAGCTTGGAGGAGTGCTATATGGCAAAGATTCTTGTTGCTGAAGGGACCAGAGATGTTCCAGTTGGGTCCATCATCTGTATCACAGTTGAAAAGTGAGTAAAAACCCTTGTAATTTGTGATCATTCAGTGGCTTCTAGAGCATTTTAACTCAAAGTGGACGTTAAAGACTCTTGAAGACTTGCTGATGGGAAGGGGCTGGATTTGCTTTAAAAATTCTATATGTTCTTTTTCTTCTTCAGGCCTGAGGATATTGCGGCCTTTAAGAATTATACATTGGATTCAGCCACGGCTGCCCCACAGGCAGCCCCAGCCCCAGCCCCAGCCCCAGCTCCGGCTGCTTCTGTGGCCCCAAGTGCACCTTCTTCTGCAAAGGCTCCCGGTAGCACCTATCCTACTCACATGCAGGTAAGGCCAGCTTCTGAGTGCTGGCTCCTGATAATGTTTATTTACACATTTTTATGGATGGCGATTGCCTCCTGAAACTTTTCCTTAAAAACAATAAGTGTTTGCCATTTGGCAGTATGCAGATATTTACATGAAACTTGACAGCTTTTATTCTTTGATTGTTGACTCCAAGTGTGTGAACTTGGACAATGCCTTTAGCCATTCTTGGCCTCAGCACAGGACACAGGATAATACTTGGGTTATCTCTCAAAAACAATGTTAAAGGTTATGAAAATGATTTTTTTTTTCCTATACAAGTAGAATTTGTAATAGAAAACAGGTGATGTCTGTTGAAGGAAAGTCTCCCAGGTGAAATTTTCTTTTGCCTTAGAGTGGTATATTTCCAAGCATAGACGGGTATTCCAATACTACTCATAAATGAGTAACGATAAAGAGTAAGTGTTCATTGGCCAGAGAGATGGCTCAGTAGTTAAGATCACTGGCTTCTTCCAGAGGACCCAGGTTTGATTCCCAGCACCCACAGGACAGCTCACAATGGTCTGTAACTTCAGTTCCAGGTGATCTGACGCCCTCACACAGACACAGGTGAGCAAAACACCGATACAAATAAAAGAAAAATAAATCATTTAAAGAAAAGAAGTACAGAATAGTGTACAGAATAACATTGTTTCAAAGCTGGCGGCCATAAGTGCCATTACCTTCACCTAAACCAGTTTTTAGAAAGTTGAAACATTCTTTTTTTTTTAAGTAGATTTTTTTTTATCATACACGTAATCTAATTATGGTTCGTGCCCCCCCAACTCCTCCCACATCCTTACTTCCCTACATATCCAAACTCACAGCCTTTTTCTCACTAGAAAACAAACATACATCTAAATGAAATTAACAATACTAAAACAAAATAAAAATAAACCAGAATAGAACAAAACAAATGGAAATAAAAGAGCTCATCCCCCCAAAAGCACAAGAAACAGACACCAAGACACACACTGAATCAATCAGTTTATTAGATATTAGGGTTTTCCTCTGTATAGTTATGTGGTTTTTTATGTTGGAAGTAGGTAAAATCGAAAGGATTAAGAGTTGACCATCCTTTAATATTTTTGTCTGTTTATTTTTTGTAAGACAAGGAATAGTTGGATTTTTCTTTGGGTAGCCAGCTCACAAATAATGACATGGAAACTCATTATTAATTATTGAAGCTCAGCCTTAGCTTAAGCTTGTCCCACAGCTCTTATAAAGTAAATTAACCCATTTCTATTCATCTAAGTTCTGCCACGTAGCTTTATTTGATATCTGTATTATCCATCCTGCTTTTCATAATCTGGTTGTCCACTTCACCCTTCCTTCTTCCCAGAGTCCTCTCTGCCCAGAAGTCCCGCCTATACTTCCTGCCCAGCTATTGGCTGTTCAGCTTTTTGTACACCCATCGCAGCAGCAATACTTCTTGACATAGTGTACAAATATCCCACAACAGGGTTTCTTTGAAGCCCTGGTTGTCCTGGAACCTTCTCTGTAGACCATGCGGATCCACCTGCCTCCACTTGGGTTAAAGATGGGTGCCACCAGCCCCTAGCTTACCTTTCCCTAACTTTATAGGAAATTTTCTGAATGAATCAGTTTCTTTGGAAATCCTGTTCCAACTTTGTTGATAACAGTCACTTATGAAATTTTTCCTGGTCTTTAGCTTTCACAATTATTTAATTCAGTTTAGCAACCTTATTACGTAATACCTTTCTCCATTTTATGGTACTTTATGTTCAGGTGTCAGAATTGGGCCCTAAGAATTCTTTGAGGTGATAAAGATATATATATTTCACACATGTTTATTCACTTCACTGGTGATTATGACTTAAAGAAAACAAATTCTGAACAGAAAGTAATTTTTAAAGAATTTTCTAAAGCCAGGCATTGTGGTATATGTCTTTAATACCAGCATTCTGGGAGACAGGTAGGCAGATCTCTGTGAGTTTGAGGCCAACATGGTCTACAGAGTGAATTCAACGACAGCCAGGACTGTTCTACAGAGAAACCTTGTCTCAAGAATTAAACAAAAAAAATAGTATTTAGTTTGTTTTGTTTTTCCCTCCAATCCTGAGATCAAACTCAAGGCCTCAAGCATGTTAGTCAAGTGCTCGTCTACTATGGAACTTTATCCTTTGCTTCAAGTAGAGCTCTGTAGTAGAAGAGTTTTTTTGGTCACGGCCAGCCAGGGGCCCAGACCCACAGACCTGCTGCGCCAGACCGCTTAGCCACCCACTGCCGCCGCTCAGGTCCCCAGAAATGACTCAGATGCTTATATTAACTTTATGCTGTCTGGCCTATGGCTCAGGCACATTGCTAGCTAGCTCTTACATCTTAAATCAACCCATTTCTATTAATCTGTCTGCCACATGGCCCGTGGCTCACCGGTGCTCCTTACATGTCGCTCTTTGGACTTCAGCTCAGTCTGTCTCTGACTCTGCCCTTCCTTTCCTACCTATTCTGATTCCTCCTCCTACTTCTTCTATGGTGCCTGTCATGGCCCAAAACAGCTCTTTTTATTTAAAGATTGAGATTCACAGCATACAGAAAGGCATTCCCACATCAGAACTCTTATTGTTCATTTTTTATATAATATATTTTTATTTTATGTGCATTGATATTTTGCTTGCATGTATATCTATGTGAGGTTTGGGTACCCTGGAACTGGACTTACAGAGGATGCCAACCACCATAGGAATTGAACCCAGATCCTTTGGAAGAACAGTCAGTGCTGTTAACCATTCATCCATCTCTCCAGCCCCAATGTTCATTTTTAAAATTTGTGTGTGCACGCATGTGCATGCTAGTGCTCTCAGAGGCAGGAAGGAGATTGTGGACTCTCTGCAGCTAGAGTTACAGGTGGTTGTGAGTTATCCTGTGTGAGTGCTGAGAACTGAATTCAGGTCCTCTGCAAGAACAGTAAGTGCTCTTAACTGCTGAGTCATCTCTCTATCCCTTAATTTAAAAACAAAAAAACTTGTATCTAGTAATAAATGTGGTTTTTTATGAGTGAAAAGATAACTAGATACTCTTTGCAGAACACAACAAATTCAATAAAATGGTCTGTCTAGACCAAGATCTTCTGTGAAAATGAAAAATATCCATCTTAAGTAGTGGTTCTCAGCCTGAGGGTTTCAGCCCCTTTGGGGGTCGGATACCTTTTCACAGGGGTCACATATTCTGCATATCAGATATTTAGATTACAGTTCGTAACACTAGCAGAATTACAGTTACGAAGTAGCACCAAAATAATTTCTTTTGGGGTGGGGGTGTTGAGACAGGGTCTCCCTGTGTAACAACCCTGGCTGTCCTGGAACTCACTTTGTAGACCAGACTGGCCTGGAACTCACAGAGATCCACCTGTCCTGGGACTAAAGGCATGAACTGAAATAATTTTATGGTTGGGCTCACCGCAGCATAAGGAACTGTATTAAAGGGTTGCGGCATTTGCAAGGTTGAGAACCACTGACCTAGTTGAAAAGGTACTCTTCATATATTCTAAGGAGCTCATTTTAACCATCTGAAAGAAATTTCTCATCTGCCTGTTGGCTTTAACTTCAGAGGACAGGTTAGGGTAACTGGTCAAGTATAGTCAGCCTTGTTCTAAAGGGTGACTTAACTGGTGGATAGCCATTAAGCAAGGGCCTTGCTGTGATGGGTGATTTGGTTCTTTGGTTGTGGTTTAATTTTGAGCTACGGTCTCACTGTGGAGTCCAGGTTGGTCTCACACTCATGATCCTTCTACCGTTGGAGTGTTGAGATCACAGGTGAATTCCAGTAAACCTGGTGTGACAAGTGATTAATTACCAGTCTCTGTCACTCACGAGACTGCATGCACTTGCCTGGCTGCTTGTGTGCGGCGTGTCCTGGTTAACCGGTGCTGCACTTGTTTCTGCAGGTTCTCCTCCCTGCCCTCTCCCCCACCATGACTATGGGCACGGTCCAGAGATGGGAAAAGAAAGTGGGTGAGAAGCTCAGTGAAGGAGACTTACTGGCAGAGATAGAGACTGACAAGGCCACTATAGGTGAGACTTCTTCAGTTCTTGGTCGTTGAGTGAGGAGGAGGATGGCCATCCTTTCCTGTACCGAGTGAGTGGTGATATGAATTTTATATTTCCTGGGATTTACTGCCGGGGGCGAGATAGTTTATAGTCACATGTCAGTCCTCAACTTTATTCCTGGATTGAGGATGTCAGGATTTACTCTGAGGGTTGCTCTCTCTGCCCGTATTCCTGTGATGCTCAGGAGCTGTATCAGAACTGCCATTGTCTAAACGTGGGAAGGAAGTGTGTGTGAGGGGGCAGGGGGTTCTCCTACTCGGTGTGTGTGTGTGAGGGGGCAGGGGGTTCTCCTACTCGGTGTGTGTGTGTGAGGGGGCAGGGGGTTCTCCTACTCGGTGTGTGTGTGTGAGGGGGCAGGGGGTTCTCCTACTCGGTGTGTGTGTGTGGGGGTCTCTTACTCCTCTGTGTGTATGTGGGGGGGGGTCTCCTACTCCTCTGTGTGTGAGGGTCTCCAACTCCTCTGTGTGTATGTGGGGGGGTCTCCTACTCCTCTGTGTGTGGGGGGGGTCTCCTACTCCTCTGTGTGTGTGGGGGTCTCCTACTCCTCTGTGTGTGAGGGGGGTCTCCTACTCCTCTGTGTGTATGTGGGGGGGTCTCCTACTCCTCTGTGTGTGTGTGGGGTCTCCTACTCCTCTGTGTGTATGTGGGGGGGTCTCCTCCTCTGTGTATGTGGGGGGGTCTCCTACTCCTCTGAGGCAGGAGAATACCAAAGGATTCCAGATGACTTTGAAGAAAAACAGAACCTATGATTGTCAGTCTTCTCATGTATCACATTTTCATGTGCCCCTTCTTGGAGTTATTTTATTCTCAGAAGCAATCCACTAAGCAGTTGTGATTTTGCGCTTGTATTTACTGATAATCCTAGGTATTCTTAATTTTTTGTCACTCGTCCATAATTTCTATAAGCAAGAGGCTTGTCCCACCATAAAGGCATAGCAGGACATAGGGGTCATCAGGAAGTAGTGGTCACAGACAGTGCTGTTTACACCTGCTATTCTTAAGGCATCCTCTGGCCAGTGCGAACCAAAGCTTAGGTCCCTCCATTCCCTCCAGAGCAACTCTGTCTCCTCACATACTGCTTCCCCATAGCTTTAAAGTGTTGTTTTCTGTTTGTTTTTAAGATGAGACTGGCCTTTAATCTGCAGCCTTCCAGCCTCAGCTGCCAAGTTCAACTGCTTGATTACAGGCTTGTACCACTCTGCCTGGTTCCCCGTAGCTTTTATTAGAAGAAATGAATCAGTCTTAAGAAAAAAAGCAAAAGGCCAGCAAAATGGTTTGGTGTGGGTCAAGGTGCTTGCCAAGGGTTTGCGCTGCCTCTGCCTAGCTTTAGTGAGTGGAATCAGTGAAAGGCTTCAGTAGAGGTGTGTTCACCAAAATGAAGCGTAACTGTAGAAAGCAAGACCTGGAAGGTAGAACTTGCCCTTGTCAGTGCTCAGTTTTGCCTTTTAAATTTTTTAGTTTAATTAAATTTATTAATTTCTGAGACAGGATCTCACCCTGGATGGCCTGGAATTCAGAGATCCCAGTGCTGGGGTTAAAGGCAGGGACCACTTTGCTATGCGATCTAGTCTGGTCCTGAACATTTGAACTTCTGCTGCTCGGGTTATCTTTGAGCTTGGTGTCCTCAGCAGTTTCAGCCGTCTGATGGTTACAAGAAGCAGTCACCACACCAAGCTTAAGGTGTTCCTTTTATACGTCTTGAGTGTTTGAGAGAAACAGTAGCTGAATAACATTTTAACTGTCATCGAAGAGACTGTGGTGTTGCTGAATTTCATCACATTGGGATATTTAGCATAATGTCAAGTGCAGCCTTTGAGAAGCTCTGAGAATACTTTAGTGCTGAAATCCCACGCTACTGTCCTGCCTGGTAATTCTGGTAATTTGACTTCCATGTAACCAACTTTCAGCAGAAGATCTGATACCTTCTTAGAATCCTGTGAGTTTCGCATAAGGGCTGCCCTTGAGGTGTTCTCAGTAACTCAGAAGGAACTGCTGCCCGCAGTCCAGGCCAGGTAGATAGAATTATCCCAGTATCCTCATCTGTAAGTGTTCATCCAGCACAGGTACAGGATTTCCCCAAATTGTTTGACCTCACGATTTGGAGAGCTAACTGCATTTTGTATTGCTTTGTTCTGGGGACTGTTTCTAAGTACTTAAAAAACACTGGTGTAAATCTATAACATTACATGAGGATAGTATAGTCAGTCATTTCTTAGTATATGTGTTGGCAGACTGATTCAAGAGTGAAAGTCTATAGACTCGAGTTTCCTATATAAGTGAAAATAGTATTTGGAGGGTGAAGTGGGGCCAATGGGATTGAACCCAAGTCCTGGAACAAATTAGTAGGACCTCTATTACTTACTGAGTTGTGCCTCTACCCCAGCACACTTTTAATCATTTCCAGTTACTTGTAATGCTTAATACAACAGTACTGCATGAATAGTTGCTATACCATCTTACTTAGGAAATAGTTGCAAGACTAAAAATTATATGTGCTAAGTTCAGATCTCCATAGGCAACTACATAGTACAGTGTAACATTTGACCTACAGATGAATTTACAAATGCAGAACCTATGGACCGAAGGCTGACTGTATTCTTCCTGTTCCTGTGTTAAAGACTTGAAATAAAGGCACAGAGGGGTTAAGTAGTTTGTAAAAACAAAGTAAACCCAATGCTAGTAGTTTAAATGTGAAAATCTTTTACCTGATACCCTGATGAAGTTGTAATAATGGTGGAGTCTTAAGTCCCATAATGCTTTTCTTCCTACTTAAGGCTTTGAAGTACAAGAAGAAGGTTATCTGGCAAAAATCCTGGTCCCTGAAGGCACAAGGGATGTCCCCTTGGGAGCCCCACTTTGTATTATAGTAGAAAAACAGGAAGATATAGCAGCCTTTGCAGACTACATGCCAACAGAAGTGACCAGTTTAAAGCCCCAGGCACCACCACCTGTCCCACCACCGGTAGGTATGCTTCTTAACTGGGTGCTCATCTTTTCAGCCAGATGTTAGCCTAGGTTCCTGTGTGTCCAGATCCTCGGAGGAAAGTAACCAGCAACACCTGTTGACCTATGGTGTAGAGCATGTGGCATCCACCAATCAGGAGTTTGCTGTGGTTGTGAAGGTCATGCCCACAGTAGGTGATGGATGCTTTCACTCCACATTCCCTGATCTGACATGATGTGTGGTATCATCATACACTTGTACTCTTCATCATATACCTCTGTGGGTTTAGAAAAGGTGCACATTTCCTCAGAGGAAGCTTGACTTTTCACTGTCTTTATTGATGAGGAACTGTGAACCTATGTTCTTTATTGTTAGGTAACAGTGTGGTCCATTCCTTAAGACACTCAAAATATGGGACCTGGTGGTGTCATTTTATATCCTGAAATGAGGTTAAATAAAGGCAGAAATCAGGTTAGTTATACGGAGTGAAGTAGCAGAAGCTGGGTGTGTGGTGGTTCAAGCTTTTGGAGAGGCTGAGGCAGGAGGATCACTGTGAAAAATGACAGGTGATAAGGATGTTATATACAGGTCTGATGCATTTATCTAATTATTCTTCATCAGTAAAAAAAGAGAGTAAGAACCTGAAAGATCAGAAAAGCATCAGAACAGTCACCTCCTATCTCTTCTGTTTCTCTGTCTCAAAGCCTGAGATCCTTTCTCAGACCTGCTTTATTACCTCTTGTCTTATATCTGTCCTCTGTCTCCCAAAACCTCTGGTTAATGGTTTTGGTCAGCTGATGGCTAGTTCCACCCCCTCACTACAAGCAAAATATCACACAGCACAGGTCAGAATTAATTCTATATCTCTCTTGATATCATGACTTGTGTCTGTCTCTGACAGAAAGTATTCTTGTCATTCATATTGTATGTTAGTCAAACCAGAAAAGTGCATTATGATCTTTGGGGAAGGAAGTAAACATTTAGTTATAAAGACTTTTATCATATAAAATATGCACCTGTGTTCTTTCAGATGAGTGGATACTTTCTAATTTTTTTTCCAAGGTGGCAGCTGCTCCTCCCACTCCACAGCCTCTACCGCCTACACCCTCAGCCCTTCCTGCTGGACCAAAGGGAAGGATATTTGTTAGCCCTCTTGCCAAGAAGTTGGCAGCAGAGAAAGGGATTGACCTCGCCCAAGTTAAAGGTAACTTTCTTTCAAAAGAAAGGGGTTATAAAGTTAAAGTTTAGCTAAATGATGTCCATAAGTTCAGTGAAATGCTATCCATAAGACCAGGACATACAGCTGTGTGGGATGAAGATATCTTTGTTCCTTCATGGAGCAGGAAAAGCATCTTGTTTTATTTGACCTGCCTAGTACTGCCCATGTAATCTATATGCCTTTTAAAATGTTCCTCTATTCATGGGAAATCTTTAATAGCATCACTCCGTTTCTCCTCAGAACTCTAGCTTAACATTGTAGGACCTCAACTCAGGAAAAATAGGTTTTGTGGCTTAGATGCAGAAAAGACTTTCAGAACTTGTTAGAAAGAAGCTGACTTGGGGTTTTATTAAAAGTAGAAAGGATTCACACACTGAGTATGGTGGCACACGCCTTTAATCCTAGCACTCCAGAGGCATATGCAGGTGGATCACTTAGTTAGATGCTAGCCTAGTAAATGAGTTCCAGGATAGCCAGGGCTGCACAGAGAAAGCCTGTATTAAAAAACAAAGAACAATAACAAACAAAATTTAAAAAGAAGAAAGATGCTCATCAAAGAATTGTGTAGTTTGTTAGAAGATATTTTAGTGAAAATTGCATGGTGTTTAAGAGAAACATGCTCAGCAAAGTAATAACCCGTGTGTGGGTATGGGCTTTTTAAGTGAGTCTTAGAATGTCAGGCATAGAGTCTAAGTGGCTTTCGAAGGGAGAGTTACAAGTGAAGTCTTACCTTTAGCACATATACCTGTCTTGTGGCTCTCCTCCCCTCCCTCTTCCCTTGGTAAGATCACAGGCTCTCAGGGTGCAGCGGACTGAATTCTAATCTGATAAAAACCAGGAGCTACTGCAGTTGCACATGGGTTTTAGGACTGGTCTTTTACTGTAAATGGCATCTCTGATGAGCCTTCAGCAAATGTTAGTTCTGGAATTCTTGCCTCTGCTGGTCAGAGGCTTCAGTCTCAGTCTACTTCAAGGGGAGGGGCCCCTTCCCCTGCTCACACCCCCATAGTTTTCCCTGCCTTTCTTAATATTGGCAAAGGTGTATGTATTTGTTGAGCAATACTGTGTTATAGGACGTGGCTGTGTAACAGAAGGCCGCGCAGGGTCGGTGCCTTTAGGGATAAGCAAAGCAGGGCTGGCAAGATGACTTATCGGTAAAAGTGACCTGAATACTGTGCTATGCCTGGGCCACGTGGGAGAAACAGAACCAACTCCTGTCACTTGTCCTCTGACCTCTGCGTACAGTGTGACATCGCATGACTTGATCTCAGGTCGGCAGGCCTGGCAGCAACAATCTTACACATTGACCCGTCTCCATAGCCCAGTTCATTCTTAAAAAAAAAAATTTAATTTGATACTGAGGCTTGAACCTAGGATCTCCTTCATACTAGGCAGGCACTGTAACTCATGTATATGCTTAGGCCCCTCTTTACTTATATTGAGATAGTGTCCCAGAATTTCAGGCTGGTCTTGAACTTGCTGTGTTTTATCTTCAGCCCCCTGAGTAGTTAGGCTCACAGGCCTGAACCACTGGGTCCTGTTTTAAATTCTGTATTCTTCCCATTACCCTGTGCTGCCTGTCCCTGCTCTGCTACCCACACTACCCACAATCACTGAAGAAAACTACAATGATATACTCAGCTCTGCAGTGGTGTGCGCTCAGTCTGGTTCTTTGCCACCAACCAAGCTGCTATTTTGTTCTTGGAGGTCAAGCTGATCTCAAGACAAAGAACATACATTTTGCCATTTATACATTTGTGCTTAGTATCGAAAGAAGTTTAAGGCATTTCATAGAGCAGAGGGGCTGAGCTAATAACTGCCTGAAGAACCTGGACTAGTAGTCATTTGTTGGAGAGTTAGCAGCATTGGTTATTTTACTAGAGGAATAAATTGAAGAATCCCAGTGTGGTGATATATTTTATTTTTAATAAAACCAGTCTGGAATATCAGAACAGATCCACCCACAGTCCAGCCAGGAGGGTCAGAGAAGGAACACAAGTGGAGACCTGTGCCTTTAATTCCTTAGCCTCGGAGACTGATCTTTCTGTGCTTCTGTGAGTTCAAGGTGTAACTACTAAACAGTAGTAGCTCACAATTTTAATCTTAACTCTAGAATATGATGCAGAGTTGAACCTGGAAGTGAAACAACTGGGCGAAGATGTTTAAGGAGGCGCAGGCAGAGGGTGTGGTATTCTGTAGACGCGACTAGTCAGTCACGTCATTCATCCCAGCACTAGGGAGGCAGAGGCAGGAGGATCTCCATGAGTTTGAGGCCAGCCTGGACAGCCAAGACTGTTACATAGAAAATCCTGTCTGAAAAACAAAAAATAAAAACAAAAAAGACTAGAGAGATGGCTCTGTCCTCTGATATTCCAGGCTGTTTTTATTAAATATAAAATATATCACCACATCCCAGTATTATTTTTATTCAGGTAGGGTTAAGCAATCTCTTTACTATTGACTAAGGTAGATATTGAGTGCCATCTGTATATCGAGGACCCTAGCATAGGATGGATAACATCCAACTTCACTGGCCAACAGTAGAGAATGAGCAAGCAGAAGTCTACTGTAGTGGAGAATAGAACCCAGAGCTAGACTGCTCGGGTTTAAATGTCACCTCGGTGTATGCTAGCTGTGTGACCTTTTCTGACTCTGTAACTAGTATATAAAAATAATACTTAATAAGCTGTGAAGATTAATAAGTAAACAGTGCTTGTGCAGAGAAGACATATTAGCTATCCTACCTCTAAATTTTTACTTTGAACTGAGATGACTTAAGAGCTAAAAGGGAATAGACTCAGTGGTAAACCTGGCCGCCAGTGGTAGATGACAGGACAGGGTGACTTTAGACAGGGTGGGTGAGGAGAACCTTTCCAAAGAGGTGACACGTGAGCTCATCTGGAGGACAAGGAGTCATCTGTGCCAGCCATGTGAAGTATTAGAGAAGCATATTGGCAGAGGTCGATATACCAGTGGCATGTAGTTTGGAATCATACAAACCTTGACACGCTTGAGGAACATACGGGAGCCCTCAGCAAAGGGGAGTGTGAAGACAAGGGTGAGAAGAAGCAAGGAAGTTGGGTCTGATAGCATCTCCCTTTAATCCAGCTGATCAGAAGCTGAGGCCGAAGAGTTGAGAGCCTGCTGGGCTACAGAGTGAGCTAACCACTGGGGATGTAGCGGTGGAAGAGCATTTGTCTAGCATTGGGTGAATGTTGGCATTCACAAGGCACAGAAATATCTTTAGCTGTTGCCACAGTCAGCAAAATGCCCTCCTTGAGAATCTGGCCCATTAGAAACAATCAGGCGACACAGGGCAGAATGGTTCGGCAGGGAACAGAATTCTTGAGAATATAAAAAAGAATGGGATTGGCTTCCAGGACAATTCAGGACATTTTGTCTACTTAAGATTATTGATGACTGGTTTGACGGTAGGAGATGAAGGTCCCTCCTGCTGTCTGATCTGTGGCTTGGGGAGTGAGTCTAGAAAGCTGAGGCTAGAGAGGTTATAAGGCATCTTCTAGGGACGGGAACAAGGTGAAGGAGCCAGTCGGGTTTGGGGAAGCTTCTGGATATCTGCTTGAGGTTTTCAGTTCTGAACTAAGTCCCAAGCAACATGAGTCATTCCCCTGTGTTCTAAAGTTTTGCAAGAGAATGGTTCTAATAATAACCAGAATAATATGATTTGGAGGAGGGAGGGCGAGAGGAACTAAGGAAGGGAGGAGAGAACAAGGGCTGACGGCAGCAGGAAGGTCTGGGCTAGTGGAAGGGTCAGTGGAGTCAGTGTTGTGTCCTGGTTGTGAGACAATTCCCCCCCCCCCCCCAAAAAAAAAGACCACCAGAGATGTGAACTCTCCGAAATGAAAAGCAAGGTTTATTGAAAGATGGAAGTCACAACAAAGAGCCTTGCCTGGCACACAGACATGGCAGTGGCTCAATGAGGTGCCCGCCCCTCTGTAAGCTGGGTTTTTAAAGGCAAAACCCACAAGGTTATACATCAATTAGGGGTCTTAGTATAGATCCAATTCTGACTGGCTCGTTTTGGGGACTTTCTAGAGTTCCTCTGTTATCTTAGCCGGCTGTTTGTCAAACCTTCCTCTATGGACTATCTCCTGGGTTGGGACATTCCATGGTTAATTAACTGCTATCAGATGGCACCTCCTAGGCTACCTTTCCTGTTTGTACTTTGTACCTCAGAGGACTCGGGTCTGTTTCAAACTGACTCTTGAGGTTCAAAAAATGGAGGCGCTTTTCTGGTTCTTCATTCTTCTCATGGGATTAATGGAACCCAATCATGACAGTTAGTTCCAACTCGTGTCTCTCTCTGTCCCTAATCGCCGCCTCATATCGCTCCCACAGGGCTCAAAGGTGATGGCCAGGAAAAAGAGTATCTTCCATCCTGCCAGGATCATTATAATCCTAGTTTCATAAAAGCAGCAACCAGGTCCCCGAGCTTCTGACACCTGGTGCCATCCCTTCTGGCCTCAACTTTAGATCTGGTTCCAGCTATCTCGGCTGTCGAGGCCTGTCCATCTGGAGGATGGATGGTCATGTTCCACCTGCTTCTGCACCAGCTCCTGTGCAAGTTCTCAGGATCCAGGGATACTGAGAACCTGCAAGTTCTCACTGGATCCAGGGATATTGTAGTGACTGTAGAATCCAGAGCTAACTCCTAGGTGTAGCCCTCCGAGGCAGGTAGGAATGAGGTAGGGCAGCGCCTGGTGCTTTCCCCTGTGGCTGAGTGTGTACTTCACCTCAAGACATCAACACTGCCATTCCCTCATCCTGGCAGATCCCTCACACTGGAGCTCTAGCTCCATGAAAAGGGTTAACACATCCACTCACTATCATCCAACCAATCCTTAACCAAGTGAGGGGCTGCTGTGTCTCTGCAAACTAGAATATTCCCACAGTACTGGCTCTGTGAAGAAAAAGATTTTCATAGAATTGCTGGAAAACAAATCAGTAAGTCCGCATGGACCTGACTTAGAACCGGGTGCTATTATGGCTACTTCTCAGTCCAGACTCTCAGTTCCACCTTCTGGCAAGCCAGCCAGACACCACCCCAGCACCGTCCCGCTCTCCTCACTCACCCCAACTGTGTGCGACTGCAAGGCTGTTTGCACTATGACCCCAGCTAAGAGGGCAGGAATACTTGCTAGATTTCCAGTCTCTCCCCTCTTCTGAGAAAAGGGCTGGGGCAGGGAAATAGGCTGGACAGATGGGGCCCAGCAGGGTGATGCCTTTCAGAAGCACCATCTTCCTCCTCAGACATGTAAGCAGGGTAAGCAGTGTGAGCAGTGGGGGTCAGTCATTCTACTGACTTCTCAAGGCAGGACACTTTGAGACAGGAGCAGCTGGGACCTCTGGGGTCCCACAGCCCACAGGAGACTGACTTGCAAAGCCAAACCCCAGGCTGTAGGAATCTTTTGGCCTCCACAAAAAGATTTGTCTCCTATGCCAGAAGGCTTCCTTTTAACTTAGCATTTCAACCTGTTATGGGCCGGAAACAGGGAGCGACGTTTCTCTTCCATAACTGCTTCAAGCTGACGCTGGGGCGTTGTTGTCAGGGCCCAGAAAGGCTGAAAGGCTAGTAAAGGGCTATAGGACATCTGTCAGAAACATGTAGCTGTCTGACCCAGTTGTGGAGATAGGAAACAACCCATGTTGGTCAGACTGGTCCACATGAGCTTTCAGCAGGTCCAGAGCTTGTATTCCTTTGGAACAAGTTGTATATGCCAGCCAAGTGGAAATCTGTTGAGACACATTTTGTTAAGAACAAAAATTAGAATTTATGTACGTATTTGTAAATTTTGGGTCCAGTCTTAGTAATTGGGAAGGGCAGGAGTCCCCAAACCAGGAGAGAAAACTATCATCCTTAGGAACAGACGGGGTAAAAAACTTAGACTGTACTTGTCTGGAATCCTTTTGACCTCTGTGAAGTGGATCCAAACTTCATGATTCTCTGAAGCTCATACAAATTATGTCAATGACCTAAGAGTTTTAGTTATATTAGTATTACTAATACAGAAAATGCAAGGCTTTATTTTATATATTTGTAAAATGAGGGCAAGCTGGCTATTGCCTTGCAGAAGGATCTGGTTATCTGATATTGCCGAGCTGACAAAGTTACCAGTTAGCCTAGCCATCAAACTTGCAGAGATCTGAGAAGGATAAATTATATTTGAATGTAGACTGAGCAGCTTCTGAATCTACTAAAAACCATCCATACCCAGTTAGTCATATCCAGGTCTTGACATAGTTGGAGGCAGAAGAATCCAAACAGCATCAATCTTTAGCTGCCAGGCCTATTAGGTAGAAGTTTTTCTCACAGTAGAGGGTCCTAGAGGAGAAGACTGACCTTACTTTGTCTAGACAAAAGTGTACAATCAATTCTCCGATGTCTTGCAGCTTGTCCAGAGCCTAGGCCAGGTCCTGGTGGCAGGCAGGCATTGTACTATGCCATCTTGCCCATGGCAGCACTGCCACAATCCAAATGGAGATATCCTGGTGCCTCATAATCGTCGGAGACCTTGGGTTACTGTTAGGATCTCGAAGTCTCTGACTGATAAATTAAGCTTTTAAATAAATATTTTAAATGTCATATTCTGCAGATCTCTGAAGTATGAGGGCTGTCCATGTATATCTGGTTAGAAAAACTTTGTTTCTAGTTACTTGGTGTAAGTTTAACCCTGAAAACATATACTCAGGACTAAATAAAGCTCATCCCTGTAATTCATTATCGAATTGAGTATAGTTCAGACACGGCCAATGAAAGAGATGAGTAGTGCACCCATGCATTCTCTGGCCTTGCCATCCTTCCAGCACATTGCCGGCCTTACCAACTAGGGAGTTCACTGGATCTCACCATTCTAAGCATTTTCATAGAGGTATCATCATGAAGACATTCCAGGGTTCCTTGAACTCAATTTCCAGTCCCTCTGCTCTTAGTGGATTAGTGCAGGAAACTGCAGAGTTGGAGGTGGAGGAGACGAGGCTGAAAGTTATCAGGTGTTTGCTCTTTGGGCTAACTAGGCTGATGTTGCTTATCCAGGAACCTCAGTAACCTCATTAGCATAAATTGGTGTGATGTTAAGAAGCTTGATTGAAAAAAAAACTAATACTTAACATCTTTTGGGAAATTCCAAAGTTTTTGGGAGGTCCATGTCCAGAGCTTGGAACAAAGAGCTTGTATATCTATGTTTCTCATACCTCAGTGCTAGCAAAGAGAAGGTTGTTTTAGTTGTGGATTTCAGGGAATTAAGCTTACTTGTTCATTATTGGGACTGAAAGGCATGTGTGAGGGTTAAGGCATTTGTGTGGGGTTTAGGAAGACTTTGTAGGGGTGGGTCTCTTCTATCGTTATGTGGTTCTGAGGGTTGACCCTCTGGTTATTAGATGTATACATCAAGCAACTTTGCCCACCAGCCATCTCACCAGCCCCCAAAAGATGTTTAAGAACCGGAAATAAGATCGTCTGGGATTTGACCACAGAGGCTAGGAGCTTGTTTGTGGGAGGAAAAAGTAGTTAGGTAGAGAAAGAACTCGGAAGCTTGGGTAATGAATGATTGGATTGTTGTCCCCAAGAGAATGAGAATCACGATGAAATTGACTCTAATGAATGGGATTAGTTATGATTAGTAGATGAGTAATTATGTCTAGATGCCGGGAAATTCAGAGGGAGTTAAAGAATTGAGTCCAGGGTGTGTGGGGTTGACACAGAGCCTCATGTAGCCCAGGCTAGCCTCAATCTTGGTATATGGCCAAGGATGAACTTATATTCCGGATCCTCCTGACCCCACCTTCTGAGTCCTGAAATTTCAAGGGCCCATCACTGTGCCAGGCTGGGAGGTTAGGCTTTTTGAGAGGAGAGAGGGCTGGGCTCACGCCCCTACCCTAAGTCACTCAGTACAAGAGGGAGCGAGATAAAGAGGCAAACGAACAAAACCCCGTTGAAAAAGGACCAGAGGCCCAGTGGTGGGGCAGGGTGCTTAGCAAATCTAACCAAAACATTAACTGCTGAGGGAGAAACTCTTGAGGCGTCGGCCGTAGGCCCTGGTGTTTGGAGTCCAGGTGGTCTGACAACCACCCCTGTAGTGTATGATTTAGTGCAAACCATTTTTTGCCTCATTGTCCCATTTTATTTTCACAATATCGCTGTGAACAAGGGCTGTGGCTGTTGTTTCCATCCTGCAGTTGAGACAGGTGGCTGTAGTGACAGAACTCTGCATCTTTACTGTGAGTCTAGTATTTTCCCTTCATCCACATTGGTTAGGATCACCTGTTGTACTTTCTTGGGGAGCTAGACAAAGCCATTAAAAGCACTGGCTAACTCACCAAACTGAGGGATGGTTGATTTCCTCCTGAGGATTGAGGGTCATGACTTGAAACTCAGCACTGGTTGCAGGGGGAGGTTATGGTTTCTGTGTGCTTAAAAGGCAAGGAATCTAATAGAGGTACTGCCACCTCTGTTCTAGAGTTCCTGGTGAGGATAAACAGTTCTAGCCAACTCTGTTTTCATAACGAAGGAAAGGAATTGGGAAGAACTGCACCCAGCGGGAATCCTTTAAAAGGCTGCCATGGGGGAAGATGAATCAATTTGACCAATTTTTTTCTAGAAGTGGGCCAGTGTAAAAGGTATTATAATACTAAATTCTGAATCTGCTTCAAGGTCAGGATGATGTATTTGGGCCTAAGCCTAAAGCTGAGATGTTATAGATGGGAGGAGGGAGGGGAAATTGAGTCAGTTAAGCCTGAGAGCAGTAGACATCTTTCAAAGGCATTGTAGTGTTTGCTTCTTGGTTTGTACATGGGCTGGCTTAGTTTCGGCTGGTGTGAAAACCTGTAAATTGTGGGAAATGAACGATTCTAAAGATGAAATCATTGCAGTTACATCATCATCTGTTACATTCTGAAGTAAGAAGGTTTATTTGTTCAGAAAATTATCGATCTCTTACAAAGAAATAATTAATAGTTATAGAAGATTCTGTTTCAAGGTTCAGTGAGTTGGGGTTTCTGGGGGTTTTTTGTTAATTTTTGTTGTTGTTAAAGGAAAAATGGTAATTATTTTCAGTAGTTACAAAGACTACTGTTGACTCAGGGCATTCAGTGAATTAAGTGAGTAATTAACAAAGCCACTGTTCTGAGGGAGAAGCTAAGGCTGTGAACTCTTCAGGGTCTCTTCAGGGTCACGGTGTTGACTTTGGAGAGCCAGTGGTGTGCTGTCACACATGTGATGTTTATGTGTTTCTTCAGGGACGGGACCAGAAGGCCGAATCATCAAGAAGGACATTGACTCTTTTGTGCCTTCTAAGGCTGCTCCTGTGAGTTATTTTTGGCTTTTTAAAATCACTATTGTTGTGGTGACTGAATCCAGGCTTCTACACACGGTTGGCAAGCATTCAGCTGAGCTACATTCCTGGCCCACAGCAAATTTTCAACTTAAAAATGCTTTACTTTCTCTCCAACCTTGCTCCCATCTTTTCTGGTGTTGTTGAGGAATCAGGTTAATCCTGAACTTGAAATTGTACTACCTCAGCATCTGGAGTGCTGCTGGGCTTAGGTACACGCTACCATGCCTTGACTGCCTTTGCAATGTCAATAAGAACTAATCAGTGAATATACTCTTTTTCAAAGAATGATACCTCTTAAAACATAATTTAGAATTCTAAGTTAAAGAATATTAAGAACAGTGTCCTTAATTAAGCTGGTTAATTCGAGTCCTTTTTGCTTCCCAGGGATGGAGTAGCTATTCTTCAGATCTTTGCTGTTTCATGTAGTCCTCCAGCTACACTAAGATGGACATGGTCACTGAGTACTTCCTCTTTTCCCTCTCAGGCTCCAGCAGCTGCCACGGCTCCCCCGGGTCCAAGAGTGGCACCAGCTCCTACAGGTGTCTTCACGGATATTCCCATCAGCAACATTCGCCGAGTAAGAGCATCACCACAGTCACCACCACAGAGCCATCGGGCATTTTCACTCCGGTTGTTTAGTTGTGTCATAGTTTAAGACACTGAAAGTACTGGATTTTCAGTGCAAAGGAGTTTGATTTGGTCAGTTTCATAATTGGAGTAAAGAAGTCTCTGTTTTGGCTAATGTTTTAAAAGGTGTAGTCCTTTGTCTTGCTCAGGTGTGAGGGGAGCTACCAGGGAGCTGAGTGAAGAGATAAACAGCTGAATTAGATAAGGTCTGGACTCAGCTAAGAACTGATGGTGAAATCTCTCTGGTTTCAGGTGATTGCACAGAGGCTAATGCAGTCGAAGCAGACGATACCCCATTATTACCTTTCTATTGATGTAAATATGGGAGAGGTACTGTTGGTACGGAAGGAGCTTAATAAGGTAAAACCCAGAAATTCCGTCTTTCTCACCAAAGCTTTACAGTGCTGACCGTGCTTCTGTTGATGATAGAAAATTCCTGTCACTTAAAATTGTTAAGTAGAGAATATCCCGAGTAATTTTCATTTAACTTGCTTTGATTTGTTGCAGTTTTCTGGACAGAGTCTCACTGTGTAGCTCATACCTGGAGCTTCATATAGGAAGGCTGCCCTGACTTTGACTTTGGGATTACAGGAGTTCACCATCTTCATTAACATTTAGCATTTAAAACTCACTTGGCCATGGATAGATAATTATTTAGCAAGTTCACTATGCTATGGTGCTTGTGGCTGCTTTGGTAGCTAAGGAATGACATTCATGTGTTCATAGTCAGATATTACATACCTACTTAGCTCAACATAAGGTACTTCTGAGAACAGGGAACGTGAAGCAGTCTTATCTTCATAATGGAATTGGGGTGTACTAAGAGTGACAGGAAATGGCTTTATAGAGGAGACAGTCTTTGTATGAAGCTGCCTCTCAGTTATATGCTGAAATTACACTGTGTATGCTCAGTACTGGAGGAGTTCAGCAGAGTGTAGGGGGACCAATGATGGTCAGGGAATTCACAGTGCTCGAAGACAAACATGGCTGAACTATGGAAAATCCAAGTGTTTGGATTGGCAGAGAGTTAAAGAAATTCTTGCTGATGGTTGAGAATCATAAGGGTTAAGGACTTTAAGAGTGGAAATAGGGCTGGGAGATGGAGATCCATGAAATGCTTGTTGCATAACTATGAAGCTCCCCATCACTGACATAGACATCAGGCAATTTGATTGCCTGTAATCCCAGCACTGGAGGATAGAGACAGGGTCCCTGGGCCTTGCTCAGTAGCCAGTCTGGCTATGTCAGTGAGAGACTTTGTCTCAAAAAAAAATTTTTTTAAAAAATAAGAGGGTGGAGCTGGGAAGATGAGTAGTAGTTAAGAGTGCTTGGTGTTCTTACAGAGAATCCAGGTTCAGTTCCCAGCACCTACATGGTGGCTTACAGCCACCTGTAACTCCGGTTCCAAGGTGTAGATACCTCTGTAGGCAACAGGCTCATACATAGTGTAAATAATGTACAAGCAGGCAGAACATGTATGCTCATAAAATAAGTCTTTTTAAATAAATGAGTAAATTAATAAATATAAATAAATAATGAGAGCAAATGAGAAAGACAATCACATAAAATAAATTCTTTAAAAACAAAAGAACCCCATCAACTCCTTAGAGTAGTTAGTGTGCAGGGCTTTTCTGATTTCTGTTTTCCCACGCTGAAGACACTCTGGCTGTCCTGCTCTTTCCCAGTATTTTCTCAGTTATTACACTCTTGTGCCTGTGTTCTCAATATATAGCCTGCTGTGTCCGGTGGCCTCTTCCTTCACCTCTTTAGGGACTTGGAAAGTATTGCCTTGACTTGTATTCCTTATTCAACCTTCCCCTACCTGTTCACAAAACACTTTCTAAGATACTGTACATTCTAATTGTTACTTACCACTTTTTGAAAGTGCGCCCCCTGAGAGCAAAATTTTTGTTTATTGTTCACAACTTCATACCCGGTACTTTAACATTGTGTACTTAGCACAGAGTAGACACATACAAGTCATATAACTGCATGGGTGACCAGCAGCAGTTTGTAAACAACACCATGGATTATAGCTGATGGCATGCAGTTCCTGTCAGAACACAGAAATAGCTCAGATTTAAGAACTTGTCCTTCCTTAAAGAGGACCCATGTTCAGTTCCTAACATCCACACATTAACTGTCTGTAACTTTACTTTCAGGGGATCTGACCCTTTTCTTATCTCCACAGGCTCCTATTTACATGTGGTACACACTCACATGCACACACACTAAAATAGATTTTGAAATCAAAGTTTCGAAACAGTTCTGTATCCAGTGTATTTGATGTGTTACTTTGAATGACTTCTCTGAGATATTCATAGCATTCTAACACTATGCTCATGTCACACATTTGAAGGGTCCCACTCAGTGTCTCTCAGCATACATCCACATCAGCCCAAGTAGCCTTTGCCACAATCCCATCAATCCTTTCATTTTTCCAAGACTTACATTTTAGTCTTGGAAGATTTACTAGTAGGTGAATGTGTAAATTCTCTGGCTCTAGTCATATGAAGTATGGTCTTTACCAAATGATTTTTATTTATCATATGATTTCAAGGTTCAGCCATTTTTATAGCATATATTGGTTTTCTTTTTTTTCTTTATTAAGCTTTATTATTTGTGTGTTTTATATCTGCAAATGTATGTGCACATGTGTGTGCAGGTGTCTATATAGGCCAGCCAGAAGAGGGGGACAGATTCCCTTGGAGACATCTTGGCTCGTTCGTAATCTTAGGTGAAATAACTTTTCAACCAATAAGTATGAGGACAGATAGTTATGAGGGTGTGTATATCTTTTTTTATCATCAGGAAGTTCCCTCCAAGTTCATTAACTGTTTTATTGTGAAAAATGGTGCTGAATTTTGTTAAGTGTCTTTTTGAGCCGTTGAAGAAATCATGTGGTCTTTCTGTTCTGTTAGGGCATTATTTAATTTTTTTCCCTTTTAAGAAAAAGGATCTCGGTCTGGAGAGATGGCTCAGAGGTTAAGAGCACTGGCTGTTCTTCATGAGGTCCAGGGTTCAATTCCTAGCAACTACATGTTGGTTCAAAACCATCTGCAATGAGATATTGTGCCTTTTTCTGGCATGTAAGCATACATGAAGGCAGACTACTGTTTACAGAATAAATAAATACATCTCTTTAAAAAAAAGAAGAAGATGAGAAAGGAAGGAAGGAAAAAAAAATAGATTTCACAATGATGCCCAGATCTTAGGGCTCAAATGATTCCCCTGCCTAAGCCTCTTGAGTAGATGAGACTGTAGGCACATGCTGCTTTGCACACTGATTTTTATTTTGCTCTTGAGCCTTCCATTTCTGAAACAGATTCCACTAGGGTTTTGTTAAGGGCTTTTCTGCTGTATTCGTAAGGTAATTTTAGGGTTTGACTGCTGGGCTTCTGTCTGATTTTGGAATGAGACTAACAGTAAGGAATCTTTTTCCAGTTTTTTAGAGGGCTATGTGAAGATTTTCTATTAGCCTTTAAATGTTTGGGTGAGGGGGGTGGGAGCCAGAGAGAAGCAGTGTAGCCTAGTCTTCTGTATGAGCATATTTCCATAACCAGCTTCATCTCTTTACTTGTGTTTATTCTGAGTTTATGTTCCTTATTGGTTTGTTTCTTCCTAGGGATTTGTTCATTTTGTCTGGGTTGTCTCACATGTTGGTGCTGGGTCTTCATAGCGCTTCTTTTTTATACAGGAGAGATAATGTGTCCCCCATCTCACTCCCGATCTGAGGAATTTGAGACTACGTCCTCATTCTAAGCCAAACATTTGTTAGTATGGTTGTCATTTATTTTGGTTTTTCAAGACAGGGTTTCTCTGTGTAGCCTTGGCTATCCTGGGACTCACTTTGTAGACCAGGTTGGCTTCAAACTCACAGAGATCCGCCTGCCTCCCTAGCCCGTCATTACACAGCTTACTTAATCTTTTAAAAGGAACGACCCAGCTTGGACCAGTTGAGTGAAAATACAACATAACCATAACTTACAGTGTTTGGCTGCTTTGGTGCCCAGCAGAAAACACATAGCTCCTAAAGCCTCCATTAAACAGATAAAAGAACCATCTTTTTGGGGAAAGAGTTTAATAAAACTAATTGGTTGTTGTTTTAACAGATGCTTGAAGGAAAAGGAAAAATCTCTGTCAACGACTTCATCATAAAAGCTTCAGCTTTGGCTTGTCTGAAAGTTCCTGAAGCAAACTCTTCTTGGATGGACACAGTTATAAGACAGTAAGTTGATGGAGAAGGTGCACATTGATCTGCAGTCTGCTTATATGTCTGCCAGCTCCAGCTGGGGGTGCGGGTGGAGGTAAAACCCGTCGATAATGGGTTTGAAACAGCATAAAATACTTGATGGTTTTTGACCTGTCAGTCAGTAAAGGCTATGATTATGTATTTATTGATTTAATAAAAGGAAACAGGTATAAAATGCAGTCTAGTTATACTGATAATTACTGTCAAAAGGCAGGGTGAATTTAGTTATCTGATCACCACTGAGTTCTGCCAGTTCTAGATTACCGTGAAGAACACTTATTGACACACAGGCTCAAGACTGGCTTGGTACACTTTACTAGATCTTTCTAACCACTTTTTCAGTTAACTATTTTCACTTCCATTTTTTTAGATAAAGAAGCAGAGACTCAGTGAGTTCTGTAGTTTGTCCCAAGTTAGTAAGTTGATCAGTGCTACAATTCCAGCTCAAGCCCAGGCCTTTACTAGTATGTAGGTAGGCATTTTTATATTATATTGTTTTAATTTATTTTTAATTATGTATTTGAATGTATCTCTGTGTGTGAATTTGTGCAAATGAGTGCAGAAGCCCAAGGAGATCCAAGACACTAAATCTCTTAGAACTGGAGCTATAGATAATTGTTAGCTGCCTGACATAGGTGCTAAGAGTCAGATTTGGGTTTTCTGCAAGAGCAGTGTATTGCTTTTAACCGAGCCAGCTATGGGCGTATGTGGGTGTTTGTGCATGGGAGTGACTGGTGCTACAGGGTATCAGACTTGGAATTTGTGCATAGGCAGGTGCTCAACCATTAAGCTACATCCTAGGCTCCTACAATGTCTGAAGTAAACATCCAGTAATCCATATTTTTCTTAACCTGGTACTCCCCCCCCCCCCCCCTCCAGCCAAGGGTGGAACAAATGAGGAAAACCCTCTTTACCTTTTTTTTTTTTTTTTAAAGATTTATTTATTTTTATGATTATTGGTGCTTTGGCTACATGAGTGTCTGTGTGGGGGTGCCAGATTCCCTGGAACTGGAGTTACATACAGTTGTCAGCTGCCATGGGTGCTGAGAATTGAACCTGGGTTTTCTGGGGGAGAGCAGCCCATGCTCTCCACCCTGAGCCATCTCCCCAGCCCCTGCCCTGCAGCCAGTTCAGTTCCGTTTTCTCTTTGAACAGGAATCATGTGGTTGATGTGAGCGTTGCTGTGAGTACCCCTGCAGGACTTATCACGCCTATTGTGTTTAACGCACACATAAAAGGACTGGAGACCATTGCGAGTGATGTTGTTTCCTTAGCAACCAAAGCAAGAGACGGTAAACTACAGCCTCACGAGTTCCAGGTAGGATGCTGTCCAGATGCTATTCTGACCTATGAGGAGTGTGTTGCTCTGAAGGTCAGCCTGAAGCTTTTGATGCATTTTCTGTTTGGTTCTGCTCCATAGACATGATACTTGGTCTTGAAAATAAAGCAATTCAGTTACATGGGGAAAGCTGAGAGGCATATTTTTGTAATTCCAAAGAAAGCTAGCATAACTAACTTAGGTTTTTTATTATAATGTATATTCTATTCAAGACCTTCTTTAAAAAAAGATTATCTCATGTCCTTTTCAGAGAATATTTGTAATTTTTTCTGGGTTATGTTGACAATGTAATCTATTTTTTATACTTTTTCCTTTAGGGTGGAACATTTACAATCTCCAATTTAGGAATGTTTGGAATTAAGAATTTCTCTGCAATTATTAACCCACCTCAGGCCTGTATTTTGGCAATTGGTGCTTCAGAGGATAAACTGGTCCCAGCAGATAATGAAAAAGGGTGAGTAGGCATGTGGAGAAGGTGTTGGGAACTTGACTACTACATTATTACTGGTTTTTATGTAGATACGGCTTTAGGTAGAGTCAGTCAATACAGCATGAAATTCAAAGGGAAGCCACTTTTACTTTACTAATTTGAGTCATATTTGAGATGTGATCTTACTTGAGAATTCTAGATGGTAGGTTGGCACATTCTTTTTTCTTCAAGAGTCAGATAGTAAATATTTTAGCTTTTGGGGCCATATGGTCTATTACGGATTTCTTGCCATTAAATTATGAGAGCAGGCAAAAATAATATGCTAACGACTTCCAGAAAAGTAGATCTAAATAAAAATAGACAGAAAGCAGAATTTGGCCTGTGTTGTATAGTTTGGCAGCTCGTGTTCCCAAGAATGTATTTAGTTTTTTTTCAGGCTGTCTTTTCGGTTTGAGCTAAAGATAAAGAGTGGGTGGAAGTAGTCTTCGTGTGCAGATCTATAATTATAGCTGTTCTCAAGAGGGTTAGACATTCAAAGTCTGCCTCAACTATGTGGCAAGTTTAAGACCAGCCTGGTTAACCATCTCAGAATTTTAAAAACTGGGTGGGTTTTTTTTTTGTTTGTTGTTGGGTTTTTTTGTTGTTGTTTTTTGTTTTTTTTTGTTTTTTTTTTTGTTTTTTTTTTGTTTTGTTTGTTTGAGACAGGCATGGTAGCTTATGCCTTAATCCCAGCACTTGGAAAGTAGAGGCAGGCCTGGTCTACAGATCCAGTTCTAGGACAGCCAGGGCTCTATTACAGGGAGAAACTCTGTCTTGAACACCTCCCCCCCCCCCCCAAAGGAAAAAAAAAACAAGTAGTTTTTTGTTTTTTGTTTTGTTTTGTTTTTTGAGAGACCTGAGATGCAGCTCAGTAGTAAAGCCCTTGGGGAATTAATGGATAGATGGTAAATGGGAACTAATTACCTGGGTAGGATTATAGGGAAGAATCAGCATTTGGGTGGCTGTTATCTCTGGTTCATTATTTCTTTCAGAATACCCTCTAATATTCTTTCTTTCTAGCTTTGATGTGGCTAGTGTGATGTCCGTGACACTCAGCTGTGATCATCGAGTTGTGGATGGCGCGGTTGGAGCCCAGTGGCTTGCTGAATTCAAAAAGTACCTTGAAAAGCCTATAACTATGCTGTTATAATTTACCCAAGAACTGTCTCTGCTGACATTATATTTATATGTTATTAAACAGGTGGTTCTTTTAAAGTTTCACTAGTTAATTTTATTATTGTATTTGTCCAGATAATTTATTTGTAATAGGCATTAATGAATCTTTTTAAAATGCCAGTTCCACCCAAATATTGTACTCCTTTAAAACTGAACCAGTTTAAAGCTGTATACGGTCTAGTGGAGGGACACCTGGCCTAACTCTTTGGTGTGAAGTCCTTCCTGGGGGTACAGAAGGGGCAGGATTGTGGCTCTCTGTAGATGGGCTCATAAAGGTAACATGGATGAGACCTTGTGGTTGGAGTTTAACTGATTCAGCTTACTTAGTATGAGGGAAACAGAGTCATGAAAAGTATTTCTCATGGGAGGAGTTTGAACTGAAGGTTTATTTTGGAATCTAACCCTAAAGTTTCTGATTACGTGATTTTGGTTTATCACATGAGAACTTCATAGAAAATAAGTGAAACTTTGAGTCAGCATTTTCAACCAACTGTTATTTTTATATGAATCTCTAAATAAAAAAGCTTTCCCCTTCTTAAGATAAAGATATAGCCAGCTTCTTGGTATAAATGAGAATTTATGTATTTATTTATAAGCAATTTCAATGTCTAGTTTGAGAGCCTGCAGCTCCCTCCAGTAAAAGAACGTGCTTATTGAAAGGAACAAATTGCAGAAGTAGAATTTTCCTTCTTAGATGAACTGTATGTTAATGGTAATGAATCCAATCATCCAGTGTCAGTACTCAAGAGGAGATCTCTGTGGGATGGGTATGAAATGTATATGGGAGAAGTTGTACATATGTAATATATGGTTTTAGAGTTGTATATGTGCCAAAGTCCATTTATATATGAGATCCTGCCTGATAAGAAATGGGAGAGGGGATGTTAATGGGCAGTTTATAGTGCTAACTATGATGTCCAGACTGGGCCGCCGGCTACGCTGCCTTAGGAATAGGATAGTTGGACAACATAGTAAGACTCCCAATAAAACAAAATGATGCCCCAAACATGATAATTGATGGTTGGATGATGTTTGTTTGTTTGTTTTTAAGTATATATATATTCAAGAGTTTGGTTTTTTAGCCCAACTCCATCTCCGTGGAGGGAAGAACTTAAATAAGTATTCCCCTCACCAGCCTTTCATTTTACTATGTTTATGTTTCTCCTTCCTTTCTGAGGGAAGGGGCTGATAATGCAGGATAGTAAAAAAAAAAAAAAAAAATCACAATTCCAGACTTCCTGCTAAAGTGACGTGTTTTAATAAATGTTTGGAATTATTTGTGACTTTAAAATAACCCTGACCAGTGAGTGCTTCCTTGTGTAGTAAGTGGGGCCATCCTCTGCAATTTGAAGTATTTCATTGGTGTTGAATCTGTTTCTAAATGTTAGTCATTACATGGTACAAGTGACACTCCAGAGAGTCCACAGACATCCAGCCGCTGTGCCACTGTAGACAGTCCAGGGCTGCGGCCTCATCAGCACTCAGTGATCCTGGCTGTACTGAAGACTGTATACAGAAAGAATATGTTTATCACAAGACTCCATTGTTAGCATGAGCCAAATCTAGGCAAATGTGAAATTGAAAAATGACTCATTCTTTGCTAATGCTCTATTGTTCCCTTGAAAGAAAAATAAAACTTCGTCCTCTCACAAAAATATTCTGAGTTAAGGGTTATCTCCTCTCTAGACCAAATATGGACTCAGCCAGCACAGCACCTGAAGGAAGTTAGAAATGGTGTTTTCGATCAAGAAAGATTGTTTAAAAAATTAAACATGTCTTCAGTGTGTCAGTTAATTTTTGATCTGTTTGTAGTCTTTTTCACATTAAATGACTAATAAAGTTCCCAATACAGGTGAAAATTCAGTTGTATCACTGGTAGGATGAGTGAGGTCATAGGTTGTAATCTAACATGTATAATCGATGAGGCATGATACTTACTGCCAAGATGAAAAGTGTGGTCTAGCTCTGTTCAATAAGTACTCTTAATCTTGGATTTGTGTGTGTGTGTGTGTGTGTGTGTGTGTGTGTGTGTGTGTGTGTGTGTGTGTGTGTTATATGAATCCTAATTGGTCTTACCATAAAAACCCAGGGCCAGATATTGGGGAAAAGCTAAGAGGTCAGAGAGACAGAGGAACAAGCCACAGCCATTTCTCACCAAACCAACTCCTCAGGCCATGAATCCTCACACTGAAAGGGAAGGGGATGAACTCCATCTCCTCCCACCTTATATATGCAGTATGAAATTTCTGGCCTGCCTAGCCCCGAGGTTTGGACCTGCTTGCAGCCCTGATGCTGCTTAGCACCAAATAATCACGCAAAGGCTTGAATTCATTATATGCTGATTGACCTATGGTGAAGCACATTACTTGCTAACTCTTACTCTTAAACTGATCCATGATTAGCCAAGTGGCTTACTACCTTTTCTCAGAGCAACATTTTCGTCTTCTTTCCTCCGAGTCTGCCTGACACCTCTGCTTTGCTCTTCCTAGAGTTTTTTAAAATCTGGTAGCCCCGCCCACACTTCCTGTCTGCCTTCTGGAACAATCAGTGTTTTATTAAACCAGTAGGAGGGACAAATATTTACAGTGTAGCAGAACATAATCCCACAGCATATATACCATTCTCTGTCCAGTATAGTCATATCACTTCCTGGTTTCAGACTTTCTAGTGCTGGGATTAAAGGCAAGTGTGTGTTTCCAAAGTACTGGGACTAGAGGCATGGGATCCCAAGTGCTGTGACTAAAGGTGTGTGCCACCATACCTGACTCTGTTTCTGTCCTGGACTATATGAATCTCATGTAGCTCAGTGTGGCCTTGAACTAACAGAGATCCAGAGGGATCTCTGCCTGTGCTAAGATTAAAGGCCTGTGCCACCACTCCCTGACCTCTCTGGCTGGCTCTGCCCTTTGTTCTTAAGGCGAACTTTATTAGATACATAATACATAGCCACAAGAGTGGAATTATGGTTTCCCAAGACATGAACTACAAAGAGAAACAGAACAGCCTGTGAGACATGACAGGATTAGGAATAGCCATCCTCTAGTCATAAATGAACCCGAGAATACACTGAAAACCATAAACACTGATAGAAAGAAACATGAAACCAAGTCTGTAGAAAAGCCTGCTCTGAATTTTTCAAGAAAAAATGAGGAGCTGAAGAGATGGCTCAGTGGTTAAGAATACTTGTTCCTGTCGTGGTCTTGGATTTGGTTCCCAGCACCACCGTGGCAGCTCATAACCTGTAACTCCAGTTCCAGAGAATCTGAAGCCATTCTCCTGCACTGGATATGCACATGGTGCACATACATACATAAGGACAATACAATAATACACATGAGAAACCTTCATTTTTAAACTTTTCTATATTTCATTATTGATGCTCTTCCTGAATATTATTTCACTTCTAAAAGGATGAAGAAAATGGTTTTGTTAATATCAAATCTATTAATGCACAAGTAGAACATTTTAGAAATTAGTTTGAGTAACAGTTTGATATACTGAGCTTTTTAGTGTGCATGTTCATGAGGAGGTCAAAGGACAATATAAGGAACCAGTTTCCATGAGTTACAGGAACTGAACTTAGGTTGTCAAGCTTGCACAGTGAGTTCAAACACAGAGTAACAAGTAGCACCTATGTGTGGTGACAAGAGTAGAGATTCGTGATGGAGAGATGGCTCAGTGGATAAAATATTTGTGGCCAAATATATGATTACTAATAATGTATTTGTGGGTACCTGGTCCCTGGGACTGACAGGAGAAATCCATATTATAGGAGAAACTGCAAGTTCTCTAATCTCCACATGTATGTCATGGCATGTGTGTACATGTACACACAACAATGTAGATATATTTTTAAAAAGGTAGTGAATTATTGAGTCATATGATTGGATAGGGGCATTTTCTCCTCATACCATATTCTTTCTGGAGTCGTCTGATGAGTTTTGCCTGAATGCTTCAGCCCATACTTTGTTTAGCACGTGCTTGCAGTGCCCTTAGAGATCAGAAGAGGGCAATGATGAGTTACAGACTGCCATCAACAGTCCTGTGGGTGCTGGGAATTGAACCCAGGTCCTCTGGAAGAGCTACCAGTTCTCTTAAGCCCAAGGCCATTTCTCCAGTCCAGGATAGAGGTATTTTCTAGGAAACATGGCTGTGTTAATGAAGGTTTTGCAAGTGTATTGGAGGGTGAGAATTTATTAATTTATTATACTAATTAATTTATTAACTATTAATTTTAGAATATCAGAATTTCTGAAGATAAATTAGCTTTTTACCAGTACAGTTCTAGTGAACTACATTTGCTTTTGATTGTTGAGTCAGGGTTTCTCTATATAACAGCCCTGGCTGTCCTGGAACTCAATATGTAGACCAGGCTAGCCTTGAGTTTACAGAGATCTGCCTGCCTCTGCCTCCTAAGTGCTGAGATTAGAGGTATGCCCTATCACATATTTGCTTTTCTTAATGGCACATAACTGGGTCATAAGGTAGAGTCTTGACCATCATTCGTGAGACCTGGGTTCAATCTTGAAAAGGCAAAGGGATGTTTAAAGCTGGAGACATGGCTCAGTAGTTAAGATCTGAAGTTGACTGATCTTCCAGGGGTCCTGCATTCAATTCCCAGCAACTACATGGTGGTTCACAACCTATAGTGGTATCTGATGCCCTGTTCTGGCATAAAGTCAATAGAGCACTCATACATAAAATGAATAAATGAGGTTTGATTGGGTAGTTGTTATTTTATTAACAGCTTAGAAATCAAGAGGCAGAGAGGAGTGGATTATGTGAGTTTGAGGCCAGCCTGGTCTACAGATAGCATCCCAGGACAGCCAAGTTTATACAGAAACAAAAAATATATATTGTTTTCTTTCTGTAGAAGAAAGTACTGGACCTGAGTCAATTTTTTTTCCCTCAAATTAGGGATACATGTAGTTTTCCTATGGTGTGCAATGTCTTCCAAATATTCTGCCTAGCCTAGACAAGTCCATTTCTGACAGATGTCTAGCTGGCCATTTGAAAACCTGTTTTATTGACTTACAGAAGTTCTTAGAGGTCTAGGCATGGATATTCCTTTATTTGACCCTGTATATTTCTGGAAGACACTTTCCCTGCCATAGCTCATTCTGTTGAACCTGTTCAGAGTCTGGGTGGGCTTTGTTGTTGCTGCTGTGTGTAGTCAGACGTTTCCAGCCCAGCCTAGCCCAGAGGTCCAGACCCACCGTCCCAAATAATCACACAAAGTCTTTTATTAATTACAAGCTGATTGGTCTATGGCTCAGGCTTATTACT
This sequence comes from Phyllotis vaccarum, assembly GCA_033318265.1. NCBI lineage: Eukaryota > Metazoa > Chordata > Mammalia > Rodentia > Cricetidae > Phyllotis > Phyllotis vaccarum. The sequence goes on from JARWLC010000012.1 coordinate 80,808,167, forward strand.
TGCTAACTCTTAGACTTTTTAAACCCATGTTTCTATTTATGCTTAGCCACATGTCTTGTTACCTTTTTCAGAACAGCATCCTCATTCTGCTTCCTCTGTGTCTCAATGTCCTGATGTCCTGTTGCCCTGCTCTTCCACTTCTCAGGAAATTCTCCTAGTCTGGTTGCCCCGCCTCTACTTCCCGACTAGCTACTTGACCAGTCAGAGTTTTATTAAATGAATATTCACAGTGACAAAAGCATAGTCCCACAGCAGTTGTTGTTACTTAACTTTTTTCTTTTTCTTGTTAAACCAACAGTTCTCACATGATACTGGGGGTGGTAGCAATAGCTAGTTTTATCTTAAAACAAGCTAGAATCATTTGAGAAGAGAGGCTCTCAGTTGAAAAAAATGCCTTAATTAGTGATTGATGTGTGAGAGCCCAATCTGTATAGGCTGCGTCATTCCTGGGCAGGTAGTTACGGCGTACATAAGCAGGCAGTAGCCAGTAGTGAAGAAGCCAGGAATCAGTGCCCGGCCTCTGCATCAGTTCCAGCCCTGCTTGAGTTCCCGTGCTGACTTCCTTTGACGATGTGCTAGAATTCTAAGCTGAAATAAACTCTTTCCTCCCCAAGTTGCTTTTGGTCATGTTTTCTCACACCATTAAAGACCCTAAGACACTTGTAAACAATGGAATTTTCCAAGTGACATTTTAGATTACTTGAGATAGCTATAAACATCTTTAAAACCAGGCTCTTGTGATTATAGTGTTTTACATTTTCTAGTTGATGCAGTTACATCAACTTCTTCTCTGTATTAAGTTGTATGTCTGTGTCTGTGTGTGGGTAGTACAGTTAAGCGTATGTGCCAGAACAGTTCATCAGACCCCTTGAGCTGGACTTACAGGCAGTTGTGAGCCATCTATCATGGGTGCTGAGAACCAAACCCAGGTCCTCTCCAAGAACAGTGTGCACTCCTAACCATCTTCCTAGCCTCACAAAGTATGAAAAAAAGTAAAGTAAATGAAAATCAGATATATCATTGTAATCTGGGCATAAGGGCATTGTAGATGGAAGGCTGAGAAATTCAAGGTCATCCCTCAGTATGCCGCAAGGTTAGGCCATGTGACCTAGGGCTATATGTGATCCTTTCCCCAAGATAAAAATCTATATTGCTGGGTATGGTGGCCCATGCCTTTAAAACCAGGAGGCAGAGGCAGGCAGATCTCTTAGGAGTTTGAGATCTACCTTGATCTTCATGGCAAGTTGCAGGCTAGCTAGGGCTACAAGGTGAGACCCTGTCTCAATAATAAAATCCAAAAACACTACCCATGTTGACAATGTAGATGCTACAGTTGATATGAGCTATAGCAATAAAAACACAAAATACCCTGGTTTTATGCCAGTGGCATTGTAATAAATAATACAGATTGATTTTTGACAAATTTTGCTGTAGTCTTTTCTGTATTAACTGTTCCTGGAAGATTCAGGTATAATTGGTACTTCTCAGAGACCTTAAACAGTAAGTCAACCTAAAAAGTAAAAAAATAAAAAAAGTAGATTTTAAATTCATGACAGGAGACAATTGTATCCTAAAGATTATGCTCGGAGATGACTGTATTCACTCACGAAGACCTAGTTACTGCCATATGACCGGTAACAAACAATGACATTGCTGATTTGATTACCAGCATTCCATAAGCAGGTTACCCACAGAGAAAGATGCTGAGCACCCTGGAATGACATATTTTATGGGATTCCTTTAATATATATGGCCAGTGTGGATGCTGAAGCAAAAAACAAAAACAAGAAAAAAAAAAAAACCAAACAAACAAACAAAAAAAACCTTCCCCCAAATAGATTTGAATATTGGGCAAACAATGGAGTAGAAAGATAGGTAGATAGGTAGTCAAGGAACCCTTTCAAGTCATCTAAACAAGAACATCCTCCACCTCCATGCAGGGCCCTTCCCAGGATCCCTTGCTAGAGTTTCAGGATTGCTGCTTCCCAGTAACTAGACTTTTGGGGTCATTTCTGAGGCGAGGCTTTTCTCTAGTTGTTATTTTCCTTGCGGTGGATGGGTTTTACAGTAGACTACTCATCATGATATATCATTGGTCCAGTTTAAAAGGAGAACTCAGGCTTGTCTTTAATCCTAGCATTTGAGAGGCAGAGGTAGGCAGATCTCTGAGTTCAAGTCCAGCCTTGTCTAGAGAGTGAGTTCCAGGACAGCCAGTTCCAGGACAGTGAAACCCTGTCTTGAAAAACCCGAGCAAATATCTCTGTCAAGACTGTAAGATGTCCCAATTATTTGTTCCTCTTCAGTAAGGTAAGAGAATCCTATACATCTCTGCAATTAATAAATCATTTTCTGTGATTCACTAAATCTTACTGATGTTTTTGCCTTATGATGTACTTGGGTTGATGGGGTGCAAGTAGAAAAGATACATGCTATAAATTATGCAAGTTAGGAAATTACTATTAGGTCCATTACTTTGGACAACTGTTTTTACTGCCCCCTCTTGCACAAGAATGGCACATTTCAGGTCTCAGCATGTATAATTAATGGGGCAGAGTATGCCCAGCTAATACACAGCCTGAGAAAATTACTGTAAGTTTCTGAAACTTAGGACTTTGTTCCTAGTGTAGCATAATAGGGATACAAGTTTACTGTCCACTTCACCCTCCGCCTGAAGGTTCTACATCTGTGCATGTAGCCTGTCTTGTATTGGAAAAGTAGTTGGGCCTACAGTGAACATCTATACTGAACATGAAGCAGATCTTTCTTCTTCTCATTAGTCTGTAACTGATAGAGTCAAACAGTTTGGCATAGTTTGGATCTGTTTATTTGAGACTGCATAGCCCTAGCTGTCCTGGAACCCGCTCTGAGTGATCAGCCTAACTGCCTCCTTAAAGCTGGGATTAAAGAAAGGCATGCTGGCTGGATCTTACCTGTTTCTGGGTGTTTCCCTCACTATAGAAGTGCTATTGGGAGATGCTGGAGCAGTTAGGAGAGACTTTGTGTGAAGTCTTTGGTCATTCGGGGCATTGAATTGTGGAACCCTAGACCTTTCTCTCCCTGGCCTTGAGTGAAGGATGCTTTTGTTTGTCATGTACTCCTGTCACAATGTGATTGATACACAGGTTTGCAAACAGTTATCTAAATAAAGCTGAGAGCTCTGAGATCACAAATCTTTTCTCTTTACATAGCACTTACAAGTTATTCAACAGTAGAAGTGACCCACATACATGAAGGAGGTGCAAATGCTATTTGCAAACAATAAAAAACTGGTCAACAGTTCATCTTCTTCTGCAAACAATCCCCCAGAGACAGCACAAGGCTACCACAATATCTGTTTAACTTACCTCAGAAACACTAAGCTCGCAAAGAGAGACTGAGTTAATCCCAGGTAATTCAATTTTCAGCTCAATTTTCAGAGGTTTTTCGTTCTGATCCTTTACAACCTTTAATTCATAGGCTGGCTTCTTAACCTCCACCTGGATTTCTGAACTAGAAACCTCCTCTATAAGACACCGTACTTTGCCCGATGCTTGCTTTTTGGTCAACAGCACCTGTGGAAGGTGATTTGCTTCACTCTCAGTACGGCTTCTGATCTTTTCAAGAGTATTTTCTTTATGGGGAAAATGAGGAGGGGAGATACAAAATACTATCAGGTCATGAGCATTAAGATGGGTGGTGTTCACAGAGACAGGTGATAAAGCTGCTGCAGTTACATTAGTTTGTAAATGTAGTTCTAAAGCCTCTGAAGCAGAGCTGGGCATGCAGCTCAGTGGAAGGTACATATCATGTGAGGCTCTGGCTGGATTTGATTCCAGCACAGCTAAACAGATCCAAAATACCCAGAAGCTCAAGCCAAATAATTCACTTTGGACTTCTGAAAGGTTTTGGCATCTTTCTGAATACTCTGACATTTCTAATAATGTTTACTTTTCTCTCTTTAAGTTCCTTATTCTTTTAAGACAGAGACTTCTGGTTTTAAAAATATACACAGGTTACAAATACAAAATCTGGCATCAGTTTATTTGCAGTTTAAATTCATCCACTTACCTGTTCTCATTATCTCCTTGCAGCCTGTGAAGTCAGTTCTAATGCCCATCAGATTCTCTTTCGTTCTCTGAATGTTTCCTTTTATTTTAAAACTCATAACACGGTATGAATTTGCGAGTGTGAACTGGAGTTGCTCCTCAATGCAATGCATGGCCATTTTTATTAACTGATCTTTGATCTCTTGGTCTTTTTCTGCTGCTTGCAGAACACCAGGATTGTAGGCAACATCGATGACTGTATATGAACCTGTGTGTGATTCAGATGAAAGCTTGTTTCCATAAGGATTTTTGTCAGGCAGGATACTAACCCGTATTAGGAAAGTTAGAAACTACAAATCTCATTCCTATGTTGTTAGAGCGGTCACAGCAGTACTACAGTAAGCCAGTAGTGGCTGGTCCAGAAAAGAAGCCGATACAAAGTTACCTGTAGAAGAAATACAGTTTATTAGGAGAAAGGGCTCTGAAGTGAGATAAGAGGAAAAGTATAAACAAGAATACGGCAGTAGACGGAGATCTAAGCATGACAGGGCCTTAAAGGAAACTACTGGCTTCCCTTTAAAGCTTGGAGAGGAGCTTCATGGAGTGAGAAGGTAGTGTGGGAGAGAAGGCTAGTTGCTGTAAGGAAGATGGGGGCAGGAAAGGGTCCATCAGAGAGCAGCTGCTGGGCACTTCCATGAGCAAGATCTCCAAAGAGGACCAATCCAAAACACAAGAGAAAGGCGGCTTTTTACAACCTTTTAGGAGTGACAGTGCTGTTCTGCTGGAACCTCCACCTCACCCCTGCATGATCTAGGAAGTGACATTCTCTCTCTCTCTCTCTCTCTCTCTCTCTCTCTCTCTCTCTCTCTCTCTCTCTCTCTCTCTCTCTCTCTCTCTCTCTCTCTCCAAACTCCACCCATTCTGAGAATCTCCAAACAAAGGAAAGTCACCCAAAAGCCCAGTTCCCCATTCTTGGTGGCAGACACATCTGTAGTAAGAGTTTCTGGCCCAGCCTAATCCCCAGATCCAAACCAGCAATCCCAAATAATCACGCCAAGTCTTATATTAATTACATGCTGTTTGCCCTGTGGCTCAGGCTTATTACTTGCTGACCCTTACTCTTAAACTAACCCATGACCAGCTAAGTGGCTCAGTACCTTTTCTCAGAGCATTTTCATCTTCTTTCCTCTGTGTCTGCCTGGTATCTTTGCTCTGTTCTTCCTCTTCCAAGAGTTTTCTTAGTCTGGTGGCCCCGCCCATACTTCCTTCTGGCCAATCAGCATTTTATTAAACCAGTAGGAGGGACAAAATTTTTACAAAGTCCCAGAACATAATCCCACATCATGACCCCTGTGCCTAAAACCCATGAAGTCTCCCTGCTTTTGTTTATGGGTGTGGCTTCTCCAGCCTCAATCTCTAGGACTGGAGAACTTGCCCAGGAGTTGCTTTGCTTAAATAAACCTGGTATACTTTTTTAGTTAAACTTAATTTGGTTTACTGTGTTGGGAGAGAAACTTATTATAAGGTGGTGGTGGGAGGAACCTACTATGGGGGTGGGAGGAGGAACCTATTATGGAGGGTGGGAGAGAGAGACCTATTAAGTAAATTTCACATCATATAATTTACTTCAGTATAGTATGCATAACATCATGGAAATGCCAGGTGATCATGATTTGAAAGCTGTCAAATCACAGAACAGGCTGTTTATTTTTATTTTATGTGCATTGGTGTTTTGCCTGCATATATGTCTATGAGGGTGTCCCATCCCCTGGAACTAGAGTTATAAACAGTTGTGAACTGCTATGTGGGTTCTGGGAATTGAACCTGGGTCCTCTGGAAGTGTAGCCAGTGATCTTAACTTTTGAGCCATCTCTTCAGCTCCCACAGACTGATTCTGAATTCTATCTCAGAGAGAGCTGCAGAAAGGCATGGCCTGATTCAGGCTGTAGGATGTGGTTTATAAATACAGGCCCCTGTTCTAACATCATCATATATACTCAATTCCAATTTGATGTTGGCATTTCTATGTAGGTTGAAAGCAGATCATATTCTTAAAAATCACAGTAAATGTGCATAAAGTATACTAATTTGTCATTAATTATATTAATATCAAATGAAATATTTTACTTAAAATGTTTTTTTACCAAGTACAATCTCATCTATGAATATGTTCAATAAAAAACCCACGTGTGTTTTTTTTTAAATTCTTTATACCTGATGCTTCTGAAAACTCTTCTGGCTGGCCAATACTTATAGGTACAGGATGAGTGGTTGACTGAGGAGCCGGGATCCTTTTCCATTGACATAGGTTGATAAAAAGTTTTTTTTCTTTTGGTTTCTAGAAAATAAATAATTTTTATATTGTCAAACAGTTTTTTTTTAATGAAATTTGATGACAATATCCTGAATTCAAGTCATCAAATTCTTTCAGGCCTTCTCATATCCTAGTGCTAGGCAACTGTCCTTGTACATGCAGTCTCTTGAAGCCACACACACACATAAAATGTAATAGAAAATACTGTTAAAAACTTAATTCATGATATCACTATTTTTCTGTCTAGCAGGACAATAGGTCTCATTTGGGTATTTCTGAAATACCAAGTATGAATTTCTCATGTTCACTTTGAGTGAAATCTTCCACTGTTTCATTTTCTGTTTAGAGAAGCAATTCTAATAAACTTCTCCTGTCTATCATGCCTTGTACAAACTCTACCTACTAGAATCTTGGTCTGTAGGCAGAGCTGTGGTTCTGGGTCGACACAGAGCTGTTTCCCATCTTTTAGCTCCTGCTCAATGAAGTTCTTGTAGCGCTCAGGATCATTTTCAGCCAAATCATCAAGCATATTCCAGAACTGAGAAATCTGGGTGAGAAGACCCTTTGAGGATGCCTTCATGATTGGTGACGAGATAGGCCTCTAGAACCTGTGGAGAGACACGAGAGGATTGACGTGTCTGTGTGGCTATGGCCTTACTTCCTCTTTCAGGGAAGGAGAAAGGGCTCTGGAATTGTTCGGAGGACGTTCTCAACTGTTTTTACTCCTGTGTCTAAAAGATTTCACACATAACTCTGCTTTACCTTGGCTCTTCAACAATATGTAAATCTAACCATTTCCTAAATTCTCATGTTGTGTACCTGTACCTTTCTCTGGTCTTCACAAACACAGTGGGGGCAGGAAGGTCTTTTTAAGTCACGTTTTTTTTTCCTGGTGATTTTGTTCCAATAGTTGGGTATCACCTAACTTGGTGCCTCACAGTCCTGAAACTGTGAGGTGTGTGTGTGTGTGGGGGGGGGATGGGGCTCTGGGGAATGGGAGAAAAAGAAACACAGGGAGCCACATTAATCCTCAGTATATTAATTAAAAGTAGGTACACTGAGCCTGGCAGTAGTGGTGCACACCTTTACTGGCAGCACTCGGGAGGCAGAGGCAGGTATCGATCTCTGTGAGTTCAAGGCTAGCCTGGTGTATAGTACCAGGACAGCCAGGAGTGGTAAGAACACTGGAGTCAGTGTGCTTAAATTCTTCCTAACTCCAGGTAGCTATGTTGCCTTGAGCATAAACACCTATTGTAGTGATAAAATGTATATTTAATAAAATCAATCTGGAAGATCAGAGAACAGAATCACCCACAGTCAAGCCATTAAGAGTGGTGACTCACTTTAATCCCATAACTCAGGAGTCGGAGATCTTTCTGTATTTTTGTGAATTCAAGGCCTAACAACCAAACAGTAGTAGCTCACACCTTTAATCCTAACTCCAGGATTATGATCCACAGTTGAACTTGAAGTAAGATAGCTGGGTAGGGAACATATAGAAGGCAGGAGAAAGCAGAAATTCAGGCAACCTGCAAAAGCGACTAGTCAGGTTTAGGACCCTTGAAGATAGAATTTACCCTGTTCGCCGATAAGTTTGGCTGGATGAGAATTGACTGTGGTCTGTTTCTTCTCTCTGATGTTTCAGATTTTCCCCATATCTGGCTCTGCGTTTTCATTACAATTCGTGAAATAACTTATTCTTCTCAAAATGAAGATAAGGATTACGAACTCTAATACTCACTTGATAATACTATGTGAGAGTAGTAGTCTAAGATCGTATCATCACCTTCCTGCAAAGAGAAGTGTCCTAGACAGTCCAAAAAAATTTTTTTATAGGTTTAGAGTCTTCAAATCATGTATTAGGATTAGATTTAACAAACAATGAATACACAGTTAATCCAATCGTTGGGGAACCCACCTCTTCACAAGGCTTGGAGACAAACCGCGACTCCTGTTACCATGGTAACCAGGTCCGGTACACCAGCTAACTGCGTCCGGGGAGTGCAGCGTAGAGCTGGGTCTCTATATCCAGTTCCGGGATCGTTCCTCCAGTGTGCCGGACTGGCTCCTCAGCAGGGCCGTCCGGCTTCTCTCTCAGGAGAGTGCCAGCTTCCTTCCTGCACCTGTCAGCTTCCCTGGCGACCGGAGAACCGGCTCAGTGGGAGTCTCCCGCGGGAAGGAAGCGTTTCTAGGGAGCACGACTTCCGGCCCGGAAGGAAGCCGCCGCCTTTTCTCCCACCCCGCCACGCGAGGCTGCGGCGCACGGTATGGGTGTGTTTGTGTGTGTTTGTGTGGGGAGGGCGTTTCGAGGGAAGGCTGCCGGGAGCGCCGAGGCCACGGCGGGCTAGGGAGCCCGCTGACAGACATGGGGGGGTTTGTTCTCACTTCCCCTCTGAAACCTCAAGCTCCCCCCCAGGTACCCTAGACACTTCCTGGGTCCCAACGGGAGGCCGTACCCATGCCCCGTGTCCCCATTCTGTCCCGGGAGTGAGAGCGAGCCGCCGGGCGCTGTCCCAGCCCAGCGAGAGCGGGGAATGCCCGGGTCCGCCTGCAGGCTGCGTTCCGCGCCTGCGCCCGCTCTGGCCTGGGTCCCGGAGAGAGAGCCGCCTGGCGGGCTCGGCTCGGGGAAGGCAGCCCGTAGCCTGGGCCTCGGGTCAGGGCACTGTAACCGGTGGGAAGGCTGCGTTTTCACGAAGGACTCGGGTGAAGCTGCAGAGCTGCCTTTCAGCCCTGACTCCTTGGCTTCCTGGGTCGGAGGAGATCTTGTAATGGAGTGGTTCTTCGTCTCACACTAACAAGATGCCTGATTTCCTCAGGATCCAGGGGTGAGTGAGCATCCGGATTGGTGGCACCAAGCCCCTGGTAGCTACACATGTGAATATCGTTGTCTCCTGGGTTTTGGAAAGTTCCAGACGTTGTAGGAAACACAGTTTCCTGAGTAGAGATATGTAGGTCATTAAAAAAAAAATTTATAATTCATTTAAAAAAATTACTGTTGACATATCTGATGTTGATAACCGCAAATCTAGACGTTTACTTAGTTGCAAGCTAGTTTGGGGGGGTTCCAGATTTGAAATCTAACGTGGACACTGACATGCATTCTTTACCTAGGTCTAATCAGCCTGGGGGGCAAGTTATGGCTGTAAGGATCTTGATTTTCAAAATAGGAGTGGAAATATGGTCCAAACGCCAGGATCCTCATGGGTTCAAACAACAGTTCACCGAAAATGTTTGGGGGAATCAGATTGCTTTTGTACTTAGCCTGTGCAGACCTTCCCCCCATTGTCATTATTTCTAATCTGCATAATAACATATACACCTAAGATTTGTATAGTTTTAGGTGTTAGAGTGGATTACCCCCATCCACCCTAAGTGTAGAAGTGTTGTCTCTGAACTTGGGAGCTGGAGGCAAGAGTATCAAGGCTCCCCCCCCACCCCCAAGTCATAACTTAAAACACACAGGAGTTTAGCAAATAAACTATAGTAAATGAGAGATGAGTACCCGAAGATTATTTTGTGTGTGTGTGTGTGTATGTATGTTACTGGGGAACTGAATCCAGGCTGGCTCTTGTGCTAGGCAAATGCTCTATCATTGAACTATATCCCCAGCCCACTCATGGATTTAGTTGTTACCTTTAGGAACTGTGGATCTTGAGGGATTATTTGAGTCTTAAAACATAAAAAATTTAGAGACCTAAATAAAATGGTGCTCATCAAAGCAATTTTGAGCAGTCTCCTGCAATTTTAAAGACTTACTGTACATTATTCTTTCACATCTTTACATTCACTATAGTCCCGCATCTTAATGGTGAAAGGAACATTCTCCCTTAGGTTTTGTGTCTACTAAGTTCAATAATTTTTTTTCCTCTACCTTCTGTTTCTTTATAATTAAATAAAAAATTATTACATGTTATTGATTCATTTCAGGTTAAAGAATGTCACGGGTTCCACTGGGGAAAGTCCTCCTGAGGAATGTCATCCGCCATACAGATGCTCACAATAAGGTAGGTGATACAGTCTAGTCACTTATCAGCATTTCTTGAGGGCCTACAGTAAACTATGAATTATGTTGGGAGATAGCAGAGATATAAAAGTACTATATCATGAAGATAGTTACAAAATGTTATAGAGCACCAAGGAAGGCATAAAGTCTGCCTTGGGAAATTCAAAAGATTTCACAGAATGAGTGGTTATTTGAGCTGCTGATAATTTGAACTGGTTCTTGATGAATAAAGTTTACTGGGTGTATTGTTTTTGACTGAGAGCATCATGTACAAATGAATACAGGGCAGACTATCGGGGCTGATTATTTATCTTCGTGGTAATGTCTCATATGTGCAGAGTCCTTCATTCCATCCTTACCCTCAAGCATTACTCATTTGGGGAAAGAAATTATGTGCATCTAGAAAATAGAAGATACAGGGGTAGTGGCAGGAGATAAGGCCCAAGTGGGAAATTAGACTTGTTTTGGAGATGAACTTTCTCTCGGGGCAGTAAAGAAGTATCAAGTCATCATCGAGGAGGTGTCTGACTGGTTTCATACCTCTAAGTGTTGTTTCATACCTTGAGGGGATGAGATGTTGTGATTGCCATACATTCAAAGACAAATATGTATGTCAGTGTGTGGGAAATAGAGGACAGAGAGAAGTACTGTGGAGGATTATTGGATGACTAACGTTTTAGGTGAGTAGTGCAGAGGTTTTGGGTGGAAGCATAGCAGGGTTGAAGAGGAACTTGGGTTGATGGGATGGTGGTGACGAGTGGAACCCAGTACACAACCTGCTGTGACTGGGTAGGTGGTAATTAAGGAACAAAAATGACAAAAGGACAGACGTGGGAGATGCAGGTAATCTGGTTTATGACAAGGAACTTGAAGTTGGAAACTCAGACTTGGAAGCAAGGAGAAAGATTGGAGCTGGAATAAAAGTTTGGGAATTCAGGTAGTCACCCAAGAGTACACCTCTAATGAAGGACAAAGCACCCTTGTTCAGGTTTCTTCAGCAAACTGTACTGCTGGCTTGATTGTTGCTAACACTGTCATTCTGTTACTTACGGTGCTAATACCAGGGATTAAACCTAGGAGACAGAATCAATTAAGTTTGTTTTATTTGATCTCACCCTGCAGTCTAATCAGGTCTTTGAACATGTTATTCCTCAGTAACTATGATTACAGACTTGTGCCCAGCTTCACCTGAGTTTTTCTCTGTAGATACAGGTATACCAGCTATCTATACTACCTGTATAGTTGTATTAATTCTACTTCTAGTTATATATGGGACCTTGTATTTGAGAGTGACAGCTAAACACAAGATAATTCTTGCATAGGTTTAACCCAGTTGTATAAGAGGACTTAGAAATGAAATTCACTTATGTTTTTGACAATTGTTATCTGCTTTCCAGTCAGTTTTCTGGTCACTATGTTGTTTTGTTTCTAACAAGAATTTTTTCTTTTAGTTTTTTTTCTTTTTTTCTCTCTCCAAACAGGGTTTTTTGTGTATCAGCCCTGGCCATCCTAGAACTCACTCTGTAGACCAGGCTGGCCTCCAACTCACAAAGATCCACCTGCCTCTGCCTCCTAAGCTCTGACGCTAAAGGCATGCACTATCTCTGCCTGGCCTGACAAGAATTTTAATGTGAACCGTGATGGTGCATGCCTGTAATCCCAGCACTTAGGAGACAGAGACAGGGCATTTGCTTAAGTACATGACTCACCTGTTCTATGTGGCAAGCAGAAGATGACAAACATAGAGGGGTTGGATAGAGAGCTGCTTTTCCAGAGGATCTGGGTTTGGTTCTCAGTCCTACATGGTGGCTCAAAACTATCCTTAACTCTAGTTGCAGAGGAATCCAACATCTGCTTCTGGCCTCTGAGCACTGCATACACATAGGACGCAGACAAAACAATCATTCACTTAAAAGTAAAATAATACAAATGGGAAAAAGCAAAACAAAATGGGTGGGAAGATGGCAAAGATGAAAGCCTTTGCTATGCAAGCCTGATACCTAAGTTTAGTCTCCAGAACCATGTGGAAAGCCAAATGCAGTGATGAAAGTATGTAATTCCAGTACTCCTACAGCAGGATGGGGGTAGAGATGGATGAATTGGCTGAAGCTCAGGGTCAGCTAGTCTGGAGTACATAATACATCAGCAGAAAACAAGAGAGACCTTGACTCAATAAGTGGAAGTCAGGAACCTACTTCTCAAAGTTATCTCTGACCCCACATGTGTACCCTTTCTCTCTTGCTTCCTGACTTGCATATACACACAAAGTCAATAAATAAAAATTTACATCATTTATATTTACCTACCTACCTATTGATCCATTCTGTTCTCTTAATGTAAAAAGAGACTGTGCCTAGGGAATTTATACACCTGTCCCTGCTGGGCCTTTCCCAAAGGCCTATAATTTCAGTCATCTAGGAAGCCAAGACTAGGCTGGAGGGTCACAAGTTGAAAGCCTGCCTAAGCAATTTAGATTTTGTCTCAAAAATAGCAAAACACAATAACCCACCACCAACATAACAATAAAAACAAGACAAAAACAGAGGCAGGGTTGGGAGAGGGCACCAGGCCAGTGGCAGAGTGTATGTTGCACTGAGAAAACAAAACTAAGCAAACCGTTTGGACAGGTGGTGGCACATGCCTTTGATCCCAGCCCTGGCCAGACCTATACAGAGAATCCTTGTCTTGGGGGGAAAAGGCAGAAAAGTAATTGCTTTAAAAAAGATGTTGATAGGGTTCCTGAGCTTCTGCTGCTGCTTTGTGAGATATTCTAAGGGTACTGGCTTTACTTTCTTAGAACACTTACTGTTGTGCTAAGATATTATAGTGATGTATTTTTTGTTTCTTTTTGAAAACGTCTAGATTCAGGAGGAATCTGACATGTGGAAAATCAGAGAACTAGAGAAGCAGATGGAGGATGCTTACCAGGGGACCAGAAGGAACACAGTACCCAGCAGTTCAAGGTGAAGTGTGTTTTGAACCAAAAATAACTCATTTCTTTGGAATTACTAACTTTAGCTTTGATACAGTGTGTTAAGTATAGGTGAATTCAGTTTGGCAAATCATTAAGCTTCCTTGCTTCCTAAATTTAGGTCCAAGCATAATAATAGTGGCTATGACATGACTAGATTGTACTAGTTTTTTTCCTTTTTTGATTTTTCGTTTTTCTAAGACAGAGTTTCTCTATGTATAGCCCTGGTTGTTCTAGAACTTTCTGTGTAGACAAGGCTAGCTTTGAATTCAAGAGATCCATCTGCCTCTGCCTTCCAAGTGCTGGGATTAGAGGTGTGAGCACCACTGCCCCGTTCTCTTTTGACTTTTCAAGACAGGTGGTGGCGCACGCCTTTGGTTTCTCTGAGCTCTGAGTAGCCCTGGCTGTCCTGGAACTCATTCTGCAGACCAGGCTGGCCTCAACTCAGAGATCCGCCTGCCTCTGCCTCCCAAGTGCTGGGATTAAATGCATGTACCACTACCACCTGGCTTTCTACACAAATTTTCCATGGGAGATGAAAAAATTCTCCTTAGATTGATGTAAATGTTTAGGTTTTATGGAGTCTAACCTTGGCTAATAACTTATAAGATTTTCTACCTGGAGTGTCTTTCTTCTTTTGTCTTATAGAAATTATATTATTTGCTGGGCATGGCACCTCATGCCTTTAATTTTAGCACTCAGGAAGCAGAGACAGATAGATTGTTGTGAGTTCAAGGGCAGCCTGGTCTACATCCACATCAGCTAAGACTACAAAAAGGACCATGTCTCAAAAACCAAAACTAATTTGTTTCATTTGTGTTGGCAACTTTGTGTATAATGTGTGAGTATATATGGGTATGCCGGAAGTGCACACATGGAAGTCAGAGCACAACTTTTAGGAATTTGTTCTTACTACTGTGGGTTCTGGGAATAGATCTCAGGTCATCAGGCTTTCCAGGCAATTACTTTTAGCTGCTTAGCCCTCTAGCCATTCCTGGAGTCTCATAATTAATTCAGTCAGTCATACTGTTTCCTTCTTAGTCTTTCTATTAGACTTTTTTAAAGAATTACTTATCTTATTCATATATATGTGTCTCTGCATCTGTTGGTGTCTGTTAGGGACAGAGAGAGCATTAGATGCCCTGAATTTGGGCAATTGTGAGCTCCTGACATGTGCTAGGATTTGAACTAGTATCCTCTGCAAGAGCAACAAGTGCTTTTAACCTCGGAGCCAGTCTCCAGCCCTAGCCTTCTTTGTAAAAGCCACATTTACTCACTTATCTTTACCAGGTCAATGGGCTTTAATACTTCCTCTGTAATAATTTGAGTGTAGCTGGGTTTGCTGGCACACCTGTAATCCCAGCACTTGGGAGGCAGAGGCAGTTTTGAAGCCAGCCTGGTCTACAGAGCAAGTTCCTGGACAGCTAGGGCTGGTACACAGAGAGACCCTATCTTGGGGGAAAAAGTTTGAGTGTGACTATAAAGGATTATGCAAGCTTGACTGTGGTCTATGGGAGATATGGGGTGTATGAATAAAGGAATATCTCTAGGGCCTCCTATGCCCTTAAGTACAGGAAGTATGTATGTGGCATAGGTCATAATCCTTATTTCTAAAACTACCTAGAGAAATCATTAGAAGAAAAAGAATTCCAAGTGAGTGTGCCTGTGGTGTATGTGGACTTTGGTGTATTGGCTAAGTATGATTGGTATCAATAATGTGTGGTGCTAAGCTAGTGTCTCAGCGTGTTCCATGAATTTTGTTTATGATGCTTTATAAGTTGGCATCACAGATTGATTTTAAATCTAAATGTTTATCTTTTTTCATTTATAGTCGGATGAGAAGTGATGGTTTTGATGAAGAAAGTCAGAGAGACTATTGGAGGCCAAAGAATGAAATTTCTGGGGCCCTGGAAGATGATTTTCTTAAGGCTAAATCCTGGAACAAGAAGTTATATGATTATGAATCCAACATGCCGGACAGGTTTGTGACTACATTCTTATAACTAGCCCCTAATGATATTTGGCCTACTAATAATGTATTTTTTGAAATTGCCCTAATGTTGGAGAGATGGCTTAATAGTTAAGAGTACTTGCTGCTCCTGCAGGGGACCTATGTTCGGTTCTTAACACCTACAAGGCAGTTTATAGCTGTCTGTAACTCCAGTTTTAGGGAATCTAACACACTCTTCTAAGCTTTGTGGGCATCAGGCATTCATGTGCTACACATATATACAGGCAGGCAAGACACTCACACACAAAATAAATGTAAATAATTTTTCAAAACAGATTGTCCCCATAAAAGCTTGTGAGTGAGTATTCATAGCAGTAGTGCTTAGAATGGCTAAGAAGTGAAATCCAAATGGCTGTGTCTGATGAATGCATAAACAGAACATAGACTTTCCATATAGTGTAACAATACTTAGTGGTAAGAGGGGTGAGTACTAATTATATGTGCATAACCTTGAAAACTTTACAAAGTCAGATACAAAGGCCACATGCTCTGTGAGTCTTGTTTTGTGGTATATCTAGAATTCCACAGTGGTAATCCGAAAGATTAATGCTGCCTTGGGCTACAGGCTCTGCACTTTAAAAAAGTACAACTTTCTTGGCATGTGAAACACTGCTCACTAATTATCTTTAGAATATCCCAGTGTTGATAACATGTTATAGAGCAGTTTGGGAAAAGGACTTCACTGCTAAAGAAAGAGTTCTTTCCTTTGTGTCTCTTAAGGTATAGACACAACCTGTCAAATGAGCTGTCAAATGTCTGACATCATAGTATAGAAAGTAGAGCTGTGGCTGAGGTATTGTGTGGTTTTACTTTGCCCTTTTCCTTTGTTCTCTATGCATGTATGTGCATTCACAGTTCAAAATTAATTTTCTTTCAATTTCCAAAAGTGATATGAATTACTTCATAAAAATATATGTATTGTGTCATTTTACAGATGGGGTCACAGTGGATATAAAGAGTTGTATCCTGAAGAGTTTGAAACAGACAGGTAGGTAAATACACTTACTAAAAAAAAAAAAAAAAACCCAAACCCAAACACCTAAGGTGAATGCAAAGTTGTGCTTCAAGTAGAATTCCTAACGTTGACAAAAGATTTTTTTCCATTAAAAATATAACTAGAACCTGGAATGATACATAGTTGTAATCCCTGCTATTCAGAAGCCTGAGTGAGGCAGGAGTTGAATCCATAGAAGTTTGAGGCCAGCCTGGGACATAATGAAATCTTATCTGTAAAACAAAACAATTTAGTTGGGAGGCAATCTTAATGTACCTTTCTTTGTTGTAATAAGTTTGCGGGTCAGGTGCAGGCAGAGGTCCCAGACCCACAGACCTGCCGTGCCAGACCCCTCAGCTGCCCAGCCGCCAGGTCCCCAAAAATAACTCAGAGGCTTATATTTATTTCAGGCTGTTTGGCCTATGGCTCAGGCACATTGCTAGCTAGCACTCATATCTTAAATCAACCCATTTCTATTAATCTAGGGCCACGTGGCGGCCCGCAGCTCACCCGTGCTTACATGTTGCTCTCTCGGTGGCTTCCGCGCGGTCTCCTGACTCCACCCTGCTTCTCTACCTAAGCTCTGATTCTCCTCCCACTATTCTACGTACCTGCCATGGTCCAAACCAGCTCCTTTATTTAAAGATACAGTACGCACAAATATATTCCCACATTTCTTGATTGAAGTTTGATGTTCTGTAAACCCAAGAGCTTTAAAAACCAATTGTGTGCCATCATCTGTAACATGTTCAAGGGTGCTTGAAACCTTATATATTTTATATCATCTATCTACCTGCCTATCTTCCATATTCTGTTCTGTTCTTATACATACAACACCTATTAAAATCTTTTTTTTTTTTTTCTTCCCACTTTAAGGATGTATCTTCCTGCTTCTCTCTGCCGTATCCTAATTGTCAACATCATGCTTGTGCTTTGGGGTTGTTGTTAATAAAATAAGCCAGCCCAGACAGTGGCTCTGATAACCCAGATAGTAAGAGACCAGAGGGCTGGTAACTAGATACAGGGATGATCCAGGTCCTAGGCCAGACACAGTGGAATGAGAAATTTCATCCTGCTATTCAGAACGACATGCAGTTAAAATCTTACGAATTGTTTCTCCAGAGTTGACTAGACGTGACAGGAATAAGAAAATGAAACTATGGATAAGGGAGGACTGGTGTTTAGTATTTTATGTGTAACTCAGCATGGCATATCAGGAGTTTGGTTTTTTGATAGCTCAAGATAGTCTTGAACTTGACATGTAGCCAAAAACCACCTTGAACTCCTGGCCTTCTTGCCCCTACCTTCTAAACATTGGATTTACAGGTATAAACTAGCAGGGTTAGCTCAAATTAGGATTTTAAAGATGAAGAAATAAAACATTTGTGAGACTAACAAATTAGAAACCTCACAGTAACACACTGAAGAGTTCTCATATTTATTTTTTTGAGACAGTCCTTTTTTTTTAAGTCCTGGGGGCCTAGAATTTGCTGTGTAGGGTAGCAGGCTGTCCTCAAACTTGTGTGTGTGTGCGGGGGTTGGTTGGTCTTTTGCTTTCTGAGTGCTGGGATTTAAGCTGTGCACCATCGTACCCAGCTCAAAGATTGATTTAAAGTTCAGATGTTAGTAATTTAGTTTAGGTAAATACTAAATATAAATGTACCTTTTCTTTCTTCCATAAAAGTTTTGTCTTTACTATTCCTTAGTAGTGACCAGCAAGACATTACCAATGGGAAAAAAACATCTCCCCAGGTAAAAGCATCTGCCCATGAATCTCGGAAACATAAGAAGTCAAAGAAATCCCATAAAAAGAAGCAGAAGAAACGGTCCCACAAAAAGCAGAAGAAAAACAAAAAGGAAGCTATGGATATAGCAGATTCCTCAAGTGAGTTCTCAGAAGAAACTGGAGCCTCCAGTACCAGGAAAAGGAAGCAACCACACAAGAGCAAGAAAAAGTCCAGGAAAAAGTCTCCTAAAAAATCTTTACCTTTAGTGGGAGAAAGTGCTACTTCCCAGTCAGATGATTCAGCAGCTAGTAGTTCTGAGGAAGTCGAGGAAAGAGACACTAAGAAAACCAAAAGGAAAAAGAGAGAGAAAAGTGTTCATGTTCCTGTGGCTAACCCTGAAGTTCAGGAGAGGACGAGCAAGCGCAGGAATTGGAAAGTGGCTACAGATGCAAGGTCTGCTGAAAGCTCAGAGGATGACTAAGTGGGAAAGTAGCAGTCCTGCTTCCCACAGACTCTGGTTGTCTGCAGCTCTTAATAACGGGCTTTGCCAGTGACTCTCTCAGCACAGGAGTCTGAGGTTGGAGGTCAGAGTTATCCTGCCAGATACCTTTTTTCCTATTTTGGATTGTTAATCTCCATCCCCTTTTGTTGTTAATAGGGAATCTGGTATTTTGTTAAGAAGGTTTTTGAAGAGATTATTTTTTGCAATTAATCACATAGGGTAGAATACCTATACAGCAAATTGAAGAGCCCAGAAAGCTGAACTAAGTAATGATCTGGGTACACCAATTGGAATGTTGGATTTGGGGGAATCAAGGTTCAGGAATGAAGGAGGATTGAAGTAGTGCTAGATAGAGTAGCTTGACAAGGAAACACTTGCTATTTATACAGGAGGCATCCTGACTCAGCTTTGATGCTCTGATTCTTAATAGTTGGGCCCTACAGGCATCTAATTTACTTAGCGAGGAATTAGGTATAAGAACAAACCTTTTCCCTTCGGGGTAAGATCCAAAGATGACTGCTAAGGAACATAGGGTTTTCTGCCTAATTTCCCTGCTGGTCAGGGTCTACAGCTACTCTTTAGTATAACCCAAACATAACAGTAACTGGATAGTAATTGATTTTCTAGTTCCATTGCTTTATATTGTATATTGCCTAAAATGGGCTTGTGTTTGAAATTATTTGTTCAGTTGTCCGATCCAATAGAAAGTATTAGGAAGTAGTCACGTTGCCAATGATGCTTTCAAAGAGATATAGGGCAACAGCCATCTAAATGTCTTTTTTTTTCTCTCCTTTTTGCCAAGTCGGGGATTGAACCGAAGGCCTTGCATATACTAGGCAAGTGCTCTACCACTGAGCCATACTCCCATCCCTATTATTTTTCTTTTACATTTCTAATTCTATTAATGAATTTTAGATTTTCCCTGAAACCAGATGAATCAATTCCAAAATGAAACACTTCTCAGGGACATACCCACTTCTTCCCAGTCGGCCTTTGTGTTATGATTATCAAGAACATATTATTTCTCCCTCCTATACTGTGATCCTGATATTAAAAGAAACCAAAACACCACTGAAAAGTGGCTGGTAGAACAGTTGGCTTTTTATTAAGAGGAAAGATAAAGTGACATTATCAGGGTTTTTGAGGTTGTCACTATTGGTACTGAGTAGAAAGCACAAAAACTCGGACCTAAGACTGGGTCATGGTTCTGTCACTAATTGAGTTCTAGAGCAGATTCAGTTAACCTCCCTGGCCTTACTTTTTGCATGTATAGTACAAAAATACTTCATGGTTAGCATGACAGACACCAGCAATAGAATAGTACTATGCTGACATCCCATGAAGTGGCATTTTTATAATTCTAACTAAATTTGTGCTCTTTCTGGAACATACTTCTAATAAAGTGCTTGTTTTTAAAATACATAGTTGGCCACATGTGCCCTATCCCTTGATTATGAGCAGGTGCTACCTTTTGGGATATTGAAACACTATTAACTTTGGTAATCAAATGTCAATGTTCCATGGTATGCTTTTTCCTTGGGTTCAGTGGAGGTTTAATGGGAGGAGTCTAGTTACTACCTCATAACCTTCTTGAAGCAAGTGAAATCTTTGTTGGAAGTAGTTTTGGGCATGTATTTTTAAAGCAGTTTTGTGCTATGAAAGTACGGATTCTAAGCATAGATTCAGGAAGATGGTCCTACAGAATAAGGCACTTCCAAGAAGATGGTTCTGTTTGGGTCTTGACCTCACTTTCCTCCCATACTAACAGGCTTTTCTTGTCCCCAAGGAATGCACATTTTGCCTGATTATCCCCACCCCCATGTCATCTTTTCTTGGTCATACAAGCAATAAAATTGTTTTCTGTTCTAAATCTTTCTTACCCTTAAATTCCCTTCCATGTCTTAGGCTAAGGCTTTGATGGTTCCTCTAATCCCCTTAACATGGCTTAGGGTGCCTTTTCAAAACCTGTGATCTCCCATTTGCACTACCAGCCACGGGACACTTCTTTTTAGTGTTCTATCAGAGAACTCTATGTTGATTCCTAAACTGGGACTTAGAAGAAAAGAATTGGAGACTTCACATTTATTAACTGGTGTGATACAACCTGAAATCACTGAATTCCGATAAATAAAATTTCACTTTTGTACATTTGATCTGTTACTTTTTAGCACCAACAGATTTGGTAACTGCCTGATGCTAACCTACACATTGACAACTCTCTCCTCTGGCCATTCAGTCCGCTTAGTAACAAGTCTTTTGGGTCTTCTGTCATTCTGAGGTCCGTCTACTGCCCTCCTTTCTGTACGATCTGGGCAAACCGACCGGTGATAGCAAGTGTAGTATCAATGAAGCGGTCCACACAGCTAGAGAGGCAGTTTTCAGTTCGAGAGTCTAGCCGATTTCCAGGCTTCTCCACACACTTATCCCAACATAGTTCCATGAAGTGATGCACCTAAGAGGAGTGGAAAAACTTAATCATTGGGGTCTTTAGATATCTTCTTATTCTGTGGCTTGATTAAAAACCACCTTTAATAGCTTATCATGGGATCGCTTCAGGGTCTACTCTTTCTTGTCACCAGCAATTCCTCATCCTTATACACAGTAAATTTTCGTTAGAACTCATACTTTTCACCCCTCCCTCTCCAAGTCTCTTAGTGGACCAGGTTGAGTTCCACCTGCCTCTGCCTCCAGAATGCTGGGATTAAAGGTATGTGCCACCACCACCTGCCCACAATTCTCAAAGCAACTAGCACTATTATAAAATGTGAAGAAGTCACTATGCTAATTTTTCCAAACTGAGCATAATTTGGGATTGTACCTATGGACACATGGTGATATTACTTGGGAAGCTTAAGTATAAGTGAGCACTCGGTTCTTGAAAGAGAAACTCAGTATTTCCAAGGTAAGCAAACTGGTTTGAAATACGCCTGAAAACTCCAAACCCTTTCTCAACTGGTCTACGTTGATTTGTTGCAACGCTCATCCTTATCTAATAATGATCACCATTTCCAAATACACTGTCACATGATCCAAGAAAGGCAGCGGGCAACAACAAACCCAAAATTAAAGGTGAGATATCTTCTCTACGGGCCCTTTACATTCAAGGTCAGAATCCAGAGATTCCGAATGTCATTCCAGGCCAGTGGCCGACTAATATGATCACCATGCACCTCTGCCACCCAAATCTTTCCCCTGCTTTACACCTCTTCCTACATAACGCTACCCCCTGGGACACGAAGCACCCGAGGTCACCAGAGCCGGTGGAGCAGCGGAGATTCAGCATCGAATGGCCCGCTGTGCCAATGTCCTGAGCTCCGTGGGTGCCCGGAGCCTGAGCCTCACCCTCCTTTCCTTCTTCCTCGTCGCCGTACCTGCGCTGTAAACTGCGCTTTCTGCTGCTCCGCGGCCACCAGGCGCTGTAACTCCGCTTCGTCTGCTTCACCAAGCTCGGCCATTATCAGCGTGAGTTACTCAGCGGTGTGCGCACGCGCAGTAGCAGCACACCGCCTCCAGTTTTCCGGTTCACCCTCCAGGTCGCTTTGCTCTTCTTTTCCGCGGGGCGGGACTTGCTACATAACTGCTTCCGGGTTGTTGAGTGACCTTGAGCGCTCCTAAGCGACATGGCGGTTCTCTTAAAGCTGGGTGTCTTCTGCAGTGGCCAAGGAGGCCGAGGTGAGGTGCCTTGTCCAGTAGAGGTTCCTGCGGCCTGGAGCAGGGGAAGGGAAGGAGTGAGGGCTTGACCGCCGAGTGGTGAGACGTCTTGAAAGGAAGGAACTTCTTCTTCGGCCCCTGAGGCGCCTATACGTACACAGCCGGGACCGCTGTACCCCAATGGCTTGAGTGTTTACCTGGTGGCTGCTCTCCCCAGATAGTGCTACCGGGCTAGTGTGAAAGCAGACTCCTGTTTGAGTGTGGGTGGAAGGAATCAGTTTGATAATCTTGTTTTGAGACAGCGGCTTACTATATAGTGCTGGCTCTTTCGAGCTAGCCGTGTAGACCAGGCTAACCTAGAGCTTGCCGGGAGCCTCTTGACTGGTTCCTGAGTGCTGGCATGACAGCCATGCATCGCCACTCGACTTCGATAATCCTTTAACCAGGCTTTTTGGTTATACAAGGCGTTTAAGGGGCTGGTATACAAACACGAGTAAAACAATTTCTACCCTCAAAGAACTTGGGGGCGGGGAATGGTACAGATAATGTAAAGCAGAAATTGTTGTGCTATATAGATGTTGTTAATATGAGTTCAGAGAAAGTTTGGGGGTAATTTGTTTTGGAAGGACTAACCCGTCTTGGTTCTGTAGGGAAGAACATTATAGTTAGCAGCTTAGAGCAGCAAAAGCCATGGTGAAGGGATAGATGCATAGTGTGAGATAAAATGGAACAATTACAACAGTGTTTTGAAAGCCAAAGTGTGAAATGAGCCTAGAAATGCGAAATGGAACTAAATCAGAGACTATCTTATTGTGTTCCGAAGATACAATTTTTTTTTTTTTTTTTTTTTTTTAAATCCAGGTTGGCAGTAACATTGAAAGGCTTGATAGGCTTGCAGTCTAGGTTTATTTTAGTTGTATAAGTAGCTGGTGTGCACTGTCTTGGCTGGAAGTCTTTTCCTTTTCAATCCAGCATCTCATGCAAGCTAAGCACACACCCTTTTGCCAGACTGTATACTCGCAGCCTAAACTTACTGTTTAGTAGTAGTGTAGTAGATGATGGGCTTGATGCAAGTCACGGAGATGACATATGGCACTGTTGTAGACCAGGCTCATGAAGTTCTGAGCTTGGGAAGTATGAGGAAAACAAGGCACCCTCAGGAAATAAATGTTAAGGAGATGTGTTGGTAGGATTTGGTGACCTTTAGGAGGGAAATCCCCCACTGTCTGTTAGCTATTGGATTTCTGGATCTTTGGAAGTCTTAAAACAAGTTCCACAGTCGGATGATTGGGAAATACAAATGATTTGGGTAACACTT
This sequence comes from Phyllotis vaccarum, assembly GCA_033318265.1. Classification (NCBI taxonomy): domain Eukaryota; kingdom Metazoa; phylum Chordata; class Mammalia; order Rodentia; family Cricetidae; genus Phyllotis; species Phyllotis vaccarum. The sequence goes on from JARWLC010000012.1 coordinate 80,831,683, forward strand.
CCCAGAAACAAGAAAAGGGAAGGAGAAAGAGCAGGGAGAGTTGGGGCTGCAGCTCAGCAGAATGATTGCACAGGCCTGACAGACTAGTGCCTGGAGATGGAGGCAGGAGGATCAGAAAGTTCAAGGTCATGGGCAAGGGAGAAAGAGTGAGGCAGTCTCTGAGTTAGAAGCCAGCCTGGTCTGCATAGAGAGTTCCAAGCCAGCCAATGCTACAAAAGAGAAAAAAATATTAATTTTTTTATTTTTGTGTATGTTTGCAGTTAGCATTCTGGGAACTCACTATTCCTTTGCATATGTTGTCTAGTTTTTAGCAGTGTTTATAAAGTAAATGCAGTTGTTGACTGTGCTGGCTGGTTTTTGCCTACTTGGTACAATTCAGAGTCACTTGAAAGAGGGGACTTTTAACTAAAAAAATGCCTTCATCAGATTGTCCTTTGTCTATGTCTGTGAGGAACTATCTTAGTTGATGGTTGATATGGTAGGACCCAGTTCACTGTGGGCAGCACTGTCCTAGGCAGTTATGTATGCCTGGACTGAATAAAAAAGCTAGCTGATTGTGAGCCAGGGAGCAAGTCAGTAAGCAGCACTCCTCTGTGACTTCTGCTTCACTTCCTACTTGGATTTCTTGCTCTGTCTTCCTTCAACGATGGACTGTGACCTGGAAGTATGAGCTGAAATAAACCCTTTCTTCCCCTAAGTTGATTTTGGTCATGGTATTTATCACAGTAACAAAAAGCAAATTAGATCATTCTTCTGCGAATGAAACCAAACCTTAGAGAGCTATTTAATTTAGCTGTTGATCATCCCATGGCTGCTCTGTGATGTAGCTGGGTAAACATCAGTCTGTCTTTTTAACCAGAGGCAGGATCCAGAAGGGAACAGTAAGGAGGAGTTCAGGAATACGAAATTAGATTTGGTCTAGAAAAGGAAGAGAATAATAAGTGAACTTTCTAAACTAAATTGAATATCTTGAGGGCAAAGATTTTTGTTGTTATCTTTCTTGCTTCATTGCTAATCATAGTTGATTTTAGTTATTAGTAGATAAAGTAGATGAGTAAATGAGAACAAGGGGCCACCAGTTTTTAAATGAATGAAAGTGGGGCCCTTTTCTATATGTGACTTATTATTAGGAATCCAAAGATTTTTTGTTGTTTTTGAGACAGGGTCTCACAGAATCTCATGCTGACCTCCAACTCCTCACTATGTAGGTGAAGGTGACCTTGAACTTCCGATTCTACTTCTCATGTGCTGGGGCTATATGTGGTGTCGTAAACAGCCTCATGCATGCTGAGCAAGCAGCTGAGCTACATCCCCGGCACAGCTCTTTTTTTTTTTTTTAAATAGAAGTTTGAGACTGGATAGATAGTTCATGATTAAGGGTACTTCTTTTCCAGAGAACCTGGGTTCTCTTCCCAGCACTCACATGGTAGCTCATAACTATAACTATAGGTCTAGGGGAGGTACAACTGTGGGCACCAGGCATATATGTGGTATACAGAAATACATGTAAAAATAAATTCCTAAAAAAAATTTATTCCTTTGAGTGGCATGCTCATGGTGGTTTAGAAAGTCTGTCTGTCCTGCTAGGAAGTGCTTATGATCCTTGTCTTTCCTTCTTCCTCAGCTTTGTTACTCCGAAGCCGGGTGGTCAGACCTGCTTATGTGTCAGCACTTCTCCAGGACCAGCCTACCCCAGGATGGCATGGCACACAGCACATCCACCTATCACCAAGCCACCAGTGTATGTTTGTAAACAATTTCATTTACTGTTTTAAGTGACTGGGTGTTTTGCCTCCGTGTCTGTCTGGGCCCTTGCATGCCTGGTGCAGAGTCTAGAAGAAGATGTTGGATTCCTGGAACTGGAGTTACAGACAATTGTGCACTGTTGCTGGTGCTTCAGCCATCTTTACCTGGATAATTATTATACATTCAGGCAGGTCTTGGTGTCTCTCAGGGAGTCTTTCCTGTCTGATAGGTTAAATAAAGGCCTAGTTTACACTCCTGGGCAGACAGTACAAACATGAGTGATGCCATTTGTAATCACAGAGATTCTTCTGGCCTGACTTCAGAATTTGTTAGATTACTGACAAGAAAGCAGCTCTGTAGGAAGTTTGTTGGTGTAGCTTAGTTATTGGTTTGTTTAGCTAATGGAGAAGAGCCAGTCGTGTATAAGGTCTTATCTTGTGGACTGACTCATACATTTATAGCTGAAAAATTTTTAGGTTGATTAGACCATATGAAATTTCTCAGACAAATACTGTGTGGATATCCACATTAGGGAATCTCACATGAATAATAAGTTAATTGTATTTCCATTTTTAAACTCTGGAGAGACAAGTATTTATTTTGTCCTGGCTGGTATGAAAATTGCTTTGTAGTCCAGACTAGCCTTAAACTTGCAGTGTTCTTCCTGAAATTGTGGTTTTTTTATTTAGTGGTGAATTCTTTTGAGCTGGGTCTCACACCGTAGCTGGCCTAGGACTCAGTAGATATTCCAGACTTGCACAGTCCTTCATCCTCGGCCTCTTGGTGCTGTGATTACAGGTGTGTGCTGTCATGCCTGGCTACTGAGCTCTCTATTTGTAAAGTGTCTTGATTTTTATTTTTGACCTTTCAGACCTCCCCAATTCTTAAGTTAGCCGCTCACAGTTACATCTGGAGATTAGAGCTCTTGGGTTTTTCTGCCTTTTAAAATCTTTTTGGTTTTGACCAGTTTTCATTTCTGGGTTCCTTTGTTAGATTTAGCAGACTGGTTCTGGAGTACATTGGATTGAAGAAAGTCCACTACAGTTGTATGCATAGGTCGTCATGTGTATGTCTACATCCATCTTTCTGTCATGTTCTCTAAAGAGTTTAGAGCCTCTTTGAAATGTTTAGAGCCACTGGAAGGTGGTGGCCCAAGCCTTTAATCTCAGCACTTCGGAGGCTCAGGCAGGAGGATCTCTGTGAGTTCAAAGCCAGCCTGGTCACAAATCAAGTTCTGCAACAGCTAGGACTGTTAGACCGAGAAACCCCGCCTCGAATGGATGAAGAAAAGAAGAGAAGAAAGAAAAGGGAAATGCTGAGAACCTGTGTTGTTTTTTTACTTGTCTAAAAGCAGCTGGTTTAAGCTGTTTTTAAAACATGCTACATTTCCCCCAAAGATTAGACACTGATTAGTATTATTATTTTAAAGCGGTTCATTAGTGATCACTAGATTACGTTCATGAGATACCATTTTCACTGAAGTTCCAAGACTGCCTTAATTCCACAGATACTTAGCCTACCTTTCTGCCTTTAAGGAAGTGTCTCTTGTGCTCAGAGACACAAAAGATATGCCACCTGATTCTGTGTTCAAGATGGATCTGCCCCTTATACTATTACCACTCTGACTGTTTTCGTAATCATGTGATTGGTTGAAGTGTGTCTTTTGTCAACTTTGTGAATCTCTTCTGTTTTGTAGCTGGTTCCAAGGCTGCATCTCTCCACTGGACTAGTGAGAGGGTTGTCAGTGTTTTGCTCTTGGGCCTGCTTCCGGCTGGCTACTTGAGCCCCTGCTCTGTGGTAGACTACTCCCTGGCTGCAGCCCTCACCCTGCACGGTCACTGGCAAGTACAATAGTCCCTCCACACTGTTTGTTTGCTGCAAGCCTGTCTGTTTGTAACATTGAAATTCTCAAGAATTCTAGAACAAAACTTACAAACAACTAGGAATGAGCAAATAAATCTGGGTATGTGGGTAGTTTATTAATATTTAAGAGTCAGTTTAGCCTAGACTACCCTTAAACTTGAAATTGTCTTGACTCAGCCTCAAGTGCTGGGATTACATATGTGTACTTCTGTATTAGCTGCTTTTCTATAGCTGCAAACAGACACTATGACCAAGACTTTATTTGGGGCTTAGAGTTTCAAAGGCTGAGTCTATGACTGTCATGGTGGGGAGCATGGCAGCAGACAGGGATGTACGGCTCTGAAGCCGTAGCTGAGAGCTCATCTTGATCTGTAAGTAGAAGGCAGAGAGAGAGAGAGCACTGGGAATGGTGAGAGGCCTTTGAAACCTCAAAGGCACCTCCAGTGACATCTCCATCAAGTCCAACAAGGCCACACCCCAGTCCTCCCCAAACAGTTCTACCAACTGGGACCAAGTATTCAAATATATGAACCTGTGGGAGCCGTTCTCATCCAAACCACCTCAGCCAGCGTGCCCTTCATGTATCCTTCTACCTCTTTGCTGTCTTCATTTTAATAGTCTATAGGCAGTTTGAACATAGTGTTTGTAAAGCTGAGAGTCTCTTGTAGCCAAGAATAACATTGAACTCCTTCCTGATCCTCCTGCATGCACCTTCCAAGTACTGGGATCATAGACCTGTGTCATCAAGTCTAGCCTTTCTCCTGTACACTTCTTTGAAACTGGGGTTCACTTTGCACCCTGGCTGAGCTGATCCTTAGTAGGTAGTTAGTCTGGGTGTCCTTGAACTCAGAGACCTCTGCCTCCCTTGTCCTGGGATTACAGGTGTGCACCATCACACCTGGTTCTTCCTCTTGCTATATGAATTATTGTCAATCCATCATGTTCTTAGTTATTCAGGCTCCATATCTGGTCACCACCCTTGGATTAGAGCAATAATCTCTAAAATGACCCCCTTTGTGTTTGATGCCAGTAGCAGCAGTCCCAATGATCCTGTTAAAATGTTGGGGTGTTTTTTGTTTGTTTGTTTGTTTTTGGTTTTTCAAGACAGGGTTTCTCTGTGTAGTTTTGGAGTCCTGGAATTCACTCTGTAGACCAGGCTAACTTCAAACTCACAGAGATCTACCTGCCTCTGCCTCCCAAGTGCTGAGAGCAAAGGCATGTGCCAACACCACCTGGCTAGATCCTATTAAAATGAGAAAAATATTCTTTCTCAAGATCTTTCTCTCTTGCTCAAACTAAAAGAATTCTTAAAGTTTTATACAGATTCTTTATGTAATATTAAATGTCTAGTAGTCCTATTCTAGGCTGAAGCAGAAAGATTGCTACTTTAAAGTCAGCCAGGGCAACAATAGTGAGACCTTGTTTCTATTAAACACTTAAAATTTCCTAGTGTGGTAGAACACATCTGTAATCCCCACATTTGCTGATGTAGGATCAGTTTGAGTTCAAGGCCAGTCAGATTAAACCTGGCCAGCAGTGTGAGATCCTGTCTCAAGAAACCAAAATAAGGGGCTGGAGAGGTAGCTTAGCAGTTAAGAGCATTAGCTGCTCATCCAGGGGATCTGGGTTCAATTCCCAGCACCCACATAGCAGCTCTCACCTGTCTGTAACTCCAATTCCAGGGCTCTGACACCCTTGAACAGAAATACATGCAGGCAGAAAATCCAGAGAAACAAGCAAAAACCCATTGAGTAAAATACACACACACGTGGATATATGGATATCTATATGAAGCCAAAATAAACAAACTGCCCTGAGAGTCTTTAACACCACCATCACCACCACACTCACACACTCCTCTCATTTCCAGCTGCTCCTTTCAGGCACACTGGCTTTTACCTATTCCTCAGACTCTTTGTGTTCTGTCTGAAACTATTGCTAGTTTTGTACTTGGCTTGTTCCCCATCTTAAGTTAGTTAGCATTGCACTCTCAGCAGAGCCTTCCCTGACCACTCCTCAGTTCTGACATGTGTCATCTTTTCCTTGTTTTTCTTAGGACACTCACTGCCTTCCTGTTACATCATCTATTTACTATTTTGAGCATTTGGCCCTTCTATAATGAAGCACAGACCCAGAGCTGGTCAGGTCGCTCAGTTGTTACTGTTTGTCTAGCACTTGTGAAGCTCTATGTTCTCTCCCCACCATTCCAGGCAGGGTGGTGCTTACCTGTAGTCCAGCACTAGGGAGGAGGAGGAGGAGGCAAAAGGGTCAGAAGTTCAAAGTCATCCTTAGCAACATAGCAAATGTGAGGCCAGCTTGGGATACATAGCAAGATGTCATTTCAGAAAACAAAACTGGAACAACCAAGAGAGGAAGCAGAAGGTGTGTGCATTAAACGTGCACAAGAATGCCACAGCACATTGCTTACATTAGCTAGAAGTGAAGACTGTCTGTGTGCAGGTGTGTGCGTTAAACGTGCACAAGAATGCCACAGCACATTGCTTACATTAGCTAGAAGTGAAGACTGTCTGTGTGAAGGTGTGTGCGTTAAACGTGCACAAGAATGCCACAGCACATTGCTTACATTAGCTAGAAGTGAAGACTGTCTGTGTGCAGGTGTGTGCGTTAAACGTGCACAAGAATGCCACAGCACATTGCTTACATTAGCTAGAAGTGAAGACTGTCTGTGTGAAGGTGTGTGCGTTAAACGTGCACAAGAATGCCACAGCACATTGCTTACATTAGCTAGAAGTGAAGACTGTCTGTGTGCAGGTGTGTGCGTTAAACGTGCACAAGAATGCCACAGCACATTGCTTACATTAGCTAGAAGTGAAGACTGTCTGTGTGAAGGTGTGTGCGTTAAACGTGCACAAGAATGCCACAGCACATTGCTTACATTAGCTAGAAGTGAAGACTGTCTGTGTGCAGGTGTGTGCGTTAAACGTGCACAAGAATGCCACAGCACATTGCTTACATTAGCTAGAAGTGAAGACTGTCTGTGTGAAGGTGTGTGCGTTAAACGTGCACAAGAATGCCACAGCACATTGCTTACATTAGTTAGAAGTGAAGACTGTCTGTGTGCCAGTAATAAAGTATTATTCAGCAACATAAAGGAGTGCAATACTGAGGTGTGCTGCAACATGAACGAACATTGGAAGCAAAAGCATGCTGAGTAGAGAAGCATGACATGAAAGGAGTGCCCTGCATGGTCTTAGTCGTATGAAATGCCACAGCAGGAAAGTCAGTTTTGGGTAATGAGGGCTAATGGCTGGTGCTTCCTTTTGACTGTGTGCAAATGTTTTAGAGTTAGTGATGATAGTTCACAACTCTGTACCAAAAAACTGATTCGTATACGCTTAAAAATAGGAAATTTGTCAGGTATGGTACTACATGCCTTTCATCCCTGCACCCAGGAGGCAGAAGCAGGCGGATCTCTAGCTTTGAGGCCAGCCTGGTCTACAAAAGTGAGCTCTAGAACAGCCAGGGCTACACAGAAAAACCCCGTCTCAAAGAAAACAACAAAATCCCCCACCAAACAAACCCACCCAACTGCTATAGAAATAGTAAGTTAGGTCACTCCTTATTTAGGATACTTTCTGCTTAAAGCCTGGTGAGTGTTTCCTTTGGGCACTCTGCAGTCCTGCCCCTGCTTTGCTCTTTTTTTTTACACAGACTCTAGCCTCATTAACTTCTTACTGTTCCTGAGAGATGCCAGGGTCCTTGTCACTTCGGTTTGGGTGTTCTTCTCTTTCAAGTTACCCATCCTAAGGTGGTTGCTCACACTGCAGATGTAGTTACGTGGTTTTTCTGTTTCACTAGAATGTCTGTTTCAGCAGAGGGAACATTTGTTATCTGTGGTACTCTTATTGTTGTGGCATACAGTACCTGCTAAGTAAATTCTGCATGATTGAAGACTCTGTAGAACATTCGCTTTAGTTAAAAATGAAAGAAGATTTTATAGATAGAGGAGCAATTAGTTACTAGGTAAGGGCTCTGAAAATTAAGTCCACAGGATGAGTTCTCTTTGTTACATGCCAGCAGCTCTTTATTGCATTTTAGTTTCACCGTGGTTAGGTTTTTCTTGTTTTTTATCATGAGCTGCTTTAGCTAGTATCTCAAAACAGAAATAATTGGACCTGTGAAAATGGCCATACAGAATCCCTGGAAGAGACAAGCAGTTATTGGAGTTGCATAAAGACTTTGTGTTTTGAGTCTTTGGGCTAGTGGGGTCATGGCTTGTCTGTATGGCCTCTAACTGCCCTTTGCTGTCATTTTCTTCTCTTTAGGGGCCTTGGACAAGTGGTGACTGACTACGTTCATGGGGATGCACTGCAGAAGGCTGTCAAGGCAGGCCTGTTGGCAGTTTCAGCTTTGACTTTTGCTGGGCTTTGTTATTTCAACTACCACGATGTAGGCATCTGCAGAGCCGTTGCCATGCTGTGGAAGCTCTGACATCTTTGATGCAACACCTTAGATTGTATGTCTTTTTGCCTCTGCTCTGTCGATGCCATTCAGCTCACAATGGGGAGGGAATGAAGGATAAGTCCATTGGTGGGCAGAATTTCTTCTAATTACATGGTTATTTTCAGAATTCATTTGTTGAGGAAAAGGTTTGAGAGGAGTTAGATTCAGCTGGTTCGTGAGTCTGGTTCCATATCTCACTGAGTTTGTGGTTGCCCACTCACTCGACTCACAGTGTAACTGCACATTCATGAGCTCATGTTGCCTTTAACTAATGTTTCTTGAGGAGAGTTCAGCCTTTTCCTGTTGGGATAAGAGGAGACTTCGCTACTTGGCCTTGCAGGGAGTTCTGTTCATTCATGAGCCTCCCACTCTATTCAGTTGATAGCACCTGTTGATGGCTCAGCATCTAGGGAACTTCAAATCAGGAGATGCTGACGGCTCAGATTACTGAGGTCTTTTTGTTTTGATTCAGTTTTTAAGTCTTAGGAAGGAAATAAGGGAAAGCTGAGTTTAGAGAAGTTCTATTTAGGGAGTTCTCCTTTGTAGGTGGGTTAAAATATGACAGATCCAAACAGGCTTATGCTTCAGATAAGTATCACTTGTGCAGACATACGCTGTCTACAAACAAAAGACTGAGTAATAAAGTGCTTCCCACTGTGGGAATTGTTAATGAGAAATTATACTCTGAAAAAGCAAAATTTTTAAATAAAATATTATATAATGAATATACATTGTTCTTTTGTATGTGCTAGTATTCTCTAGCGTCTGGTTTTTGGTTAGCTGTGTGAGATATAGTCTTACAGGTCTAAGCTGACTTGGAACTCTTTATAGGTAGACCAGGCTGACCCGGAACCGGCTGGGAGACAGGCTGGCCTCAAACTTGTGGCCTTCTCTGCTTCCCAAGGCTGGAGTTACAGGTGTCATGTGCTAGGATTACAGTTGTGAACCACAAAACTCCCTTGTTCTCATTGAGATGGTGTCTTAGTTTGTTTCCCATGCTAGCATCGAAATCTGTCTCAAGCCATTCTGTCAAGCCTCCTGAGTTGTATGCTGCCATGCTTGTCTCTAGTTTTAGTCATTAAAACTTATGTTCTTGTTGGTGCCAACCAACCAAGTCACCGGGGGTCACTAGGGGCAGACACTCAGTGGAAGATTTAGAAGGAGATGGGAAAGCAACACCGAGAGGGACCCCGCGTTTGTCTCTGAAAGTGCTTATATACATTTCCAAGCCAGGATTAAACAAAGCACAGTACAAGATATTCAAACATTATCTTGAGAAAACCCCGTATTGTCCTTGAGTCAGGCAGCTTTACTATCACATCCTGTGCCTCCTGCTAGCTCGGGCAATAAAATAACAAATTCTTTCCAAGGGGCTAAGCAGACTAGTCCTAGGTCATCAAGGCTAACACAAGAACAAGCTGAACTCATTAGAACTCTAGAATAGCTGAGTCATTGTGACTTTCTTATTCTGCGAATCAGTATGGAAAACTAAGTCACCATATGGGCTCCCACAATGTCCCAGCACTCAGGAGACAGAGACAGGCACATCTCTGTGAGTTTGAGGCCAGACTGATCTACAGAGTGAGTTCCAGGCAGGGCTACACAGAGAAACCCTTTCTCAAAAAAAAAAAAAAAATTTTGTTATACATTGGGCAGTGGTGGCACACATCTTTGATTCCAGCAATTGGAAGGCAGAGGCAGGTAGATCTCAGAGGTAGGGGCCAGCCTGGTCTACAGAGCTAGTTCCAGGACAGCCAGAGCTACACAGAGACACCCTGTCCCAACACACCCCCACCACCAAAGAAAATAAAACTGCATTGTGCCAGGTACAGTGGTTACAGACTCTGGGATTCCACGCCTGTAATCCCAGCCCTCTAGGAAGCTGAGAGAGGAGGGCTGGTGTGGTTTGTGGTCAACATTGACCACAGTAAGTTCCAAGCCAGCTTGGGCTACATAGTGAGATTGTTGTGAAACACCTCCCCTCAAAAAAAAAACAAAAAAAAACATGAAATAATTAAAAGTGTTTTATCCACAGCTCTGAATCAGCTGAGTTTTAACTTGTGTGGCTTAGCAAATAATCCACACAGAATGCTGCAATACAAAAGGACTCACGTGATAGGAGGAAACAGGCATTTAAGTATGAGTAGGATATGAAGATTGAGTGGTAGTACTAGAGTGCCAACCCTTGTAAACCGCATTGTCTAGCTGCACTGACTCTAAGGCTTGATGACTGTTAACATTACACTCACTCCCCAGGAATTGGCCAGCAGCAAGACTGGTAAGTGTTTAAATGAAAGGGCCGTTGGATTTCAGGCACCCTTTGTAGCATGATTCAGTATGTTAGGTGACATGATCGGTGCTCAGTAAAACCGTGGACAGTATGGAAGGAATTGGAAAACCAAAGGGGCCAGCAAGATGGCTCAGCAGCTAAAGGCACTTGCTGTCAAGCCTGACAACTGAGTTTGATCTCAGGGATTCAATGGTGAAGAGATGATTCCATTTGTTCTTTGGCCTCTATAGGTGTGCTGTGACATACATGAATCACACCCCCTAAAAAGAAAATATAATTAAAAATCAGGTGGATGAGAAGGCTCTGTAGATGAGCCATTTAACTGCCAAGTATGATAACCTGAACTTGAGCATCAGGCCCCACAGGGTGGAGGGAGGAATGACCCTTTATCTTTCAAACTGAATATATACAAATATTAAATAATAATAATAACAGCTAAGAAGGCAGAGTTCAAGCGCTGTGGTGGAAAACCTGCCAGCTGCCTCTGTCTTGATTTCCTTCTGTGGCCAGATTTAAAGTGAGCTAGCAATGCCCTTGTAGTCTGTGCCAAGACTCCATGGTTGTTGGTGACTAACTGGAAGGTTAAAGGTGATCCAGTGGCTCCCAAATGACCACAAGGATAAAAACAAACTTGTAATAGTAAATCCAGTGGTGCAAAGCTGGAAGGAAAGCTGATAGCAGTGAGGCTTGGTGATTCTCTCCTGGCCAGGAAGCCGAAGGGGAGTGACAGTGATAAATAGAAACTGACTGACTCCAAGGCCAGCCTAAAAACAACAACAAAACTCAAGCACTGATTTTGGATGCAGGGAGGGCCACCCTCCTGTGAAGGTCAGAAGGCATCCTGCAGGAATCACCTCTTGTTGGGGACCCGACTCAGCTTATGGGGCACAGCATCAAGCACACCTGCTGAGCCGTCTCCCTGTTTCTAAACCAGATACCTTTTTCAAACCTTTTCTAAAAATTGAAGATATTCTTCTCTCGTACAATACATCCCAACCACAGTTTCCACCCTCCCATCCTCTTAGCTCCCCATCTCCTCTCTCCTCAAGATCTACTTGCCTTCTGGTTCCTCTTCAGAAAGCAGCAAGCCTCCAAGAGAGGACAGCCAAGCAAGATAAAACAAGGCACAGTAAGGCAAGGTGAGCACCCTCACATTAAGGTTGGACAAGGTAACCCAATAGGAGGAAAGAGTCTCAAGAACAGGCTGGAGTCAGAAATATACCCGCTCCCACTGATCGGTTCAAAAATACTAACAGCCATAATACACATAGAGGACCTGGTGCAGTTATATCTTGTTAGTTTATGTATAAGTTTTGCTTGAAGTATATACATGCAAACTCTCTCTAAGGACAGTGCCCATGGAGAGGCCAGAAGAGGGCACCAGACACCATCTCTCTCTCTCTCTCTCTCTCTCTCTCTCTCTCTCTCTCTCTCTCTCTCTCTCTCTCTCTCTCTCTCTCTCTCTCTCAGCAGTGCCTATGGAGGCCAGAAGAGGGCACAAGACACACACACACACACACACACACACACACACACACACACACACACACACACACACACACATGCAGTGCTTCAATTGCTCTTAACCACGGAACCATCCAGCCTCCCAAATAATATTAGGATAAATTTACACCCCTGGTTAGCCTGAAAGGGTGGAATGCAGGTTTCATGATAGAGGCCCATGCCACCTGGGAGAAAGGCAATGCTGTTTCCTTCAATAATTACAAGGAACAAAGGCCCAGCACACCAGTTTTTGTTTCCTTTTGGTGTGTTCATCAGGATTCATACAGTCTACAGAGTCTAGCTTGTACTTTTACTCTATTCAAAGTGTGACTTTCTATTTCCTCTTCCATTTCTTTTGATATCAGTATCCTGACTTTCAAGGCACTCTGCTTATCTTGGACTTTAATAAATTGTCCTCAAATTGCCTTCTGCTTTGAAATTGTTTTATCTATAAGATAAAGAACTTGCAAAGGGCACTCTCTTCCCCCATTACCTTGTGACCACAAGTCAGGATGCTAAGGATGATGAGCACAGAAGAGCCTGTGTCCTGGGTGATACCACTGCACTGCTGCACGCCTGCATCTGCCTACCCCAGACACACACACACACACACACACACACACACACACACACACATACACACACACACACACACTGTCCTGCAACAGTGATGTTCTGTGGAGTAGGACAGTGTGTTATCACTTGCCAAAAGGAAACTACCTATTGTGTGTGGATGTTCCTTCATTCATTTACCTGGTCCTCTTGTTTTGCATTTCTAGATTGACTCTGTTTTCTATCATAAATAACGATGTGGTGAGTGGTCTTGGGTATGTATCTTTATCCTATGGTGAACATAGTTTTTCATCTTTGTCCTTTGCCTCTATATTTGTGGGATTTATTAAATTTATCTTTGCTTGTGTGTGGGGTACCAAGGGGAGCATATTTGTGCACATGTAGACACCAGAGAAGAATGCTGGATCCTTTTCTTTGTTGCTCTCCACCTTATTTTTTGATCGTGGTCTCTCACTAAATTAGAAACCTACCATTTTGGCAAGGCTAGCTGCCCAGTGAGCTCATAGGTGGTGCTGTGGTTACTGGGATGTACTGTGCTGCATAGCATTTACATGGGGCTGGGGATTTGAACTCAGGTCCTCCTACTTTAAGAGCCAATGGTCTTACACAGTGGGCCATATTTTTAGCCTCTGAGTTTGCTTTTTGAAATTTCTCTTTGAGACTGGTCTTGTTACATATAGACCAGGCTGGCTTTGAACGCTCTGAGTAGCCCAGGTTGACCTCAGACTCCCTTGACCCTTTTGCTTCAGTCTCTTGAGAGCAGAGGTTGGAGCCAATTTTTGACTCTTTACTGTGTGCTTTTCTCACCCCACCTCTCAACTTAGCTTTATATATATATTCATTCTGTTTATTACTGGCCTTATGTCTTCAGATGCTGTGAATAAAGAAGGACAGGATGGGCTTAAGTAAAGCATTTATCTAAATTGTTCTATTATTAATAAAAACTTGGGAGTTAGATATTGAGGTAAAAACCTGATTAAGAAAGCAGCGGAGAAACGACCAGCTGACCCTCTCCATGTTTCCTAGATCAAAAAGGCCCATGAATCTTTCTAAGCCCATCCCTACTCTTTCCTGTGCCTCTCTATAGTATCATTAACCTGGGTCCTCTGAAATCTCTATGGCTAATTCCAGTCAGCTGGTTGTTGGTTCCACCTCCTGATTCAAGTTAACTTCAGTCTTGGAGTGTTACAGTATCAAATTTAACCACTAGATGGCTCTTGTAGAGAACCTGGGTTCAATCCTGAGTACCCACATGGGTACTCACAGACCTCTATAACTTCAGTTTCAGGTGTAATCAGACTCTCTCTTTTGGCCTTGGCATCACACACACACACACACACACACACACACACACACACACACACACACACACACACACACACACACACACACACACACACACACACACACACACACGATGCAAACGTACATGCAAACAAAACACCCATACACGTAATTTTTTTTTTATAGAAGGAAGTGACACTTTTTTTCTTTTTTTTTTTTTTTTTAAAAAAAACCATTTACCATCTCTATTTCTGGTTTGAATGTTCTCCTAAAGAGATGGGTGTGACTGATAATTTGACACTTGGGTTATGACTCAACTCTGTTGGTAGCACTGGGTACATTGGGTACGTGTTTCCTGTCCCTCAGACTGTCACTGGTTCCTTTCCCTCCAGGCTTTTAGTGCAGATTTATATGCTTATTCACTCTTCTTCCTCCTCCCTTTTTTAACACTTAATGTCACTTAAAGGCTTGCAGAATTCAATAAATTTCTATCTGACTCCTTTTGTTTCATTTAATAAATTTAGTCAATAAAACTCGTGGCACTGTCTTCAGTGGCAAAGGCGAGTTACTCAGGTACCAGTAGCCCACAGAAGCAGCCCCACTTAAACCCAGAGGATCACAACAATGAGAAAATGGGAAAGTGAGATTCGGGATGAGCTCCCTCCACTGCCTCCCAAGAACTGAGACTAAAGGTGTGTGTCCCACCTCCAGCCCTGTTGACATTAAGTGTTATACTGTGTATGTCCTGGTTAATAAATGTCTCAAATAGAGAAGTGCGCCAGTAGAGTGAACAAAACTTATGAAAAACTATTAGTCACAGGAGAGGAGACTTGCCTGATGTGAACATAGCTTTTTCTTTGGGTCATTCCATGACACTGGGAATCCCCACACCTCAATTTGACAGCTGCACACAGTGAGCAGAAGCAGAGCTGACACCAAGCCAATACAGCAGTCATGCCCAGTGCTCCATTCTGTTTGGAACTTTCTTCTCTGTCCTGTCACTAGTATGAGGGACAAGGAATGTTGTGATAGCCAGCTGTAAAGGAAAAGTGGGACCCAGAGTCGTGACAAGCTCTTCTGGGGAGGTGATTTGGAATGAATTTGTTCTGTGCTCTTAAGCAAAGGGATGGACTTGAGATTGTGTGACTGCTAATAAATTGTCAGTGGAGCTAGTTATGATAATCTGTCTCAAAGTTCCAGGGTTTATTAGTCAGGCTTCTCTATTGTCAGTAACAGAATGCATAGAATGAACCTCTCTCATACACACACACACACACACACACACACACACACACACACACACACACACACACAGGGGATTTATTAGAATGACTTATAGGCTGTGGTCTAGCCAATCCAATGGCTGGCTATGAATGAGAAGTCCAATAGTCAGCTGGTCTTCAATAGATGCTGGAATCTCAAAAGAAGTAGGCTGTAATGCCAGTGAAGGAATATGATGTGAGAATGACTTTCTATATGCTATAAATATCAATCTTTAAGTAAAAAAGCTGTTTTAGCCCATGACAGACACCATAAAAAATAATCAAAATAAATAAATAAGTAAAACAAAGTCAAAAATCAAGACAGCCACCCTGCCCCACCCCCAAAATTATAAAAAATGCAAATGAACCACAGGCCACATAACAAATAAATAAAAATAAATTAAATTAAAATTTAAAAACTAGCTAACGATGTGCCTGAGCCATAGGCCAAACAGCATAAAGTTAATATAAATGAGTCATTTTTGGGGAGGAAAAGCAGCGGTGGGCAGCTAAGCGGTCTGGGGGCTGCAGGTCTGTGGTTCTAGACTTCTGGCTGCCTGGGGCCAGAAACCATATTGTAACAGGAATAGTAGCAAGGCCAGAGCAAGCAGGCAAAGAGCAAAAGCTTCCTTCTTCTATGTTTTTATATAAACTTCCAGAAGAAGGTGGGGCACAGATTAAAGGCGTGTCTTCACTCCTCAATCCAAATTAAAGACAAGGTTTTCCTAGCCCATTCTGTTAAAAATGATGTGCATCATCCCACATCGAATGTCCAGACCAGAAGTGGATTCACCACTTCAAAGACAAGCAAAAAAATGTCTCACAGATGTGTTCTCTATTTCTGGATTGCAGTTTATTCCAAATGTTGACAAGTTGGCAACTAAAAATAGCCATCACAGAGTCCATTTCTAAAGCTTAACTTACACATGGTTTTGCATGTCTGGTCAGGCAGGCTGAGGCAGGAGGATCCTCGGCCTAAATAGTTCAAGGTCAACCCGAGTTTTTAAAAATATTTGTCTTGCAAATGTGAGGACCAGAGTTTGAATCCCCAGAACCCATTTGACCTGCTGGCATCCCAGCCTTGGAAGGATGAAATGGGATCTCCAGAGCAAGCTGGCTTGTAAAGTTAGCCATGTTGGTGAGCTCTGGGTTTGATTGAGAGACCCTGCCTCAATGAATAGGTGGAAGATATATGGAGGATGGTTCCTAACATCCACCTCAGGCCTCCAATTACACAGCACACACATATACATGCATCCACACACTGTGCATACACACATATGAACACTATACATAAACACAAAAAGTGGGGGGAAACCATCCCTTTTCTTCATTTTAAAGAGGATTAAACTTTGCTTTCAAAATGGGGGTAGTGTGCTCATATTTCTTCAGGAGCCCTTACAGCAAGCAGCACAGACCAGTGGGATGTTCTATATGTGGAAAAGGAGAAATCAGACACTTGACAGGCAAAACTGAGATCCCTGCTTTGTCTGATCTTAGTGGCCTGACCATGGGACAGAACGTGGGCTTCAAGTTCAAGGTCCAGAATTTGAGAATTGGAAATACAAAGTTTTTTCTTTCTTTCTAATAACCCTGGCATGGTGGCTCACACTTTTAATTCTAGCAATCAGGATGCAGAGGCAGGCAGATCATTATGCTTTCAAGGCTAGCCTGGTCTACATTATAAGTTTCAGGCCAGGCAAGGCTACATAGTGCAAGCCTGTATCAAAAATAATAATAAAAAAAACTAAGTTCTAAGTTAATTAATTACAAGTGTAATTGGATGCCTGGGAAGGCAGAAGTTTGTGATTGTGCTGCTCTTGACTGAAGTTGAGGCATTAAACCACCGATAGCAGATTTCATTTTTAATCAGGCTGGGGATGGGTCTTCGAGGCTGAGTCAAGAGAGAGAGAGAGTTTGTGTGGGGAATAAAACAAGTGGCCTTCAGGTTCCTACCTTGAGTTTCTACTCTGACTTCCCTCATCTATGGATTGTGATCTGGAAGTGTAAGCACCACCTAACACTGTTGTTTTGTGGAGTGTTGCATCACAGGAACAGAAAGAAACTAGAACACTTAGTAAAGTTAAGGTGAGCCATGGATAATACATTGTCAAGACCTCTTAAGTAAGGATTCTTTAGGATTCAGCTCAGGAATGTGTGTAGTGGGTTTTATCTACAGGCTGAAATGCTTTTCATTTATTTTCTCTGACTGAGTAGAGGGCTCCCATTTGTGCAGTGGTCAAAGGACAACTTGTGGGATTCAGTTCTCTGCTTCCATCTGTCAGGCCTGGTAGCAAGCGCTTTACCCACAGAATCTTTTCTCCTTGACCAAAGATTTTGGTTTTAATATTTCTTTATGTTTATTTTATGTATATGGATGTTTTGGCTGAATGTATGTCTGTGTACCACATGTGTGCAATGCCCAGGGAAACCAGAAAAGGGTGTCAGACCCTTGTTATTGGAACTGCCACGTGGGTGCTGTAATCCAAACCCAGGTCCTGTGGAAGAGCAGCCAATGCTGTTAACTGCTGAGCCATCTCTCCAGCCCCAAGATTTTGTTTTTAATTGTATTTCCCCCAAACACACATGTGTGATGTGGGAATGCCTTTCTGTATGCTGTGAATCTCAATCTTTAAATAAAGGAGCTGTTTTGGGCCATGACAGGCACCATAGTAGAAGTAGGAGGAGCAATCAGAGCATAGGGAGGAGAAGCAGGGTAGAGTCAGAGGCAGATCGAGCCAGCCGCCCAAGGAGCAACATGTAAGGAACACAGGTGAGCCACGGGCCCCGTGGCAGGAAAGCTTAATAGAAATGAGTTGATTTAAGATGTAAGAGCTAGCTAGCAATGTGCCTGAGCCATAGGCCAAACAGCATAAAGTTAATATAAGTGTCTGAGTCATTTCTGGGGGCCTGAGTGGCGGCGGCAGGCTACTAAGGGGTCTCGGGTGGCAGGTCTGTGGGTCTGGGCCTCTGGCTGCCCAGGAGGACCAAGAAACCCCACTGCAACACATGTGTGCTATAACCCAAAATAACAACAGTTGTGAAAAAAAGAGAGATGATTTCTTTGAATCTCTCAGGGGCGCTGACTTCTAATTGAGCCTTTCACGTCCTCACTTTATCTCACTTTCTTAGATCACCTCTCTCTCTCTTGAGTATTTAAATGATAACTTTCCAAATAAGATAAAATTATGACCTTTATGAAAACGTTGGACTGGGCATGTGGTACATACCTGTAATCTAGAACTTCAGAGACTGGGGTGGGAGGGTCGAAAGTTCCATATCTGCTCAGTGACATGACCCAATAGGTAAAAGTGCTGGCTGATGATCTGAGTTCAACCCCTAGGACCCACATGGTGGAGGGAGGGGAAATGTACTCTTCATTGTTGTCCACTGACCTCCACACATGAAGCATGCTGAGCACACAATCACAAGTGCATGTGTGTGCACACACATACACACAAACGTATTACCACTATGATACTAGTAAATATTAATACTGCTACTACAACTAATAAAAAATATAGTGCATGGCTTAATGACTACCTAGAAAAATGAGGAAACTGTCATACACTTCACTTTCAGACTGTTTGGCTTCCTTATGCAACTTGTGTGTACCTTCCTGAGACTAGCCTGACCTTGGAGACTTGAGTTAGGAACTTGATTTGTGGGTGTCTGTGTGGTCAATGACACATTGTTTGGCATATAATAGGCATTTAATATGAGCAAGTTTGATCCTTTGCCTAGGTTCAACTATCCATGTCAAGGTGCCAGGAGAGAAGGTGGCATTCTTCCAGCTCCTTACTGGAAGACTTGGGTGTGCAGTGTTATCAGCTGGGAGGAATGCTGAACAGGCAGGGCCAGCGTGTTGGTTCTGCACATTGTGTGCAGTCTGCACTTGTGACCTCACTGTTCTTGGGCCAGAAGGTGCTGGCAGTCTGTTTCCTATAGTAAATCTTTAACCACGAAAGATTTTGTGGCTACCAGCCCCTGATAAATGACAAAGCCTAAGTCAGATGTCACCCTCTGCCCCTCAGCACAGTCTAGGCTCTTGACTAGGGACCTCAAGACTTTGGAGTTTTGGAGACTTGCAGATTTTTAAATGATATTTTATTTATTTATTGTGTGTGTTTGCGCACATGCTCATGTTATAAGGTGTAACAAGTAGAGGCCAGAAGACAACTCCAAGGAGTTGGTTCTTTTCCTCTAGCATGTGAGTTCTTGGATCAAACTCAGGTTCCAGGCCCTGAAGCAAGCTACATCTCACCAGCTCCCCTGCCCTCTTCCTTCCTTCCTTCCTTCCTTCCTTCCTTCCTTCCTTCCTTCCTTCCTTCCTTCCTTCCTTCCTTCCTTCCTTCCTTCCTCCCTCCTCCCCCCTCCCTCTCTCTTTCTTTCTTTCTCTCTCTCTTTCTCTCTCTCTTTCTTTCCTTTCTTTCTTTCTTTCTTTCTTTCTTTCTTTCTTTCTTTCTTTCTCTCTCTCTCTCTCTCTCTCTCTCTCTTTCTTTCTTTCTTTCTTTCTTTCTTTCTTTCTTTCTTTCTTTCTTTCTTTCTTTCTTTCTTTCTTTCTTTCTTTCTTCCTTTCTTTCTTTCCCCCAAGAAAGGTCTCATCTATTCCAGGTTAGCTCTATACTTGCTATGTACTTAAGGATGACTTTGAACCTCTGATCATCCTACTTTAACGCCCTCCCATGTGCCCTTTTCACCTTATACTGTACCAACAGTCCAGCCTTGGAACATTAAAGGGATAAAATGACATGTAATTCTGCAACCAGTGATGTGGATTACAGGCTGTGCAGACTCAGCCACCTCCTGAAAAAGCGGGTCTGGGACAGAGGTGGGAGAGAGTCCAGTGAGGGCTCCCTGTTGAGTTCTAGGGATCAGGTGGAGGTCGACATCCCTCACTGTGCATTTATGAGACACAAAAATAGAGGGACTTGAGTACTGTCTTCTGACAAGAACCCTCACACAAAAGAGGACTAGGTTCCCACCCATCCCATCCCAAAAGAAACTGGGATGGATAACAGGGGAGATCTAGACTTCCTCAGAGCAGTCTAGCAGAGTCCAGTAAGCCAGGACATCCAGTGTTCTAAGGAACATTCCTAAGGCCGACTGGATTAGTCTAAAAGCTCTCAGGTAACAACAGTAGGAATTCAGTTAAGGCAGATAGAAGTGCAGTGTTAGAAGTGCAGAGGCGGGAGCGACTTTATCAGGCACTGGCTCCCTTGCTCTGGGTGTTGGCTTAGTCTCCTAAGGCTGGTGCTTTCCCTAATAGTAGTTTAAAAGGATTTAATAATAAACAAACAGTGACTACATCCGTCCTGGCCACCTCACTCATGCCTGTTCAGAAAGGAATTTCTTTTCTCTCAACCCTGAGAAAGACTTTGATCTGGACCAGCATCTTTTATATTCTCACTCTCAGAGGACCACCGTGGGTTAGGAAATGTCATCAAGGCAAAGGATAATGCTCAATGTGGAGACCCACAAGTGTGGGAAAGACTTCACTTTTTTTTTTTTCTCTCAGCCTGTTGAACTGTTCTCTGAACCAGGAGGTTCTCTTCCAAGCATGAATGATTATTTTGTGGTTTTGGCCACCATGCCATGATGTACACTTTGTTCTTTCTGCACAATGACTAACCCTTTGCTTTTGGTTATTGTTATTATCGTTACTGTTACTATTTTTTTGTAGTGCAGCCAATAGGTGGAGGGGCTACCTGCCTGGATAGTGACGCAGCGGGGGGGGGGGGGAACGGGACAGACGACTGCCTCCCTAAAACGTATATATACTGTATCAAATTACAATAAACTCTGAGACTTGAGCCGACTTTCCAGCCTTGTCTCCATTCTTTGTCTCACTCTCTCTCTTCCAGACCTTCCCCTGACTGATCCTGCAGACCGGTCAAGTGGTGCCCAACCTCAGAGACTCCTAAATGGGTTTCACAGACAGGAGTGAGAGTCTCAGTAGCAACTTTGTGAGCAGCCAGCAGAGCCCACAAGGGAATGATATCTTAGCCATAGTGTGCTGATGATAATGGAGGACTAGGTTCCCACCCATCCCATCCCTGATACCTTGCTATTACCCCATGGAGCTTAGATACAAGTATGGACAAAGGAGCACCCTAAAAGATATAAAAGTAGTCTTCACTACTTCCAGAATGGAAAGAACACAGAGAAGAAACTAAAACGTAGAAATGTGTGCCTTCTCCAGCGTCTATGATGTAGGTCTCTGATGTATCTGTTAGCCAGCCCCCAGCAGGGGAGGCTTCCCTGTAGTGAAGTTGTTACAATCCTGCTCTGGTTTCCCAGAGTGTAACAATTATGCTCTGCAAGGGGAAGATTTTCTCAGAGACAAAGTGTTAACAGCTTTGTTCCCTCAGCTGTTCTCTGTCCAGGCTCCTTCTCGTCACTGCTCCAGTGAAAGATTTTCCCCAAGCTTCATTCAAGAGATTTATTGGGAGAGAAGTGTCCAGAAAAGTGGCTGCCTCAGGCTGGGGTGGAAGAAAGGGGTGTGGGGGAGGGAGGGAGGGAGGGAGGGAGAGAGGGAGGGAGGGAGGGAGGGAGGGAGGGAGGGAGGGAGGGAGAGAGAGGGATATATATATGCAGGGTTATATAGGGCTTCTTGGGGGCGGAGCTTTCTAGGTAGGTTTCCAGGGTAAGGATTGGTCAGATTTTCAATCCCTGATTTGGCTCTGGTTTCAGGGTCAAAATGTTTCTTTTACTGTCTCTTTGGGGCTTTTTTTGCTCTAATTTCAGACAAAGGGCATATTTCTTTTACTGGCTCTGATTCTAGGGGCAAAGTGTGTTTCTTTGGCACTGGTTTCAGAGTCAGGGAACATTTTCTTTGGCTCTGGATTCAGGGATGAAGTGCTTCTTTCACTGGCTCAAGTCCAGGGTGGCTCTTTTTTTTTTTTTTTTTTTTTTTTTTTTTTTTTTTTTTTTTTTTTTTTTTTTTTTTTTTTAATTTTGCCACTAGCTCTGGTTTATGGCTAGGGTGGGTTTCTTTTATTGGCTCTGGTTTTAGAGCCAGGTCGGGCTTCTTTGGCTGGGCCTTTCTCCCAGTACTAACAAGGAAAACAGAATAGCCTTTTATGAGCTAACATTTTCTCTTTAGATTATAAAGTCCATATGTTGAGAGAAGATAGGAAGAAAAAAAAAGCAACATATATCTAAGAGGCAGGACGAAGAGGAGAAAGGAGTGCAGGAAGAGTGCTGTGTGGGGGTGGGTAGTTCATGTGGAGAGGGAAAGGCCTCGTGTCTGAGACATGATGTATGAGTGATGAGTGAGGGGGTCACTCAGAGAAGTGTAAAGCCCTCCACTGCTATATGCCACTAAGATCTCCTTCTCATGTGACCTAGACAGCTACCTCATGGAAGAGCTATTTCTGTTGTTTTCATTGTATGTGTCTGGCCACTGAGCTCCCAGAAAGAGTATATCCATGCCCATATATTTGTTCATTTTGGTTTTTAGGCTATGGGATAAGATTCAAAATGAGATTGTGTGACCCCAAACACATCACTCCACCAGACTCTTTCAGCATCTGCCAACAGGAGTCAGAAGTGAGGGAAGAGAGAACGAAACTGCCCAGAGAACGGATGGTGGTGACTGAATTTAAAACCTGCACTGGGGTCACAAGCAGCAGGATTGAATTCAAGGCCATAGGGAGACTGGGTCTCAAGGAAACGGACAGAAAGCAAACGGGGCAGTGTTTAGTTCTTCAGTTTCCCATCTCCAAACAGACTGGAGAGCCCTGGCTAGGGGTGATAAAATAAAGTTGCTGTCAGGTGTAATCTGTGCTTAGATTTTATTTTTATGTATGTGTGTGTGTGAGAGACAGAGAGAGAGAGACAGAGAGAGACAGAGACAGAGAGAGCAGAAGAAGGTGTCAGAGATCACAGATACTGGACCTGGGATCATAGATAGTGTAAACTGCCTAATAATAATGATTTGCTTAAACTTTTCACAGTGAAATAAGATTATAATGGCTAATATAGCACATAATGCAGTCAGCAAGACAACCCGACAGCTAAAGGCACCTGCTCTGCAAGCCTGATGATCTGAGTTCGATTCCTAGTATCTGGAACCCAAAGCTCACACAAAGATGGAAGGCTAGAAGGGACTCCATTCACCCAGTGTGGCATGTGAATGCCTTTTAAACACACAGGAGTCCTCCGGAAGAGTAAGTGCTCTTCATCACTGAGCCATCTCTCCACCTCATAAGTGCTATCTTAAATGATTACCATATAATTATTATCATACTTTAATGACACATTGATGCCATTATTGATATTTCAATGCCACAAGAATAGATTTGCTGTGATACATATGCTGGAAACTGGTCCCCAGTAAAACTGTATTGAGGTGGGAGATGAATCCGTCACGAAGCTCCGGCATTGGAAAGGACTATTGCCTCCCTCAAGAATGATTTGCTATTAGGTGAGGCTTGCCCATGTGCTAATTCACATGCAGCTAATTCCTTTCCCTTTATCTTCCATGTTGTCATGCAGCCAGGGCCATTCACCAGGGAGTAGGAATTGGGCCAGACATGTGAGACAAATTGAACCTGTTTTTACTTTATAAATTATGCAGCCTCAGGTATTTTGTTATGGCAACACAGGATTGATTATCATTAAGGTTCATGTATTCTAATCATCTTTCCATACCTCAGTACCTAATTTTGAGGTAAGTTAGTAACAGTGAATATTATAGATTTATCCCAATTTTCATCCTTCTTTTTCAAAGTGAGTTTGAAAGAATCACCATCCTTTTCACAAGCTAGAAAGTGTCCTTCATGCAGTGAAGATTCAAATTTCATCTTATCATGTCCTGGAACAGCTCTCTGAAAGAATATGAGATCACTCTTTGTGCCATCGATCTCTACAGGTGGATCCATTTCCTGTGGAAAAAAAATGCATATTACACAATTTTGTTGTTGTTATTGCTGTATGTTTTTGAGATAAGGTTTCTCTGTGTAACAGTCCTGGCTGTCCTGGAACTCATTTGTATACCAGTCTGGCTTCGAAATTACAAAGATCCATTGCCTCTGCTTCCCAAGTGCTGGGATTAAAGGTGTGGCTCACCACCACCTGGCCCAACATTATACAATTAAGGATATAAACAATTGGCTTGCAGCTCTGGTCTTTCAGAGTCTGGAATCTGGCTTAGCCACATAGGGCAGCTCACAATTACCCAAACTCCAGCACCAGGGCCTCTAAAGAAAAGCACACATACAGACATGCATACAGAAAATGAAATGTTTTTTAGAAAGGAATGTTAACAATTTGAATATATGCAGTTTATTTAGAGGTATATTACTAAATAGACCTGAAGCAGTTTTACTTTTTTCAAGAGTTAAGGAAAAAAAAAATCCCTCTGAATACAGGCATAATAGGAGTACGGAGCACCTCTTTAATCCTTAGCTTCCTATTTTCCCATCTATTCTGACCTTTTCGACCACAGCATGCTCATCAACACACAGGCCTCTTGGTTCCTTATGCCCAGAGGCCTTTCTTCTGTTCTCTTCCACCAAGTGGAGTCCAGGTCTGCTAAGGAATCAAGTTCTAGCAAAGAGAGCCATCTCTCTTGGCTAATTTCTGTTCTGTTGGCCTCTTCCTTTAGCTCTAGTTTCTGAATGAGAGATGTGGGAGGATTCAGAATCTCAGCTCCTTCTTTCTGTGATTCTAAAACTAAACTGTAGTGTGATTAGACACAGCAGTTGTTCCAAAACTGAGTCGTGGTCTCCAATAGCCCAGCGGCACCAACTCAGTCCATGGCCCTTGGCTCTGCTTTCTTGCCAAGCATGACAATGCACAGAAGTCTCTCCCTTCTGTCTTGACTTTAGTACCAAGTACTATTTTATTAATTAGATTAATCCTGTATCTTTTGTCCAGACACCAGGGTCCTAGTCAATATTAGGTGTGTGGAAGCTGTAGCCCCTCCCACTGGGCCAGTAACTGCTAGGATTGCCTGGCTTCTCCGATCCTTGCACCCTGTCTTCTTCTCAGGCTGTAATAGAAAATATGGGCACTGCCCCAAGGTTACTCCGTTTTAATCATAGAATTGATATTTCACAGTTAATTTTCACCCTGTGGTAGCAAAGATAGCCATGATCCAATGGACTGATCAAGAAATCGCTAGAATTAGAAATGCATTGTCCTCTTAAGGTGCATAGATGACTCTGAAGGTATGCTTTCAACTGAACTAGTTACACTGACAGCTATAGTTCTTGACCATTTACCAAATAGTATGGCTGTGAATTGATGGGAACATAAATTGCTTTCTCGTTAGCATCTGCTTCTGAAGCTGTGTCTGGTAAACCACAACTCAGGGAGAGAGTTAAAGCTACAGGAGATCATCTAGGACCAAGATGAAGCTTAAAGTCTAAATGAGAAGTGTTCCTTTGCCACAAAGCTCCGGTGATGACAGGCAAATGAAATTGGGTTTTACCTAAACTTCTAGGGAGATAATGGATAAGATCTGCACTAGCGGGAGACCCTGAGTATGGGACTTGGCACAGTGACATATGCCTGTAAATCCTAGTAGCTGGGAGTGGAAATGAAAAGGTTAAAAGTACCAGGTCCCTTCAACTACATACTGAGTTTGAGGTCAGCCTGGAACACAATAAACTCTGAATAAACACATCCAGCTGTTTCTTCCTCCCGGACAGGCTCAGAGACAAAAATTAGACAAAAATCATCACAGTAGCCAAAAGGCTTGACAATCCCCCACATTCATCAATTTCAGTGATTGTCTCTGCTCTTTGGGTTCTAGATAAAATGTTGGTCTGACAATATCTGGCTTTTATAATTTTGTCCATCAATATGACCAAAACCAAAATTAAGCTGAATCTTACCTCAAAGGAAATGACTTGGTTCTTACAGGAGAGAGTACGCATTTTTGTATCCCTCACAGAGAGGGTTACAGGCAGTCCTCCTGGGTTAAAGTCAGTTTTATACATATATATTATCAGTTTTGTCTGGGGTCCATTAGCTGAAATAAATATTGATAAGGTAAGGCCATTAATTAGAATAGTTTCTCTACCCCCAAATTAGCATCTGTAGAAATTTAGCTAAAAGATAGATCCACCTTAATAGATCAGTCATAACTCTGAACTCAGGTTTGGCCAAGGCTATATAGTGAAATCCTGTCTCAAGTCAAAAATAAAACCAACCCCCAAACGAAATGTTATTCTAAGTTTAAAGACTATATTTAACTGTTGAGTATTCAACAGAATATTAAAAATGTGTTAAAGCAAAAATCTTGGATAGGAGTTTTTTAAGAATATACATTCAGCTAGGCCTCAAATTGCGATGTTTGGAACTTATGTCCTGAGAGGCACTCTCATGTTCGGGAAGAAGACAGATTCATTTGAAACGCTTGTACTTGACGTTTCCTTTGATGGTGTCAGAAGTGTGTTCAGCGCTAACCAATGGGCATCAATGTCCCGACTTGAAAAGGTTCTGCTTCTATGGAGAGTACTGTTGAAATGGGGGAGTTTGTGATACACCCAGGCTCAGAGTAATGTGGCCTCTACCAGTGTCTTTATTGGACCCAACTTCTCACTCTAAGAAAGGGGGTGCTCTCTAAAGTGAAATTATATTTACTACTGTGACTTTTTAATCTAAGGTGGGACCTGACGTTTGAAGATGTAGGCAGTAAAATGGAGTGGGAAGAAGTGGGAAGTCATCCCTGTGTTTCTCAATAAGAGAAAAATACCTTCTATGTCAGCATCAGGCATATCCTCAAACACAGGTGGCATTCCTCTGCCAATGAAGAGAACGTAGTCATTCATATTTCGTATTACTGTGTTTGTAGAAGACTCCCTGAGAAAGTTGTCTGATTCCAGATCTCCTATAGTAAACATTGAATCATTAGTGGTAAGTTGTTCTATTTGATCAGCAAATAGGCTTACTAATACTGTTTTCCAGAGTCAGCACAATGAGCAAGCGGCCCGATGTGTTTCAGTCTGCTTCTAAGAGCACACTGTGTTTCCTGTGTGCACTCGGAACTACTCTCTCTCCCTCAAAGGTTCAGTATTTTACTTGCTGGTCACTCCCCTTTGTTTTTCTAGACTTTATTCATGCTGTCCATGTTCTTAGACATCACGAAGCCCTCCAGTCTCCTGCCTCTGGGACCTCTTCCCTAGGTGACCTTCTGCCTACACTGCCCTTCATAACTGCACCTTGCTGTGGTTCATTACAGCATTTTGCTAGTACCTTAAATCCTTAACCAGCTTCGAGGTGGTGGTACCCACCTTTAATCTCAACGCTCAGAAGTCAGAGGCAAGCATAGCTCTATGAGCTTGAGGCCAGCCTGGTCTACAGAACTAGTTCCAGGATAGCCAGGGCTACACAGAGAAACCCTGTCTTGAAAACCAAAAAAACAAAAACTAAAACCCAAACCAAAACAACAACAAACCCAAACCAAAAACTCCTCAAGCCATTTATGCAAATGTGAGAACCAGGCGGCTCAGTTGTCTGTGCTGTTTTCCGGCTGAGCTGTCTCACGTCTTCTTACTCCCAGGAACTTTACCCTTTAATGGTAATCTTTATTTTCTCTTTCAGGGCTCTCTCTCTTGCTGTGGAATATTCCTTTACACTGTGAAGATGTGCCACTGTGATTGGTTTAATAAAAAGCTAAGTGGCCATTAGCTGGGCAGGAGGGTATAGCAGGGACTTATGGACAGAGAGAGCTCAGGGAAGAAGAGAGGTGGAGTCGTTAGCCAGACACAGAGGGAACAGACATGTAGAAGGAGAGGTAACCGTCATGAGTTATGTGGCAACATGTAGATGAGTAGAAATGGGTTAGTTTAAGTTATAAGAACTAGTTAGGAGCAAGCCTAAGCTAAGGCTGATCTTTCATAATTATTATCTCCATGTCATTTTTTTGGTAAGCTGGCAGCCAAAGAAAAATCCATCTACTTTCTGCATGTGTATTTTATTTATTTTTCAAGACAGGGTTTCTCTGTGTAGTTTTGGCTGTCCTGGAACTTGCTCTGTAGATCAGGCTGGTCTCAAACTCTCTGCCTCCTAAAATGCTAGGATGAAGGAGTGTGCTACCACACCAGGCTAGGAAATTAGCTCTTGCTAGTACATTTATAAAAACTCAATGGAGGGGCCATTTCTTTTCCTCTACCAAAGGAAAATATAGAAAAAGTGCCCTCAGTGTTTAAGGCAGAGCTCATTTGTACTCTGTATGCAATGGATTGAAACTTTGATTTGCCAGTCATGTTCTTTCTTCTACAAACTTGGCATTTCTATCACCTAGAGTTTATCCAGAACAAATAGTCAGACACATGTGCTAACACTTTGGTACAAGAATGCTGCTGGGGGGCTGGAGAGATGGTTAAGAGCAATGGCTGCTTTTCCAGAGGCCCTGAATTCAATTCCCAGCAACCACATGGTGGCTCACAATCATCTATAGTGGGATCTGATGCCCTCTTCTGGCATAAAGGTGTAAATGCAGATAGAGCACTCCTATACATAAAACAAATAAATCTTAAAAAAAAAAATAAATAAAAAGAATGTTGCTGGGTGTGCTGCTGCACACTCCTGACCCTAGCCCTTGGGAGGCTTAGGCTGGAGGACCATGAGTTTGAAGTCAGTCCAGGTGATATAGTGACTTCTGGGCCAGTCTAGATTATGTAAAAATAACCAGTGTCAAATCAAACCAGACAACAGGAATCTCCAAGAACCTTGAAAGCGTGCAGTAAACAACATTAGTAAGACAGAAACAAACTAAGTCCATTAGCTGAGAAATTCAAGTTTTATTATGCTCTCACCATAGACTAATTTGAATTTAATGTAACTGTAATTATTAACTACCAAGGAAACATCTCTATGGACAGTTTTTTTCCCAGAAGAGAGCGAATGTGTCTCAAGTGTCTTCTAATTTACAAAGAGAGAAAAATAAATTTATACTTTACCATTATCTTCAGCTAAAGGGAGGAAAAGAGAAAGACAATATGTTAAATTATATAGTTTAACATGTTCCCTCCCCATCCTACCATCCCCCCCCTCCAAGCTCCAAGGCCTTACTAAATACCTCTGACTGCCCTGGAGTTCCCTTTATAAACCAGGCTGTCTTCCAACTCCACCTGCCTCCTCCTAAGTGCTGGGATTAAAGGCGTGTGCCACCATGCCTACTCCCACTCCTGGCTCCCTAACCTCTATGTAATGATGATGACCTCTGTTGACCTTCATTAAGGATATCAGATGATAAGCATTCATAGAATTAAGCTTATTAGGGTTTGTGTGCACTCAGGTTTGTAGGTATAATACTTAACCCGAGGGCTGGAGAGATGACTCAGTGGTCAAAACCCATTGTCTGCTCTTCCAGAGGACCTGAGTTCAATTCCCAGCACCCACATGGCAGCTCACAACCATCTCTACCTCCAATTCAAGGCCATAGAACACCTTTGGATGGCCTCCATAAAATAAAATGGTAATAATTAAAAGATATGAATCCAGGATTTGTAAATCTGAGACATAGTGAGTATCTTTTACTAAACTGGCAAGTGGCATGGTTTCCTTTTAAACTTGTTGTTTACATGGAAAGACATCTAAAGATTTTCCAGGAGGCTTCCAAAAAAGCTGGACTCTCAGTGAAGTCAAATCACCCATGGACACTTCAAAAGAATCTCTTATCTTTTTTTTCTTTTCGTCAAATATATTCACATGAATAGTGTTTACAGAACTCTAGTCCTAGAATATCATGAATTACATTTCTTTTGGGAAGTAGTGTTTCCTCAATGGAACATTTTTATGATGGGCACCAGACACCGTCTGTGAACACAGTCGGTGAACCACTGCTGGAGTGCTACTCCATGGCATAGGGCAGGGCACTGGGAGCTTGGGAATCTTTTGGTTATTTTTAGGGGGATTAATCAACATTACAGTAGGATTTGATGACAAACGGTACAAGCTTACTTCATGATTCTCTTTCTTGTTGAATACCTATGTCTGAGCCCTGCGTTTGTCTTACTGGTTTAGACTTACGAATAAAGTAAAGTGTGTTGTCAATAAATGTCATTTCCCTGAAGATGATGCAAGAGCCTTCTTCTGGTAGGGCAGCAATCATTATTCCTAATAAAAGCAAAGAATCACTCATGAAGGGGTAAAGATTGCTCATTGTACACATAAAATGAACAAACTCACCTTTTTAAAAAAATATTTTTGTTTTATGTACTGGGTGTTTTCCTTACATGTATATCTGTGCCCCACATGCATGCAGTTCTCATGAATGCCGAAAGAGGGCATTGGATCCTGCTTAACTGGAGTTACAGATAGTTACCAGGTACCATGTGGGTGCTGGAAACTGAACCCCAGTGGTCTGGAAGAGTAGCTAGTGCTCTTAATTGCTGAGAATCTCTCCAGCTCCTTAATATCACCCTCTAAACCTCCACATTTAAGTCATTTATCATCCAGTATGCTGATGAATACTGTGGTGTTTAACAAATATGAAGCAACAGTTTATAACACTCACGGTTATGTTCTTTGACAGACCATTAGCTGTTTGGAACCAGGAGAGGGCTGTTTCATAATATTTTAAAGGATGAATAATGGCTCGATATTGGATGATTAGTTTGTGTTCACCGAGGATGCTAGAAATACATCCTTAACTGGGGACCAATTCTATCTGAACTGAAACCCAGCTGCCTTCTGTAGATGCCGAAGATTCATGACCTCACTGTTGCAGAGGTAAGGAAGAAGAGGTGCTGGAATGTGGTATTTCTGCCAGCGCTTGGGATGGGATGGAAGAAGGTCCTGACATTTGGTGTGTTCCCTCCAAGGGCAGCAGCAGCTTTTGATCTGAAGTCTGGTTATCTATGTTTGTTTATGTATGAGTAATACATAAATATGATGTTTCTGCAAGAAACTCATTGTTTGCTTTTCCCCTTTCCCTCATCCTACTCTACACTACATGCGTATTGTCCTCCCAGAATTCTGTCGTAGAGTAAGGTAGAGTAAGGGTTTGTCATGGAATTCTAAGTATGAAAATCTGTGATTTGGGGTAGAACAAAAATACATAATTATTCTCATTTATTTCTAAGCTGAAATGTACACTCCTCCCGGTTTTGTGCAGGACACAAATCACAGTGCCTTGGCCACGCTAATAATAGAAATGCTCACTTATTATCAGCTACTGTTTGCTACCGGGTGTCTTGAAATATGGTTTAAACTCTTTATCACTTCAAAATTACCCTAATAGAACTTGTTGCTTGATGCATTAAAAAGGAACACAAAAACACTCTATAAAATTGATAGGTTTTTTTTTTGTTTTTTGGGTTTTTTTTGACAGCACTTGTGAGATTGAGCCAGAAGGATCTGGAATTTAAGGTTATGTAATAAGATTGCTACCCAAGGCCCTGTCTCAATAACTGCCTCCTTAGCTTTTAATAACTATTCTAATTTAATGAGTTTCCTGTATGCACTTTAAGGTGAAAATAATGGGCTAATGGAAGCAGCACCCTCAGGATCTCTCTGCTCCCTCCCACAGTCCCTGGCAGGTCCTCTCCTAAAGTAGAAAAGAGACTTCTCTGCAGAGCCTCCTGAAGGTGGGTTCACTGAAGAGGAACGAGCCTTCAGTCACTTGGCTCTTTGTCTTTTCTCTTTGGAAACGGGGCCCTGTTGAAATCACAGTCTGTCTCAGCTGCCCGAGTGTTGGGATTCCAAGTGTGCCACCACCTCCACACTCTGGGGCCACGCTCCCCAACAGCAATTCATCGCTCTTTAAAGACTCCTGCAAACCTTACTTCTGCTTCCTCTCTGAGGAATGTATCCAAACTTCACCTCTCTGGCTTCGGATGCAATGTTTCTTGTAGCGCAGGTCCTTGTGTGAGTTAATAATCTCTTGTAGCCTTTGCTCATGATAATCATCTGTTGACTGAAAGCTTATTTCAGCAGACTCAAATACGGCACCTTCAGGGGAAAACTTCAAACTTTCCCTACACCACAGGAATGTTCTAGAGAGAAGCTGGTGTTTCCTGTGATTGGAGCTTTCAAGACTGTCACTAAGTCATAACTGTTAATTGTTTTATGATTTCTAGCCACCAAGATTGTGTTGAGATTTGGTCTCTATGTGTCAACCCTGAAGGTGGGGCCTTGTGAAGATATCTGGGTAATTAAAGTGGAGTCCCAGGAAAGAATGCATTAGTGCTTTTTTTCTCATGGAGGGAACTTTTAAAAGAGATTTGTTTTAACTCCCCCCCCCTCTCGTGTGTGTGTGTGTGTGTGTGTGTGTGTGTGTGTGTGTGTGTGTGTGTGTGTGTGTGTGTGTCTTTCGAACCCCTGGAGCTCTAGTTATAAATGATTACAGATCATCTGTATTTATTACTTTTAAGTCTCTGTCTGCCCCCTTCTCCCCTGCTGTCTAGATTTAAGTATTCTGTTATAGCTATGGAAAACTGACAGAAACAGTAATATTTAGGGGAGTATTTATAAATCTGTGCTCTTAAGAACTCACTAATTTTTTTTTAGCATAATCTGAGACCAAGCACTTACTGTAGCAGAACGAAATGAAAACCCAATGGAAAAAAACTCAATTTTAACGAAGCCAACCCAAAGTACTTGTTACGTGGTAGATGTTTTAACAGTTCGACCTAGGTTTAGTTCCTTGTATCTAAATTTGAACAGTTATTAAATATATTTTATGCTCCAATCAGTAAATGGATAAAGGAACTGAATGTGCAGTTTTCAAAAGAAGTACAAGTGGCTGATAAATACATAAGAAAAAAAAAGGTTCACACCTTTAGCTACTAGGGAAACACAGATTAAATACATTGAGGTGCTGGGGAGGTGGTTCATTGGTTGAGAGCAGGTACTGCTTTTGCAGAGGATCTGAGTTCAGTTCCCAGCTCCTACATCAGGCAGCTCACAGTTGCCTAAAACCACCAGTTCCAGGTGATCTGATGTCTCTGTCTTCCATGGGAACTTATAATCACACGCACATACCCTACCTACACAGATGCACCAGTACACACATATTTTAAAACAATACAAGTAAATCTTATAAAAGTTACATTCAGTTTCCATTTCAACCCAGTCAGAATTCCTCTCATCAAAGAAAGCACAAAGACATAAAGAAAAGAAAAGAAAAGAAAAAAAAAACCCTAACAAAAGCTAGCAAGGATGCAGAAAAAGGACCCTTCTACATTTCTGGTAGAAATGCAGCTTAGTTTAACCTTTATGGAAATCAAAATAAGTGTCTCTCTCAAAAAAAAAAAATAGAATTATCATTATCCTGTGATGGGATACCTGCGTATCTGTGTTACTCATGACATTGCTCACAAGAGCCAAGCTATAGAATCAGTTGGTGCCCACCAGCAAATGAATGGATAAAGATGCATATTTACATGACAGAGTATGTAATCAGCCATAAAGGATAAATTACATTACTTGGCGAAAAAATGGTTAGAGCGGGAAGTCACCATCTTAAGTGAAGTAAGACAAACTCACAATGACAAGAATAATATATTCCATCTCAGAATCTAGATTTAAAAACTATGAAAAAGTAAAGGGGAGATCATTTGAAGGGGACCAGAGGAATAAAAGGTGGGACTCTATCTTTGGATTCGTTATTAGTGAATTAATAACTTTCATTGTCTTCTTTAATATTATATAATGTACATATCTTTCCTCTTTGTTGTTTTTTGAGAAAGGGTTTCTCTGTGCAGTCCTGGCTGTCCTGGAACTTGCTCTGTAGAGCAGGCTGGCCTCGAATTCACAAAGATCCATCTGCCTCCGCCTCCTGAATTTGGGGATTAAGGACATAATTCCACCACTGCCTGACCCATAATTTTCAAAAGTAATTTGCCTGGAATGCAGCAAACACTATGTTCAAAAATTGGATTTTAATTACCAGTATTTACTATAGTGAGCATTTAATTAATTGAATAAATGACCTTAGAGAAGGACTTGGTTACCCTAAAAATACTACTCCTATGCTGGAGAGACAGCTCAGTGGTTAAGAGCACTGGTTGCTCTTCAAGAGGTCCACCATGCTCAACACTCACGTGGCGACTCACAACCATCCATAACTCTAGCTCCAGGGGCTCTGAATCCCACTCCTGGCCTCCTCAGGCAGTAGTACATTCAGACAAACATCTATATACATAAATAAATAATTTATTGATTTACTACTCCTAAATGGGTCTGGTGATACATGTCTGTATTCCCAATATCGAGAAGCCAAAAATAGGATCATGAAGTAGAGAGAGGCTTCCCTGGGCTACACAGTGGGACCCTGTCCCAGAAACACAGAGGTTAGGGATGTGGCTCATTGTTGCAAGCTTGCCCGGCACACATGAGGCTCTGCCCTTCAAAAATTACAATAACAGCATTGAAACAAACAAAACACTCTTCCCCATACGTCTTGAACTTGTTTACCATTCAATTACTAAACATTTAATATGAGTCAGCTGTGGGGCGCAAAGCTGAAGGAATCTTAGCTCCTATCTTCCAGTGACTCAGACGCCAGTGGGCAAAACAAGGTGTGACAGGTACTGTTGGAGCTGAAGTTGCAAGAGACTCCCGGTGGCAGCATTGGAGAAGGTTGGTTTCTCAATGATGTTAGTTCAGTGGGGACAGAGGAGAAGCCTTGTCAAGGGCTAGGGAGCAGGGAGGCTGGGAGACCAAGGCTTGCTTGAGGTCTCATCATTTTATCACACAAAGTGTAAATGTAGTCCTGGCTTTCAGAAAGGATGTATTTCTGAAGATCCCACATACTTCCAAGGTTGTTTTTCCCTTGATAATAAATGTAACAGTGTGGAGGCAGCATTTTGGGGTGCACATGTTGACGGCCATCAATGAGGATGCGAGCCTTCTTTTCATCCACCTTCTCAGCATTGTTAGCAATGCTTTGTAGAGTGCTTTCTCCTCACATCTTATCAGGGTGGAACTTTGGCCCTCTTAATACTGTATTCTTGCATCTTGCTTGTACTTCTATACCTAGATATTGTTCATATCACAAATAGTAACAATGCCTCTTAATACCTTGATAACATTGTTATCAGATATGAGAATATTTAAACCTGGGTGTGTTGGTGTATACATTTGGTAGGTAAAGGTCTGGGGTTCAAGATCATCTTTAGCTACACAGTGAATTAGAGCCCAGTCTGGACTTTGTAAGACTCTTTCAAAAAGGCAAATAGAAAAGAAAATAACGATGAAAAATAATATCATATGCTGTTGAGATGTTTCTGGGCACTTGCCACCCATATATATCTGGAGACCTGAGTTTAATTCCCAGAATCCACATAAAGGTGGAGAGAACTGACTCCACAAAAATGCTCCTCTGATTTCCACACACCTGTCTCATGCACATGCACATGTTGTTAAAAAAAAGGGGGGGGGGTATAACAGCATTATAATCCAGTCTGATGGCATAGGTCTGTAGCCCTAATTACCAGGGTGGTTGAGATAGGAGGCCCGCTTAGGTAACTCAGAGTGAGTTCAAGATCAGCTTAGGTAACCTAGCTCCTGTCCCACCCCCAAAAATTGTAAAAAAAAAAAAAAAAAAAAAAAAAGCGGGGGGAAGGTTGGAACTAGGGGCTCAGTGGGAGAGCTTCTGAAAATGGAAGAATTTGCTAAACTTATGCCATAGGGTAACACACCAAGGTAAGGTCTTCTTTCACTTGGCAATAGTGCAAACAATTTACAACCCTCTTGTAAGTGACTCTTGTAAGTGAGCCTAGGAGCTCAAACATTATACCAATCTAGACGAAGTATTTTATTTATTTATTTATTTTGGTTTTTCAAGACAGGGTTTCACTGTGTAGTCCTGGTTGTCCTGGAGTTCTCTCTTGTGGACCAGGCTGGCCTCAAATTCACAGAGATCTGCCTGCCCCTGCTTCCTGAGTGCTGGGATTAACAGGTATGCCCCACCACCTCCCAGCTAAACCAAGTATTTATTTAGAAAATATTCATATTATTTCCAATTACTTATAAAGTTAGACCATCACTTTCCTATTATGTCATTTTGGTTTTGCCTGATTTAATTTAGAAGAAATTGCAGTGTGATTCCTTTGACAGAAACCCGGGAAGGAGAGCCAGGTGAATAAGTCCTGCTTCCTCAGGCTAAAAAGGCCGATCTCTTTCACAGGAGGACAGGTTAAACTCGAGTTTTGGAGAAGTCACTTGGGTTTTAGTGTAGCCAGTACATTCTAGGTGGGGGGAGGATGTTTTAGAACATCCGTCTAAAAGTCGGAAGGAAAGAAAACAAGGGAAGCCTGAAAACAGATTGCTCAGAACGGAAGACTTTCTCATCTCCTTTTCCTGTTGTATGGCTTTACGTACTTGCTCCCGTTTCCGCTAGCTCTCAGTGCGCCGTGATTGTAAGAGGTGGTTTCCTCTTCACTCCCCCCTCATTTTTTCTCTCGTTCTTTTTCACTCATGTTCCTTTGCTTCCTCACTTCTACTCTATGAAATACAGTTCCCAGTGGATAAGGATACCTTGAACGTTTTGTCTAATAGTTTATCTAACAGTCTCTTGCATATATATGTGTGTGTGTAAATGTATATATATACCTGTATGTGTGCGTTCATATGTTTAAAATTGCAGAAGTCATTTCTGGGACCAAGGTTGGTGGCAGGCACTTTTATCCTCTGAGCCAATTTGCTGCCTCCCTCCTCCCCCGTTTTGAGACAGTAGCTCTCAGTGCTTTGGAACTTGCCTGCTGGCCGACTGGATGGTCAGCCAGCTCCATGATGCAGTCACCTGTTTCTTTCTGTCACCTAGCATGGGGTTATGAGCTCAGTGCACCACTCATTTTTGTTTACCTTTTAAACCTGCTTCCTGGAGATTGAACACAGGTCTGGAGTCCTTATCCAGACAACTTTGTAATCTCTCAAGCCTTCACCTAATATTCTCTAAAAGAGCCTCCCAGGAACACATAGCAAGAATTGAGTCTTCAAAACAAGAACGTTGTATAACTTTCTGAAAATTCAACAGAGAGTAAATACCAGAATATCATAATGAAAATTAGGTTACAGGTTCCAATTTCGCTTGGGGAAAGTTACTTAATTTGGGGGGGGGGTCTTAGTTTCCTCATTTGGAAAACAAGGAAGCTGGAGGCCAAGCTTTAAGGTCTTAGTCAGTCCCAATATTCTGCAATTCTAGGTTATAGTTAAAACTGCCACAAAAGAGCCATTTGTTATATGGGGCAAATGTCCTATCTACCTTCCTCCTGTGGTGGATCTCAGCCTATACATCTAGACCTCTTCATGGGGGCCACCTAAGACTATAAAAAATATACATATTTACATTACGATTTATAACAGTAGCCAAATTACAGTTAAGAAGCAGCAACAAAAATAATTTTACGGTTAGGGGTCACAAAGTGTGAGGAAGGTTGAGAACCATTGGAAGGCAATATGCAACTATAGAATATTATTTAGCTAGAATTTTTAAATTCTAGGAGTTTAAAAACATGGCATATTAAAAGTAAAATGGCTTGTATTAGAAAAGCGACTATGATCCCCCATTTGCTCTCTGTGGAACTCCAGTTCTCCTTGCTACATGACTAAATCTCTAAAATCAGGTGGGAAGTCCTCTTGACAGCAGCAAGATCAACATTCAACATTTCAATTCTTTGAAAAGTCAAAACAACCACGCAATAAAAAAAATACCTTTATTGTAGCCAGGTGTACAGTGCACACCTTTAATCCCAGCACTTTGGAGACAGGCAGGTGGATCATTGTGAGTTTGAGTCTATCCTAGTTTGCATAGTGAGTTTATGGACAGCCAGCACTACAGAATGAGACCCTGCCTTAAAAAACCAAACCATACCAAAACCAAAACCAAACCCAAACTACCTGTACTCAGTTTGTGTGTGTGAGTGTGTGATGGCATATGTGTGGAGGTCAGGAAAACTCTGTGGGGATGATTCTCTCCTTCTGTCTTTCTGTGGGTTCCATGATCAGTCTCAGCTCTGAGGCAACTCTCTACCTATTGAGTCACCCCACTTGCCAGGTGACATTTCAGTTCGGTAAGTCAGTTAGCCCTTGACAGTTGTGCTGTCTTACAAATGTGTGTAGGTGGGATGCAGAAGATGGGGGCAGAACACAGCAGGAAATTAGATCATTAATGACAGGTATATTTAATCAACTGCAAACTGTAGACTTGACAGGAACGGTCGACTGGAGCTGACAGACTTGGAATGGGTGGATGCGAAAGGAGAGTTGACGTTAATGTTGAAGAATGTTCCTTGAACAGAGAGAGAAGGGCATGGGGAAGAGTACTTGTGTGAGGGGGAACAGTGGGGGCGGGGGGTGGGGTGGGATGGGGTGGCCAGTGAAGCAGTTCTCCCCTGCAGTGAACAAAAGAATATGGTGGGCTTTGAGAGTCCTGTGGAAGAGTCAGACCCTGGTTAGCAGCATTGGAAAAGGGCTGCAAGTAAGGGGTAAGGGATTCTGCAAGAGCGTGTCATAGAATTTGGTCGGCTAAAAATAGACAGAAAAGAAATTAAAGATGTTTTGATTGGTTTTGTTATTTGATTTCAAAACGGAGACAGTTTTGTTCAGTCCCTCCCCTGTGAAATAGGGTCTTCTTGGGAATGCTATATTCTCCAAGTACAGACGTGCTCAGGACTTTGGGACGCAGAGCATCTTATCAACCTTGCACCTGGTCTTTTTTGCTTTGAAAGAAGTGGTTTGGAGTCGAGACTTTCTTGGAAGAAAAGCTTGCTTCATTGCTCCACCACAGAGGTTCTGAGTGGTTCATAAGGTAGTTTCTAGTAATTCTAGGATGTCACTTGCCTTTTGATCTCATCCTCTCACAAGTGGATAAAAGAGTATCAGAGTCAAGGTGTGCGCCCTCACACCAGCATGAAAACAAAGCGGGCCACATCCTGCTTTCTTCCAAAGGGTCAAACAGTACAGAGATTTGTAAATAGACAAAAGGCTGTCAAGTGTTCAGGACAGATGGATGTCTCTAAGAATGTTATTTAAGAATACGTGGGGATGTACTTTACAATAAGCCACTAGGTGACTACTTTAAAATTTTTCAGCTTTAATTTTTTTCTAGCACAGCACATGACAGTAATATGGAAAATAGTCAAGAGAAATAACAGCTCTCCAGGGTCCTTAATAATTTTCAAAAGCTAAAACAGAATCTGTGCCCTGAAGTGACACTCTTTCACATGTAGTAGAGAAAAACCAACCTCTTTTCTGCTTCTGTTCC
This sequence comes from Phyllotis vaccarum, assembly GCA_033318265.1. Taxonomy (NCBI): domain Eukaryota; kingdom Metazoa; phylum Chordata; class Mammalia; order Rodentia; family Cricetidae; genus Phyllotis; species Phyllotis vaccarum. The sequence goes on from JARWLC010000012.1 coordinate 80,870,837, forward strand.
TTACGGGATTACTGACTTTCTGTCTTGGTGATGGAGGAGACACATTCCTCTCTGTAGCATGCTAGCTTATTTACCTCTTAATAACAGTCTTTGCAACTAAAGAGGGTCATGTCTTACCTGGGCAAATAGTTCCCTCCAAGAGGAAGTGACTTGGAAGCTTGAGACTTCTTTCTTCTGCTTGACACTGGAGTTGTAGAAGGTGGCAGCCCTGTCAGCAGCGGGAGCAGGCAGCCAGGAAGACAGAGCGCATGGAGGCACAGAGAGTTTGCAGTCCGGGATCCAGCTGCACTCTGTGAGAAGAGAACTGAGGTATTAGGAATGAGGAAGGAGACACGGGGGAGGAGACCGCCCCTGGCACGCCTCAGACCCGCCTTCAAATGATGCCTCTCACGAGAAAACTTGCAGCAGAATGTTAGAAAATGGGCATTTCCTTTCATGTAAACGTCACAATTTGGTGAATCATCTCTTCAGTAAAAGCTGGGGTCTGGCGCTTCCCAGGTCCATGCCTCTTTCAGAAGCTTAGGAAAGCAACGTAAGGAAATGAACCTGCTTGACTGATTAGAGCATCCTTTCTCACAGCGGCTTCTCTGTTCTAAGGCTCTTGTCTCACTTCAGCATGAAATATTTTTTTGTCAAATACACTGGAGTAATTTCTATAATATAGTCATTACACCTAAAATATATTTTTAAGGTAATATTTTTGTATAGTATTTTCTTTCTTCTCCCACATTCAGGATTTTTCCTTCCCAAGCTCAACACAGTGTCACATGATACTTGTTGGGCTGCTCAGATTTACTTCTCAATGGGAACGGCCCATTTGTACTAAGCCTTTCCACTATTGTCCCAAATACCTAAGATTCTATATCATTAGGATCTTTTCTGTGTGTGTGTGCAGATGCTCGTGTGTGGGTTTGTGGAAGTTGTACGTTCACCTCAGGTGTTTTTCCTCAGAACTGTCCATAATTGTTTTTAAAACAATCTCTCACTAGGACCTGGGGTTCACATGATTTGGCCAGCTAAGCTGGTGGGCTAGTGAGACCCAGAGAACTGACTGTCTCCACACTCCACTCCATGGTGTGTGCCACCATGCTAATATGTGGTGATATTTTGTTTGTGTTCTAACAAAGCTTTCCTGAAGATCAGAGGGCAGAGGCAGCTACTAGTTGGCCTGGGGAATCATAGAGGTCGGAAGTCTCTCTAGTGGTGACACCTCTATCTCTCTGATCTTTCAGTATTTGCCTGGATATCTGGCTCCTGGTTTTTATTAAGACCAATTAGGATTTGTTCTACACTAACAGGCTTTTTAAAAGATTTTTCCCCCCTGTTTGTATATGTGTTTGTGCTTGTGTGTGTGAGTGTGTGTGTGTGGGGGTACGGTTCCTGTACCGTGGTGATATATGGAAGTCAGGGGACAACTTTGCAGAAGTGGGTTCTTACCTTCCAGCATATGGGACACAGGGATCAAATGCTTAGCCATCTCACTAGCCCATATGTCAGACATTATGCTTTAATGTGGGCTAGCTGGAGATTGAATACTGGTCCTCATGCTTCTGTGGCTAAAACTTTACTGGCCGAGTTGTCTCCTTCATCACCCCATTTGAATTTTTTTTTTTGAATAAAAAACTTGAGTAACAATAGACTAAAATCTGGACACATAAGCACTAGTGTCTAATCCCAGTGTACCTACAGGAAATGAGAAATAAGGAGAGGAGAATCCCCAGAAGTCCCAGGGCCAGCTAGCCTGGGTAATGCAGTGATAAAGACACCCCAGGGCTGACTGACATCAGAAGCCTGTATGTGGCATGTTAGCACCTGCCAGCTCCCTTCCTCCAACACAAACATATACCAAAACCATCTGTTCCTAGGATGATGACAAATTTCTGACTTAAAATACTTGAAATAGGACTTAGAGAGATGATTTTTTTTTTATGGTTTATCTTTAAATCATTGATATAGCCGTCTAATCAACTCATTGAAATAGTCTTCTAAAATGTTACTTCTAGAGAAAATAGTGGAAATATAGTCTTGAAGTAATAGCAGTATTTCTTAGGGACTTTTTACTTTGACATGAGTTAAATTGTTGCTTTGTTAGCAATGGAATTAGAAAGTGACTTTTTCCCCCCAGTACGGAAACAGTAAGAGGATTTCTAAAATTAGGGAACAAAATGCTGTGTAAGCAGGTAGTTTTGAAGTTTTTTTTTTTAAATACAGGATAGAGTTTTAATTTCCTAAAGTCATGAAAACATCATGTCCATAGCCCATGATTACAGAGGAAGTTTGTGGTGAGGTGTTTGGAGGGACTTGATGTGACGGATTACCAGAAGAAAAACTAATATTTTAAAGAGGAATTTGGTAAGAATACAAAGGTGATTGAATTTAAAATATCAAGTTTTCATCCTCCAAGTGACATAAAAGACTAAATGAAGTAGGGTCACAGGGTGGTCAGTAGGGTTAGCTCAACTGTAGTGCATTTGGCTAACAAGAAAGAGCACGGTCTTAGGTTCAGTCCCCACACACAACAAAGTGACCAGAAGCAGAGTGAGTGCCAGTGAGCTTCCTCCAGCTCTCATGGTATAGAATGAATATCTGTACACTTTTAAGTTTTGAGACTTTGACATAAGGTTCTTTTTTCCATGATATAGAGTAAACTATATGTTTTTGTGTCCTACATATTTTATAGACTTGTTGACAGCCCTTAGAAGATTCCAAGGCACTGACTAACCAGAATCCTCCACATCTCAGTACCCATACACTGAGAGTAACATTAAAACAAGAGAATATTATAATATGGTTTTCTTTTAATTTGACGAAAAACATTTATGCATTAGGATAAAGTCATTTTTTCCCTTGAAATATTTTAAGAACCAAATGAATAATAATATGCTTAGATATACTACAACGTGAAGATTGGGAGAAGAAACAGATCAATACCATCCAAACTTTTTGATTTAATTCACCTTTAAAAATAACAGTGCAAAAAAAAATGTTAATGATAATGATACAGGATAGTTAAGACTGAAGCAGGAGGATTATAAATTCCAGTCTAGCCTGGACTAGAAAGCATGACTCTGTCTCAAAAACAAACAAAACTAAATAAATACCGAGTAGAGAACATTATATTTGCTGGGAATGCTTAAAAATTTGAATTCTTACATTTTTATGTTTATACAAAAAATTAGAAAAGTCAGGTTTTGGGGGGGGGTTGCTTTGTTTTTTTATTGTTTTCTAAGGCAGGGTTTCTCTGTAGTCTTGGCTGTCCTGGAGCTCACTCTGTAGACCAGGCTGGCCTCAACCTCACAGAGATTCACCTGCCTCTGTCTCATGTATCCCAGGCTAGCTTCAAAAGTAGTCAGAGATGACCTTAAATTTCTCATCCTCTAGCTTCTACCTTCCCAGTGCTGTAATTATATGTATGCACTGACTTATGGGTGTTGGAGAATGAACCCAAGGACAGGAAAGTCCTGTAAAACGAACATATTCAACTTGATGTGTATTACATACTACAGATAATAAAAACTTCAACACAGATAACAGTTTCAAGTACCCCCAACTCCCAGACCAGGGAAGGAACATTTTAGTTAGGTAAATGTTCCATATTGCTAGCCACTTCCCAGCCTTGATGCTAACTCTTAAATTAGCAAAAGGATAAACAAACCCCAAAAGACTACGTGCTAAATAACAGCCTTTTAAAGTGTAAAAATTGTGTGGTCAAGGTTTATGGAGGCATGTCTTTGACCTTTGTTTTATGAGGCAATATATTGTTTCTGTACCAGCTTAACCGGAAAGAGTTTAGGAAGTTTGTCTGTGAAACCTCAGGTCAAAGTCGGCGAGCAAAAGTACCCAGTAAAATTAAGGCACAAGTGTGTGAACCACGTGAATTACCGAGTCCTTTCTGAAAACGAATTAGGCCAGCTACACTCACTGACATCCATAAAGTGTTTTTTGTTTGGTTGGTTGGTTTTGTTTTTAAATAGTGTGATTCAGAGGATTCGGTTGCATCAGAGACATAGAAGGGCACTGATGGAGATTGTGAGCCAGGGGAACCGGTTGAGCCTCCTCCTGCCAGCACACTCTAAGCCGAGCATGCCCTTTCCTGAGAGGAGCAGCTGGAAAGAAATATTTAAGGCTCATCCCCAGAGATTCCTCGCCCTGGCACAAGCCCGGTAACCCCTGGCAACAGCCCGGTTACCCCTGGCAACACCTCTCTCCTTCCTGCAGACCAGCTCCGAAATTTTCGCTCTTCCGTCGCCATCACCGTGGGAAATGAACTTTCTGCTTCTAGAAGGTTCCAAGGCTAGAGGAAAAAGGCGGGAAATAAACGAAAGGGAGGTTCCGGGCCGACCAAGCCAGCGAGGCCATCACGTGACCGGCGCGCTGCCTGCCGGGAGCTGTGCTCAGAGGAGCCCGGGGCCTTAGCTTTCCCGCCGCCATTCTGAGGAGAAAGGTCCTTGTCGAATCTCGGATCACGAGTGGGACAAGAGGGTGAGTGTGTGTGGCGGGGGAAATGGCGTGGGAAGGAGAGCAGTGGGTAGGGGTGGGCGCGGAGGGGGCTGCAGCGGGCGCGGGCCCACAGCGCAAACCGGAAGGTGCGAGGGAGGTGAGGGAAAGAGGCGGGAAAATGGCGCGAGCAACAGAAGCTCGGGGCGGCAGAGGCAGCAGACGCCTGTAATCCCAGCACTCGGGGCATGGGGACAGGAGGATTGCTGTGAGTTTTGAGGCCAGCTTCAGCTACCCAGGGAGCTCCAGGCTAGCTTCATTTATGAGGTGAGTCCCAGCCCCAGAAAATGGGAAACCAAATCTACCCCCGCCCGCAGAAGAACAACCTGATGTTTTCATAGGGTGAGGACCTGCCTGTTAACCTAGACTTTGGGTAAGTATGACAGGAGTCACTTTTACAAACACAGAATTACCTAATTATAGAACTTCTATTGTGTGTGGTCATATGTTCTGTTAGTTCGAGAAAGAAGCAGAAAAGGGAAAACCAAAAGAGGAAGACTTTTTTTTTTTTTCCTGAAAACTAAAACTTTTTTTTTTCTGTTGGTTTATTTGAAGTACTTTTCGATTCTTTAGTAGCATCAGTGCATCCATGCGTGCATTTTCTTCATTTACTACACTAGTACTTTAGCTTAGTGTACCCTGATGGTAGGCACCTGGTACTGTGCTGAAGTTAGAAGTGTCTTTATAATCTGCTTTTTGCTCTTGTTTCTATCAAATACAGGTTGTATATAAGTACTTGGAGTTTCTATAGTTATCTAATTCATAGTAATTAAAAGAAACAGAGCTGGGCATGTGTTGAAGGCCTTTAATACCAGAACTCTGGAGGCAGAGTTAGGCAGATCTCTGCGTTCAGGCTCAGCCAGGGCTACACAGAAAAACCTGTCTCAAAAAAAGAGAGAAACAAATAGATAATTTAAATGTGGATAGTTCTTTATCTCTTAAGATATAAACACCACCCTTTTAAGTTTAGTGCCTTTTCAAGTTTAAACATTAGCAGTCCAGATTCTTAGGAAAATAGCTTCAGAATTTATAGAAAATCAATTTGATGCCACAGTATAGTAAGGGTAGGGCAATGAAAACGATCTCAGATTAGAAGAATGAGGAAATCTTGTTTCTGGGATAGCCCAATTTTTGTTTAAATGTGATCAACCATCTCTAGAGCTCTCCCCTCTTTCTGTCCTTTTAAGAAGGAAGAAATGGGAGCTCTAACTGCTAATTTTAAAAATGTATTCTTCTCTCATATATTACATTACCTCAGTTTCCCCTCCCTCCACTCCTCCAAGTCCCATCCCGTCATCTCTCCTCTCCCCTAGATCCATTCCTCCTCTGTTTCCCTTCAGAAAAAAGCTGGTCTCCCAGAGATCTCAACTGAACATGGCATAACAAGTCACAATATGACCATGCACAAACCTTCATATCAAGGCTGGATGAGTCAATACAGTAGTAGGAAAAGAAAGGGTCCCAAGAGCATCTAATCTCTAATGTTAACATTAAAGTTTTTATAAAGACAGAATAATCTTAAATGTTCTAGTGTTAAAACCAGATAGAATTACCTCATTTTATATAGATGAGTAGTTGAAAATGATATGAATATTAAGTTGGTTTCAGATGACGGACAACTTTGGATGTTATGTGATAAAACCCGAGTTTACTGACTCAGAAGGTTTCTGAATGAAAAGTTTTGATAGGTTGAAATAAAGGGGGAAGAAATTAAGTTTAGGTGGCCGATCAGGAGAGCAGAAATGAATGATTGTGGAAGTGGGCAAAGGACACTGGTGGAGACAGTGGTAGTGTGGATCTCCTTCCTAAAGTTGACAAATCTCCAAACTATAATTTGTGCCTCCAGAATATGATGGCAAACCACCTTGTAAAACCCGATTCTCGAAACTGCAAGAGGTCAAGAGAATTGGAGGTAAGCTTTATACTCCTGGGCCCTTTATTGGATTTTACCTGTTTTTGATTCTTCAAAAAGATGCTGTTGGTAAGTAGAATGTAGTGTTCTCATAGTCCCAGAGGTAGGATTGTCTTAGCAGGAACTATGTTGACTCCACCTAACTTTTCCACTAAGAACAGACCTTAAGCCTGTAGGTTCAATCCCCAGTGTTTCAGAATTAGAAATGAAAAAAATTTACTGGAGATTTCTTCTTGGTAGTTAGTTCATGGCCTTAAAAGTAATCAAAGTGAGTCTGTGACTTTTTGGATGCATAATTACTTGCTAAGAAGAGGAGCATTCTTATATGCCTTAGGCAGGTCTGGGCATTGCACTTACTAGATCATCAAATTTCAGTGGTGAGTGCTTTCTTTCACTGTTGAGTTATCTCGCCAATCTCTACTGCAAAATTTTGCTATTTGTTTGTTGTTTAAATTACAGTTATCATGTTATTATAAAATACTCACTGGTGCAAGATAGAAAACTTTTTCACTAAGAGTTAAACGCCATTTTTAAAATCTTAAAACTGAACAAACTTAGTATTTTTAGCAAGGTATCTCTTGTGTCTAAAGGTTTCCTTGATGATAAAAATGTAAATAACTGGTATGGAATCTCTAGTATATCTAGGTTTTTTTGTTTTGTTTTGTTTGTATTTTTCAGTGCTTTCCTAGCTCAGTTCTTTCCCATTGAGCTAATTCCCAGCTCTGAGCATAGAGTTTCATATCTAATTCTGAAATACTGGGGATTGACCTGACAGCCTTAAGGATGTTAGGCAAATACTGTTAGGGAACAGAAACGTGTTCCCCAACCCCTCTGAAAAATGTTTGGTTTTCTTTTTATGAAAGCAGCATATATATGTCTTAAAGATCTTACCATTGATCTGTTTTCTTTCTTTCTCTTTTTTCTTAGCCTCAGGTGTCAGATAGTCCACAGGTACCCTCTCTTGGAAAATCAGATTCTTCTTTCTCTGAATGTTCTGGACTCCTTTATAACAAGGAAACCCTCGAGAAGGATTTGAGTGGTGATGTATAAATAATGCTTATATTTATGTGTATGGACTGTATCATACAGAAGCTTTGTTAGATTTTATAACCTACTCAATTTTTTGAACAGATATGAGCAAAGAAATTAATCTGATGCTGTCTACATATGCAAAGATTTTGAGGCAAGTAATTAAGGCATTTTAAAAGTATTTTTGTTAGAAAGCCTTCTCTCCTGAAAAATCAATAATAAAAAATTTAATTCCAAAAAATCTGGCAACTAGAAATTTGAAGTTACAATTTTGTCTTAATTCCTTATAATAGATGAGTTGATTATTTTAAGGGAGTAATCCCTAACTTGTCCAAACATTGCTTGACATATTTCTATCACTAATACCAGAGTAGATCTGTCTTGGTCTCTAGATGATAGTATCTTTTAAATTTTTATTTAGATATCTCTTTGAGAATAGCATTATTTGGTGAAATTAATGTCAATGGTTATATTAAAGATAAATATTTCACATATTTATATTTTATCAGTATACATTTCAAGCCAAATTTCAATATTGGTCTGAGAATTTGAAGCATTACAAGGTGCTTTATAAGCTACTGAATAATCACTATACTTGAGTAATAGTTTGTTTAATTTTAATAATTTATAAATAAAGTTAAAGTATATAAGATGCACTTTCTATGTGTCAGGAGACTTTTTAAGTAGTCAGAAATATTTTCTGGACTGATTTAACTTTTTCCTGAAAACTGTTAGTAAATTAATTAAGCTTTATCATGGACAAAGCCATGAACATGAAATAGCAACCAGTTATCATATAAGGAAATGACAATGGTGATGTGTCTAGACTTTACAATGCTTTAATATCAAGCCTTTTCCCCATTAGTGAGAGAGCAGCAGTAGATGCATCTTACATTGATGAGCTAGATGGACTCTTCAAAGAAGCCAATCTTATTGAAAACTTCCTGGTACAAAAACGAGAGTTCCTGAAGCAGAGGTTTACAGTGATTACCAACACCCTGCACAAGTAAAGTGCCTATACCAACCGAAAGTTGGTTCCTATTATTGCTGTATTCTACTTGTTAAAGAAAATATATGTAGTAAACTGTATATTTTTCCAAGTTTAAAAGGGGTTTTAAGATGACAGTAATATGTAGTTTGTAATATTTTTTTTTGAGGGGAGTCAAATATTTGGCACATTATATAAAAATAGAAATCAAAAATTATATATGTGTTTTTATTTTTCTCTTTTACTCCTAAATTGTTTAACTCTTCTTGAATTGTGTAAGAGGACTCTGTTAATTTGATTATACCTAACAAATTTGTTTAAATAGCAGCTAATTTGGGGGATAATTTTAAAGTGTTTTTTTTTTTTGGTTAGTATTATAAAAGAACATTAAACATTAAAGGTAATTTCACTATATAATAAAATTATAACTATGTGTTACTGCTATTTAATATTACCATTTAATTATTTTTACTTTTAACCATTATATTTGACTGATAAAAATTTGCATTAAAACTTTTTCATGTGATGAAAGTAGTAAAATAAAATATTGAAAATTACTATAACCTGGCTATTTATTTTTTTAAGTACTATGCTCTATGGAACCCAGGTGAATACATGGTAGATCTGCCTTAACCTCCCTTGTATCAACACTAAGGTTATGTACCATCAGTCTGGCTGCTCAAAATGGCTTTTTACCTATTAACCACATTGATTTGTGGAGTTGATTAATGATATTTAGAAGTCTTAGCTGTAGTAGGGTGGATGACATGGAGATTAGTAATATGGAATTTAGGAGGTCAGTATAGACATGACTTTAGCAGGCCACTTCAATCCTGTGATGATATGAAGTTCAATTTGGTCTAGAGGATCTCTTATCAGACCAAATAATTCCTCTTTTGGTACAAATAAAGTACAGGTAAGAATTTATTCAAAATGGTTTATGTAATACGTAACTATATTAGTTGGATAAAAAGAAATTTGAAGTCTCCACTTTCAGTCATCTAGACAATTTGGCCTTATGTGTATTTTCTAATTTATATTCTAAACTAGGCAGAATCTTACCTTGCTGCCTATAAACTTTAAAATAAATTTCTATTTCATCAAGTTTCTTTTTTGTTTGTTTGAGGCAGGTATGTAGCCTAACTGGCCTAGAACTCACTATATAGACCAGTGTGATCTTGAACCCTAAGAGAGATCTAGCTGCCTCTGCCTCCAGATTGTTGGAATTAAAAGAGAAAAGGAAGGACAGAAAGAAGAGGAATGGAGTGCTAAATCCCGTTTCTTGTTATTTTTCTTCCTAGCAATGTTTGCTACTCAGATTCTCAAAGATGCTTATTAAAGTAATAAAATCATTTACTGCAAGAGAACACTTTTTATAAGACTAATGAATGTAGAGGAAAGGGATGTCCTGAGGGGAGAGGGTAAATTGCTGTCTGCTGGTTTAAATTTGGACTTTATTCTGTGTCTGAATCCCTCAGGATAGAAGTTGTGTAACAAACCCTTGAATCTGGTTCCATGGACTTAAACTGCAGGTGGGGGCAGATTCCAGAAAGGGAGGGCCAAGGAAGGAGACTGTGAGTGGTCTGATTCTAATGCTTAGGATCTTTGCCATGGAGCTGAGACTAAGTTTATCAGTGTTTGGAAGCCCCACCTATTGCCTTCCCTTCCCCCAGTCCCATTTTGTCAGAGAGCCAGAGACAACCCAGGCTCATTGTTTACTTAGGAAGGCCAGTGGCTTCGGATTTGGAAGTCTTGAGATCTGCCTGTGTTAAAGTCTTCTCAAATATTTCTTAGTTCCCTCAGCAGCCTTCCCGCCACTGCAGTGGGTGTTCTCTGTGGCAGTGCTCCAACTCCCAGGTAGGGGACACGCCAGTTCCTTCTTTTCCTAATCTTAGCAGTTTGTGGGTGGACTGCTGGGCCTGGGTTCTGAAGATTATGACGGGCTTCTCAACTTTTTCTCTTTCCATGATGCAAGCAGCAACTCGACAGAGGGAGAAGTGAAAGAAAGCTGACAGGATTGCCTTCCTCACTGTAAAGCTATCGTGTTCATTCAGTTAATGCAGCACTGTGCAGGGTTAGGTCTAGAGATATTTTTTGGATGCCTCATCAGAAGGGGTTTTCTCTATTTTGCCTTTTCCCAACTGAAAACCAGTGCTTTGTATTCTGATGTAAATGTTTCTCCTACTTGCGTTCTCTGAACTGGTTTCAAACCCTGTGTTTATTCTTTTGTAGCGTTACATTATAGCTAGTATTTCAAGAATTAATTTTTGGTTGATATAGAACTTCCAGAAGTTTCACCGATATACACAGTAAATTATAAAGTTTCGTAATCACTTTGTGCTTGCAGGTGTAAGGCAGTGTGTTAGGTACTAGGACTGGGGTGATGTAAGCTAGACTTTGTATTCCAGGAGTACTGCTAGGAGAAGCTGTAAATATACTTATCTTTATCGTAGGAGACAGCAAGATAAAGAACACAGGGAAGCTATCAACAGCTGCAGGGGGGAATGGGGGTGTGGTACTTAGGAAGCAAGTGACCCAGAAACTGGAGCTTGAAGGTTAAATTGCACATGCAAATTTCATATAAAGGATATGGGGAATATCCTGGGTGAAGAGAATAGAATGGTTATGAGAAGAGATTGGGAGTAGTCCAGTTAGACTGGAGTGAACAGCTAGTTGGGCTGAGACCATACAAGGTTTTCAAATGCCTGGCACATAGTTTCAACAACAGCAAGTGATTTGTTAATTATGGAGGAATAAACAATCAGCCAGATTTGTATATAGGAAATTTGATTTAGTAATAGTGTGTCTCTGCCCTTTCATATCACTGCACTGGTGGAAAACAATCTTCCCTGCTCACTTAGATAAATTAGAATCTGTCTCCTAATGAACTATTTAGAGCTGGAGGGAATTGGCCGGAGGTCTCCAACCCTTAAGATAGCCAAGGGACTCAAGCAGCTCACTTAGTTGAAGTTTCATTCCTTACTGGGTTTCTTGTCAGCTTCTCCAGCTGGTAGGCTGTTAACCCAGTTAAAGAGTCAAGGGCCGAGCTGGGCAGTAGGAAGGAAGTGACACACAGGAAAGAGAAGTTAAGGCATTAGTGCTGAGGAAGATGTGCTTAGGTTAGGAAAAACTGTGTAGTCCCGGGGAGGAGAAACTGGTGAAAATAAAGTTACCCATGCAGAATTTTGAGTCTGGGAAATTTATACACAAGCCACAGAAGTCTTCCAGATTTCCCCTACTGGCCCTGTGCAGAAGAATCTTGTATTATAAGGGCAGGGAACAAAATGAGCTCAGTGCCCACAGAGAGACTGAAGTAAGGTGTTTTAGAGTTGGTGGAAGAAATAATTCAGAAGAGATGGTGAAGAGTTGAGAGTCACCTCTAAGACATAACTAAAGAATTTAGAGCCAAGATGAGATTACTAAGGGAGAACACTGAAATTAAGGAGTAAAGATCCAAGGTTATACCTTGACATTTATGTGGTGATCAGAGGAAAGGGTCAGTAAAGGAGATTAACATTTCCAAAGTATCATTCTATTTAATTATGATGATAGATATAAGCAGGAATCATTAACTTCTCTTAATCTCCTTTTTGTCTTGGAAAAACTTGAGGTTGGAGGGGGTTAAGATGTTTGCCTAAGATTACCAGTAAGAAAGCTGACAGAAGGCAGCGTAGGAAGAGGGCAGCAAAGTTAAAACAGCAATTAGACGTTAGAATAGCTTGTCTCCCAAGGCAAGAACAGAAACAGGTGTAAAGAGATGGTAGCAGCCGTATCAAATACTTAACAAGAAACTCAAGAGTATAAGGTTGCCAATAACGTAGAGTATAGGGCATACAGATATCTCAGTGTAATCTAAATCAAGGGGCCAGAGAGATGACTCAGTGGTTCAGAGCACGGGCTACTGTTCCAGATGATCTGGGGTCAATTCCCAACACACAGGGTGGCTCACAACCATCACTCTAGTTCCAGGGAATCCAATACCCACTTCTGACCTCTGAGAGCACCAGGCATGCACATGGTGCAGTCATAAAAAATGTAAAATTATTACAATTCATGTGTATCTAATTGGGGTGTTTAGTTTAACTCTGTAAAATAGCTAATCTTTTTATTGGGGAATTTTAATTTAAGAGGAGAATAAGATAAATTCACTACTGTGTACAGAAGTAGAGTGAGGGAAAAAATCAAGATTTTTCCTTTGCTTTTTAAAAAGCATTTTCTTAGTACCGCTAAATACTATCGTTCCTACTTTTTGTTTATCTGACCATGTATTATGTGTGGAGTGGAGTCTAGGGATTTGGATTTTAGTTCCTATAGTAGAGAGTGACAGGGTTGTATTTTTGTTGCACAGTCTTCAGACAGAACAGAGGCGTGATACTGGAGTAGCTCATCTGACCCCCATAGGCAACGGGTTCCTTTTGTTGGCTTTGGAGGCTTTTCAGTCTTTTAGCAATCTCTAGCTCTTTGTTGAAAACTCTTAAAATATTTCGGAGAAAGAAAATCCATAGTGCCTCTTATTGTATTGATCACTTACTACCTGGGGCATGATAAGAATCTTTATTTCTCTCTTAGTAAAGAAAAAAAAAACACAAGTTTAGAAACTTATTTTGGAAGTGACTTAAAAGTTGAACCTAGGCACTCTGGCTATGTGTGCTCTTTAAAGGAAGTAACAGTGTACATTGGAGGTTGCCAACAGGTGTCTTCAGTTTCTTTCCACCTTTGCTTCTTAAGCTAAGATCTCTCTGACCCTGAAGCTGATAACTAAGTGGGCTAGACTGGCTGGCCAGCAAACTGTAGGATCTTCCACGGGCTCAGTGCTGGGATAACAAGGCTTGCTGCCACACCCATTGTTATCATTCTTTATGTGGGTGTTGGAATTGAACTCATGTCCCATAATTGCACAGTAAGCAATTTACTGCCTAAGCTACCTTCCAGTCCCCCCACTCCCTTTGCTCTCCTGAGAGTATCCTACTTTGTAGCCCAGGCTGGCCTCATATGCTCCTCCTCCGTTACTCTTTGAGTGTTGGGGTTACAGTTGTGTGCCACCACAATTGCCAAACATTTTTAATTTTATTTTTCAGTGTTGGAATTCAACACAGGGCCTTGTGCATGTTGGGGAAGAAGCACTTTACCACTACTTACATCCTCAGCTCCAATTTTTTTAGGGAGAGGCTTTGGGAAAGGCATTCAGAGTAAAATGAATGCTATTTGGGAAAACAAGAAACCTGGGCCTGACTGAATTTTTATATTTAGGAAAGTAAAAAGTCATGTGTGCTTCAAACTTAAAAATGCAAAGAAATTGGACTATATACTATAAAATAAATTGTCAAAAGTATGTAAATCTCAGGTCTTTGGATGTTAGCTGTTATTTTTTTTTAGTCTAGACTCCCTGTACTTCTGAAAAAACTTCTATGAAGTAAAGGATTGTAGCCAAAGTCAGAAGTAACTTTGTTATAACTAAAGTTATATTTGACCTCATCTCTGCTTTGATGCACTACTATCTTGTGAAATCTTGTAAGTATGAAATAACAAGGATGGTGTTCAGATAGGATAGGATTTTAATCTTGTAGATTATTTATTTCATGTAATTTCACAGAGTATTAGTGGATAATTATGATACCTTTCTCCTAGATGTTATGTATTTCCCCATTTACATATATATAAAGTTAAAATAGAAATTAAATCCAAATCCTGATATATACATAGAGAACACAGTGCAATCTTTTGGGTTACTTTCTGGCTTATTTAAAGTACCATGATCAATGTAACTATGGTGATATTAAATGGCTACCATTTTTGCTTTAACAGTTAAATTGCTATTAGCAATCTGGGGTTAACATGTAGAGTTAATCTAGAAAAAAAATCATTATTCAACTATGAGACATGGCACTAGTATTAATTAAAGTATTGAGTTAATACCTTGGTAGATTTTTCCTGGGAGAAATCTAAGGGTTATTATGGTTCAAAATGAATTCGTGTTGATAATTCAAGAATAAGAGAAGGGAGAGAGGAATTCCTTGATCCAGACCAATGAATTCCTTGTAAAGCTGGACAGAAGGGTATACTGCATGACACACCACTCCCAGTACACCAGGACCAATGAAGAGGTGTGGGAGGGTGTTGTAGTGGGGGTTTCTTGGTCTCGGCGGCCAGAGGCTCAGACCCTGCTGCGCCAGACCCTTTAGCCACCCACCTCTGCTGCTCTGGCCCCCAGAAATGACTCAGACGCTTATATTAACTTTATGCTGTTTGGCCTATGGCTCAGGCACATTGCTAGCTAGCTCTTACATCTTAAATCAACCCATTTCTATTAATCTGTCTGTGGCTCACCTGTGCTCCTTACATGTTGCTCCTTTGGGCTTCAGCTCGATCTGCCCGATTCTGCCCTTCCTTTCCTACTTATTCAGATTCCTCCTCCTACTTCTTCTATGGTGTCTGTCATGGCCCAAAACAGCTCCTTTATTTAAAGATTGATATTCATAGCACACAGAAAGGCATTCCCTTTCTGATAGATAGGATAGATAAAGGTAGATTGTTCTACCTACCTATACACAATTCTAGCTGAATATATGGGCTAAGCTAAAGACAATTTGCACTGGCATAGATATTTATATATTTATACAAATGTGAAATCATTTTATATGTTTAATTGTGATAATTTGTACATTGGTACAAAGTTTAATCTGAAATTGCTTTATATAACCAAAGCAACTTGTACTTCAATATCAATCTGAATCTGTAACTATTATGTAAAATTGAATCTGTAATTGCTATATTTTATATATGCTTCTACCTCTGTTTAAAATATTTGCACATTATTGTCATGTACACTATGCAACTCCTACCTTCATTTAACTATACTAGATATAATGTATGATTGCACTAGTTATGATATATGCACAAGATGTTTTATATGCCTCTGTTTAGATGATATATATGTATATGTCAGAAATGCTGTGGCCACTTTACATGGTAATATACCCCTGGCTAATGTTTGATAGTTATACTAAAAGTCATTGTTCAGAGATTATACATCCCTTATATAGGTTTTCTAATTTTTAGTACAGGATTTTTTCCTTAAGATGATAAAAACTGCAGTCAACATTACTTAAGGTACCATATCTCAGTCATCTCAGATACAGGTTAGAATATCATAGATAGACAGGAATCTTCAACCATTTCATAGACCCAGAGAATATGGCATTTAACATTTTAAATTCGGCCACGAGAGACACAACAACTCCTGGTGTCACTGCTCCTTTCCTGTGATGGTGTTGAGCATTGATACTCCTTTGGAGTTTGTCCTTTTGGCAGAGGATGGCCAGTTGGGTAAGGAACTGCTCTTACCTTGATTGCTGACAGTACACACATGATGTCCAAGCTGGATGAACAAGTTGATGGATGGAGACTGATGAAACCTGCCTGGACAGGATAAGACAGTCCCTCCAAAATTGCCCTGCTTGTGAAAAGATCTGTCAGATACCATAGGCCTGTAGCCAATATGATAGATGCTGCAACGGTGCACAAAACCAGAGGTGATTGTCCAGGTAGCTGTCCTCTCCCAAATTTTGGAAGCCACTACTTCCATGTACTTTTGACTTTCAGGTGATACATCTTCCTTCTCAGGTCTTGAAGGGGTTGAAGAATAGGTATTAAGGGCGCACAAAACCAGAGGTGATTGTCCAGGTAGCTGTGTTGCTGTCCTCTCCCAAATTTTGGAAGCCACTACTTCCATGTACTTTTGACTTTCAGGTGATACATCTTCCTTCTCAGGTCTTGAAGGGGTTGAAGAATAGGTATTTAAGGTTACTACCCTATTATCCCTTAGAAAGGAACATTCAGGTGTTAAATTTTCACTTTCCCAGATGAAGCTTTTGAAGTAATTTATACACCCTACCATCTACCAATAGTCTAGAAATATATGATGTACTTTATATGTGTTAGATTTTGGTTGTAATTTGTACTTTATCCTCTCCTAGATACTACCTCATAATAATTCCTATTGTACATAGTCTTAGTTTTAGAACCTTCTTAGTTAGACAAAAGGGGGAGATGTGGTAGGATTCAGGTGTCAGCTGATAAGATCCGAGGATGCTTACCCAGGGTCCCGGGCCCCTGAAGGTGGCGTGGCCAATCCCATTGATAAGGGGCTGCTGGGACCCTGGAAAGCCTGTTTACCTGGTTCCTGGCTGCTAGAGAGACTGGTTTAGAATCCATCGTCCATCGTTCCAGACTCCAGTCCCTGTTCAGGCTCCACTATAAGCTGTTACCTGTATCGTGAGTGTTGGTTTATATTTTAATAAATATGAATCTTGGACTGGTGCCTTATAAGTAAAACTCCACCTACAGGAGAGGTGTGGAAGGTGGAGGACCTAGGAGAGGTTTTTTTTTTTGGGGGGGGGTATTTTGTTTTTTCTTGTTTTTGTTTACTTGGGTTTGATGTTTTATAAATTTTCTTGCAGTGGGGGGGGGTTGCTGCAGGGGTGAGGGGAAGATAGGGGAGCCTGAGAGGCGAACAGAATTGGGGTTTCTGATGTGAAACTCCCAAAGAATCAATAAATTACGTTTAAGAGAAAAAGGAAGAGAAAAGGGAAAGAGAGGGAATTTGGATGCTACTAGGCTTATGGTTGTGTTTCCCGTAAGCTTCCAGTCCATAGACCTGTCTGAGAGGGAGTAAGCACTCTAGCAGAAGATCCTATAACCATGTGCATGTTTGCGCATGCACGTATGCCGGTCTGTGTGCTTTTTGCTTCTCCTTCACAGTTCTGAATAAGTACGTGGGAAAATACTCACCAAAACCATGTTGAGACAGCAAAAGAGTCTGCGTTGCATTGCCCCGCTGCTGACCACTGTGGAGGAGACTCAGGACACCCTGTCTGCTCAAGTCCGGGGACACATTCCTGCATGGCTCAATGGCTATCTACTTCGAGTTGGACCTGGGAAGTTCGAGTTTGGAAAGGATAAGTAAGCCTAGATTTTGGAGAGTAATTCGGGCTTCATGGTGCGGTTTGATTCTATGGAACACGCATTCAGCTCTGTTCTCTGAAGTGATTACTGCTGTTCTATCCTCTTGGTTATAGATAGGGAAATTGTTGCCTAGAGGAGGGAAAACAGTTTTTATTTTTATTTAAATCATTTTGTCCCCTCACCCCCAGCACGAATTGTGAATTTGAAGTTCTTTTTGGGTTATGGCCAAGGGAGCCATGTGGTGATAGAATTTCTGCAAACTACTAAAGTATTTCACCACAAGGTCCTGAAGGAAGGCACTGCCTTCATCTCCTACCTCTTTCTTGGGTTCCTCTGACTCTCCCAGATGCAGTTTTTCTCAATATCTTGGCATTGATGCTTTCTCACCTGCATCTCTCAGGCCTGATTTTCTTCTTCTGATGTTAACTCAAATCTCACTTCCTTTAATGCCTCCTGTGACTTCTCACTTTTCATTCTAAAAACACCAAGATTGACTGCATTACCTGTTTCCTGCATAACATTATTGTTGCTAGTGTCTGTTTTCTCTGTTGGTTTGTTTTTTAAAATGACTTGTTTCTCATTTATTTTATTTGTATGAAAGTTTTGCCTGCTTGTAAGCATATGTGTTATATGTCTGGTGCCTGCAGAGATAAGAAGAGGTTATTAGATCCCCAGAAATTGGAATTATGGGTGATTGTGAGACATCGTGTAGGTGCAGGGACCTGAAACCATGCCCTCTGTAAGAACAACAAAAACTATTTACCACTGAGTCTTCTCTCCAGCCTGTTTTCCTTTGTGCATGTTAGCTGTATTCCTTGGCTAAGATGTAAGTTATATGAGGGCAGAAATGCTTCCTGATTTGTCCAAATGTTTCCAATGTCTTGAACAATAGCCTGTCCCTATCTAGCCAGCACTCAATAGGTAGATACCCAGTAAGTCTTTAGAATATCATTTCTTTGGGTGTCTGCGGGTTATGAGATGATGGGCAGATATGCCTATGGTTAGGAAGTAATCTACTTTGTAACATTTTTAAATTTTGGAAATTTTTATATGAAAAAAATTGAACTAGAGCAAAGTCACTGGGGTGGGGTAGGGGTGGGCATGTATTACCAGACACATTCTCTTTTAGCAATTTTATGTTAGTCTCTGCCAGTCTTCTCCAGTATTTCTATAGACTTATTTTTTCAAAAATCGCTGTCATCTGGGGACCTGGAGAAATGGGTTAGTGCTTTAGACATTTGTTGCTTTTGCAGAGGACCTGAATTCAAGTTCCAGCACCATATGGTAATTTACACCATCTGTCACTTCAGTTCCAGGGCATCTGACGCCCTCTTTTGACCTCCCTGGGCACCAGGCATGCCTGTGGTACATATATATATATGTAAGCAAAACACTAACATACATAAAATTAAATAAATAAATCAAAAACAAATTCAATAAGAAAGGAACTGCAATCACCAGTAAAATTTTCTTTTTTATGCCTTTTAAAATGTATGCTATCATAGCAGCAAGATAGCTCAGTGAGTATTCGCTAACAAGCATGATGAGCCAAGTACAGATCACATGGTCAAAGGAGAGAATCAACTCCAGCAAGCTGTCCCTTGACCTCCACGCATTGTCTGTGGCGTGTGTGTATATATATACATTCACACTTAAAAATTCACTGTGATAGTTTTATGTTGCTATAAAGTATGGATAATCATACTTTTAATGACACACCTAGTTCATTTATCCCGACAGGTTTCTGTCATTCCATCCACCCACAGAACTTATTTTATTTTATAGAACTGAGCACTGGACCATAAGAGTTAATTCCTTCCTTTCTTCCTTCCCCTGCTAACTACCACTCTACTCTTCTGTTAACCAGAACTTGTGCTTGGCTGTCAGTCACAGTCCATCATTGCCTCTCCATCTGTTTTTGGAAATACGCCAAGGACCAAGAGCATGGGACATTCTAAGGATAACTTTAAGATATATGTTTCATATTTGCAGACATTTTAATTTGCTGAGCCTTGTCTTCATTGACTAGCATGCATAAAACTCAGCATCATACCCTACCTGGCTGCTTTAAGAGGCGTCCAAGAAGGTACTTTAGAGGCCAGATTGTTGGTGGGTGGAGAGAGGCATGGAGGCTGAAGTAGAGGTTGAAAGTGGAGAAACATCAAAGTACACACACCAATAGATAACAGTGAAAAAGAGGCAGTGGGAACACAAACATAGACAGAAGTGAGAGGGAACAAAGTAGCCATTAGAACAGGAAAAAACCTAGGTCTCGATGCAAATACATTTGAAAACCTTGGATAACTTTCTAGGGAATATGAATTACTAGAATGGCTAGAGGTAGGAAGAGAAATACACTTACTAAGGATATATTCTTTTGTTTTTTTTAAAGGCAAAAGGCTTAGATTATTTCAGAGATGATTCTACCAAAAGTTTATATATGAGGAAACCTGATACTACTTTATAAATTATTTTAGGGCATTAGAAATGGAAGGAAATGCCCCAATTGACCTTATGAGGGAAACATCATCGCAATATATAAAGACAGTACAAGAAAAGAAACACCAAACTAATTATATTTATAAATATATTTGCAAAAGAACAGAATATAAAAC
This sequence comes from Phyllotis vaccarum, assembly GCA_033318265.1. Classification (NCBI taxonomy): domain Eukaryota; kingdom Metazoa; phylum Chordata; class Mammalia; order Rodentia; family Cricetidae; genus Phyllotis; species Phyllotis vaccarum. Next base: position 80,890,842 of record JARWLC010000012.1, read on the forward strand.
AGTAATTTGACACTAATGAATTACTTAATAACAAACAGAATCTAACATCATATTACAAATGAAATTCACGAAGATGAGGTGGAATTAAGTACAAGAAAACAAAAATTGGCTCATCAATAGGAAATCTACCCATATCACATTATCAGTTGGTCTCAGGAAAATTACTTATAGGATTATCTTCATAGGTTCTGAGAATAATGAATTTTATTGAAACTCATTGTTTCTCATAAAATGTTTCAAAAATCAGAATTAACAGGTTGTTTGTTTGTTTGCTTGAGACAGGGTTTCTATGTATAGCTTTGGTGCCTGTCCTGGAACTCATTCTCTAGACCAGGCTGGCCTCCAACTTACAGAGATCCACCTGCCTCTGCCTCCTGAGTGCTGGAATTAAAGGCGTGTGCCACCACTGTCAAGTACATATAGTTTCTTCATAACTTGAATATATAACATCTTATCTCTCTGCATGCCTGTATTTTTATCTGAAAATAGTAAGGCTAACTTGGGAACTGCTACAAGATTTTTTTTTTTCTTCAGACACAGACAGACACAGATACAGATAGACAGCCACTCACATTTACACAGACAGATACACACACGGGGGAAAGGGTGTTGGTGGAGAGAATCATCTAGTGCTAAAGCCTAGGAGATAGTTGGACCAAGTATAGTAAATTGTCAGAATATGAGAAGGGTTGGAGCTAGGGCAGTTGTAGGAAAGCGACTGTCAGAGTGAGAATTTGTTTAGCCAGCTTAATACTGTTTTCTTTTTGTTTCAACTTCCTGTCTCCAGGTGTAGGGATGTCTGTCTTCCTTCTGATACAGGGAGGCCATCTTTCATGGGGGAGTTTTATTTTCCACTTTTGGAAAGAAAATAGAAGGGCATCGTGTTCATCTGTAGCTGATCAAGTGTTTCAAACTCAGAATAGTGTGTAAAGTGGCTATTTTGGGGTAACAGTCAGGAACCTCTACAACTGGTTTATTTTTAGTCACCAGTAGATATTTTTATTGCTTCTGTCTTTTGGCTCTTGTGAATAATGTTGACTTGAGTGAACAAACACCAGCCCTGATTTCAGAAACCGTTGTCTTCTCTGACAATGATGTTAGCCTTTCTTCCCATGCTGATAACATCAAGCTTAATCTCTCAAACACAAAGAAAGAAAGGACCACATAATAGCTCTTTTGTTTACTTATTTAGTATCTTTTGAGACAGAATTTTAGCTCGAGGTAGACTTAAACTGCATCCACCTCTCTAGGGTTGAGATCACAGATATGTGCCATTATACTAGCTGTGATACATTTTTTTTCAAAACAAGACTACATTTTTTTTTACAGATTTTTTTTTGTGTTCCATGCTTTAATTTTTATCTTTACATGTGCCATGGCATATGTGTGGAAGTCAGAGGACAGCCTGCAGGAGTCTGTTCTCTTGTTCTATCCTCTGAGTTCTGGGGATTGCAATCAGGTCGTCAGGCTTGGTGGCAAGCAACTTTACCATCTTCTTAACTATACTCTGTCATTTTAATAGGTAATTTCTAGTATAATCACAAGGTCAAAATGATTATACAAGAGATAAAATTGAAAAAACTATAGTAAAGAGAAAATTTAATGCCTTTAAGATATGAGGATGAATATTTCTTTTTAAGGAACTTCTTCTGATTTGGAAAATGCCAAGCTTTCTCTGTCCACCTAGTCACAGGGAAAAGAGCAGAATTATCTTAAGACTCAGCACTGTAGGGTTTTCCTTCAGCTCATTGGAAAGTGTGCTTTTTGATAGGGCTTAAGAATTGCTGGGTTAAGAGAATGCAAGTTGTTCTTTCCTGTTGTAGCCCAGGGAATTCAGAACACTGCTGTTCCTTAATTTCAAATTCTCTAAATTATTGGTTGATGTTGCATGTCACTTGCTTACCTTTATATTTGGATGGCAGATATAACTCCTCCTCATTTGGACCCCATGCTTTCCTTATTCAAAAGTTAGTTTCTGTTGTTTCCTCCCATTTGCAGATACAGTCACTGGTTTGATGGAATGGCTTTGCTTCACCAGTTCAGAATGGAGAAGGGCACAGTGACATACAGGAGCAGGTTTCTGCAGAGTGACACATACAAGGCCAACAGTGCCAGAGACAGAATTGTGATCTCAGAATTTGGCACACTGGCTCTTCCTGACCCATGCAAGAACATCTTTGAACGTTTCATGTCAAGGTTTGAGCCACCTGGTAAGGAGCCCTTAAAACGACAGTGATCATCTTTTAAATTAGTATCTGTACAAATTGAAATCTTGAAAATATATATTTTGAAAACTTATTTTTATTTATGTGTATGTGTCTGTGATTGTGGGTGTTGATGGGGGCCAGAAGAAATTATTGAATCCCCTAGAACTGGAGTTGTGGTTGTGAGCTGCCTTATGCTGGTGCCAGAATTCAAGTCTTCTGGAAGAGAAACATGTGCTGTTAAGTTTTGAGACATTTGTCTAGCTCTTGAAAAATACTCTGTGTGTGTGTGTGCATGAAATAGGGGAGGCATTGAAAATTTCTCCCTCAGAGCATATGCTTAATGTCTGCTACCTGATTTCAGTCATGACTGACAACACCAATGTCAACTTCGTACAGTACAAGGGTGATTACTACATGAGCACTGAGACTAATTTTATGAATAAAGTGGACATTGGAACCCTGGAAAGGACTGAAAAGGTAATGTGTAGGTCCAAAATGAATAAAATAAATTACAATTTTCTTTCTGTTTAGAGTACCTTGTAGACTCTAGATAGCTAAGGAAGAAATCAGAGGCTCATCTCCACAGAAACAGACATCTATTAATTTAGGCATCTTACCCTCTGCCAGGATTATAATGCTTGTGGGGTTGGTTTTCCTTAAAGATAATCTCAAACTTGTTATTTTAGTATTAACATCACAAGACCAGGGTATAAGGCAGTAGCCCTGACACGCTCATGTATAGACCCACATTGTCTTACATTCACTAGTACAATTTCAGGACAACTTTGTTGTTGGTACAGTGTCTTTGCTCTATAGCTCAGCTTGGCCTTGAACTTGTCATCCTCTTGCCTCAGACTTTCATGTGCTGGATTACAGATGTGTTCTACCCCCTCAGACTAAAATTGAAATTTTGATTATAATTGTAATGCTTATTTTGAACTCTGCCGTGATATTAGAAAAATCTGTATAGATGTTTTTGTTGGCTGTGGTACTGCTGGTTTTTATTATTTTGGTTTTCATCTATTTCTTTTTCTTTTGCAAGAAAAATATTTTGATTTTCAGAGGTTTCTCATATCATACTTTTCACATAGATGGCATGCTTTTATGACCTATGCTGATTTGTTAATAAGGGTCTATTCTGTATCATTTTCAATTCTCAAATGATTTTAAACCTTCAGGTGGACTGGAGCAAATTTATTGCTGTGAATGGAGCGACAGCACACCCTCATTATGACCCAGATGGAACAGCGTACAATATGGGGAACACCTATGGACCAAGAGGTGAAGTGAGGATGGAAGTATTTTTACATATAATTAAGAGTAAACTATTTCCCAAAGCTCTACTATGTTTAAAATATAAATAGGAACTATCAGTTGAAAGGTTCCAAAAGAGGCATTACTGACCTAAAACACATGAATTACTATGTGTTTTAGTATGTGTTCTGTGGTACTTTTGTACCTATACTTAGCAGCTGATTTCCTACTTGTCTTTTTCAGTATATATAATTACATCTTTATGTTCTGTTATGATTTTGGGGTGTTATAAACATTGAAGGCACATATCTCTTGTATATGAACTTTAAAGACCTACTATATTGTAAAAGCAAGAAATGTAAAATGCTGTAGAAAAGGGATATAAGGAGGTTCACTGTCTATCACACAGAAGTAGTTGACAGAATAAGTCACGGTCATAGCTGAATGGCATTCACAACTCTGTACCCCATATGTGAGTCATCTACCCACTTCCAAACCTGCTACCAATCTTCTCTCGAGTGTTCCAATAGTTAATAATTAGAGCTAATGTTTATTGAGTGTCCAAGATGGGCTAGGGATAAGCATATTTCTCCGTGTTTTCTTTTTTAATCCATACACACCAACTTTTGAAGTATATAACCCTATTGTCACCTCCATTTTGCAGATGAGGCCAGTGAAGACCGAGAATGTGTAAGTCATTTGCTTGAGCCAGTTTCCATGTCTCTAAGGTCAGACTTGAAACCAGGCCTGACTTTAAACACAAAGGCTTGCTGTGAGTCATTCTGTTGGACCATTTTATTAGTTTTACATCACTGAGTCCAGAAGGCTATGTTGATATTTAAAATCCAGCCTCCACCTAGTTACCATTTCTCTCCACTTGCTCAAGACCTTTAAAATTGTACACCCACTCTCTCAGGGAAGGCAAATTTATGTTCCTGTTTTTGAGGACATGTGTTTCTGAACAAGAATGTTAGTTGAGAATGTTAGAAATTTGTGACTGTCTATCTTGACTATTAGATTGTTGTGTTGGCTTTGTGGATTGCTCCTCTGTAGGTCTGTATCCACACATATGAGTGTATATGAAAATAGATGCTGAAATTGTAGTTTTATTAACTTAGGTACAGATAGAGTGTCCTGAATACTCTTCCATCCAGCTTGTTTTCTTTACTCTTGATTCTTTAAAACTGTTACAGAAAACAGTAAACATGCCTCTAGTGACATGTGGAGACTGTAAGATGACCACGGGAGTCAATTCTTGCCCTTTACCATGTGTGACTTGGGGATGGAACTCAAGTCATCAGACTTGGTGGCAAGTGCCTTTCCTGACTGAGTTATCTTGCCAGCCTTCAGTGATCTTTTCAAATCTAGCTATATATTGGACTCCCTGAAGAACCATACAGTTACCTGGATTTTGCCCTCCAAGATAAGAATTTAGTCAGTCTTAACATCACTTTTTAATCAGAAAAAAATCATTTCTTATTAACTCTGTTAACCAAGTAGTTTATTTTGAAACTTATTGATAATTTAAAAAATAACATTACAATAGTCACTAGATCATCAGTCTCAACCTAACGCATCTAGAATGCTTTCTATCAGGATAGATATCCATCTTTAGAGATTATATTTCAGTAGAGCTGAAGAGGCCAATAATGTGCACCTTTATGGATTCTGGGCATCTTGGTACAAATAGCCTCTGGATCTTGCTGAGAAACTCAGTCACCAACCATAACTGCCCATTACTTTACCTCAACTTCCTGTTTATTCAAACTCCTGGAGACTGCCTGAAATAGGCTCACGGTGTGAGCAAGGAGCTCTCTTTCACATTCCTTGCGGGATTAGACACCCGTTTTGCATAATGCCTTCACAATGCCTTCAGTGCCCTGGAGATAGAACAGTATGATGAGAAATTCAGTGCACCAGCACTGGGAATCCTTTTATACTCTAATCCTACTAGCATCAAACCTGCTTCTGTTTTCTCATTTGATTATCTGGTTCAGTGAGGTTTTGAACTGGAACTAAATGTATATTTAGTTGCAGGGATCCTGAATTCTTGAGATACTTTTGGGTACACAATAATTCTGATTGTAAATTTTAAAATGCCTATAGTTATCTACTTTGAAAAACTAAAAGGTGTAGAAAAAGGACTAAGGAATAAATGGGTAAATCATAGCAAAGTTTTAGCTTTTCAGGTATTTTAAGATTTTCCTTTACAGATTAGCAAAAAATTCTTTGAACATTTTATCAACTCAGTTTTTAATACTTAAATTATGTTCTTTGTATTAATCTGTTACTGTTCTTGCCTTTTTTTTTTTTGTCACTTTTCAAAACATGATGTTTCCTATATATGAAGTGGCCTCTCAAAATTTGTCTGTATCTCCACCCTGGACATCTGCAGTAATTTGTACCTGTTGCTCACTCAATGTTTTTATTAGGATGCCAACAGGCATTACAAAGCTAACCTTTGATCTTTTCTGCCAACCTTTCTAAAAATGAGTCTTCCCTGTTTTAGTTGATGGCAGCACCATCCTTCCCATCACTAGTGACAACTTTGGAATAATTCTTAATATTTCTCTCTTACTCCTAAGTCAAGAGTCAACTGAGCAGTGCCCTCAAAATACCTTCAAAATCCAACCACTTCATGTAATCACACTTCTATGACCACCCATTTATTTTTGAACCACAGTGTTCTCATAATTAAAATTATTGAACTAATTTCTTGATTGGTTTCTTTGATATTTCCTTCACCTTATTTTTTTCTGTGTTCTCAGCGTAGTGGCCACAGTTGACCTCTTAACCCACTCAACTCTGTAGCTTCATTTTCTAGATTCTCTTTCATGCTTATCAGACAGGACCACATTGCCCTCTTTGTTGTTATTTGAATACTATAAACTGTTACTGGATGCGCATGCATTTTCCTCTGTCTGGAATGCATTTCTCCTAGATGCTTTCAGATCTCTTTCTCACCTTCAGGTCTTCACTTGAAGGGCATCATCCACTTAGGGAAGCCTTCCCAGACTACCATATTCAAGATGGCAAACAGGAATGCCGCCCACCCATACACAATCACCGCAGCTCCTCTCCCTACCTTGTTTTACATTATAGTTCATATCACCACTGGATGCACTACATTTTTGCTCCTATGTTTTATTAGAATTGGAGTTTTAGAGATTAATAGATTTTATCTGTTCTGTGTGCTGCTATATACAAGAGTTTGAAATGTGGTGTTTAGAATCTCAGGACAGTGTTTGGAATATGATTGGTGACCAATAAATGGCTGCAGAGTAAATAAACCAAAAAAAAGTATTAGTTATTTTGTTCCTTAAGAACAATGGAGTTGTGAAATTCCATGTTATCCAAGTTCATTATGTCTTGCACAACAAATTATAATACCAGGAAGATGGTTCAGTATTATCTAAATATATATTCATTTACTGAGTGGCTACATAAACATATGCTAATAGTTAATCCATCAATAACTATAGCATGCTCACTAAATATCAAGCTCTTGCAAGGGCAAGCTGTCTTTCATTCTAGAATCTATATAAAAGTGGTAAAGGGAGAACTTTTTTGTTGTCCAGGTTCTTGCTATAACATTATTCGTGTTCCTCCGGAGAAGACAGAGCCTGGGGAGACGATTCATGGAGCACATGTGCTGTGTTCCATTGCTTCCACTGAGACCATGAAGCCTTCTTATTACCATAGCTTTGGTGAGTCTATGGATGAGTCCAGTTGCCCTGGGCTCTGAATTAATGTTGCTGTATCAGGCAAATTAGTTTTGACAAGTACCATGTTGATAATTTATCAGAGTGTTACAATAATAAAATCAAGATTGCATTAATACTAATTCTGTTTAGTCATGTACATGGCAATTGCTTGAAGAGACATAGCTGCTTAATGTAAGGAGATACTAGGAACATAAATTGATAATTAAAAATTTTAGACAGTATTAAAATCCTAAAATAATAATCACACATAAAAAAGTCTTGTCTATTTCATGTGGAAAGAGAGAGAACCTTATATTCTCTATAGATTGTTTCAGCCTTTAAAAATGTTAACTTTTGAGATGTTTTAGTCTTTATTCAGAACATTTACTTTACATATCGTAAATTGTGATAGTCAAAATATTTCTAGGTCCTCACTCCCAGGGAGTACAGAGAAAGGACTAAGGAATGAATATACTGGGCGTAGATGCCTCTTTAATATTGTTCTACTTTCTGTTATCCTTAAACCAAAATAATTTAAAATGGGGGGGGAGTCCAACTAAGGCATTAACCCAAGTATTCTTAGCAGTTCTCTTTTCTGTATAGAAACAGGAATATGTCCAGTTGAGCTAGGAAACAGTGAAGTATTTCTAGACTACTTAGGTCAGCCATAACATGCCCAGTCATTCAGATTATCCCTCACTGCCACATTTCGGTTCACTAAAATGCCAACTAACATTTTATTGTTTCCTGGAAACTCTTAGGAATGTCAGAAAACTACATAATCTTCATCGAACAGCCTCTGAAGATGAAGCTGTGGAAAATGGTCACTGCCAAAATGCGAGGGAAGGCCTTTGCTGATGGGATAAGCTGGGAGCCCCAGTATAACACACGGTTTCATGTGGTGGATAAACACACCGGACAGGTTGAGTATCTGAGCATATCTCTGATGACAATATCTGCCCCTGAAGGTGCATTTCTGGGCTGACTTTTCACCTTCACACATTATTTTTAAAGATGTTTCTAATTAAGGATAATGTTTTCTTTTTCTGGTTTGTCTGGCTGCTAATTAATTAGCACATTGGATGTTGAATGTTGGAAAACTGTGGGGAATGTTTTTACCCTCCAATTGATTGAATTAAAGGAGTACAGGAAGTTCTCACAGGGTTTTCTTATGCCATGAAAGTGCAGAGGGGTGCAGTTTATGCAGAGTTCTTGTCACATCTGCAATGACACTTTGAAGCTTTAAGTAGCTGCTTCTGGGACTTGGTGTGCTGATATAACCCTACTGAAGTCCAGCACCTCGGCTGAGTGTGTTAGATTCCCGGTTAGTAATAGCACCATTGTACGTGTCTATGTTTATCTCTAAGAAGATAGCATCCTAAATTTCACTTTCCCGATTTCATTACAAAATTATTTGAATAACAAGTGTAGTTTTCAATTAGTCACTTAGTTTATAATAAGCATCCTAAGTAACAGTATTTTCCATTAATCTTATAAATAGAGTCTAAGATCTATCTGCAAAATATTAGACCACACATTTCAGGAGGGCTTTTAAATGAGTCTCAAAAATAGACTGGTTTGTGTCAAGCAGCCTCAGTTCACTGATTAACATGAAATGAGGTGACTTAAGAAGCAAGGCTTAAATCATTTGCTTTTCTATACTCACTTTTCTTCCTATGTACTTAGTGACCATGGTATGTAAGGGTGTGTGTGTGTGTGTGTGTGTGTGTGTGTGTGTGTGTGAGAGAGAGAGAGAGAGAGAGAGAGAGAGAGAGAGAGAGAGAGAGAGAGAGAGTGTGTGTGTGTGTGTGTTGTGGGGATATCCTTCTAAACTGAGTCTTATAGATTTATTCCTGAAAGGGGACAGAAAGGAGGGGATGGAAGGGAAAGGAAGGGAAACTGAGTGTCTCTCTGAACCGTCTGTGTGACGCAGACTCTCCCAGGAGTGTATCGCAGCAGTCCCTTTGTTACCTTTCATCAAATCAATGCCTTCGAGGACCAGGGCTGTATAGTGATGGATTTGTGCTGTCAGGAAGATGGGAGAAGCTTGGACATTTACCAGCTACAGAATCTCAGGAAAGCCGGGGAAGAGCTTGATCGGGTAGGTAAACATCCTGAACTCATCTACCTTCTGAGTGCTGGGATTAAAGGTGTGTATCACCTTACCAGGCATTAACATTTTATTTTTAAGGCTGTTGCTTGCTGTATATTAATTAATGGATTATTTAAAGAAAAATAAAAGGCAAGCTGGAAGCATGAAGCATTTCCCCCATGTATTTCTTTCCCCTAGTTTCTCTAATAACAATATTATAAATTTTGGTTTATTTATTGTTATTGTATGTATGCATTTGTGTGGTGTGTGAGAGAGCGTGGGTGACACAGCACATGAGTGAAGGCAGTGAGGATAAGAAACAATTGTCAGGAGTTGCTTCTCTCCTTTTACCGTGGGATCTGGGGATTGAACCTAGGCTGTGAGGCTTGAACAGCAAACCATTTTACCCCTTGTTGTTGTTTGAGACAGGGTTTCTCTATGTAGACCAGGCTGGCCTCAAACTCAGAAATCTGCTTGCCTCTGTTTGAGTGCTGGGATTAAAGGCAAACACCACCACTGCCTGGCTCCATTTTACCCTTTGATCTAGCACCTCACCAGCCCAATATTAACATCTTGTGTTGTTATGAAACATTTGTTATATTTGATGAGTCAGTACTGATCTAGTCACAACTAAAGTCCACGGTTCTTAGGGCTCACCCTCTGTGTTAAATAATCTGCCGTCTCTATAATTTTGTCTGTTTCACAATGTCTGTAGTCCAGGCTGGTCTTGAACATGTATTATCTTCCTTCCTCACCCTCTCAAATGAAGGGGTTAGAACTGTGCACCACCACACCCAGTTTAGGGTTCCTCCCTCCCTCCCTTCCTCCCTCCCTCCCTCCCTCCTTCCCTCCCTTCTTTTCTTTCCTTCCTTTCTTCCTTTTTAGTAGTATACATTTGTGTTTCCTCCATGTCTTTCTTATTTTGATAGTTGTATTATTGAGCAATAGTGTCTTGTGTATACTAGTTGGTCTGTTTACCTGTTGAGGAATATCTTGTTAACTTACAATTTTGGTAAATATGACAAAAGTTATTATAAACATTTGTGCACAGATTGCATGTAACTATAAATTATCAATCAATGCCTTTTTTTGAGACAGAGTCTCAAGAAGTGCAGGCTAGTCTCGGACTCACTGGGTTGTCAAATCTGGCCTTGAACCCTGGTCCTATTACCTATCTTCTGAGTTCTGGGATTACAGTCATGTGTCAATACATCTAGTCTTAGATTTTTTTTTTTAAGTTTGTATATTTTGTTAGGTTAGAAAATTCCCCTTTTACCTCTATATTACTAAGAATTTCGGTCATGGATAAATGTAACATTTCATTTTTTTCACTATTGAGAGTACTACATGGATTTTACTTTTTATTATTATTAATAATGTAATAAAGTGTACTGATTCCTAAGTGTTTCAGCTAGGTGTGGTGACAGATACCTTTAATCCTAGCACTTAGAAAATAGAGACAATCAGGTCTTTATAAATTCCAGGCCAGCTGAGGATACATAGTGAGACCCTGTCTCAAAAGGAAAAAAAAAGTTAAAGCTGGGCCTGGTAGTTCAGGTACTTTGGGGTTGAGGCAGGAGATCACAATTTCTGGGAATTGGCCTGTCTGTAGCTTTTATTTCCCAGTAGAAGCTGGGTCATTATAGATGTTTGTGATATGCAAACAGCTCACCTGGCTTTTATATGGGTTCTGGAAATTCAAACAAGTACTTTTACCCACTGAACCACTGTCCTGCATCAATATTTGTTTTTTTGTTAAAAGTAATAACCATGCCAATGGGTGTGGCATTGCCTCTGTGGTTTTGAATTACCTTTCTCAAATAACTAATGTTGTTGAGCATCTCATTAGGTCCTGAGGAAAGAGTTGCCTCTGACACCTGGTCCTTTCCTTTCTAAATCCCAACCTTATCGTCCTTCCTGGCCTTTGTAGCTGTCATGGCCTCCAAAGATCTATTTTTAAACATTCTATCCAGATTTTTCTCCTTTTAGTTCTTCTCAAATGAATGGTTGGCTCACATTACCTGACCTAACCTTAATTTAGCTAAGGTTAAAAAAAAAGTTGATAAAAGGTAATTTTTATTTTTATTTTATTGAGACAGGGTTTCTTTGTGAGTCCTGGCAGTCTTGGAACTCAATCTGTAGACCAGGCTGGCTTCAAACTCAGACATCTTCCTGCCTCTGCCTCCCTAGTGCTGGGGTTAAACATACGTGCAATCACCGCCTGGCTAAAAGATAAATTTTAAAGAGCAAATCCTTTGTAAAGTTTAAGAATAACATTCTAGAGGCTCCAAAAAATAATTCAAATAAAGAGCAGCACTGCATTTTACTCAGTGAAAACATTTCTGTGTAGGATGGAGATGACATGGGGTAGTTAGGTCAAGGGACTGGTATAGTTTGTTCTCCAGCTTATGCTATTTCAAGAGAAAAGTATACTTAAAGCACATGGTCCCAGAGACTGTGTGTGTTCCCATTCCGTCTTCTGCCTAAACACCATCTCATTATCCAGAACATTTTGGAGTTCCTCTGATTACCCATAGCATGAGTGGTTCACAAGGAAGACTCACAGACTTAGCTTACCAACAAAGTGAGATCTGCAGGAAGCCATGGGCTCACATGGGCAGTGATTCTCCACTAGGACACTTGCACAGGACACACGACTACCATATGTGACCTGTGTGGCATGTGAACTTATTGGGTAGTTCAAAAACTTTGTTTAAGGTCTTAGTGGGGATCCCAATCATGTATGTGTCCAGCTAACATAACTAACCTCAGGTCCTGAAGTTCTAGACTCCGAGGGAAACTCAGATGTTATAAATTCTTGTACAAGCACTGTGCCATTGAGCTACATACTCAGCCCTCCCAGTGGTGTTTTCTATATTTACTGACCACACTGTGTCATTTAAGGCTTCACATATCCTTATCAGATAAAGCAGTCTAAGAACTCAGTTTCTGGGAGCCAGCTAAGGGTTAGTTTTGGAAATCGACCTTCTCAAGAATGTGTGGAATTTGAGCAATCCTAACCTGCTCAGCTGGCCCTTTTCAAAACCAGCAAACACACAAAAAAATGGACCTTCTCTTGTTACTGTCCAGTCCCTGGGACCTTTGACTATAATCACTTGTTCATTTGATACTAATTAATAAATATTTAATCTCTTAGTTATTATTTCACCACAAGAATACAGATTTTATGAAGTTCAGTGTTGCATTCCTAGTATCTAAAAAAAAACTAACAGTAGGTACCCAATACATGTTTGTTGAGTGAATGAATTGAAATATTTGTACAATTCTAGTAATGACTGAATTTAAGTTATCAGTTTATTATCCTAGGGATGACATCCCATCTGTTTATTTCTCTCTTCTGAACAGGTCTATAATTCAATGGCAAAATCTTTCCCTCGAAGATTTGTTTTGCCCTTAGATGTCAGTGTGGATGTCCCCGAGGGAAGGAACCTCAGCCCACTGTCCTATTCTTCAGCAAGTGCTGTGAAGCAGGGTGATGGAGAGGTAAGCTCCCAGTGGACACCAGACTAAGGACTTGGATTTTAGCAGCATTACTTATTTCTTTGGCTCTTCTCCAAATGTTTTGTGCCCAGCAGGTTTCATAATATTTGGGTGATCTTGGGTGAGGTCATAGAAACTTGTTTGTGCAAGAGTCACAGAAACTGGGTGGATGGACACCATGCTTGACTAGCCCTTCACTGCTCTGAGCCAGATATATATTAACTTGCCAATGGCTGTGGAATGTGTGAGCATTTGAGATTGACCCAACCTTCCCCACCTTCTAGAGACACTGCTTTTCCCATGAGAATTTATTGTGCAGCCTTGCTTTTAGCAGGATACATAAGCCCCCTGCCTCTTGTGCCATTTGACGTCTTAGTCACAGAGCCTGACGATGATTATCTACATTTACAATCACTACAGAAAGGGGAACAGTATGAAACCTGATGTAGAATTTTAGTTCTCAGATCCTGTTGCAAATTACAGAGTAGTGCGCCCTTACACTAAAGAAATAAAAATAGAATTAAGAGAAAATAAAGATAATTAAACAGTCACTTTTAATCCTTTGGGCATCTCTTAGATCTGGTGCTCTCCTGAAGATCTACACTGTGAGGACTTGGTCGAGGAAGGAGGAATTGAATTTCCTCAGATCAACTACAGCCGATTCAATGGCAAAAAGTACAACTTCTTCTACGGTTGTGGTTTTCGGCATTTGGTGGGGGATTCTCTCATTAAGGTTGACGTGGTGAACAAGACATTGACGGTAATGAGAATCTCTCACTTTTTCAAAGACATGCTTGCCCTTTGAATTATTTTTGTTTTGTTTAAATTAGTTCCTCAGATGTATAATTTTTCTTAAAATAATACATATTCTCAAAATAATACATATTTTAATATGTATTTGTTTATTTTATGCATTTGTGTCTGAGTATATTATGTGCACCACATGTATGCAGGGGCCTGTGGTGGTCAGACAGGGCATCTGATCCCTTAGAGCTGTGGTTCAGGAAATTGTGAGCTGTTTGTGGGTGCTGGAACTGAACCTGGGTCCTCTGGAAGAACAGTGTTCTTACTGCTGGGGTGTCACTGCAGCCCAGTTCTTTGGATTCCTTAATATTACAACAGCTCAGCTATCTTCCTAAGCATGAGAATCACGAATCACTTAAGCAAGGGTTGGTTTCCTGTAAGAAATCTAAAGGAAAGCCAAAGCTTAGGAAAATAATGATAAAATTGATGTCTTTTTTGGGGAAGAGTTATGGGGTAAAGGTTGTAGTGATCCCTATCTTTCAGGTTGATGGGATAGTATATTAGACAGTAATGTAGAGCCAGCGAAGGAAGTAAGTGTGGGTTTCTGTTCACTGTTGAAAAAGCCTGTTGACTGCACAATTTATGCTGTCAGTGACAAACGCTGTAGAATGCTTCCCAGTCACCCCTCACCTTTCATCAGATGCCTTTTCTGTGTGTTGGGGGGACTTGCAGGTTTGGAGAGAAGATGGTTTTTATCCCTCAGAGCCCATTTTTGTTCCTGCACCAGGAGCCGATGAGGAGGATGGTGGGGTTATTCTTTCTGTGGTGATCACTCCCAACCAGGTAAGTTTATTTTCTTCTCCCTGCTGATAAAAACACAGCACTTGTTCATTGGAGCGTGATGTGTAGTGATGCAGCCCATAACCCATTTTGTTGCCTCATGGCATCCTTGTCCTCTTTCCTTTTTTACTGTGTACATATCCCCCACGTTAAAAATTGAAGCCCATACTTTAATACATCTTAAAGTCCCATTCATAAAATCATAACAGCATGATGTCTTCAGAGGCACTTGTTATATACAAAGTACTCTCATACATATTATGATAATTATTTAAAATTGTGATACCATTTTATTCATGTGGAATTTGTCACTTCAAGAAGTTGCAGGTGACTTGCATCTGATCTCACGGTGGCAAAGCCAGTGTTTAAATCATCTGGCTTCTGGCCATATCACCATCTGTATTTCTAATTTCAGTGAACTGACCTAAAAAACCTTCCATATCACAAGCCTTACTGATTTGTCAGGCAATCTTACAGCACCAGCCTTGAGCAATTATTAGTGGCACCTGGGAGTGGGTTCTTTGCCCTTTAATGGTTTAGGGGAAAAAAGTGTTGTGATCAATTAGTAATTTCTGCTATGAATTATTCCATGCACTTAACACTCCAGTAATTAGGTTGGCACAAATCTCACACTGACTTACAATACTGACCTTTGTATAACTCCAAAGTAACACAAAATGGAAGTGTTTATAACTTGGGAAAAAGAATTTTTGGCGTGTTTTACAGGATTAGAAAGGGTCAGGCAACAACATTGTTAGGCTCGAAGCCATCTTGTGAAGAGAATGGGCATGAACAACTTTATTTCTTTGATTTAGGGTGTGAACTAAGTCACGGTGTTTCTGTCCAGTTTGGCAACATTTAGGGGCGGCTAGGTGAGGCATATGTGCCAGGAACAGATTATGAACATGAGTAAGATGCGCTCTCCTTTAGCAAGGTCCTAGGCAGTGGAGATGGGGTTTCAAGAGACAACGTTCAGTGTTGCATTTTCTTTTTTAGAGTGAAAGTAACTTCCTCCTTGTCTTGGATGCCAAGAACTTTGCAGAGCTGGGGCGAGCAGAGGTGCCTGTGCAGATGCCTTATGGGTTCCACGGCACATTTGTACCCATCTAATGGCACAACCACAGGTCTGAGAAATAGGTCCTGATGAGAGCACTCTGTGCAGAAGAGGGAAAATGGTGGTCTTACCCAAATCATTGCAGTTTGGACCTGGCCCTGATCCCCATGGCTCATATTTCCAACTCTTGTTCCCAGCTTGTGGCATTATTTTGGAAGGCTGTCTCACAGGCATGGGAGACCAGCCTTTGAAGTCCCTGGTTCTCTCTCTCATGCTCTTCCTCTGCTTCCTGGTCCACACAGTGTCAACAGATTCCACCTGTGCTATCTACCTTGCCACTGATGGTGCCTCCCCAGTATGTGGACTGAATCCTCTGAAACTGTGAGCCCAAAGAAATCTTTCTATCTTTGGTTGGCCAGTCCATTTTGTTTTGTAGCAGCAGTAAAGTAACTAATACAAAAACTGGATAAATTGTTTTACATTTCTACTAAAAATACAATTTGTGAGGTAATTATGGTCTTATATGTTTTTAATGCCATTTAAGGATTTATTTTATGTGTATGAATGTTTTACCTGCATAGCTGTATGTGTACCACATGCATGTCTGGTACCTGAGGAGGTTAGAATGAAGATCAGATTCCCTGGAACTGGAGTTATAGATGGTTGTTAGTTACTGTGTGGGTGCTGGGAACTGAACCCAGAACCCCTCTAAGAGAAACAAGTGCTCTTAACCAGTGAGCCATCTCTCCAGCCCTTTGTATATTTTTAAAAGATTTATATGTTTATGTGTGACTGTGCATGTGGGTATGTGTAAGTGAGTACAAGTGCCTGTGGAGACGGATATGGGTGCTGGGGATCAAAGTCAGACCCCCTGCAAGAGCAGTGCGCTTACTCTCAGCTGCTTGGTGACATCTTCAGTCCTGTTTTCATATCATCTTAGGGCTATTCCTCAAGACCATCAAGAGTCATCAGTGTAATATTTAAAGTATGCTATTATTTGTTGTTACTGTATGCGTGTCTATGGACAATGTGTATATATGTGCAGACATAGAGTGCTTAGGAAGATCAGAGGACAACTTTCTACAGTGGGTTCTCTCCTTCTGGGCAAGTCTCCATTCTCTGTTTCCCATCTCCAAATCAGATGCTGGGTTTATGGATACAAGGCCTTTTGTGGGTTGCAAATCAAACTCAGATCATCTGGGCTGTTCATCAAGCATGCTTACCCACCTGAGCCATCTTATACGCCCTGAAGGATATTTGGAAGATAGTCTACATTTGTTGAACATTTTTTCTCTATTTAGAAGAATACACAAAGAGGAACTGGCAGGACGGCTCAGCAGGTAAGGCGCTGCAGTGCATGCCTGATGACATGGGTTGGTTCCTGGAACCCACATGAAGATGGAGGGAGACAAGTGATCCCACAAAGTTATCTTGTGACCCACATATGTGCCGTGGCACTTGTGCTACCCCCCCCCCCCAATTTTTGAGAAAGGTCTACATACAAAAGAATAAAATTAGGTAATTACCAGTACCACATAGGTGGTGAGAGGCCCTGGGAGAAGAAATGCAAATGGTCAAGGATAGTGGGCTTAGAGCAGTGGGTCTCAGCCTCTCCAGGGCTGAGACCCTGAATACAGTGCCTCATATTGTGGTGACCCCAACCATAAGTTGTTTTCATTGATACTTCATAACTGTAATTTTGCTACTGTTATAAACCATAATGTAAATATCCGTGCTTTTCAATGGTCTTAAGTGATCCCTGTGAAAAGGTCATTCCATACAAAGGGGGCACAACCCACAGGTTGAGAAGCACTGACTTAAGATAAATACCAGCACCTTGCTCTCTCCAAGTTTGTAACAGATTATAGTCTGTTACAATTGTCTCTAAGGTGTTTGGGACAAGAAGCTAGCAATGTCTATTTGGTGGCCTCTGGGCTGGGTGTTTCTCTGATGTCTGTGGCAGATGCTATGTCAATTCCCTTCAGTTTTCCTTTTACAGACCACCCACAACCATCCCCATCTCTCCCGCAGCTCAGTCATCAGAGGTGGTTGTTCTTGGAGGGACATTGCTAAATGCAGGCATTTATTTACTCAAATCTCCAGACACTTTTCCAGAGCTTGATGAAAATCAGGAGGTTCTTAGCTGGGCAGCAGGTGGCAGTAGAGACCACATAATCGTCACATTTCTAACCCCTCAGTTTTTACTAATAGCATCCAAGAAAACTGCATGCTGTCAGAATGCCTGCATCCTTTCCTTTTAGTTGCCTGGGGCTGAACTGCAATCTTAGATCATTTATACTGCACAGGACTCGTCTTCCTGTTCACTGCTCCTGAGGAAGTCCTCTTGAGATGTGACACCTGTTAACTTGCAGTTAGGTTTCATGTAATGCCATTTTCTTCTTTAAATTTCTGTAGGAGTTAATCCAAACCCCGTTAATCCTTTTCCTCTCCAGTGAAGTATTCCTTATATACAAATGCCTGTGTAGATATTTGCAGCACATGACAGTGATTAGTAAGGGCTAAGTCCTATGTGAGGTTCTGTGAGAGACAGAATGTGATGCCTAGACAGAGCTAAGATAGCAGACATGGAAGTGCGGAAGCCAAGAACCCTGTGAGGATGAGTCCCTTGATGTTCACGGAGTCTGTGGGAGGCATTCTTGTATTTTCTCAGACAGAACATAAAGCTTTAATATATCTTGTCTAGACAGGGAGGTTGGTGGGCTCCCCTATACGTAGATGGGAAGAAAATGGTGGGCTCCCCTATACGTAGATGGGAAGAAAATGGTGGGCTTTCCCCCTCTATATGTAGATGGGAAGAAAATGGTGGGCTTTCCCCCTTTATATGTAGAAGAAAAACAACACGTGTAATGCTCCTACTAATGAGTCTGCAGTCAATATTTCCAGTGTAGTTTTTGTCTTGTATTCCAAGAATTTGTCACTATGCCTTAAGCAATCCACACTTCCACATTTCATTTGCTTACTAAACTCTTTTCTTCCTGGAATTTATTACTTATCCATTTGTCCGACTTCTTAAAACCCAACTCAAAACAGTTTGTTCTCAGAAGCTTTTTTTCGCCTCTGAGGCAGAATTAGTAATCTTTCAGTTAGCATATTACTTGTTTGACTCCTCTATTAAGCTGAACTTTGAAATGACAGAGACCATTTTGTTGTTCTGAGGTGCATGTGTCTGATACTTAAATCATCTGGTATTTAGATTTTAGGTAAACATTTTTTAAATTTAAGCTTTTAATTTAATGAGTGGATGGGTGATAGCTGTGGAGTTGCCTGGCCAAAGGTGTCCACATGGGTTAATTACAAGATTTTATTCTTTTGAGATAGACTTTGAGCTCACCATCCTCCTGTCTCAAACCCCAGAGCTGGAATTACAGATTTATGCTACATTGACTCTCTGACAGTGTTTACTAGACAAGATCTTCTTAGACAAAGGATCCAAACATAGCCAGTAGATGTTGCGCAAGAGCAGTGGGGATTACACCTGAATGCCCTTTTGTTTCAAAGCACTGAAACCATCCATCTAAAACCAGGATTGGCTTGTTTCCTAAGGCTCAGGGTTCTGAAGGATAAATCTGTTGTTAGGACTGTGTCTACTTTGAGAAGATTGTTGCATGACGTTCTCTCATCTGCATATTGCAGTGTCATCAGAGTTTTTCTTTATTTACCACTTGAGCTAGTGTATTACTGTGTTGCTGAAAATAGACCAGAGTTTATAAAATCAATCCTCCCGGCTCAGCCTCTAGAGTAACTCTGACAATACATTGTTATTCTTGGCTAGGGTTTCCTTTATTTAAGGACCCAATGTACTCCCAAGCGCATCTGATAAGGGCACCCAGTCACTGGATTTTTCTAGTACAAACCAGGGCTGTCAAAAATGGAGTGAAAGGGAAAGACAAACTATTGTGGGCAATTTAAAATTTCAGTCCCACCCAGCAACAGCCTAGCAAAGACCGAACAGCAGGAGGCGCTATTGTCTGCCTCCAGGCGGGTTGAGGGGCTCCAAACGCCAAAACCACCCGGGAGGAGCGCTTCCGGCAGGGCGGGCCGAGTTTTCACTGCGCAGCCGCAGAGGGCGGGGCTGGCTTTGGCCCCGGAAGCCGGAAGCGCCGGTCGCCCCGGGGTCGCTGGCCTGAATACCATGAGTGCGGCGGGCGGTCTTCGTCGCCGGGCGCGACTGTCACGCCTCGTGTCTTTTAGTGCGAGCCACCGGCTGCACAGGTGGGGTGTAACCACGAGTGTCACCGCAAGTGCGGGGCTTTTCCCGCTAGTTCCGGGGGCGTGGCCACACGCGTCGGTTAGAGCCGATCTGGGGTGGGCGGAAGAGGAAATGGTGAAGTTGCGGAGCCGAGCCGAGGCTCACCCGGGAGAGGGCGGTAGAGCTTTGATCCCCGAGGCTCCACTCTACAGGGGTTCCCCCTGGGGGCTTCCCCTAGTTCAGAGTCCTGCCTCTTGTCCCCATCCCACAGTACCCAACACATCCGAAGGCACAATGACATGGGTATGAGCTACGGGGTGCAACACAAGGTACCCACCCTCGCCCCTTCATCAATCCCAGATACCAAAGGCCTCACCTGAGAGTTGTTTTGAAGGGAGTTTCGTTATTCACCAGGTCTACTTTCTGAGCCTCCATTTCCTCTTCTGTAAGATGAGAACAGTTATTTCTAACAACACCACTCACCACAAGGTTTTGTCCCGTGTTAGGAGACAGGGATATTGCTGGGAACACCACATACTTGTCACAGCCCGTGTGTGCAGTTTAAAATGTTTTGTACAGTGAGAGAAATTTCTTCAAAAGCCTTGCGAACTGTAGTGCTCTCTAAGTGTGAGCAGTAGGAGAAAGTCGGTGGAATAAGAACGATCTTAAAGAATTTCAATTTAAAAATTTATGCTTGTTTGTGCTTGTGTGTTATGTGCACAGCTTGCATGAAGGAGCCTGTGGAAACCGAGAGGGGGCATGAGTCCTTGGAACTGGACTTACAGGCAGTTGTGAGCTGCCGTTTAGGTGCTAGGAATGGATTCGTGGTCCTGTGTAATAGCACTAAGCACCTTAACTGCTAAATCATCTCTCCAGCCCTTCAAAGGGCTTTTTTTTATAATGGGAAGCTTAAACATGATGCTAGTAATGATGCAGAAGATAAAAGAGTTGGCTGAGTTGGTATAGATTGGTATAGACATATTCATTGAGTAAATTGTTTTCTGTCTGGAACGGCAGCTATTTGTAGTAATTTTAAGCTTCATCTAGTGAGTGTTCCTGAACATAGTGGTATAAAGTTTCGGCTAGGCAATAGTTGAGGCTGAGAATAGTGAGCTTGTTAAAAGAAGAGCCTCAGGTCAGGAGAAATAAGGCTTTTAAACTGTCGGGGACAAGTATTTCTTGTGCTTATCATTGTTCCTAGCTTCATTCTGCCCTTGTCCCATAGCTAATACTCAAGAGTTTGTTGAATTGGAAGTTGGAGGTGAGGTGTAGCTCTCAGTAGGTAGAGTGCTTGACAAGCCCGGGCTCCATCCGCAGAGCTGTCTAAGTCAGTGTGTTGTACCAGATCCCAGCACTTGTAGGCAGAGGCAAGAGGATCAGAAGTTCAAAGTCATGCTAAGCTAGTGGTGACTCTGAGACCAGTCTCGGATGCAGGAGACCTTACCCTAAGAGAGGGAGCAGGAGAGCAAGTGAATTTGTTGGAATTCTGTTGTGCAATAGTAGGTTGAAATTAAGGGTTTTGATAATTTTATGTGGTATCTTATTAATTATTGTGCATTAGTTCTTAATGAAAACGTGGATAATGAAATACAAGTGACCTATTCAGTTGGTCATCTAAAATAAAATTAAGGTGTAGAGTTTTTAAAATCCAGAGCAAAACTGATGGAGGAACTTGGATGTCTTATCATTTCACACTGACTTTTCCCATTTTTCTTTTGTCAGCCCGTCTCTGAGTGATGAAGAGAACGTGAAAGTGTTTGGGAAGTGCAACAATCCCAATGGCCATGGACACAACTATAAAGGTGGGGGAAGAACACATAAGCATCTTGCTTCTAACAGGAGTTGTGAATGAGAGCCCTGTGGACAGTGCCAGTGCTCTGAGTCCTTCAGTGGAAGTTCAAGACAGAGCTATTGTCTTGGTTATGACTTGCCTCACAGTTGTCTACTCTGTTGACAACACTGGCAACAAAAATTATTTAAAACATTTTTTTTGACAGTTGAATGCATAATAAAACTGCTGTTAATCCTTTTCTTTTAATTAGGTTCGCCTGAATATAGTGTTAAAATTTGATTATAATCACTGATTGAGAAGACAGATATATTTAGCCTGATTTAAACATCCTACTATATATGTATGGATTGAAACATATGTAGAGTTTTTTTTTTTTACATATTTTTATGTATCAGTTAAATTTTAAAAGAAACCTCTGTTGCAAAATAAAGAAATAAAAATTTGTTATTTTGAGTAAATAATGGCCAATGAAAAGGGTCTGTGGTTTAGGGATGTATTGTATAGCAGAAAGTAGCTTATATGTAAAACTTTGTTGGCGGTATTCTAAGAAAGCAGTTTGTGGGAGGGTAAAGGACGTTATTTTTTGAGACATATCTGGTGCCTCAAAGCATGATTCATAAGCCTGTGGTGTAGTAGTGTGTGGTGAGGTAGAGTTACCTAAGGCTTTGGAAGATCAGAGTTTCTGGTTTAGTTCCTGACTCCTTTTTCCTGAGATGCCTCTCAACCTCAGTGTACTTGCTCACTGTGGGATATTCAGTACTTTTGTGTGAAATGGAGGAAAAATGCAAAAGTCATTCCTTCATAAAGGTGCTGACCAAGTGTTGAGACACTTCACGAGAGCACCTGCTGGTTTTCATCAGAGCATTTTGTGGGCTGAGCTCGTTCTTGAAAGTTAAAGATAAGGAATTTTGCCTGCAGAGGGACTGGGTCAGTTTGGAGCAGATCCGGGCCAGGAAGACACTGAGGACCACCTTCCCCCTCCCAAGCAAGTCAGCCTTATTAGCGGAATTCACACCTTTTGGAATTTGGTTAATTTCTTTTGCTCAACCAAAGCTCCTGCCAAGCGCCTCTGGACTGAGTCTTGGATTGCCTGATAAAAATATTTTAACTAAAAGAACAGGTTTTTGGAGAAAAGCTGAAGTATAGCCTTGGGGGCCAGAGATCTAACAGCTTATGTTGTTAACTGTGCTTATACACTGCTCTGTTGAAAGTCACACTTCTTTGTTGGTGTTTTTTTTTCTCTTTCCTGTAGTTGTGGTGACAGTACATGGAGAGGTACGTGCTGGAAATGGGATGTGGATTTGTTCAGATTGCTGGGCCATCTTCCAGACACCGTGCTGAAATCTGTGTGGAAAGCTTGTGTTTCAGTTGTTTTACTGCTGGCCTTTCTGTGTGGTGAGCTGCTGCTACACCAGGCCTCTCTGTTACATATGGATGGGCAGAAGATCCATCCAGTGAAAGGGTGCTGGAAGTACACGGTGCTTCTGCCCTGAGAACAATAAGTGTTCCTACATTAAAGGAAAATGTGGGCACAATCTGCACGTTGTACTTTAGTAACTTGCAAAGTAGTTTTATTTTTGAGACAGGATCTCATGTAGCCTACTAGGCTGGACTTGAACTTCTTGTGTATCCAAGAAAGGCTTTGAACTACAGATCCTCCTGATTCTGTTTCCCAAGTGATGAATTACAGCATGAGCCATGAGCCCCGCTTTGTGAAAGTGTAAATATGGAGAGCCTACTAGAACGATACACCCCTTTTTTCTTTTTTAGATTGATCCTGTTACAGGAATGGTTATGAATTTAACTGACCTCAAAGAATACATGGAGGTAATGTCATATTTGGTACTTATTATATGATGTCCCCTAAGTATAATTTTTAGAATCCTCTGTTCACTTTATCTCTTAAGACTTTATGAATTGGGGTAGGTGGGGGAGTGGAGAAGGTTTTTAGCAACTGTTTAGTGGTCTTCTAAAATCTTCTTACAAGAAAGTAGTTGGATTGTTATTGTAGTGATAGGGAGAAATGTCCCATGCTTTTCTGCTACTTTTCATTGGAAGAGACTCATTTTTTCTATTTAATCAAGACCTACCCTTCTTTTACAACACAGCCTTTTCTTTGAAGCCTTTGCTAGTTGTACCATTGATAACATTTTAAAAATTCCATAAATTTTTGGGTTTTTTTCCCCAAGACAGGGTTTCTCTGTGTAACAGCCTTGGCCATCCCAAAACTTCCTTTGTGGACCAGGCTGGCCTCAAATTCACAAAGATTGAGGCATCCACCTATCTCTGCCTCCTCATTGCTGGGATTAAAGGTGTGTGCCACTATACCCAGCCTATTTTTTTTAAGATTTATTTTTAATTATGTGAATAAGATTTTTAAAACTTAAATATTGGAAATGCAAAGATGAATGACTAAGTTCTAGCTCCATAAATATCAGGTGACTGTAGAGGCTAGAAGCCTTGGATCTCTGTAAACTGAAGTGACTGGTGGTTGTGAGTTGTCCCATGTGGGTTCTGGGAACCCAGCTTGGATCCTCTGAAAGAGTATCAAGGGCTCTTCACCATCTTGAGCTCTCTCTCTGTAGCCCTAAGAGTACACTTAACTTACAACTGTGGCTTTATGCTAAGTTACTGAGGCAGTTCACGATAGAGATATCATCAGAATGTATTCAGTAAAATACTTCTTGATTTTATTATCATAAGATTCATGAGTTGTAAGAGATTTTAGAGATTATTTATATCAGTTTCTTCATTCTCTAGATTAAAACTGATGGATGCTAAACAATTAATTCCATTGCCCCGGGCTATGTAGTCATTCTTGTTCACAAAGTTGAGAATTTTTTTCACCTACTTGTTTCCATTTTCCCAACATTTCAACCTGCCTATCAGTTCTTCATTTCACCTTACTTTTATTCTCAAGGTTGACAGATGCTTTGTAAAACAATGTTGCTAATAATTACTTTCTCATATTGTTCATATATTCAACAAATTTGGTGTTTTGTATCATTTAAAAACCCGAATTATTGGAAATACAAAGATGAATGAATGAGACATAGCCCACAGAACATATTCGTTACCTTTTCTAGCAGATAAGAATAGTAAATGAACAAAAATTATTGAGTAAAGAAATAAGGGAAAGAATGAATGAACAGCTCTGTCTTTATTAATTTAGAGAACTTCTAAAGACAGAGGCTTTGCATTTACAGGGGCACAGAACATATATATGCAGTCCTGTGCACTATAAGACAACAGTGTGAGAAGCCTCACCAGCCAAGGATTGAACACTTAGGGAGCTTGTGGGGTTTTCTTCCTCCTTTGGTTCCTATTATTCCACACTCCCACCAGTGAAAGTGCTCCTGTGGCCACAGAGTGAGGTTCGAGACCTGTAAAGACTGCGATGGAGAATGTGGGGCCAGAACTGAGATCCAAGATAGAGCAAAGATATTAATTTTCTTGGTATTCATGACTCTTAATCTGATTTACTTTTAAAAATCAATTGGTTTAGGGGTTGATTTAGGACTCACTCTTTCTATCTGATTCCAGTTCTGCTGAATAAAACCTGTTTGTACACCTTCTTGAAATCAGACCAAGTGGAAAGCTAATTTGCTTCACAAATGTTTAAATTTTTGAACAGGAGTTAATAGTAAACATTTGAAAGAGTAAGGCAATTACAATCTTTTCTAATGACAGGAAGAAACATTGTATTAATATATGTAAACATTAGCAAGTTATAATCCCCATGTTTGTTTGTTTTTTCTTCTAAAACAGAAGGTTTCTTTGGGGCAGACATTTAGAAAATGTTCATCATTTTAGACCAGGTCTTAACAACACAGGGCGCCGTTCCATAGGTGACACTGTGCTGTAGAAGCATGTTTCTAGTAATTTTTTAGACAGAATTCAGGAAGTGCTAAGCTGAACTGTGAATTACAATGACTGTTTCTAGGAAGTGCCAGGAATGCACTCCTTTTGTGGTTTCTTCCCTCTGCACAGAAGCAAGGGTATGTAGTTACTACAGGAAGCTAGACCTAACTGTTTCACAGCCTTGTAGGATTGCTCCCCGGGGTTGGTTGCCTTGGCTGACTGAGAGGAGGAGGCTCGGAGACATAGGGCAGGAGCTCTTTATTGTTTGGATTCTCTCTTCTGTCTGCAGGAGGCCATCATGAAGCCCCTTGATCACAAGAACCTGGATCTGGATGTGCCCTACTTTGCAGATGTTGTAAGGTGTGTGTCACTGTCTCACCTTGAGCAGTAGAAATAAAGAAAAATTAACGTTTTACGTGATTACTGTGTTATTTTAAAAATATTGATGTATTGGTAGATGTTGCTACTGGAATTCCTATTTTCTCTCTATATTAATGAAATTGTGTTTATTATTTGTATTTTGAACTTTTTTCCTTTTTTTTTCTTCAGCACAACAGAAAATGTAGCTGTCTATATCTGGGAAAACCTCCAGAAACTTCTTCCTAGAGGACTTCTTTATAAAGTAAAAGTGTATGAAACTGACAACAACCTTGTAGTGTATAAAGGAGAAGAGATCTTAGGTTAAATTATAAAAAGGCTAATTGCTTCTCATAGCTGAAGAAGCTCTTTGTCTCTTTATAATATTCAGCAGCCACCACATACTACCACGTTGTATTCTAGAATGCCAGAGGGTTAAAATACCTGTAAGGTCCATATTTAAATGTATTTAAAAATCTAACTTTTAGTTTATCCTGAATGCCTTTTTGGTGAGGGAGCAGGGAGAGCTGAGGATTGAACCAGGGCCTCACACACATCAGACATGCTGAACTACATTCCAGGCCTCTCAGTGCCATTTAGAATACCTTCTGTCTAGAGATTAAAAATTATTTTGTTCTTAGCAAAATGTTTTGGTGTAAAATTATTTAAAGCCCAAATAAACCCATTTTCATTGTATGCTAACGCATAAACATAGTATGTTTCATTGTCTGTTATGATCTCATTTTTAGCATTTTTTTTTTGGTATATAAATAGTAAAACTGTTTATGCAATTTATTGTATATGAATCTTTGGGGGGAAACTAGAGGGGCGTAAGGTCTGGAGACTATTTCTTTTTAAACAGTTATTTTTAATTGCATGTGATAATATATACTTTATTTTTATGATATACATACATATGTATGAACTATATGTACATGATAAGATATATATGTTTATTTTGGTATCATAGTCCATTTGCAGTTTATTTGTTGAGTGATCTTAAATAGCCCAATTTTTTAAAATTTAAAGTTCTTATTAGTAAAATGAGAAAAATGCCTATCTTACACAGTATTTGTGCTGGAGAGATGGCTCAGCCATTATAGAGGCTAGGCTCACAACCAATAAGATAGGAGCCTGGATAGCTCAGAGGGTAGAGCATGAGACTTTTCATTTCAAGGTCATGGATTCAAGCCCTATGTTGAGCTCCTCTTGACCCAAACCAGCAGGACTATGGGCCCTGAACTTTGGGGGGTTGAATTGGAGCACCAGAGATGAGAAATAAAGGACAAAAGCCAGGTCAGGGGGTCTTGTATAAGTTGACTTATTCTAAGTAAGTTTATTAACAAGTACAGCATTGGCTAAGGTCAGACAATGGTGGCACAGAGAAAATGGCATATCTCAGAAATAGCTGCTTAGGGACTGATAACCCCAGCCCAGGGGCAAAAGTCAGGTTCCCAGAAGCCACAGCCTTGATTCTATCAAGGTATTAGCTCTAGCCCTGTCCAGGTCTAGACTGGCTTGGCCAAGTCCACTCCTGGACTAGGATATAGAGCTAAAGCTCTTTGTCCTTCCATTGGAACCTTAGAGAAAGTTGTGGGTCAGTCTTGCTCCCCACATTCTCTCTCTTTCAGAGGCCACATCAAACTTACATTGTAATTACTACTATTGTTGCTCCATGTTATACTCTTGCTAGCAGAAATTTTTTTCTTGGGTGGGGCAAAGCCTTTCTTCTAAAGTCATATATCTAGTAAATAGCATTCAGCATTTTTTTTTTGTTAAATAACCAAATGGCAAATCGTTAACTATTGTAATTTTATCACACTTGGCATGTATTTTTAGGTTTGATTAACTAGAACATATGGAGGCTCAAGTGTTGGTCCTGAAGTGCTTATTACTTAGAGTCACACTCATCTCTAGGTTATTTTATCTGTAAATGGACTCCTTGGATTAGATGCTTTCTCGTTTCTCCTTCCTCCTCTTTTCTCCCCATCCCTGTCCAGCTCTTCCCAGACCTTCCCCCAGCGTGTCATCTCCCCCACCCAAGACAAATTTATGTTGTCCAAATAGTCTTAGTTGTATTCTTTCCCACTGGCGCATAGTTGCCCAACAGGACTCTCTTAGAGAAAATTGTCTCTCCCTCTGCCATCGACTAACAATTGCCAATATCTTTACAGTTAGTAGTGGGATTGTGTGCCCACCCCTCTCTTCATGCTGGGATCTGGTCTGGCTTGGGCTCGCACAAGTTTTGTGCATGCTGTTGCAATTGCTATGAGCTCATATATGCAGCTGCCCTGATGTGTCCAGAAGATGCTGTTTCTTTATGGTCATCTACTGCCTCTGGCTCTTACACTCTTTCTACCTTCTCTTCTACAATGGTCTCAGAGCTATGTGTGTGTGTGTTTATTCAAGTGCATGCATGTTATATATGTTCCCTGTAGGGCTGACCATTTTGCAGTCTCTTATTCTCCGTACCTTGGCCATTTGTAGGTCTTTGTTAATCATCATGTCTTATAAGTAGAAGCTTCTCAGATGAAAGTTAAGAGATACATTGATTTATGGGTACAACAGTAAGTCATTAGGAGAGTTAATACTGTCTGTTTAGCAGACTAATGGTAGTAGGTTCTCTCCTAGTGCCCATGACCTATCTAGTCATAGCTTGATAATGGTGCCAGGTATGGGTTTCATCTTGTGGAGCAGGACTTAAATCTAGTTGGAAAGTGGTGGGTTATTGTCTTAGTTACTGTTCTGTTGCTGTGAAGGGAGATTGTTACAGTGTGGTTTCTTGGCCCTGGGCTGCTAGAGGTCCAGACCCACAGACCTGCTGCCCCAGATCCCTTAGCCACCTGCAGCTGATCAGGCCCCCAGAAATGACTCAGACACTTATATTAAGTTGATGCTGTTTGGCCTATGGCTCAGGCACGTTGCTAGCTAGCTCCTTCATCTTAACCCATTTCCATTAATCTTTCCTGCCACGTGGCCCATGGCTCACCTGTGTTCCTTACATGTTTCTTCTTTGGCTGGCTCAATCTGTCTCTGACTCTGCCCTGCTTCTCCTACCTATGTTGTGATTTTCCCCTCCTACTTTTTCTGTGGTGCCTGTCATGGGCCAAAACAGCTCCTTTATTTAAAGATTGATATTCACAGCATACAGAAAGACATTCCCACATCAGGAAATCATGATCAAGGCAACACCATAAAAGATCATTTAATAGGGGGCTTGTTTATGTTTCAGAGAGTTAGTCCATGATCATCATGGTGAGGAACATGGCAGCAGGAGACTGAGAACTCTAAATCTTGGTCTGCAGGCAGAGCACACACACACACACACACACACACACACACACACACACACACACACACACACACAAAGAGAGAGGAGAGGAAGACAGAGATTGGGCTTGGTGTAGGCTTTTGAAACCTCAAAGCTCACCCCAGCAACACACCTTCCAACCAGGCCACACCGGCTAAACCATCTCAAACAGTTCATCAACCAGGAACCAAGCATGCAAATGTATGAGCCTACAGAGGCTGTTGTCATTCAGACCACCACAGTTATTCTCATTGTACCAGTGGGTGTTTGTGACCCTAATGCACTAAAGTGTGTCTTCCCAGGCCAGTCATTACTGTAGCTTGTAGGGTTCACAGCTGGCATGGGTAATGACTATTTTTTCCTCTGGTGGTGTGAATTTCACTTTCCAGTACTGTGAACACTTCCTAGTTGGGATAAAGCTTCCAGGTTAGTACCAGTTTGATTTCATCGTGTCTTCTGACTCAAGCATGTGATGTCTTCAGCAAAAGGCTTTACCATCAAATTCTAGAGGATAACCAAGAGAATGGCAATGACCTGGAATGTTGAAGGGCAAGGGTTGTCGCTATGGGACTTCACTGGCCAATACCAAAGAAAGTAACCCATTTTGGCACCGGGCTTTTTATTGCTATCCTCTGCTGTTTCATAGGGGCACTCACTGTCAGCCCCTGGAACTGGAGTTTGAGATGGTTGTGAACCACCCTGTGGGTACTGGAATCAAACCCAGGTCTGAGCAGCTGGTACTCTTAACCACTGAACCATCTCCATGATGATTAAATTTTTAAAACATTTAGTTTTTTTTGGGGGGGCACACATACTATGGTGTGCATGTAGAGATAGAGGGTTACACTCAAGAACCAGTTCTCTTCCTCCCAACACGTAGGTTCTGGGAATCAAAACTCAGGCCATAACATTTAAGAAGTGCCTTTACCCACTCTACCTGTATCTGATGGCTTCAAATGCCAATTGAGTACATATTATTAATTTATAGAAGAAAGAAGGTTACTGTAGGGTAGTAAGATCTGGGAGAGCTCAGGGAAAACGGAGGCTTAGTGTGGTACTCAGTGTGGGTGGGTAGCAGACCGGTGGTTTAGGGTGCAGGAGAAGAGAGGTAATGAATGCCAAAGGTAAATATTAGCGAGCAAAGCAAAAAGGGTGAGAACGTGCAAGTTATATTTGAGATATAGTGAGATTAAATTTAGTAGAGTGATGCTGTGTGATAGCGTCAGGGAATGTGAGCTTGGAAACACAGGATGGAGCAGCCTACAGAGCTTCGAGTGCAGATTTACTCTTCCCTTTCAGGAATAGGAAGTTCTTGAAGATTTTGTCTCATTATTGTATCTTAAAAGGATAACCAGGTGACGGGGAAGTAAAGAAACACCATCACACATGACAACAGGAATCTAGCCACGAAGCAGCAGGTGTCTGTATTGTGCTGGTGGCAGGAGATACAGAAGGGGAAGAGAATAGCATCGACCCTGTGCTGAGCCTTCAGTGGTGTTAGGTACTTTCCTAGATGATTTTACTTTTGGACTTAAGACCTTGTTTCAAAAATGAAAAATTTTGAATAATCAAGATTGACCTCGAATTCTAGATCCTCTCAAGTGTTGGGAGTCTAGGTGCTTTGTATTATTTTATCCTTCTAAGGGGCCCAGAGACCAGCTCAGCCTCAGTCAGTACAAACTAGTGACAGCAAATGGTGCACTCCTAAGCACTCTTGCATATGCCAACCTGGGGTCTGAGCCTGGGGCCTTGATGAGGGTGGAATCTGGATACAACATTCCTAGACCAGGGAGAGACCACCACTGGCTGCTGCAGATACCAGCAAATCAAAGCCTGGCTGGGGGGGGGGGGGGTGTCAGGGAAAAAAGTGTTTAAGGTCTCCATAAGAAAATTGAACTTGCTTGTTTCAGCTTGTTCCTGGAGGCTGTGTCCTTGCTCCCACACCATCTTTGCCCTCTTCCCTCAAGGGAAAAAAGCAGGATCCTGAGCATAGAGGCAACCTCGACTCCTGACCCCAAACCAGGCCACACCCCAATAACCACCTTGTTGGGCTAGCGTACTAGTTATCTACTGTTGCATAACAAATAACATAGCTTACACATGACTCAACACAACACACTGCTGTTATCTCAGTTTCGGTGGCCGGAAAGCCGGGGATGGTTTAGCTTGGGACTGTTGGTTCAGGGTTGCATACAAGGTGTCTCACGGCTACCTTAAGGCCTGACCAAGAAGGATCTACTTCCCAGCTCATTTGGGCAGTGGATGATGGCTGAACCCCGCTGCTAAGGGTGGTTGAACTTAGATCTCAGGTTTCCCCTCTTCGAAGCATTTTCTCACATGATGGCTGATTCCTCAGAGTGAGTGACCAAGAGAGGCTCTCAACAAAGCCATGGTGGGTCTCTCACAACTATTTCTGTATTTTATTCTTTAGAAGCACATCACTAGGTCTGACCTACACTCAAGAGGGAGAAGTTGCACACAAGAAACAAGAAATTGCTAGTGTGCAAAGTATCCTAGAGAGATAGGGAAAAGGTTGGAAAGTTAGTCAGGGACTTCAGATTCTGACTTTTTTGAATGCCAGGGAATAAAGCACCTTTTCTTTTGTAGGAATCTCAGGGACAGTGCTTGTTTCTAGAGGGGATTGTGGGGGTTTGAAATAGAAGATTCTTGAAAACACAGTTCTTAGAAATAAAAGCAACTCTAAATTTGGGTGTGGTGGCACATGCCCTTAATCCTAGCACTTGGGTGAGCAGAGAGAGGTGAATATCTGAGTTTGAGGCTAGCTTGGTCTGCAGAGCAAGTTCCAGGACAACCAGAGCTACACAGAGAATCTGGGGGGTGGGGGCATAGAAAATGTATCTTCTCAGAGGAGAAATTGAGAAAAGTATTGTATTTGGGTAGGCTGTTTGTTTGGTGTGTGAGTGCTGTGGAAACCGGAAGACAACCTCAAGTGTTCTTTCTGAGACAAGGTCTCTCACTGACTGGGACTTGCCTAGTAGGCTAGGCTTGTGAGGCCCAGGAATCTGCCTGTCTTCTCCTCCTCTGTGCTAGAACTACAAATAGATGCCACCATCCCTGACCTTTTTAAGGACAGGTTCTTGGTTGGGACTTCATTGATTGTTTGACAGGTGCCTGTAGCATGAATCCTAATTAGTCTTCATAAATAAAACTTGGAGCCAGCTATGGGGTAAATGCTGAAAGATTAGAGTGGCTGAGCAGCCAGCCACCACAGAGTTCTTACCCCTAACAAACCCTTAGACCTTAAGGGCTGAGCGCCTGTCTCCTCCGGCCTTATATTCCTTTCTCTGCCCAGCATATCACTTCCTGTCTCAACCTTCCTAGTGCTGGGATTAAAGGTGTGTGTTCCTCAAGTACTGGGAGCAAAGGCTTGCGTCACCACTGCCTGGCCTCTATGGTTAACTAGTGGCTGCTCTGCCCTCTGATCTTCAGGCAAGCTTTATTTGTAATATCACCACAAGTGCCTTACAGACTGAGTTATTTCTCCATACCTCCCAACCTCCCCTTCTTCTTGAGACAGAATCTTTTTGTATAGCCTCAGACTAGTGTCAACTTCATGGCATTCCTCCTGAGTGTTGAGACTAGAGATAAGCCCCCCTTGCCTGGCTTGCTATTGTTGTAGTGTAATGAATAGGCTTAGCCACCATTTGTATTGTTTTGTAGCAATAGCCAATGAGTTATGAGAATGGCCAGATAGGGCTAGGCCTGGTGGAACATGCCTTTAAGCCTAGCCCTTGGGAGGTGAAGCTGGGCAGATCTTTAGCGAGACCCTGTCTCAAACGTAAACAAACCAACAAGTCCAGATGGGTCTTGACCAGTGGTGTGCATGTAGGGCAACAGTATACAGTGGATTTTCAAACCCTTACCTTTTAAATTCCTCCTGGAACTGAAAGTACCTTGGAAACTGACTGTGCCCAGTTTGCTGGTGTTAAGTCAGGCATTTCTAGCCTTTCACGGGGAAGACACACTGTTAGCCTCACTTTCTAGCAGGATTCTGCTACAGTACAGTTTTGGACAATGTTCCAGAGAGAATTGCTAGTCCACAGGAAAATGGTCAGAGTGGTGAGGGGCAGGGTTCTGCTTCCTTTGTATGTCTGCTGTAAGATAAGAGATGACATCCAAGGCTGTGCTCCTAGAGATGCCAAGTGTTCCTTTCCTATTCCCAGTTCACCTTCATCCAGTCTGTTGATTTTCCCCCGGAAATTCCCAGCAAGTATGATAATAAACACGAATTAACATCTCAAACTCCTCTTATTTCTCATGGTATCTTAATAAATAAGAACAACTGGAAGAAATGGGGGAGGCGAGAGAGGGCGTTATCTTTTTTTTTTTTTTTTTAAATCTATTACAATTGTTATCTGATCACAAAGCTACAGGTGGGTTTCTCACGGATGTGTCACACTCGACACCCAACACAGAGCTCTGGTTTCTCCTTGTCTGCCAATCTCTCATGCCACTACCATCCATTCTTTTCTTCAGGTCAGAAATCTGGGCGTTGTCTTTGATCCCCCACCCACTCCACTCCTCACCTCCTACACCTAACCTATCCATCCCCCCCCCCCCACAAATGCATAGTGTTTATTGTCTACTGCTCCATTTCTGAGCACTACTGTAGCCCAAACTGCCACACACCAGGCATGGTGCCACACACCTTTCATCTCAGCACTCAGGAGAAACGGCAGGCAATTCTCTGAGAGTTTGAGGTCATTCTCATTTACAAGTTTGAGGCCAGTCAAGGCTATGTGTGGGACCATCTTTGGAAAAAAAGACAAACCTTTCACCCTTCTTTCTTACTAGATTCTGACATTGCCTCTTAGTCTGCTTTTTCTTGCTTCTCGTTCATGTTCCTTTCTGAGAGAGTGATTCCCTGGAGAGATAACCCTGTGGTTAAGAGCCCATGCTATTATTCCAGAGAACTAGAGTTTGACCTCCAACATCCATATCAGGAGGCGTGTAATTGCCTGTAATTCCAGCTCCAGGGGATCCGCTTCTATCTTCTGTGGATACTTTCACTCACGTGTATATATCTCTAAACACTCGAGCACACACACATATGCACACACACTTAAATGATTCAGATCTTGCTTCCACCTTGATATTGCCCCTGAAAACACTCCCTTACTTTCAGAGTATACTACAAACGCCACTCTGCTTTACAAATTCTGTATGGTCCAGCCATGGCACACCACTTCATAGAACCTATGACTATCATTTCATAGGCCTTATGGCATCAATGGTTTTCTAATACCTAACACAAAAGCCTTGGTGAGTGGCTCTTACACTGCTCTGTTTAGCAAGACTGTATATGTTCAAAACAGATGTAACCTCCTCCCCCTAGGGAGGATTTTGATCAGTAATTGGTCGAATCCATGGTTGTGGAACTCACAGACACAAGGCTCTGACCACACTCATTTAGGGAACACACCTGCCATCTCTGAATGGCTGACCCTGGCTTGGAAGATGTTTGAGATACTGAACCATTTGGAGGATGCACTAGGAAACATCCTTTGATACCTTTTCTGTACTTTAGGGAGCAGCTCCTAAGAGTCCCTTCAAACCTGTTTGTCCTGCTCACTTTACCTTCCTGGGGATTTTGCATTTCCATCCTGAGTAATATTTCATCTGGTCCTTAACTACCAATGTAGGCAGCAGCAATCTGAAGTTTCCAATCTCCCGTCTTCCACAGCCCTCCTCACATATCACACCAGCCTTAGAGCCCTAACTCAGGCCTCCTCTCAGATCCAGGGGAAAGGCTTCTGTAGTGGTAATGGCAAGCTCTCCAGCTGTTCTTGTCGATTTGCTTCAGGCTGAGCTCTCTCTTTTGGGCTAGAGAGCTGTTTTTTTTTTAAATTTATTTTTATTTTTATTTTTTACTTTTCTGTCAAGGAGGTCCATAATCTAGGAGTTTTCTAATACTAGTGAGAAACTGGAGGCTCCAGCCTTCTTTATTCGTATGTGTATGAGTGTTTGCCTCCGTGCGTTCCTGTGTATGCGTGGTGCCTGTGGAGGCCAGAAGAGGGCATCTGATTCCCTGGAACTGGAGTTACAGATGTTTGTGAGCCACCACGTGGGTGCTAAGAGCCGTCAGTGAGGTTAACCACTGAGCCATTCCTTCAGCCCAAGACTCAATTCTAGGAGGAGGAGGAGGGGGAGGGGGAGGGGGAGGGGGAGGGGGAGGGGCTAGGACTTGCTTGGCAGGGGCAGCCCGAGTGTAGAGTCTCAGAGACACAAGTCAAGGCTAGACAAGCTCTAAGGGTCTCTCCTACTCTTTGACAGGGTGTTGGTTGAAAGGAGTTGTTACTGCAACTGTAACCAAAGGTGGTGCTACACTTCCGGAAACATCTCAAGGACAAGAATTGCAAGATGTAGGGCTCTCAGCTCCAGCACCATATCTGCCACGCCCCACCATGCACCCTGTTATGGTGCTAATGGACTTAACCTCTGGAACTGTAAGCAAGCCACTTTCAATTAAATGTTTTAGTCATAAAACTTGCTGTGGTCATGGCGTCTCCTCATAGCAATGAAAACCCTAAGACACACTTATCCAGGGTAAACGAAATGTAAAGGAAAGCAAAAAAGGGAAGAAAAGCAAATTGTGGGTTATGAAGGTATTTTATTCCCACTTGAGACTGTGCTGTTTTCATAGCTGCGCATTTTAGGATTTGGCACTTTCTGGCATGTGAATGAGTATTGTGCCCTCTATGGTGCATTTGCTATGCTTCGTTTAATCACTTCAAGTCTTTAGGGTAGCAGTCACCTCCATTTTACTGATGAACCCTCTTCTTTCAAGACAGGCTCTCCTGTAGTTGTGGGTAGCTTTGAAGTCCTGAGCCTCCTGCCTCTACCTCCCAACTGCGGGACTTACACTGTACCATACACCTGGTACAGGTGTTCAGAAGCTAAAGTCATCTCATAAGTGAAGAGCCAAATTTGAACTTGGGTCTCTTTGGCTTAAAACATGAGTGAGCTTTTACACACACATTCTCTCAAAGCACAGCAGTTAAAATAACTATTTAAAAACTTTCTAAGCTGTTTAAATATGCATTGTGTACCTGTACTTTTTTTTAAAGGTCTTTGAGTTTATTGGGCTCAAGCTTCTGCCCAGTTATTTTTTACATGAGTCATGTGTGTAAACAGAGATGAATATGGATATTTTGCATACATTACCTTACTTTCTACTTAATAAAGAGATGTGTAATTTTATTATACCTACTTATATGAAAATAGCATACATACAATCAGTGTAGGACAGTGCTTGCCTATGTACTAGTTTTACTGAGTCACCTCCATGGAATACAGTCCAGCAATCAGAAGTCAAATGATTTTAATTTTTATTTGCACCTCTTGATGGCCATCGAGGGAGACCGGGTCTGTAACCCAGAGTGGATCCGAGAAGGTCCCAGGACTTTCCTTCTGCTCCACTCTCTTCTCTGCATCTGTGGCCCCAGCCTGAGGCCCAAGACTGCTTTTGTTCTTTCCCTCAGCCCCTTTTCCAACCCAGCTCTTAATTATGTAGAACCATTTCATCTTCCCTCTCCATTATCCATTCTTTCAATTCTCCATAAAAGGAGCTGGCACAGACAGAGGACATTCTACTTTGAAGATGAAGGGCAGAGGGGAACCTGGGGCAGGAGGAAGGCAAGGTGGTGCAAAGTCCTCCATTAGCCAGTGTCTGAAAAGTCAGACATTTATCATTTGGGCCCTTTTATAGACGCCATTTTGTCCATATTCTGTAACTGGACATTGTTTTTAATGCTTGGTCATTTTGTCCATCAGTATCAATTCTGAGACTTTGTTTTAGGCCTAAATGGCAATATTTGGATGGCGTACCCTTGGTGCCAGCCACCATCTTAGGTGCTTTTTGTGTATGAATTCACTTCCTCTTCACAGGGACTGTGATATGAGAGGGTCACACAGACACTAAACCACTCCTACAAGATCCCACAGCTAATAAACCAAAGGAGACTGAATCCAGGCATGTGGCTGTAGGAGTTTTCATTTAGACACTTAACATGCTGCTCATCCTATGAAAAAGGAGATGCTCACTTGGTTACTAGTATTTTAAACATTTATTCTGAAAATAGACTGACATGGTGGTGCATTGAATCTCAGCACCATGAAGGAACAGGAAGTAAAGCATATTTGGGACTCAATGTGACTCTTGGTTAGATGAGAAAAGAAATTAAGAGTTAATAATCTGCCATTCTAGGTTTTCTACCTGCTTTGAATTATTGGTGTAATAATTGGTCTGTTGAACCGGTTTGGGGCTCCTTTTGAAGATTTTGGAAGTAATTGGGTTTGGAATACATCTATCTTTTTTCCTGCTTTCTCACAAAGAAAGATTATATCCTTTAAGGGGATAGGTGCTTTTGCTCCTAATGACTGAAAAACATTGATTTTTATAAAGTATGAAGCTATAAGCAAAGCGTGTACACGTGGGAAAACAAGGCTGGGCAGCGAGTGGAGTGACAACTGGGCACTTATCTCGGTGTGTATTTACAGCGTGTCGTTTTCCAATTACGAGGCTCAGAAGATAGAATTCCTATAAGTAGGAAGCCAGGATCAGTTTGTCCTGAAGCTGCCCATGAGCAAACAATTTTTCCTTACTCAGCTGCCTGCTCCTTTTGCTGGTATAAACTCTTTCATGGTGCAATAGGAGTGCAGTGCTCCTGTGCTGCTTCAGCTCTGCCTTCGGAGTCCACAGGGCATGTCTCTTGTGGAGCACTGCATTCCCTCTAGACCAGATTCTGTTTCACAGACCTCAGTGGTGCTCCCTGCAGCCTCTATTGACCACTCAGATGTGGCATGGGCTAACATCTCTACTTATCTTCCCTGACTAAACACTTAAACTAGGACTGAGGGGCTGGAGAGAGAGAGAGAGAGAGAGAGAGAGAGAGAGAGAGAGAGAGAGAGAGAGAGAGAGAGAGAGAGCGAGAGCGCTCTCCCTGGTTAAGAGCAAGTGTTCCAGCAGAGGATGCAGGGTCTGGTCCTCATCACCACATTGTGGTTTATAGCTATCCATGATTTCAATTCCAAGGGATCTGACACCTTCTTTTGGTCTCTGTAGGCACCAGGCAAACATTCATCCACATAAAATAAAATAAAATAAAACGGAAAGAAAGACAAACAAATGAAATTTTTTAAAATTTAGGATTGGGTATGAGAGAGAAATCCCAGCTGAGACACTGGGGTTGAGCAGAGCATGTCTATTCACCTTCCTACTTATAAGAAGGTCGGGTTTGCTGTGTCTCTGGCCTCCTTATCTCATTTCCTTGCTCAGCTGCCTCTAAATTCTGCTACCAGATTTTTTTTTTTTTTTTTTTTTTTTGTGTGTGTGTCTAAGAATCTTCAGAGAATTGTTTTGACAGGACAGCAGCTTATAGCAAAGTCAACATTTCTCACACCTCCCACATTGAACCTGAGACGAGGGACAAGCTGAGCCATGAAAGATAAATACGAAACTGCTTCCAGCATGTTGGGTCAGGATTCACCAATGTTTATTTTGGAGGTGGTACCAAACAGTGGGTCCTGGAAAAGCACTACCAGAGAACTTGTGTGTCAGCAAGGGACACCCACACCCACTCATCGTATGGTCAGGTGAGCCAGTTTTTCCAGGGGAATTCCTGGTGATTTTAGAATTATTCAGGAACCCTGAGGGTGTCCTGATGAAGGGGCAGGCCCAGAAGTGAGAGAAAACAGCCTTTAAAAAACAGCTTCACTCTCTCACTAACTGGGCAATATATTCTTTCTTGTTTTCTTTTTGTTTTGAGACACAGCTTTATGCTGTATTCCAGGGTGTTCCATTAGCCTACATTGGCCTCAAATTCATGGCAGTCCTTGCTTTAATCTCTGGAGTGCTGGGAATGTAGAGTTGACCTCCATACTGGGCTTTTAATTCTCCTCTTTGTCTGTGTGTGTCTTCATGTGTCAAATGAGCAACTTTTATAAGTTGTAAGTAGTGTAAGGACTAAGGGAGATGATTCGTATACCGCGCCTAGCACAAGGGTTTACTGGGGCCAGTAGTAAGGCCCCGTTTCTGTAAGAGAAACAAAAGCCAAAGGTTCCAAGCACTGGGCTCTCCGTCAGAGCAGCTGTTAAGATGGCAACACCTGTCAACATTTTAGAATTCTGCAATCTATCCAAAACAAAAGAAAATGAACAAAAGACCCCAGCTATCAGGGCAAAGATGGCAACTTCGGACATTTAGCAAAATCTGTAAGGTCACTGGTTAACTGCTGAGAGATCAGAAAAGAAATTCAGTGGCCACACAAGGAATGCAGTTTGCAGGTACAAAGCCAACAATAGCAAATGTCAGTTGTATGTGTGAGAGAATCAGGTTTGGAGGGGCACCACATTGTAATATTCAGAATACCCAGTTTTCAACAAAAATTTAGAAAAGATGCAAAAGAACCAAAAGGTATGGTCTATTCAAAGGAAAAAGGAAGGCAGATATTGTTCCTAAGAAAGCCCATACATTGGACCTCAGAAGCAATGACTTGAAATGAACCATTTAATTACACTTAAAAAAATCAGGAAAATTATTTCTGAACAGAGAATATTAGTGGGAAGAGAGAAATTATAGATACTTTGGAGCTAAAAAGTATAACAGGTAGAAATGAAAATTTAGAGGTGTAGCTGTAGACTTGAAGAGGCAGGAGAATCGGTGAACTTGAAGACAGGTCAGTTGGAATAATCTAGTGTGTGGAGCAGGAAGAAAGAAAATGAGAAATCTGTGGGATGCAAATGCTCTGACATCCGTATAGTTGGGGTCACAGAGGGAGAGAAGGAAGCCGGAAGAACAAAGAAATAAGGTTTGAAAACTGCCAGAGTTGGTGAAGGCCATTCAGAAGACAGACAGTAGGGAGCTCCAAGACATATACCAGGATGTATTATGATCACAGCCAGTTCACAACAGACTCCCTAGTTCTTGCTTCTGTGAACAGCGCTGTCTGTAGTCATTACACATTTAGCCAAGCAGGAGGTGGGGTGGGGGTGGTTTTTATTTTGTATCTCAGCCAGTTAAGAGGCAGGGCCAACCCAGAACTTTGTGATTACATGGGAAACCCAGCATGTGGAGCAAAGCAGTTCTGTATTCTTGTCCTGACTTTCACCATCTCTGCAACTGTTCTCTCCTTTCCTGCCCCCCCCCCTCCATTCTGATGGGATTGTGCTATGCAGCCCTGACCATCCTTGAGCTTACTAGACCAGATTGGCTCTGAATTTACCAGCAGTCCTCTGGCCCCTGCCTCTTGAGTGCTGGGGTTACTGTGGAGTGCTGCTGTGCCCAGCTACTAGCTCTGTGGTTAGGGCTGCTTTCAGAAGCTCTCTGGCCCCTGAGTCTTATCTTCAAAAAGTGTAAAGAACAATCAGGCAATTTTGTGACCCTTGAGCATGTAGCACTTGTGGGAAGCAGCTAACAGAATCAGCATATAGAGGAGAGTAATTACGAGGGGATCCTTTCGTCTTGTGTATTCTGTCAACTTGACCCAGGCCAGGGTCATCTGGAAAGAGAGAATGTAAACTGAGGAAAATGCCTCCATCAGAATAGCCTGTATGCCTACAACTCTGTGGAACATTTTCTTGATTAATTATTGATTCCAGCAGTGCCAACCCCTGAGTAGGTGGTCCTGAAAGATATAAGAAAGCAATTATTAAAGGAAAATGTTACTTCTTATTACAGGCTTACAACTGGAAGTAATTTTTGGGGGGTTCACATTGTACTGTAAGTATTACAAGTAGTTTTTTATTCCATTTCTGGTTGAAATTACCATCAAGGAAGAAATAACCTGTTTTGACTAGTTACAAAACAAAATTGAGATAAATTAACCTTGTATCTGTTCTTGAACACATACACACACAATTTAATTCTTACTTTTAAAAATATAAACAAGGACTGGAGAGATGGCTCAGAGGTTGAGTATTGACTATTCTTCCAGAGGCCCTGAGTTCAATTCCCAGCAACTACATGGTTACTCACAACCATCTGTAATGAGGTCTGATGCCCTCTTCTGTGCAGGCAAACATGTAGGCAGAACGTTGTATATATAATAATAAATAAATCTTAAAAAAAAAACCAAATTTGAATAACACTTTGTATTTTTATCACTCATTTAAAGACGTTTATCTTTAAATTTAACACATTCATTATTCATATTCAATGTATCGTTTATTTGACTTAGAGAAACAGAAAATCATGTGTCCTGTCATTGGCTTCTTAGATAGTTTTATACACTTCTGTTCTCCAAAACCCTCCTGGTCTGGGTACATTGGGGATCTGCTAGTAGCCACAGGACTATTGCTCATTTCTTTTTCTCCTTCAGTCACAGAAGTCACAGAAGTTCTTTGTAACCTGAGTAGATTTGGCCAGAATGCACCCCTCCCAACCCAAGAGGCTCATGGGAATGCTTTGGCAATAAACAGACGTTCAGGTCGGCTGTCAACATGTAAAACCGAGGGTCAGAACTCCAGGTTACAACTAGGTTGGTGTAAATATTTACAAAAAGCAGCCTTTGTGCCCTGAAAGATCCAGGCAAATGTTTGTGTTGCTCAATTGCACTAGTGAGTGTCACAGGTCTGTGGTCAGAGGTGGTTGAGTTGCACACTGAGGACTTAAAACCTTCATTAACACATGTTTAAGTATTGGTCTGGCATTACCTTTGGGAGGAAGTTCTTGCTCCCCCACTTCTAGAAGAGGAGTTTGCTGATGAGAAAAACAAGCAAGATATGGAGGGCACCTATGAGGGGGCTGCCAAGAGCGTTGATGGCCAGGCTTTTGGCTGTGGTCTTGGCTGTGGTCATGGATGTGGTCTTGGCTGTGGTGTTGTCTGAGGTCATGGCTGTGGTCTTGGCTGTGGTGTTGTCTGAGGCCATGGCTGTGGTCTTGGCTGTGGTGTTGTCTGAGGTCATGGCTGTGGTCTTGGCTGTGGTGTTGTCTGAGGCCATGGCTGTGGTCCTGTCTCTGGCCATGGCTGTGGTCTTGGCTGTGATGTTGTTTGAGGCCATGGCTGTGGTCGTGGCTGTGGCCATGGTTATGCTCTGGCTGGTTTTAGAAATCTCAGGGATGTTGGTTGAGGGTTCAGTGATTACTGGAGAGAAAACAAAATTTAAAAAAATGCTATTAGACCTTTGTTGGGAGGTGAGTGGTCATTAGAAAAAGGCTAGCAAGATGGTTCAGCTGCAAAAGGAACTTGTCATGAGTTCAATTTCATGTGAAAGTGGGAGAAGTGGTCTTAAAATATCCTCTGACCTTCACACATAAGTTGTATGTGTACACACACAATAATAATAAATGGGCTTTTTTTCAAGATAGTAAAAATCAATCAATACTTCTCTAGTGCCATGTGGGCAAGGGAACTGTAGGGAGCTAGGAGGTTCAGACAGTTAAGTAATAACAATAACTAAGCCTCTATCCTTAAGGCCTGCATGGTCATTTCTCCTTCATTTTATGTTGCTTATTTATTTTTAAAATGTATATAGTTGCTTTGCCTACATGCATGTATGTGCATCACATCCATGCAGTGCCCTCAAGACTAGAAGAGTGTCAGATATCCGGGGACTGGAGTCACAGATAGTTATGAGGGCCATGTGACTGATAGAAATGGACCTGGAACTTCTGGGAAAGCAACCAGCGTTTTTAATTGCTGGACTGAGCCGTCTCTCCAGCACCCACATAGTCTGTTGAGATGAGAAGACCAACAGGGTTTATAAAACATATAAATTTGTCATTGGTTGGGTAGCATACCCTCAAATACCCTGATATCCTTAACTCTAGTGCAGATATGACCCAATGTAATACAACTTTATGATTTTCTTGCTAATTCCAAGGCCTTGCGAGAACTCAGTATTATGTAGAACCAAGAACAGTGTGCCTTAACCTTAGTGGGAGATACCCTATCTAGGTAGGTACATAGAGATACCCTATTATTTTAGCTTTGTTTCTCAGGTTTGCAAGCTACAGGCTATTTTCTCTTGTGATTCTGGCCAGACACTGGTTCTCAGCGATTATATCCTAGAGAAGCAAAGAGATCTAGGCCTTGTCTGATGGGACTTGTCTGATGCCAGAAAACCTGGATCTTGGAGCTCAGACACTTCAAAGGTGTCTTACCCTTAGTGGGGGGGGACCAATAACCCCAGCACTGGGTAGAAGGACACTTTCAGGGAAGAGCAGAGACAGGAGAAATGCTGGGGCTTGTTGGCCAACAGCATAACTGAAAACGGGAAGTTGTAGGTTCAGTGAGAGACCTTATCTTTAGTCATAAGAAAGAAAGCCATGGAGGAAGGCAGAGGATGCCCTCCTCTGTGCTCCTCCATGTGTGCACATCCGTGCGTGCTTCCACACATGCGCACACATGCTCACTCAAATACATCCTCTCTCTCTCTCTCTCTCTCTCTCTCTCTCTCTCTCTCTCTCTCTCTCTCTCTCTCTCATTTTCTTCCCCTTTAAAACTTGGCCACAAAAGAAGGAACACAGCCCAGGCCCAGGCATGTTCTGCCTGCCTGGTGGATACCCTCATGCACTGAGATAGTATCTTTTCTCTCCTGCATTTCTCCAGGACAAGTGTTTCTCTGCTTTCCATGCAGCAGAGGGCAGAGCACAGCCCTGTTCTTCACATTCTCTTGTTTGGTTTGAAACAAGAGTCTTGTTCTGTATAGCCAAAATTGGCTTGTAATTGTGACCTTCTGGCCTTAGCCTCTTAACACTGGGAACTCA
Source organism: Phyllotis vaccarum (assembly GCA_033318265.1). NCBI lineage: Eukaryota > Metazoa > Chordata > Mammalia > Rodentia > Cricetidae > Phyllotis > Phyllotis vaccarum. Next base: position 80,934,496 of record JARWLC010000012.1, read on the forward strand.
GGTCTACACCACCACTCTGGGCCTTTTTCCTGTTCTTCAAATTGTATTTTGCTAGGATAGATCTAAGGGGTCCTGATTAGGAATAAGCATCTCCCCCCATTAGCATTTCTGTAAGAGTTTTTATCAAAAATGTCTTTGAGGGATACAACAACCTCGCTGAGGGAAAACCACCAGGAAAACAGTTAAGAGGCATAGGACTTTAAAACCTGTTGTTGGAAATAATTAATCCTTTGGTGCATTTTGTAGTAGATGACTTAAAGAAAAACCAGCAGTATGCTATATGTCTTTCAGTGCTCTGAGACTCATGAGGAAAGCCTGTTATTTGGACATTGAGAGAGACTAATAATTCTTGTCTTCCCCCTCACCCTCATGCTGCAGATTTGAGTTCAGGACCTCACACATGTTTTTGACTGAATCTTATATATATAAAAAATAACTGCATTGAAATGATCTTTTTAGTTTTAATGTAAGCCTAAGAAAAAAGTTTTTTTTAAAAAGGTGTAAGATGTGGAATTGGAGTATTCACTGTGCTCTGGACTTTCTCTGTGTCCTTAGGTAAGTTGGCTGATGCTTTCTGAAGCACAGTTTCGAATGCTTTGGCTTCTTACAGGATAATAAGAGAAAAGAGAAGAGAGGAAGGATGAGGAGCCTGGGAAATGTGAGCTTGGGTCTGCGTCCTGTGGGAAGCTGGTAGAGATTCCTGGTGGTGGCAAGAGTGGCTGAGGCTGTTAGGAACTTGTGAGAGGACTGTGAATGTGACTTAGCCAGTAAAGTTTTTTTTTTTTTTTTTTTTTTCCGTTCAGTCATGAGGACCTGAGTTTGATCTTCCCAAACCTTTGTGAAAATTCCAGGTGTGGTGGCACATGTTTGCAATCACAGCACCAGAGCAGATTTCTGAAATCACTGGCAAACTACCCTATTTTGTGAGTCCCAGGCCATTGAGAAACCCTGTCTCAAAAAACAAGGTGAGGTCAACCACTAACCTCCATAAGCATGGATACATGCATATATATAAACATGCATGCATGCTTTCTTATACATGTGCATGAGCTGTATGCATGCACACACACACACACACACACACACACACACACACACACACACACAAGAAAACTCATGAAAGGATCGGGATCATATACTTTCTTAGTTTGTGCCAAGGTGCTCAGGTCAATCTACCTTTTACAAAAGAAAAAAAAAAAAACAAAAATTAAAACCCAAAAAGCAAGCTAAGAAGAACTTATGACATTATTGTCATTTCTCCTTTTTGTATAACTCGTGCCATCCATCCCCCCGCCCCTGCATAATTCCTTTAAAAACTGATTGGTTAAAGTTGACCCTGTGAAAGCCTTGTGTGAGTGAGGTCTCAGGTTCTGGGGTGGATGCTGAGAATAATGTTGCTTTTTCATATTGATGCCTATCTGGTATTGAGCACAAAGAGTCCCTGCTGAAGCAGAGGTTTGGAGCCACAGGTGACTAGGGGGATTTCTGAAAAGTTTCACAAACCTTAGAGAGGGCTTTTGCTTTCCACATAACATAAAGTAAAATATTGGGGAAAATTTCACATTAGGTTCTAATAATTTAATTTCTAATAAAATAATTAGGTTCTAATAAAGTAATTTCTCAGACTGCTCGTTTACTAGCAAATATACAAAGAGTTTGTGACAGAACTCACATTTCTCTTCCAGTCTCATGGATGACATTGTAGCTGTGCGATTGTCGATAACGAGGAAGACTCTGGAGGGCAAATCATTAAGAGAAATGGTGAGGACCTCGTCTGTGTAACTCACCAACTACATCTTAGCCCTGTTGGACCACCCCATCTTGTTACTCTCTTTTGAGTTTTTTTATATGGCACAATAAGATGATCATTAAATCCTGACCTAGCTCATATTGACTTGATTGAACTCCTCCAAGGCTACTAATTCCAAACTGTGCTCTCATCCCCACCATTAGGAACTCCTCACACACTGGTACAGGTACACATCTTTGCCCCTTGTTCAAGAGAGTCTCTTTCTGTAATAACTTCCCTGGTCATATCTGTCCAGAAACTCAACAATATCCTTCAAGTCCAATCTCCCTATGGTTAGCTCTGACTATCTCCACCTTTTGCTATGAGCTTCTCTACCCACTAGAGGGCTGACTTCTGGAGGGCGGGCTCTATTATGAATAATGCCTGACATACCGTAGATAATGTTCATTAAATGACCCTCAGCATTCTGCTGTTATTAAATCAGTGGGTCCATTGTAACACAATCCCCTTGTCTGTACATTCAGCAAGTCACTAATGAAAAGACACAGTCACTGTGCTTGGGTGAGCAGACAGCAATAAACCCAACAGTCATGGCTCTTCCGCTCATGGCATTTATAGTGTCTTCAGAGACAGATTTCAATGAATATCCAGATAATTAGTTAAGGATGCAGTTTTGGTTGTGATGTGTGTAATGAAGCAGAGGAAGACTGGAGAGTATGTAACAGAGCTCTTTCTGAGTCTACATGTTCAGGGAAAACAGAGGAACCATTTCACCTCAGTACTTAGATGTGTGTGGGTCCTGTTTCCCAGGCTCACTGTCACTCCCACAGGCCAAGACCTTCGACATCCCTTTTGTACCCAACTTAGCATAGTGCCCTCCATGGTGATGTTCCAGGTGTCCTCCTTCCCTTGGGTCAGTCTTGCAAATCAAGGCCATGAGTGTGTACATTATGAACAAGTAGTAAATGTGCAGGTGAGGATGGAGACTGCCCTGTCAGTGGGATTGTACATTGTACTGTCTCTCCTGTGGCAGCCATTGCTGTGTAACTGCAGATTGAACCTGCTGGTGCTCGGAGTGTGGCCAATGCCCTTACTCTATAAGTGAACCAGCTGGCTTCTAAGCAACTGTTGCCATGGTAGGGTTGGTAGTAGTAGCTCCCTTGCATTCTAATGTCTTTTATCACTCTATGGGCATAACGGTTCCTCTCTAAAGCCAATGAAGCCTGGTTAGGTACAGAGTGTGGCAAGAGACAGAAGCATTGCCAGCTTCCACGGAGACAAGGATGCTGACAGTGGACACCAAATGCCAGGGTTGTCTTTGCAGGAACATTAAGTTCGTCACAGCACTTGGCTTCTAAATCCCATGTAATAGCAGGCCCTCAGAGTGAGAGGCATCTGTTGTGAAAGAATCATGTCAGCCTCCAGGTGACCTCTTTTTGGAACCCCAGGGCATTCATTTTTTATGACAGAAGGAAACTGCTATTATTACTCATTGTTACACTTTCTCTTAGCCACTCATTTTCAAAATGAGTGCATGTTTACAAATGATTCTCCACTAGATTTACCTATAGTGTGTGTGTGTGTGTGTGAAAGAGAGAGAGAAAGAGAGAGAGAGAGAGAGAGAAAGAGAGAGAGAGAAAGAGAGAGAGAGAGAGAGTAAAAGGGGATTATTTGCAGGGAGGGAGGTAACTGTAGGAAAGGGGGAACAAGAGAAGGTAATGGGGTGAATAGGAGCAAAGTACAATGAGATATGTGATGATATCATAATGAAATCTATTATTTTGTGTATTAACAAAAGATCTAAAAAAAAAAAAGATTCACCAGTTTTAATATAGAGAACTTGAATCAGTCTTCCTGATTATGTTGAGCACTGTGCATCGGTATGTGTGTGTGCATGTGTGCATGTGTGTGTATGTGTGTGTCAGTGTGTGTGCATGTGTGTGTGATGTGTGTGTATGTGTGTGCACATGTGTATGTGTGTGATGTGTGTGTTCACATGTGTTTGTGTGTCATGTGTGTGTACACATGTGTGTATATGTGTGCACATGTGTGTATATGTGTGTATATGTGTGTGATGTGTGTGTATGTGTGTGCATGTGTGTGTGTCTGTGTGATGTGTGTGCACATGTGTATGTGTGTTCACATGTGTATGTGTGTCATGTGTGTGTGCACATGTGTGTATGTGTGTGTGTGATGTGTGCATGAGTGTGTGTGTGTGTGTGTGTGTGTGTGTGTGTGTGTATGAAAGGCACAAGAAAGTAAGGTGAGGTCAACAAGATGTGCCACTGCTGGGTTCTCCACTCACACCTACTTTTAGTCCTAGGCTAATGTGAAACTGTATAAACCTGTTATAAAAATTCAAAAGCCCAAGGTGAAATACAACCAATCCTTACTGCAGCTTGACTTCAGTCATATCCTCAGAATTAGGAGCTATCCATGTTGCCTGGAAGATGGAGCTGTTTGAGGATGTCATATAATATAGGACACTGGAGTCGTTGCATTTCTGAGGCATGCTATCCCAGGAGCCCACTGAGCTGTTGTTCTGGTTCACTGCTTTCAGAATCACGGCACTGATGGAGTTGTTCACGGGAATGGACACTAGGAAGAAAGGACGAGACACAGTCAGTGTGAGCAATAGAACTTACAGAATATGGACAGCATGATCCTGTTTCTGTAAAAGAAACTGCAAAGATACTAACTGGGAAGCCAGTGTGTCATACACTGTAATTCCAGCACTTGGGGTGTGGGGGGTGGGGGATCATGAGTTCAATGTCCTCTTCAGTTCAGAGAAGTGTAAAGCCAGCCCGGGATACAGATGGTTTTAATATTCTTCTTTATGCTTGTTTTTGATTTTCCGAATAGTCTACAGTGAAAGGCAGATAAGCGTCTGATCATCCTCTATCTCTGGTTCACACTAGGGGACAGATCTGAAGAGTGATACCTAAATCTCTCCTCAAAGGTAGGTCCCCTGAAAAGGTTAGGAGGTCTCCGAGGAAGATACAGAGAGTATTGTTAAAGAACAGGCAAAGCCTTGCTCCAGACCTCAGAAAGGAAGATTCTCTCGGTCTTGACTGCTGAAGGTGGGGGTAGGGCAGGACAGTAGTTGAGGTACCTGTGAGACACTGAGATCCGAACCATAGGGTTCTGAGCCACAGGGTTCTAACCTAAGGGCCAACCGAATAACCCCTTAGATGAGATCTATAGTTACATAGGACCTTGATGACCTTTGTTAATTTCAACATGAGGGGGATCTCATTTTCTCTGGGTTTCCCCTAGAAGAGCCTGCATGAGAAAATGCTTCAGTATCGGGGTGTCTCAACCCTCTGACGCTCCCTCACAAAGCACATCTTGCGACTCACATAGCCCAGTAGTCAGCCTTGGAGATGCATCATGGCTCTAGTACATAGAGCAAAGACACCTCTGGGCCTATGGTTTCTTCTTGCTCAGGGGTCACTATGCAAAGCGTTTGGTTTTTGAAAGAGGATCTCATCCTAAGCTGGACTCAGGTGTGGCTGAGGGTGATCTTGAACTCCCGATTCTCCTGCTTCTATGTCTTGTGTTCGGGTGTGTGCTGCCATGCCTAGTTTATGAGATACCAGAACTTGGCGTGTGCTAGACAAGCACTCTACTAATTAAGCTATATCCCAAACCTTTATACATTTTCCAAGTTCTACTTTGTTGCTCTGGGTCTGGGGAACAATGACATTATCCCTCATTGTCTGGGATGATGCCACCTATCAGTAAAAGGCTCTTCAGAGGGATTGAAGATGCCAACATGTGGTTCATATTGGGCAAACTGTGAATGTTATTACTCATTATATTTAAGCGCATTTTATTTCATTAGCCTAGTTTGCTTGCCAAGGTCAGCTGACCCAAATCCCATAAGCCCTGATTCACCAAAGAGAGGCACTGACTTTTGTCCTACATTTTTGCATCATGGTGTGGTGGAAGGTGATGCACCACAGAGGCATTTAGACAGTCATCAATCCCCTTAGCTCTCCAAGGATGTTTTCTTGGCTGTTCCTTTCTGCTTTTCCCCTTTCACTGTGGGCTTAAGCCCTGCTTCCTTCCTGAGCACTTCACTTTTACTCTCTGGACTTGTGGCCTCAGTTTCTCCCTCAGGATTCCCTGGAACATGCGTGACAAACCAGACACGAGTGGGAAGTGTGTCCTTCCATCTAGAGAATGTAAACATCTCTGCTTTCATAGTCCAGTCTCTTCCCTGTCAAGGACAGTATTCAGGACCCCAAAGCCTAGCCTGTCTCTTCTCTATGCCTTCCACTCTGGGGACAGCAGCTGGTTCCCACCTCCCCCACTCCTGCCCCAGCTGCTCTGTAATTGAGCCTGGCTCATAGCTGACCCACACCTCAGTCTGGTGTTTGTTTATGTCGGGGTGCCTGTCTGGAGCTTTCCTTTATTGTTATCATTCACACCTAGATCCTGCTCCCCTGGACTGACTTAGCTCTCTTTCCCCCTCATACCTGAGACATTGACACCCTGTCTGTAGAATTGAATACTTAATTTTACTTTATGGTTATTGGTGTCAGCATCTGGGCAGCCCGGTGTTTGGCATGAAACAATTACTTTTGGTTATTTTAAAGGCCTGCATCAGGCAGGGTGGATATAAATTTAGTGGTAGGGGCTTGTCTAACATGTTCAAGGTCTTGGTTTCTGACTCTAGCACTTAAAAAAAAACTTTTATTCAATGGAGTGCAGTGTCCTTAAAGCTGAAAGTTCAGGAAGTAATAATTACAATCTTTCTGTCCATACAGTGAGAAGGAGGTAGAGTCTTAATGTAAATATTGCAGGCTTCTTTCCTGAACAGGTCCAGGGAAGGTGCTCTGAGGTGCTGGCTGCATTGAAGCTGTCTCTAAGGATCTGTCAAGTCGTTTATACATGACTTACCAATGTTGATACAATGCTGAGGTGGAAAAGGATTTCAAACCAAAACAAGGTAAGGTGGCTGACTGGGTGTTTATTCAGGGTCTCCGGAAGGCCCGAGTCCCAGTCTACAATGGCACTGGTAAAGCCCTTTTAGGTGTGAAACTCGGCCCTTCTCATCTTCAAAGACAGAGGATTTTTGACCCTCAATTTAAAGTATTCTTCATATTTACCACAGCTCATTTTTGGGTCAAGATGGGATCTGATAAAGACCAAAGCTGGTGTAGGCCTTCAAGGAAGTGCAGTTCTTTTCCCTCTCCCTGAGGCGACAGGAACTGCAGTGGTGGGGCCCTTCCCTCTTCTTCCCATTGTCTCCTGGTCCCCCTCCCCCCTCTCCTCCCTCTGCTCAGAAAGGCTCCCAAGTCTTCATCTTATCCCCCCCCCCCCCCACTTCTCCCATTTCAGCAGCAGACCTGCCTGTCTCCTGATGTGCCATTTTACATCAGAGACCTGTAATCGCTTTTGTGGTAATGGATTCATACGATCACCTAGTGTTCATCTTGAATTACAGACTTATCTTCCTTGCTTGGGTATGAAAAGACCCACTCACTTCTCAAGGGAGCAGGGCACAGTCCCGTTAACAGCGGGAAGGCTTACTTAGGGACAGCCCTCAGGGAAGAGTAGAGATAATCAGGGTGGGTGTGGGAAGGCTTGGCATTGCCAGGTGGTTAGACCACTGCCATAACCAAGGTGGTCTCTTCAAAATCTGCTTAGACTTTTAAGAGAGGAAGGATCAACATACTTTGTTTTGTTTTTTAACAAATAAGTAAAGCGAGGTGGAAAGCATTTTCCTTAACTAATAGGTTTGACTAATTAGAAAAATCGTATTCTTTAACTTGTAGGTTTGTTGAATCCACAAAGGGAAAGTTATGAAATACTTTCCAGATACTTCTAAGAAAAACATCAGGTTAAGATTGAATAGCCAAGGATCGGAGAGCTTCTGCCACTTGTGAGCATTGAGTCCCCAGTAACTCCTTGAACATTCTTGTAGGCAGGCCTCTCATATAAAGGTGGGTTACTGCTGTTTCCCTCTGGCTCACATGGCTTTTCCCATACGCTAAGTGCAAATCAACTTTCCTGGTGTCCTTGCAGGGTACAGATATTTGGTCAAGCGGACATGCTAGACTGTCAAGGTCAATGAAACCCCTCAAAATAACATAATGTCCTTTTTAAAGCAGCCATATGTTTGCCCAGGTGTGATCTGGCTGGGGCTCAGTTAATCTGGACACTGGGGCTTTATACCACCTGCGATTCAGCTATGGACAGGAAACTGCAGAAGTCCACTCTCACGTGTAAATCAGCCCCCATTTCCCATCCTGTTCATACTCACATTGAGAGCAAGGCTGGAGGGGTATGCTCCGAGAACAAAGGAGAGCCAGTGAACGGCTTTGACTCACCTGTATACTCCGTGTTCCCGCCAGAGGTCTTATTAGCTTTAGTGCTGATTCCCAAATTGTCTGAGGTGGAGGCTGCATCCAAGACCATGCAGATATCATTATAACTTTCAGAAAGGGCAGGAGAAAAGCACAGAGCCAGGCACAGGAACAACCTCAGCTGTGGAAACAAGAAATGAAGCATAGCCATGGTTCTGGTTGGCTTGGTCTCTGGGTCTGGTGGTAGTAGCAAGACTGAGTAGGAGTGCCGGGCTCTCCAGTTTATATGCTATGGGGCTGGAGCTTCTGGGTGAGGTCATGTATGCAAATTTCCTTCCCTCCCTCCTGAAAACTCTGCCTTCTGGAATTTAGCCCAAGACATCACCAGGAGTGAATCACCAACCTCCACTTTTGTATCACCAACAATCCTTTACCAGTTCCAGTTATGCTCAAGAAGAAGACTGGGCAAATTATTGTGCATATTTCTGACCTCAGCACCGGACAAGGGAAACAGTGGAATGGGCTGGTGAGAACTGGTAAAGACCTGAGAAGTGGAAGTCCACAGTTGAGTAATTATCACGTAGGTGGTCTGTTTGGAAGCTCTGCCTTTCTCTGAAGAAACTTGGGCATAGGTTCCCTTTTTATCTCACAACATTGCATAGCCTTTTCTGATGCTCCTCCAATTTCCAGTTCTCACAGCTAGCCTAGAGCTGGGAAAGCTGTCTGGATATTTACTTACTTATTTTTAAATTACATTTGTTGATTTTTGTGTTGAGGTCGGGGAGATAGGAGGTGGCACAGGCCAGAGCGTGTGTGGGAGGTCAGAGAACAACTTTCTGGAGTCTTTCCTTCCTTTACATGGGTTATTAGGATTAAACTCAGGTTTAGTGGCAGATGCCGTTACTCACAGAAACTTCAAACCTGCCCTAATTAAGAAACTGTCTCATGCATTCTAGGCTTGCCTTGAGTTCTCTGCACATGAAGACAACCTTGCATTTTTTTCAAAATTATAGTCTTTATTTTATTTTTTTAATTTTTGGGGCAGGGTCTCACTGTGTTGTAGCCTTGGCTGGCCCAGAACTTGCAACATAGACCAGGCTGCCCTCTAAATCTTCCTACCTCTGCTTCCTATGTGCTGAGATTAAAGGTGTATATGACCACACCCAAAATTTATTTTGTTCGTAATTATGTGTTTGTGTGAGTGCCTGTGGATATGTGCATGTGAGTGCAGTTGCTCTGGGAGGCAGCGGTCTCAGATTTCCTGGAACTGGAGTTACAGACAGTTCGAACATGGATTCTGGGAGTAGACGCCCCCTTCCTCTGCAGGAGCAGTATGAGCTCTGAACTACCAAGTCATTGCCACAGCTCAGGACCTTGAATTTCTGTTCCTCATGCTTTAACATCCCAAATTCTGGGATTATAAGGGTGTACCATCACACCCAGTTTATATGACACTGGGGATTGAATCCAAAGTTTCTGGCAAGCTAGGCAAGCCCTTTTCCAACAGAGGCACATCCATTGTATTTATATTTATTTATTTGGAAAGAAGCAGATTAGATCCACAAACTTCCTTCCATAATGCCAGAGCACAGAGAAATTATTTTTACAAGTTGGAAAATATTTTTTTTTTACATTCCAAGGCCTGCTAAAATGTTATAATTTACTCACTGAATGAGGCAAGGGAGAAGGTTACTTTGTGAGTAGAAAGAAAATAAGAATATTATTGGACCCAGTCAACAACTTTAAATTTTTTAGTTTGTTAATTTGTGTACGCACTCCTTCCTCCTTGTATGTAGGTCAGAGCAGAAGAGTACTTGTAGAAATCTATCCTTTCCACCATGTGGGTTCTGGGTCTTGAGTCCAGCTATCAACTTTGCCTGCTGAAGCATCTTATAGGTTCTGAATTACACTAATATTTTTAAATTTTAAGAGAAACATGGCATCTTGGGGTGAGAATTTCTAAAAAAAAAAATCTGTTTAAGATCAGTGGTGAGAATATTAGCAATAATGATCAAAATCTGCTTACAAACTTCTAGAAATTAACCAAAGGTTTTCAAACAATCTGGAAACATGTATTTAAATAAAAAAAGGGTAGTTGAATGTCATTGAAATCTGCGATTAAAAGAGGCATTTTAGCTTGTCTGGACCACTCGCTAACCTCATCTGCACGATGACTACAGAAATTCACAAATTTACTTTGATAACTGGACAGATTAAAAAGTTAGTAACTGATGGAAGGAGCCAGCACAGGCTTGGGGTCTTCCAAAATAGTCGCATTTCTGGTGTCATAATTGTCTGTGATCTCTCTGGAGTCTGCTTGTAAAATTTTGTTTTTAAAGCTTATAAGTATTTTGGCTGGATCCAGAGCTTTCTCTATGAACAGCCTTATTAATAGGGTGTTGGTTAAAGATAGTCAATAGGAATTTTTAAGCATTGTCTTGAGGCAGTGATTCCATTTGGGATCAAGAGATTGAATTAAGAGAAAAAGAAACCATAAAAGATACTTATAGAGAGTTTTGAACGCTCCAACAAATCCTTGGGAAGCTAGGCTGTTTAGGAGTGGTTCTGCATGTCACTAGGAAAGGGCCAGAAAACCACTCTCACCTTTGACACATTTTGACTCTCACAAACAGGAAGAGGAGGCTAATGTACTAGTCATAAAGCTGTCCCGCTGGCCACAGGAGCCATGTCTCAAATGCAGAGGGAAGGAGGGGCACTCAGAACCTAGAAGGATTCTTGGTTGAAATACTGAAGGAAATTTCTGTCTGTTCATGAGTCGGCCAGTAAACAGACTCAGGGGTCATACACGCTAAGGAATTCAAACTCTATAGAATCCATTCAGAAACCAGTAACAGCAGCAGGGAAAGGAGGGGTCTAGGACTCAGGGATGCCAAGTCATAGTTTTTGACTGTTCAGTCTTTAACTAAGAGCTGTAAGATGGGGCTGGGAATGTAGTTCACTGACAGAGTGCATGTCTAGTATACACAAGACCCAGAGTTCAGTTCCCAACACTGAAAAAGCAAACAGAACTATAATACAACAAACAACAAAACCCAAAATATGGCTCATAAAGGAGGAAAAATCTCTTGGTAAGCTGAAACTGAAATTGAGGAAATTCAATTGTTATATTTAGTAGATAATATATTGAAAGAATTGGGAAATGTGTCTAAAGAATTAAAGAAATATAGAATAGTGTCTCATCAAATAAAGAGTAACAATAAAAAGGAAGATAAGTTTTGTTTTTAAAATAGAGAACCAAAAGGAAGTTCTGCAGTTAAAATCCCAATAACAAATTAAATTCGTTAAATTTTGAGATTGGATCTCACTTTCTAGCCCTGGTTGCCCTCAACTTGCTATGAAGACCAGGCTGGCCTCAGACTTACAGAGATCCACCTATTTCTGCCTCCTGAGTGGGGAAATTAAAGACATGTACCACATCTAGTCCCTGTGGTGACTTAAATAGAAATGCCCCATCACCTCACATAACTGAATGTTTGTTAGGAAGTAGTGCCACTTGACTGGGATTAGGAGGTGTGGCCTTGTTGAAGGAAGTGTATCAATAGGGGTGGGCTTTGAGCTTTCAAATACTCAGGGCAGTGTGTCTCTTTTCCTGTCTGCCAGTCTGAATGTAGAACTCTCAGCTACTCCCCAGCTCCTGTTTGCTGCCGTCCCCCCCCCCCCATGATAGTGGATTATGCCTCTACCTTTAGTAAGCCAACCCCAACTAAATGTTTTCTTTTATAAGAGCTGCCGTGGTCATGGTGTCTCTTCACAGCAATAGAATACCAACTCAGACAGCTCCTAATAAGAAATTGTTTAAAAACTACTAAAATTGGACAACAGATTTCAAATGGCTGTGCATAAAGTTAGTAGGAGGAATTTAAGATTTATATACTGAAAACTACAAGGACCCAGACTATCCAAAATGGTCTTGGAGAAATAAAACAGTTTGTGTATTCACACTTTATGATTTTAAAACTTATTAAAAAGCTATGATGAGGCAGGATGGTAATGACCTATGTGCAGGCATATAAATAAGTGGAGTAGAAGCCATCCAGTTTGTGAACAGATGAGCTTTTTAGTATTTTCTGGTTCTTAGATGGATACCCAGGTTTTTCATATGCTGGGCAAGTGCTATACTACTGAGTAACCTTACCCAGCCCTGAGCAGCTGATGTTTTAACAAAGGGAGCACGATAATTCAATGGGGGAAGAACTATGTCTTCAACAAATGTTGTTAATAATTGGATATCCATATGCAAAAGAATGAGGTTGGATCATATATAAACATTAATTCTTGATGGATCAAAGATTTAAATGTAACTATGAAACTTGTAGAAAATGAATAACCTTTTGGCCTTGATTAGGACAATGGCTCTTTAGATTTGCTGCCCAAGATAAAAGTAGGAAAAGGAAAAAAAAAAGATAGATTAGACTTTATGAGAGCTAAAATGTTTGGTTTATCAAAGGGCATTATAAAGAAAAGTAAAAAGATAGCCTATATAATTTGAGAAAATATTTATGAATCTTATGCCTAATAGGAATGATATGTGTGTGTGTGTGTGTGTGTGTGTGTGTATGTGTGTTGTGTGTGTGTATGTGTGTTGTGTGTGTGTATGTGTGTTGTGTGTGTGTTGTGTGTGTATGTGTATGTGTGTAGAGGGGCGAAGAGTTTGAATACTTTCTCCAAAGAGATAGTTGTGTTCAATATGCAGAAGGACACTCAGAAACATTAGTCACTAGAGAAATGCAAATAAACACCACCCTGTCACCCTACACTACAATAGTGTTGCCAAAGTTGGGAGTTCTCAACGTGTGTCCCAAGGCAGTTCTGGCCACCTGCCTGCTATAAGCCAATTACTTAGAAGCAGAAATGCAGTGCTGATTCACTGATGGCCACTGGAGAAACCTTGGATAGATTATATTTTGTAGACTATATACTGTATGATCTCATTTAGGTGAAATGTCCAGAATAGGCAAGTCTGCAGATACAGGAAGTGGTTACCAGGGCCTTGGGGAAGGTGTGAAAAGGAAGTGAATGCTAATTGGTTTGCTGCTTATTTGGAAATGTTCTGGAAACAGTGGTGATGATATTGAAACCCTGAGAATGAACTAAAGATCATCAGAGTGAATTATATGGCCTGTGAATTTCATCTCAATGTGCATGTTTATTTATACTGTGTGCTCTGTAGGTGAGCTGGAGCCAAGGACCACAATGGAGCTTAGTATCCAGCACTATCCACAACACTGTTTTCTCCCAACACACATAAACTTTAGTCTATATTTTTGGGGAGGAGGTGGGGTGACGTAGGGATTAGAAATTAAACCCAGGGCCTTGAGCTTGCTGAGTATGAGGCCTTACGCTGAACTACCCCCTCTAGCTCAAGTATCTTTTTTCTGGGAATCGGGGTTATAAAACCAATTCTGGATATTTTTATGAATACTAAATGAAAGCTATATGTGAGTAGTTTTGAAGAATGGGATAGGCTGTTAGAACAGTATTTTAAGAGTTTAAACAGGTTAATGTTTTATTAGTATTATCTTCTTCCCACCTTCCTTCTTCTCTTTTTCCCTTCTTGTTCTCTCTCCCTCCCTTTTTGTCCTGTTTACCAATTGCTGAAGACCTTCATTGCTCCTTCTGGGGGAGACCACTGTCAGGGAACAGAAAGCATTTGTCCTTCCAAGGTAAAAGTCTAAGTCTCTTGAACTCACCAGATGTGGTCGGAGGCAAGGGCGGCAGGTCTAAGGAGCCCTGGGGCTTTGATCTTGTCTTCTAAGTAAGTCAAAAGTGTGATCGTGATGTGCTAAGAGCAGGGGCCCGAGAAGCCAAAAGGCTTGAGTTAACTGCCTGAGTCCTTTGTCTGATTCCTATTAGAGTATCACATCTACAGGAGGATGATATCCGGATTTAACATAGCATGCTTGCTACAAAGGGAGGCTCTCTCTGTGGTAGGGTTTTGTTTGCTTGCTTGTTGCCGTTGTGGCAGGTCACTGTGCTCAGAAGGGCCAGAGGGGAAGGGACCAGAGTGTCCCTAGACTCCAGGTTAACTGTGCCTTTGACCGTGGTTGTGGAGTGGTGCATTCTATGGTCCTGAGGATAGCCTGCGGAAGATGCAGATTATCCTTCTCATTGCCCAGCAGAGTTCACTATTAGATGCCATCACGTTAGGAAGTTTGACCTCATATTTCCCCGAGCAATCATTTTCATGTTGCCCCTTCATATGTGATTGAGGAAACAGGCAGAAAGATGAAATAACTTACCCTAAGCATAGAAGGACATGGCTCCTGGCTTCGTCGAACTGGTCAGAGTTCCTCTGCCTGTAGCTCCCATATTATGTATCTCCTCTAGTAAATAGCTTCCATACTGTATAGCTTCTCTATGACATAGCTCCATTTCTGTATGGTTCCCATATTGTATAGCTTCTCTGTGGTATAGCTCCCATGTTACATGGTTCCTCTGTGGTATGGTTCCCATATTATATAGCTTCTATACTGTATAGCTTCCATACTTTACAGCTTTCCTGGTTAGTTAGCATACGTTTCCCCTGCTTAGCATTTTCTATTCAGATGTAGCCAAAATACAGCATATTTTAATTTTCTATGTCTGTGCGTTCCAGTATATCATCTGAGGCTCCTGCCTAGCCTACTTGCTGTTTTGGGCCTTACAGTTTACTGTTAACAACAGTTAGTCGTTACATCTTTTCTCTAGAATCTCACTGGTCACATTTGTGTCTTCCTTTTATGTTACTGTGCTTTAAGCGCACAGTGGGGCACACCTGATGCTGTAAGCACACAGTGGGACGTACCTGATGCTGGACTTTGATGGTCTTGTGTGTGTCAGAGGTCCTTAGTGTGCTGTTGAGTGCTCAGCAAGCTGCTCAAGGTCATGATGTCTATGGGGAGACAACAGTCAGTTGTCAAACTCCAGGCTGGCCACAGCCCCAGAGAAAATTCACCTCGTCTTTGCAGGCTGACAGAAACAAAGGCAAAATGGTGAGATTTTAACAATAAACAAAAGGAATTGTTATTTGGAATTGAGGACTTTTGACTGCCTTTAATTCTGGTTTCAACACCCCCTCCCAACTCATCTGTATTTACTTTTTATTGCAGAATGTGATGTGGACAAGACATAAGCTTGGTTCGGTTACTTCTCATTCAGCTTTACAGGTCATGGGGAAGTTAAGGTTTTGTTCCACAATACTTTACTGAGGAAAAGAAGCTGTGGGGAACTCTTCCCACCAGCTGGTTTCTGCTTCACTTATTTCTAGAGTATTAATTCATACTAATTCATGCCAAATTAACCACAGGAAGAGATGGAAGATTTAACAAGTGGATCCCACAGGATGAAACTCAAACCATTTTAAGTTAATTTTTCTTCTGAAAATTAAGATGTATCTCAGAACACTTTGATGACAAAATAGTTGGTCTTAGAAGAAATCTATCTCTAACCAAAGCACTTTGGATTAGAGGTAAACAAGAATTGACATTAAATTTACAGTAAAGGACCTGGAAACCACACGGTGGCTCAAAACTGCCTATAACTCCACTTCCGGGGTCTGACTGATACCTGGTGATCTCCGTAGGCACCAGTCATGCACATGGTACACAGACATACATGCAGAAAAACATACTCACAAAATAAAATAAGTCTGTAAAACAGGTTTTACAACAAAGGAAGGATTGAGGGAGGCAAGTGAATATGGTCAAATATATTGTATAAAATTCTAAAAATTAAAGGTATTTTAAAAATAAATTAAGTAAGCCAAGGCAAAACTGGTAAAAAGCATTTGTAGCTTTGCTGTGTTGCTTAAGGTAGGGAGTATCACTTGGCAGTATAAGGAAATCCTTTCTACCTCTCAATTATGAGGCCTTTGAGAACCTTAGTGTGCTAGCACATGGAACAAAGCATCCTGAGAAATGCGTCATCAGAGGGAGTAAAAGTAGGCATTGATCACTGGTTATCAGTGTTTCTCCTGGTGAGACCTAGTCTCTTCACATACAACGTGTTGTCATCTCCTTCAAGGGCATCCACTTCCTCAGTCATCCACTGTGAGGTCATCTTTCTCAGTCTGAGGACTGGCCTGTGGAAGCTGTCAGTAGAGGTCTGGAGGTCTTCCACATTCAAGCCAGTTCCAGACAGCGAGATGATGTGACCCTTCATAGATTGTCCTTGTCTGCCTCTGTCTTAAGGTCTTGATAATGGAGCAGTCAGGGTGCATTTTCAAGGCTTTCTTTGCTGCCTGGTTACCCATTGTTGCTCTCCACCCATGCATGTCTGTGACAATACAACATAGGAAAGTCACCAGTCAGTTTGACATCTGTTTCAACTTCCCCCACCCATGAGGTCTTAGTTAATAGCTGTGCAGAGGTTTTCTTCTCTTTTCTTTCTTTTTTTTTTTAAATTGCATTTCTGAAAATATAGTATTAACTTTTGGGTAAAATTTGTCAGGAAGGATGATCCAATCATGGTTCTGCTGGCACAGGCACACAGATTCCTCCTTTTTTGCTGATTTCATGTTTGGCCTCAGGACAGCTTGTAGTCTTCGTGTTCAATGCTGAAGCCTGGCCTATCCAGCACCACACAGAAGTCCAGTCTGTAGATCCCAATGTTTGGGTCATATTTGATGCCCAGGTCAGTGTGTTCTTGAATCCCCAAATCAAGGATTCCAGTATCTGAGAAGTTATTATTCTATAACTCGTACACCTGCACCTCCAGGTCTTTCTTCAGAATTTCATCTGCCTTGGCTCCACGGACTGCAATGAACAGCAAACTTTTCACTTTTTTTCTGATGCCAAAGGACCTGATGGTGTATCTAGCTTTGGTATTGCAGATATCTGGCCTGTGAGCTGCGTCACCACCAAGGCTGCCTGGGTCAGTCTGTTTCCACTCTCCACACAGACACTGAGGCAGAGCTTGTGGATTGGAAGGTCCCTCGTGGGCTTCTCCTTTTGCTTTTGGTTTTGCACCAAGATGGAAGACAGGAAAAGGTACAGAGTTTTTCAAACTTTGTCTTTTTAATCTTTTTTTCTTATTCTCTTCTTCCGGAAGTCACAATCCCTCCTTGATGTCAGACTCAAATATGTTCCCTTTAGATTTCTGCAGCTGTTGAAGACTCTACTTACCAGTGAGCTACAGATCACTTCTAAGCCATGATTTTGGGCTCATTCTGCAGAGGCTGAGTTAGCCTTTGAGATAAAATAGTCATGCTTCTGATTTTCCCTCACTCTGGTGCAATGACCCTCCAGAGACACTTGATCACATTGTCAGGCTCAAGTCTGCAGCTCCCAAACCTTCTGACTTTAGGAGTCTCCGTGAATCTCACTCTTTAGAGAAATGCCCATAAAACACGTAGTCCTTTTCATCTGATTCTGCATCAATGGATAATTTTAAGTATATATTTTTTCCCCATCAAATTTTTTTCTGACAACTTTCAAAAATTTCCTTTTCTGAAACATCTCATGGGAATTACTTAGAGGACACTCATGGGAACACACCAGTCCTCCAGTAGAATTCAGGCTCTGGAGGACTGGCTTCTTTCTCAAGGGGACCCACAATGGAATTCTGTGGACACACAACTTAATTCTGTTCTTTTATCTTTTGTTTTCAAATAGATCAAAGGAGCACGTCTTGGGACAAAAAGAAGAGCCCAGGATTCCTATTTTTGTCTTTCAGCAAGAAGAAGAAGCCTCCAGAGGCTCTGACAGCTCCAAGCACACTTAGTGGCAGCAGTGTTTCTAGTCTAACTGGGGTTTGATTCTTGAGTTCCCCTTGACGAATGCGCTTCTCCTCAATCACATCTTCCTTGTCCCCTCCCTTCCATCCTTCCTCTTTCCTCACCTCCTTCATTTCTCTTTCTTCAGAACCAGGACTGTTCCAGGTTTAATTCCGACCGTCTCTTCCTCCTTCTCCTCTCTTCTCCCCTCGCTTCTTTAAACTTCATCACCACTGACTTCTTTATCTTGTTTATTCTCCTTGAAAAGAGAAATAAGACGGTTTATATGCTGAGGATGTTTCTCCACAACCTCCTTTACTCCTCTTTCCTACCGGTAGTCAGTCTGGTGGTCTTTCAGATGCTTTCAGTTCCAATACCCATAGAGTCTTACTTGTCCTCGCATTGAACGCTCCCCTGCCGAGAAGTCCCAGGCATACTGCTGATTATCTGTTCTGTGATCATAGTCATTTTCTCAGTAAGCAAATACAGGGAATAAAAACCATCACCTAATAGGCCAATCACAGATGTCTGCAACAGCCCACAAAGCCTCGATGAAGGCTTTGGTTCCAGGCTTGGTGGCAGTGCCAAGGTTATTAGCCAAACTGGCCTTGGTCACTTAAATTCTAGAATCCACGGTAGTGAGGGTTTGAACGTGTTTGTTGAGATTTATATGTGATTCCTTCCCAGAAGTCTAAGTGCTAAAGCCTGCCAAGCTTTCATATCTCCTTTTATTTTATCCAGAATGTCTGATGAGTTTGAAATGAGTTCCCACAGAAGGATCTGTTTGAGTAGAGAATATTGATGATCAGTGACATAACAGGCCAATTTCTGCCTGAAAACAAAAATTTCACCCTCTTCCTCCTTATTAGTTGGTCTTAGGTCTGGCTTTCCTCAGGCATCTTGCTTGAATAGCCACATAGCACAGGCTCTGCAATGTAGCAACACCAGAAAGCTGAAGCAACTCTGAAGTTGAAGCTTTTTAATATTTAAAAGTTTTTCTGTTGCATTTATTTGTTTACCTTGTATGTATATGTGTATCTGGATGGTCCCACATACCATGGCACAAATGTGGAGGTCAGGGGACAATCTGGGGGTATCCATTCTCCCCTTGAACCATGTGGATCCTAGGAATCAGTTTTGCTGGCAGCCAGCTTTCCCTGCTGAGCCATCTTGCTCATAGCAGTTTTTCTGTTTATTTTTGAGATTGTAATTTAATTAAAACATTTCTCCTTTTAATTTTCTTTCCCTGGAACCCTTCCGTGTGTGTATACTCCAACCATTTCTCTCCTTCCAATTCATTGTAGTGGGATTATATTGTTACACTGTGACTAATTGTCCTGCCTACTGGTTTAATAAAAATGCTGATTGGTTGAAGTCAGACAGGAAGTGTGGGCGGGGCTACCAGACTAAGAAAACTCTGGGAACAGGAAGAGCAGGGAAGACAGAGAGACACCACAGAGACAGCATGATGAGACACCAGTAGACACAGAGGAAAGAAGTTGAAATGCTGCTCCGAGAAAAGGTACCAAGCAGCGTGGCTGAACAGGATAAGAATCATGTTTAGTTTAAGGGTAAAGAGTTAACAAGTTATATACCTGGGCCCCAGGTCAATCTGCGTAAAATTAATATAAGCGGTCTGTGTGTCTCTGTAGGACTGCAGGTCTGCGGGTCTGTGGGTCTGCAGGTCCAGGCCACAGGGCCAGGCCAGAAAGTCCAATTCATGGCCTCTTTTTTTTTTTTATCATTATTGCATGGAAATATGTATTTGTATATATACGAACACACACACACACACACACACACACACACACACACACACACACACACATGTTCCTGACTATAGACTGTTCCTGACCATAACCATATGTTACTTGTGTGTATGTTTCCAAGGTTGACTTTTTGACACTTTAGTTTTTTTGATATGTGCTTATGAATGTCCTTTTTAAATGTAATCATATCTATTGTAGATGAAAGATTTTCTCTCATTTCAGCTTTTTAAGAAAATGTCCTTATTTGGAAAAAAAAACTGATTCCATATCTAGGTCTTTGCTATCCACAGTCTAAAAATCAGGACTCTAAAAGGTTTGCCTCACATCGTAGTGGTTGAAAATGCCCTGTGTTGCTGTGGCAAACACAGGCATGGGTAGCGTTTAAGGAGGACTTGAAGATTGTGTCTCATGAAGAACATTCACTCTCTGAGCATCTTCCCAAGGTTGGACTCCATAGCCTCCCCTAAAACAGAAGTTGATTTCATTCAGGTCAGGCAGACTGAAGTGTTGAAGACACTGGTGGCCCAGAGAGTGGGTTGGCTGATGAAGAAGTGAAATAAGACAAGAGAAGTCAAGGCTCCTGTTTCCCACCTTCAAACAGAAGAGGAAGGAGGAGAGATGTCTCCCAGTGGGGAGTAAGAGTTAAGGTGGGGCGTATGCTTGGACCCTGCAAGGCCAGTTATCTCAGGCCTCTTTCCTGAGAGGCAAGAATGTAAGAAAAGACCATTGCAGCACATTGCAGAGAGCTAGGCAAATGTGTGTGTGTGTGTGTGTGTGTGTGTGTGTGTGTATATGTATGAGTGTGTGTATGTGTGTGAGTCTGTGTATGTGTGTGTGAGTGTATGTGTGTGTATGTATATGTGTGAGTGTGTATGTGTATGAGTGTGTGTGAGTGTGTGTGTAAGTGTGTGAGTGTGTGTGTATGTGTGTGTGTATGTTATGTGTGAGTGTGGTGTGAGTGTGGTGTGTGTGTATGTGTGTGTAAGTGTGTGAGTGTGTGTATGTATATGTATGAGTGTGTGTATGTGTATGTGTGTGAGTGTGTGTATGTGTATGTGTGTGAGTGTGTGTATGTGTGTGTGAGTGTATGTGTATGTATGTATATGTGTGAGTGTGTATGTGTATGAGTGTGTGTGTGAGTGTGTGTAAGTGTGTGAGTGTGTGTAAGTGTGTGAGTGTGTGTATGTATGTTATGTGTGAGTGTGGTGTGTGTGTATGTGTGTGTAAGAGTGTGAGTGTGTGAGTGTGGTGTGCATGTCTGTGTGAGTGTGTGAGTGTGGTGTGTGTGAGTGTGTGAGTGAGTGTGGTGGGGGTACTGGAAAAGCAAGATTCTTCTTTGTTCCCATCCAGCTTTGCTGAAAGGTATTCTGTTTTATCAAGACACTGTGGAGTGTTGTCCCTGCTGTTTAAGCAGAGGGCTCCACAGTGAAAAAAATCCTGGCAGATTGAGCAGTTCAGGTCGGGTACCTTGGAACTGCCGAGGTGAGCTGTGGTTTAGCAGGGTAGTCTGACAAGGTTATAATGGAGACTCCTTTCTAGGTGCAAAGTCAAAAAATGTAGGCTTCTCATAGGGGTTTCCTCATTCATGTTCTTGAAAAGTATATCAATTCTCTAATACCCTATTCAAATAGTGTTCTGCTTAGTCTTAGGTCAACTGGACATAAACTAGAGCCATTTGGGAGGAGGGACTCTCATTTGAGAAAATGCCCCCATCAGATTGACTTATAGGCGAGTATATCTGGCATTTTCTTGATTAAAGATGATTGATGTAGGAGAATCCTGCCCATTGTGGGTGGTGCCATCCCCTAGGCAGGTGGGCCTAAGTTGTATAAGGAAGCAGGCTGAGTAATCCAGAAAAGGAAGTCAGTAAGCAGCACTCCTCCATGGACTCTGCTTCAGTTCCTGCCTCCAGGTTCCTGCCCTGCCTTTCTCAGTGAGTTGTAAGCTGAAATAAACTTTTCTCCCCATGTTGCTTTTATTTATGATGGTTTATCACAGAAGCCCTAACTAGGACAGTGGCGTTTGGAGATCTTAGAAAATACTAGGTTAAAAAGTACCAAATTAAGGGTGTAGTGAGAAGAAAGATATTACGAATAAGGGTACAGGGGAAGGACAGGACTCATCCAGTCAAATGTTCCCTGAGTGTCTCTGTGTTTGGTGATATTGTTGGTTCTGGGAGAAGAGAGAGAAGTCCTGGTCCTAGGAGGTGAGTGACTTCATATACACACACTTCTAAGTGGTGGCCCAGTGATTCACAACTTGGCTATGAAAATCAGCCTTTATCCCAGCCCCAAACTATAGCTGCCAAATATTATTTGATGAACTGAATCACAGGAGGACCCTCAAACTTATTTTATTGTCTTAAATGTTACTAGTGTCTGTCATTGATGGTCATGTGATTTTTCCCCCCTGGGTGCTGATGTGATACTGTGTAGGAACATTCAGGTGTCATCACTGTGTGTGGCAGCTTATCTCCCCAGGAGCCAGAACAAAGGACAGCATCTACTTTCCTGATAACAAATGGAGCCCATTTTGGACACATGCAATTCTGCTGTGTGTGTGATTTGTTATTGATATACTAACTTTAGAATTATTTGTAAAACGGTTTCTCCAAATATTGAGAAAGACATACTTAAATTAAAAGTCATATTCTGAACATGTCCTTTGGTTACAACTTAAACAATATGTTTTTAATAACATAAAATAATAATTTCTTCAAAATAACTATTTAAAAAGCAATTTAAAAATAATTTTTATGCACTTAAAGCATTACTTTAAAAACATTGCCATTATAACTCATATCTATCTTTACTCACTAATATCATAGAAATTTTCACTAGTGATTAAACATTTTGGCTGAAGATATAGCTCAGTTGGTAGAGGGTTTCTTTAAGAAGCCCTTGGTTTGATCCTAAGCAAATAAACTGACTTCGGTGGTGCCTGCCTATAGTCCCTGTACCACTTGGGAGGTGAGGCAGGAAGATCAAAAATTCAAAGTCATCCTCATGTACACAGGGAATACATGAGACCCTCTATCTATTCATCCATCTGTCCATCCATCCGTCCATCCATCCATCCATCCCATCCATCCCATCCATCCATCCATCCCATCCATCCCATCCATCCATCATCCATCCGTCCGTCCGTCCGTCCATCCATCCATCCATCATCCATCCATCCCATCCATCCATCCCATCCATCCCATCCATCCATCCATCCCATCCATCCATCCATCCATCCATCCATCCATCCATCCATCCATCTACCTATCTACCTACTTACCTATTGCCACACAGTATATAGTCACTTTAATGAAATATTTTTAATCCTAAGAATATAATAGACACCATATGGAGATGTACTAATTTACATAGTCCATTTATAATTTGCTGGTAGGAAATTATTAATGTTGAATCACATTTTTAGAATTAAAATGAATATTATATTATCAACTTTTGGCATCAATAATTCTATGGAAGCTAATGTGTTAGTTTATTATAAAGGAATATATCAATAGTTATGCTGTGGACCCTCAAGCCAGAAATTCTGGCTTAGTTCATGTTCACCTTCTGGATGGTAGAAAACACCCAAACAAGTCAGAAATTCCTGATGGCCTCAAGAGTCTGGTGACAAATGGGAGGAGGTGAAGAAGCGACAGTTTCCGAGTCTTTCTGAGCCAAAGTGCAGTAGACAGTTGCTCTTACACATTGTATTTATTCCTCCCATCTAGGAGCCATTGCAGGGATGGAGGCCAATGCACAGCTAGTGGACATGGGGATGACAGCTCTGCTTCCAGAAATGGACTTGGGACTTGCATGGGAATTTGAGCACAGGTCTGATTAGCTACACAGTCATTCGAGCTGGTGAAATTTCCTGTTTGGTTTGAGATAGGGGGAAGATTTGTCTTCGTTTTCTGAAATTCATGCTCTGGGGCTTTGATGATGAGTCTCAGGAGTTTTCACTTATTAACTATGATGAGGGCCATTTAAGCAGAGCTAGAAGTAGTTTTTCTTCGATTCAGTATTTGTTTACTCTCCAGCAATAGTGCTCAGTTATGAGGTTGATTTATTTTCTTATTTTTATGCCATTGATGAGCATCTGGCAATGTCTGGGTTGTCATATATGAGGTGTCTGAGGGTACAAGTGGCGTTTAAGAGGTAGAGGTTGGAGTGTTTCAGTATACAGAATAATCCTTGTGACAAAGACAGATCTGCCCTAAAACATCAGTAATGTTGAGATCATGAAACCTTGCTGTAGAGGAAAAACAGTACTTGATATTACCTGGTGATGTATAATTTCAATAGCAACCAATAAATCACACTTATTAAATATGTATCGGTTTGTCTGAATTGAGTTCCTGCTATCACTCTAAGATACCATCAGAACGTGGTATCTCACCCTGGGAGACTCATAAAGGGTGCGTCATCATCATCGTCCACGCAAAGAGTAGGGTCCTCCTCAGAGGAAGAAGGGTGGCTGTGGGGTGGTTGGTGGCAGCCAGATCTCTGAAGTGGAGAAGGTGTGACTCTGTTACCTGTGTGGCCTCCAAGCAGCTCACAGTTCTATCTCCTCTATCAAGTGGGCATGACAGGATTTCCCACTGCGTGTTTGTTGGGAGCTTTTGACGAGTAATACGGGCAAAGAGATAACACTCGATGAATGTTTGTATTTCTTCTTACTACTGGAGAGAGTCAACTGGGGTGGTGCCTGCAAGCTACCATTCCTTCTCTGGAGGGGCACCCCTATTTTCCCAGGCTTTTTTTTCCTTCTTAAGCAATGAAAGGTGAGTCAGGACCGCATGTGCTCCTCACAGACACCCGGATGTGGCTTAACCTGCTGGTGTCCTCTCCTGCAGCTGACATGGGGTGGAGCTGGCTAAGAGGAGGTGAAGGAGGAGGACAACAAATTCCATTTCCTTGTGAAACTCTGCCAACAAAAGGCCATTATCTCAGTTTCAGAGGGAAATGGGGGGGTGGGCAGGTGTTTGAAGGTTGCCACTGGCGAATGAAGAATGTGAGCAGGCTGAGGCTGTTTGCAGATCTCAGGAGACTTCTGGGCATTCCCCTTCTTCAGGAAGAAACACCTTCTCTGCCCCATGGACTGTGGGTTTTAAAGTGAGAATATGACATAGCTTGAGGGGGTGAGAAGTTGGCTTGAGTGTCATTGAATTCAGTAAGGACAGAGGGTAGGACAGTCCTTTGGTTTTTCACCTGTTTGGCTTGGGGTTTACCAGAGAAGGGAACCTTATCTTTCTCTATTGTTATCTGCATCCCCCACTTTCTCTTGTGTTTTGTAGACATAAGATGGTAGTTTTAGTTTTCTTTAGTTAGAATAATTCCAACCAAATATCCTTGTCTTTCTCATCCAGAGGTAGTCACCTTCCACCATAGGGCCTCTGGAGGAAAGAGTGCAGGAAAGGCCGGTGTTCTGATGTGTGCAGGTGTGGGGCCATTGGCTCTAACTACCTCTCTCTTTTGTTTTGGTCTCACAGTATGGCCTTCATTTTCCTGGTGTTGGGCCTCAGTTGTCTTTGCCTAGTCTCATGCCTAAGCCTTTTGTCTCAATTCCTTTTGTTATCTTCCTGTTGCAGGGGGAGGCTGCTGGAAAGTAGGTGGGAAAGGGGCTGAGTCTCCTCAGTAGAGGCCGAGGGGTGACAGCTCTTGTCTGCATATGTCCATGTGTGTCTCTTCTATCACCTGGATGATCTGTGGACATTCCCCGCCATGAGCTGTACTAGGAATCTCTTAGGAGCTTGTGTCAGAGAAGAGATGTCTTCTTGCTCAGCAAACAGAGGTTGAGTAAGCGAAAGGGAGAAGCCAGTTGTGATTCAGAGTGGTTGATATCCATGGGCCCACTGTCTGTGTCAGAGCCAGCAGTATCTAGAGTTAGGTGGTGAGTAGGCCTGGTCTGGTAGTTTAGTGTCTCAGGGCTCTACCTAGAATAATGTTAGCTGGATATAGTGGCATGTGCTTATGTCATGTGGCCAAGGCAGGAGGATCACACCTACCAGGCTTGCTTAGGCTACATGGTTAAAAAAAAAAAAATCTGTCTTTAATAGAAAAGAACTCAACAATGCCAAGACTACAATATTCTCTCACTTGTTAGAATCTTCCTTTCTTCATTTCATTAAATTTCTCATCAAGACCATCTTCCCGTGTAAGGCCCTGGCATCTCACTTTTATTTCTATCTTTGTGCCTGGCTCATGTTTCCCAGGTTAGATCTGAAAGCGCCCCGACCTTCAGAGACTCAGTCTCTTCACGTGTAACACTACCTCATAACTTGCGGTAAGGATTACTCAGTTTCATAATGTTATGGCAGGATACATGTCAGGTACTACAGCAACCCTCAAAAGTCCTTTTCAGTAGCTTTTGGTTTGATATCGGAACACAGGTCCATCAAGAGGTGATTTCAAAACAGCAGGTCAAGGCAGAGGTAGAGGTAAGCAGAGAATGCCGTGGGATTGCAAGGGAAGGGCTCTAATGCCTTTTATAAACATAGATGAGCTGGTTTGAAGGATGGAGGAGAAAGGCTGAGTGTCCCTGAAGAGAGAAGTGTGACAGAATGAGAACCTAGTCATAGGAGGCCTTCTTGGTCATGCCAAAGAGTTTGAATTCTATACACATACAGTAAGGAGTTTTAGAGCAAGAACATGATATCTCCAGATCTGGGCTTAGTTACCTTAGTGACTGTGTATAGGGAAAGAGGTGTCAGAGTAGTAACTCTGGAACCAGGGGTTCTAATGAAGTTGTGGCAATGTTCCAGACGAGTGATTACAACATAGTCAGGCAAGAGCAGAAGACTGGGAACTGATCGAAAAGAACAGGTCTATTCAAAGAGCAGATCTTAGCAGTCAAGAGGGGGACAGGACAGAGGGCGAAGCCAAGGATGACTCAGCTGTCTGGTTTGCCTGGCTGGGTGAGTAGTGAGTGGTGCCCCTGAATAAGACAGGGATCCCAGGAGCAGGGTTAGGGCCAGGGTGGAGACTGTGAGTTCATTTTGAGGTAGTTCAGTTTGAGGTGACCTTGGCAAGTATGACAGAGTTGTGCAGCTTGCAGTCACCTATGCAAGTCTGTCATCCAAGAAAGATTTCCAAACTAGATGTAACGGTCTGGGAGTTAGAGGTGACAAAGAAAACTCCAACAAGGATTGTAATTGTCCAGAAACGAAACCAAACTAGAACAACCCCAGCGGTATGAGGACTGATTAGCAGGAAACCTCGTGACTGCGTCACAAGTGGATGAAGTGTCCAAAAGTGACCCACAATGACAGAGAGTAGCAGTTTAGTTACTAGAGGGTGGACAGCTTCGAGACAGAGAGAGTGAGCAGTAAGGTTGACTGATGTGGATTTCTCCAGTGGATCTGACAATGGAGGGTATTGGCCTTGCCATGAGTGATTGTGAATTTAGACAGCGGTGCACTGAGCTGGTAAGGGGAGGTGGGAAGCAGGGGTTGGGAGGTAACTGCAGAGGTTGTAGCCTCTATGCTCCCCCCCCCCCCAAGATCATGTCTCATGGATGATGAACGAAACCCACAGACTCCAGAGCTGAGTGGATCAACCAACTCTGTTGATATGGTTGACGCTAATTAGAATGGAAAGGGAATGAGAAACTCCCAAAGCAGGAGGGGTTCCTAGAGAGAACATTATTCAAGTGGAAAGGGCTATGTGTCTTTAAAAATTCAAGAACAAAAAACCCAAAAGTGGATACTTAGTCAAATACTGATTTGCCTCCTGGTGCATAAGATGAAGTGCACTTCCCTGGAGCTCTATTATTGGCTAGTATCATTATCTAAAGGCTATTGAGCAGAGGTGCCTTGGTCCGTGGAGCACCTTAAACAGGGGGCTTTGATCCGTGGAGCATTTGAAATTGGTGTCATGGGAGTTTTCCAGATGATTGGGGTCAGAGTCACACTGGGACCAGTCTCTAAGTGCCTAACTTGCCTTTGTTCATTCCATCATCTCTTTGGGACCCACACGAAGGGAAGGTCTGATGTACTTGATCTATCTGTGTGTCTGTCCATCCGTTTATCCATCCACCCATTCATTTTTGAGATAGGGTTTTGCTCTCTAGCCCAGGCTGGTCTTACCCTCACAATCCTCCTGCCTCAGCATTATGAACAATTGTGATTCAGCATGGCCAGTTGTACTTGCTTTTTTTTTTAATTAAAAAAATGATTTATTTATTTTTATGTATATGAATATCTTGACTGAATGCAGCATACACGTGTCTTCAGAAGACAAAAGAGACACTCCGGAACTGGAGTTGTAGATGGGTATGCGTTACTGTGTGGATATTGAGAACAATACCTGGGTCCTCTGCAATAGCACCAAGCTTCCTAACCACTAAGCCAGCTCTCCAACTTCTGTACTGGGTTTTAGGGGCTGTGAACTGGAGCAGATCTTAGAATATGAGGCAGGGAACTCTGGAGGAAGGGCTGAAGACACAACGCCTGCTGATGTCCTATGAGGTCACAGTGCCCACTGTAGGGTCGGGCGGTGGGTGGGGTGGGGGTGTGGGGGTGTGGTCGGGGGTGACGGTGATCTGCATTGGCACCTGGAGGGGTGTATGAGTGTGTGATCAGTAAGAGACGTTCATTTTCTGCTGAGACATGTTATGGGATGGGGTGTGATAGTCCCACGGTTTTCTCTTTACTCACGTGAGGTCACACCCCTGGGAACTGGTTTCTGCTCTGGTGGTCTTCCCTCTTCTACAACCTTCTTAGCGTTGCCTCTGTTGCAAGCTCCGGCTGAGCCATCATCCCACCCCTAACTTATACTTATAAGTCAGGTTCCAATCTGGCCTTAGTGGCCAGTTCTTTCCACCATTTCCCTTCCTTATTCAGTGTTTCTGTCATTCTAAGCAGCGAAGCTCTCAATAGTTTGAGTTGTGTTTATTCAGGTGTTTGTTCCTAAAGGCAAAAGGTTAGTGAGTACCTAAGGGAAAGCTTGGGGGAACATCTGTGGTGATGCGAGACTAGGCTGAGAGCAAAGGAAAGGAGACCTTGAAGGGTCTCTGAGAGGACAGAGGGATTAGAGCTGGGAGACGCCCAGACAAGCTGGGGCGGGGAGGGGGGGGAGGATGGGGAGTCACGGGACACTACACTGACATAGGGCAGCGAAGTGGACTTGGTCTGAGGGTTCCTTTCCTACTCACTCTGGTAATAATCACGTGTTCTAAGAAGTCCAGCAGGACAGGGAGCTGTGGACATCAACAAGTGATAAGAAATAGTTAAGACCAGAACTCTTAATCCCTCAGAATGTGCAGGATCAACAGCTGTCAGATGGGAATGCTCTAACTCTACAGGGTGAAGGGATTAGCCCAACTGAGGTTAATGCTGTTGATGGTAATTTGATGTCTACTGTCATCACAAATGTCTGAGGGTCTGCCTGGTCTAGGCTCCTGGCGCTGTGGGGTGTGCAGTGAACTAATAATACGGAAGTGGTTAGCAGGGAGTGGGTTGAAGACACAGCAGCTCAGCCCTCATGTACATCGCTGAGTAATACGGAAGGCATTATGAAACCACTCACAGACATGATGTGACATATCTGTGAGTAAGATGCCATCCCTGCCCCCGAGCTCCCAGGTGATGTGAACAGAGGCATATGGATAACAACAGTTGTTTAAAGTTGGACCAACCAGGCCGTAAAAGGATGTGGAAACTCAGTCTATGAAAGACAGGAGAGCAATTAGATTTAAAACATCTTTTATTATTGCTGCTTTGTTTTCTTTTTCAACTTTTTTTTTTTTTTTTAGTTTAAATTCTTGGAGCACAGATGGCTACATCTCCTTTTGTAGTTCCTCTGGTGTTTAGAGTAAGTGTTCAGTAAGCTATAGGTGCCCAATATTTGCTTGCTTTCACTTACTTTAGAACCTGAAAAGTTTAGAACATCCCCTGTATGTGTTAGGTGGTTATTGTTGATATTTTTTTGTTTTTGTTGTTAGATGGATGAAATAATTGTCTTTCTCTCAGATCACATTTCCTTAATTCTCTCATCCCTCACAGATTGTGTGTAAATGCTTACTAAAATAAATTATGAAATGGTCAATGACTTTAGAAAAATATATTTCACTTCATCAGGAATCAAGAATGTCATTTATAATTTCAGCTGTGAATTAATACCAATATAAACGAGACAGTTCTCAACATTAATAGGATTGCAAACAAACAGAACACTTACAAACTTTAAAAGGAAGAATGTTCATCCAATTGTGTTGATATTATTTGTCAACTGCATTGAGAATACACAAACCCTTTGACTGATCTGTTCAACCTCTATGAATTTGCTTTATAGAAATTACCATGACCCAGTGGAGAAAATTTCAGAGGGGGAAGATAGCCATAGCCCCCTCCAGGATAGGGAAGTTGGAAAACATCTTGCATGCGTACTGGTCAGGGACTATGTGGGCATTTGTAATAGTGTAGCATCCAAATATTTGAAAAGTGAGAAGTAGTTTAGGATGATGTGAGCAAATGTTACAAAAGAAGACAGCACAGAAAGCTGGCTGGGGTTCTGGCCTGTTCTTTATACTGGTTCGATCTTTACTGGTCCTGTGGCCACAGGTTCCTTGAGCTGCTACATTTCAATTTTCTTTCTTGTTAAATGGAGACATGGGTCTCTCTCTCTCTCTCTCTCCCTTACAGTGTTGCTGGAAGTGATATGTTTGTGCAGCACTGAGTTCTGTCTCCCCAATAGCAGACATGCTTGGATCTGAGTGTTATTTCTGCAGATGGCAAGGAGCAGGACACAAAAATACTTGCACAGTCAAGGCCAGAGGCACAGAAGATGTTAGGGTGCTGTCTTTTACTGGTTGTTACCGGAATGGGGTTTTTATTTTCTCCTTTGAGCTCTCTCTTGTTACCAATGCTTTACAATTAACAGATGTAAAATATAATGAAAACAAAGTATTTAGAAAATAAACAGTCCTTATATTTAAGAAAACAAAAGAATTAAGGTTGAGGGTTTTGTTAAATACTTGCCTAAGAGCAAAGCCCTGGGTTTGATCCTCTATACTGCAAAGGAAAAAAAATTCCCCCCCAAAAGAAAGAATTAAAGAAATAAGTTTCTTATTTGTGTGTATGCATGTTAGAACTACAGAGCCCATCTGTGTAATTTTGTTTTACAGTTTTACTGACTTCGAGAGGGAAAGTGACTCATCTCAGGAAATAATGAGCACGTTTCTAACGTATTTCTTGAGCTGCTGTTTCGACTTCCCCCTCTCTAGTTTATCTCTAAGGACCTGGAGCTGCAGAGGAGGGTTCCTGATAGTCCCAAATCCCTGGAGGTGCATCTCTTCCTGCCTCTCCCAGGAAATGGCCTTGGCCTCCTTTTCTCCTTCGGGCAAGGACAGTGCTTGGTAAAATCCACAGCTGCAGTTTCTACAGGCTTAAACAAGTTACCTCTCCAATATCTATTTTTAAAAAAGTTCATTAAGTGGGGGAAGCGGTGTCACTGAGAATTGTTTGTGTTGTTTCCAGGCCAGCCCTTTTTCCTGGTGCCAGACCCACCTGTTCATCTGATGTGGGTGTCCTATGCGTGTGACCAACTCCATGTGTTTAAAAGTCAGCTACTAACTTCCTTTACAAACCTGTTTCTTCTCCTGTACTCTGCCTTGCAAAATGCCAGCTCCAGGATTCAGGAGGCATCTCTACCCTCCACCTTCTAGATCTCACAGAGCAGGGAGTTAAGTCTTGCAGGTGTTGGCTCCTGGCACTGCTTTGGGTTCCCCGACAGCACTTTATGTGGTGCTTACTGTTTGTAGTATTTGGTTCTTCTTGCAGTCTACGTAAAGGTGTCTCCTAACTAGTCTCTCTGCCTTTAGTCACCTCTTGTCACCCATCCAGACCAAGAAGAGAACACCTTCTAAGTCAAAGCTTATGGCACAAGCCCTGTGAGTCCTGAAGCCCCACAAAGTCTACACAAAAATCCAGATACTAGAGACAGTCAAAGATACTTCCATCAGCTATTTCTTGATAACATCTCCCATCTCCCAGAGATTTCTTCCTCATACCTGCCCTTCAGCCCCAGCTCTGACATCTCCTCCCTAGAGCTCTTTCTAAACAGGACAGCGGAATGATAATTCACAGTGTGTTTAGCCAAGCAGAGTGTCTGCTTGTGACATTAAACTTTAATTGTCTTCAGATCAGCTGGATCTCTGCCTCTCTAAGAACAGAAGAAGCAGAGTCATGTTTTATAGCAGAGAGTTAAGTATGGAAATCATATTTTTTACATAATCACCGAGTCATCTTGGGGGAAAGATCAGCTTTCTCACCCTCGTCGTGAGAGTCAGAGTTTGCTTCCACTGGTGAGTGGCTCCAAGTATGAAGTCATTGTCATGTGTATCTCTGACTTTGTCAAGGCTTGTTGTAAGGTAGGCCATCACCTGTGTTCTGAATGGAGGATGTGTATGGTCATTTCCTGGTTTAAGATAGGGGGTAAGGAGTATCACCTCTGCCCTGCTTCTTCCAGAGGGATAAGCTTCTGTCTTTGTACTAACAGGAAGCGACAGCCAAATAACTTAGCAAAAGACAACAGAAGAATGCCATCGTTCTTAAAGGTGTAGATGAAATGACTGGCCCCTTCATCAAACCAACCGAAATCCTTTAGCTTGACTTTTTGACTCTTTGTGTGTCAGGCTGATGCAAAAGAAGTTGCAGATGGGGTATAAAGCTAGAGAGGCACACTGAAGGCTAGACCAATGTTCACAGTTGGAGATTCTGATTGATTGGAAGGGTGTACCAGCCTCTGACCTAAACGTTTTAGCCAGAGAGTCTAGGTTCCTGGTTCCTCATTGGCTAGAGTCTTGAGGAATAGTCACTGGGTGTGTTACACATGAGGTGAAAGGCCAGGGAACAGATGGGTGCTAAGGAAGTATTTGTGATTCTCTTCCAGTCTGGTTTCAAGTTCCAAAAGACAGTGGTGCATGGACCTCAGACTCTATTGCCTGAGATATTCCAAGCTTTCCTTTGGCCCACCAGCTCTGCTCAGGGATATGTTCCTAAAGCCTTCCCCCAGGTCCCAGGTTTATGCCAAGCTCATTCTCAGTACTTTCCCTAGTTTCTTGGACAGACACGACTTGCTTGTTATTGTTTTCTGGCACTCAAGTTTAAATATAGGCCATCAATAAATACCGTGAAACAAAGAAGTGA
Organism: Phyllotis vaccarum; assembly: GCA_033318265.1. NCBI lineage: Eukaryota > Metazoa > Chordata > Mammalia > Rodentia > Cricetidae > Phyllotis > Phyllotis vaccarum. The sequence continues at coordinate 80,967,188 of JARWLC010000012.1, forward strand.
TCTGACCCTTGGGAGGCCATTTATTCATTCACTCATTCAGCCCTTCCCAGTGTTAATGAGCACACGACTCTCCATAGGGCCGGTGGTTATGGTCGGAGAATACAAAGAAGCATCGATGCCTTCCTCGAGGAGCTTGTCCTTGGGACAGGAACATCTGTACATATAGAACTATATCTCAGCACTTGATATTAGCCAAGAGGTCAGGAAGTAACAATTATCCCTCTATGTGTTGAACTCTTTAATTTTGTATGCCCTGATTTCAGAATAACATGAGCATAGACACACATTGGCACAGCGTCCCACCTCATTGTCAAATCTGGAAGGGGGCACGGCTTGAGTTTCTTGTTACCTGCTTTGGACACAAGGCCAGGAGATAAAAACCAACAACAATAGTATAAACAGCCACCAAAGAAACATCAAAACTCATCAAACTCACTAGTGGTGATAGTGAAAGTCAGGTGGGACATGGTGTCTACAGGTGGTTGTGGGAGCACAGGACACCATAGAGACTCAAGGTTTCCAAGCAGAACTTCCTAATTGTCTTCAGGTGAGATACAATCTCCATGCATTTTATGATCAGTCATACCGGAGTCCTCCAAGGTGACTCTCTTTCATTGCAACCTCAGTCTGGGTTGGTCATGTGACAGGGTTCTTCACCTGCATCAGGCTTAACTGTTTTGAATTTGTGATTTTTGAATTTAAAAACCTATTTTATTTTTGACTAACAAGTAATAATTGTTCATATTAGTTAGGTTCAGTGTGATAGTCCAACACACATCTAGATTGATCAGACCTGAAATTTACCTTCCCCTTGTCTGTAATACCCCTATTCCCAAACTGTTAAAATTATGATTTCACATCATGTGACTACTTTATTTTTTTTCCTGTAGTAATAAGTTACTGGCCTGGACTTTCCAGCCTGGCCCCATGGCCTAGACCTGCAGTCCTACAGTCCCGCAGTCTCACAGAAACACACAGATGCTTATATTAATTATATGCGGATCAGCCTAGGGCCCAGGCACATAACTTGCTAATTCTTTACCATTAAACTAACCCATGATTCTTATCCTGTTCAGCATGTTTTCTCAGAGCAGCATAGTTGTCCTCTGCATCTGCTAGTTTCTCTGGCGTCTCTGCCCTGCTCTTCCTGTTACCAGAGTTTTCTTAGTCTGCTATCTCTGCCTATACTTCCTGTTTGCCTTCAGCCAATCAGCACTTTTATTAAACCAGTAGGTGGGAAAATTACTTGCATTGTAACAACATCATCCCATTACATTTCCCCTTTTTTCTTTTTAAAACAAGAAGAACCACAAATCTAATATCCTTTCCCCCCATTATCTATAGTAACTTATAACCAACACTGTAAACAAAGACAAACATCCATAATCATTTTTTTTTTGGAAAGGTGGACATAGTTCTCTAAAATACTTCCTGCTTAATGGGGGGGGGGGTTAGGTGCTGGTAATCCCATAGGGATCCAAAGAAAAATTTAGGGTTCTAGACATGTTTTTAGTGGAGTAGTCTGTGAGACTGGGTCATCTCAGCCAGTTTCCTAGAAGTTGTTTTGGATGCAGAGCTCAGAGGAAACTGCAACAGAAGTGCTCTAAAATACTGAATCACCTGGGCGGTCCATTTCCATTGGAGACTTTTCAATGGGGTCTTCCTCTATCAAACTTTATCTTCTTTAACCAGGAATAAATCCACAGCCTCTCATTTTCTGTGGAAATAAAAAGAAACCTCTTCCCCAAAATAGCATATCTTTTGGATTTCAATTTTAAAGTCAACTCATTTATAAAATGTACAGATTGAATTAATCTAACAGCATTTGTAATCAAATGTCTTTTAGCAGCTTTTACTACTTCATGTTCAGTCAAAAAGCTTAAAGACAAGACAATAACATACAGCATACAGACACTGGATTTTCCATTTTTACCTGGCTTATTACTGTTTCTTTTTACTCTATTTCTTTTTTTAAAGGACTTTCTCTATCCCTTTTCTTTTTTCTCTCAAGCCTACACATATATTTTTTAAACACACTCTAAACCATTTAGAATTTTTTTGAATCTGTCTCTACTGCAAATCTCTTATTTCTTATCCTTTTCTGTTTCTGACCACACCTTTGCTGCCAAGGTATGGCTAAGGATTAAAGGCTTGGCTAGGGTGGCTGGCTGGCTCCCCCCAGCTCCTAATTTAGCTTTTTAGAGTTTAGCTTTTTAGCAGAGGTACTGGTAGGACCCTCAGTTACCACTCTAGGGGATTTTAGGATGCATATAATCACCAAGTAAAGCACTGCTGTCTGCTGCTCATGAACTCTATTTAAGTATTTGGCAGCAGGGCCTCTTAAGAGACTCACAAGTGTTTTGCTTCTAAGGCTGAATCAGGAAGGCTCTCTTTAAAAAGCCACCCTTCTGCTTGCCTCCAGCAAAGAGCTGACCCAAGAAAATGCTGCTGCTACTAAGAAGCAGTTGTTGACTCTGTTTCTTTATTGTCTATATAAACAGAAACTTAAATACGTCATTTACAGCTTAATGCTTACATCTAGGCTCTTGTGAGACTTTAGGAACTGGTCATTTTGGAGCTTAATCTGCACTCCAAAAGCCTGCCATTTTTAATTCAAACCCACACACCATTCCAGGGTGTCTCTGAACCAAGACTCATGAGAGAGACACAACTCAGAAGTTGTTTTTGGCTCCGAGTCTGTGCTCTAGAACTGTTTTTAATCTTTCTCCAGCTTTATGAGGGTATATATCATCCACGTTGGGCCACCATTTTTAGTAATAAGTTTTCTGGCCTGGCCCCGTGGCCTGGTCACACAGCCCTGCAGTCCCACAGAAACACACAGATGCTTATATTAATTTTATGCTGATTGGCCTAGGGCCCAGGCATATAACTTGCTAACTCTTTACCCTTAAACTAACCCAGGACTCTTATCCTGTTCAACCATGGGGCTTGGTACCTTTCCTTAGAGTAACATAGTTGTCCTCTACATCTTCTGGCATATCTGTTTTCTCTGTGGCATTTCTGCTCTGTTCTTCCTGTTCCCAGAGTTTTCTTAGTCTGGTAGCCCCACCCACACTTCCTGTCTGCCTTTGACCAATCAGTGCTTTTTATTAAACTCATAGACGGGACAATTATTTACAATATAACATCATAAATCCACTACACATGTGATTCTGAGGCTGTTTCCTCTGGGCAGTAGAAACCAATAGCAAATACTCTGAGATGGGGAGCCAGTGCCCAGAACTCAGTGCAGTGGAGCTGAGCTCCAGTGGGCTAGTGAGGTGTGGGGTGCTCGCTCTAAGCCAGATCATGAGGGAATTGGAGGGCATAGTTTATTTAGTTACTTTTGCCTTGCTATGACCAAATACCTCAGCAAAACGATGTAAAGAGGAATGATTTGTCTTACTCATAGTTTCCGTCCACCATGGCAGGGAGAACCTGGCACTTCCTATCAGAGCAAACAGGGTTCAGAGCAGAGCAGCAAGAAAGGACCAAGGTGAGACAGAGCCCCCAGGACATGCCCTCCTTCTTACAACTAAGCCCCACCTTCCAGTTTCATTAGCTCCTAAATCAATTCACATTTTAAATTTATCAGTGGATTAAAGCATTCATTGGGTCTTCTAACTTAATCGTCTCTGGATTTGCCTTTGTAGGTATATTACTGCAGCTCTTAATCCAATCAAGTTGACAATTACGTATCTTAAATTTTTTTCTTGTTATTTTATTTTGGGTACGGGTTCTTTGCTTGCATGTTGTAAGGATTCCTGGTACAGATGGTAAATCCAACATGGCACCCACAGAACATGCCCCTAGTCATGGCTACATAAATCTGTGCCCACCCGCTCTCTTAAAGGAACAGCCACATGAAAGTCTGTCTCTCTTTCTCCTCTGCTTCTCTCCCTCATACCTGTCCGGCAAGTCCCTCGAATAAACTCTACTGTGGCATCTGGTAGTGTGTGTCTGGTCTCAGGCATGAAGCAAACACACGTAGGTCTGTGCACCAGGTGTGTGCCTGGTGCTTGCAGAAGCCAGAAGAAGGCATTGGAGCCTTTGTAACTAGAGTTACAGACAATTGTGAGCCATCACGCGAGGGGCCTCCAGGCCCTTTGGAAAACTACATAGTCCCTTTAACAGTTGAGCCAACTCTTCAGTCCCTAAAATCAAGATTTAGCTATCATAAAGAGACTCAGACTTTGTTCTGATGTGATGAACAGTGTTAGAGGGCTTAGAGAAGAGAGCTGTGACCAGAACTATGTTTCTAAGCAACCATGTTGGCTTCTTTGTGGACCCCAGACTGGAAGGGGACTGGTGATCACTTAGACAGTTGTGGCTAAGATCAGGATGGCAGCTGATGTGGGGAGAAGTTATTTAACTCAGAAGATATTTTGAAGGGCAAGAAAATCTGCCAGTGGTTAGTGTGGTGTACGAGGGTCTTCAACATTCATTTCATCTTCTTCCTGAACTTGCCCTGGATGGCTGTAAGAGCTTCTTAGTTCACCTACCACCTTTAGATTTATATTTTCTTCTATTTTGAGGCGGGTGTTACTGCGTAGTCCAGATAAAGCAGGGTGGCCTATCTCTGCCTCCCATATGCTGGGATTATAGATGTGCACAATCTTGCCCAGCTTAATCTTTCATACCTTTATATCCTTGATCTCATGGTTGCATTCTGGATAATTCTATAGTGCCTATTTTATTTATTCACTTATTTTGTTGTTAAGATTATATATGTGTGTAACGTATGTGCATATGAGTGTGAACATCCTCAGAAGCCAGAAGAGTGCATCAGATACCCTGAGGTGGATTTATAGATGATTGTGAACAGTGTGATGTGAGTGCTAGGATCTGAACCCAGGTCCTCCAGGAGAGCAGTGTTACTCTTAACCACTGAGCTATCTCTTTATCTCTACTTTAAAAAAAAAATCAGTTTCTTCCCCTCTTTCCCCACTTTTTAATCAGGATTTTTGTTCAGAGTCCCTATTATCCTGGAACTCACTATGTAGAGACCAGGTTGGCTTTGGCCTTGAGCTCATGTGCCTGACAATTGTAGAGTTTTGTTTTTTTCTTAATTTATTTTAGTTTTTTGAGACAGTGTTTTTCTGTGTAGTCCTGGATTTCCTGGAACTTGCTCTGTAAGCCAGGCTGGCCTTGAACTCACAAAGATCTGCCTGCTTCTACCTCCCAAAAGCTGGAATTGAGAAACTGTACCAACACCACCTAACCATTGTAGAAATTTTTAAGAAGCATTTTGTTTTGAAGTGTAATGACTATTTCTTTTAAAAAATAAATAATAAAAAAAATCCTCCCTGTTTTATTAATGAATACTAAGCCAGGAGGATAAACTTGCTTAAGTTTAATCCTTTGTAGATGGACCTTCCAGAAAAGGAGTTCACTTGTGGTAGGAAGCCATAGGAACCGATACTGCACTGCGGCAGACAATCCCAGTTGACAGTAAGAACTGTGTCCTGCCCTCAATCGCCCATCATATCTCAAGAGGGAACCAACGCTTCCCCCTGCCGAGCATCCTGCCACAGTCTTGTGACATCATGCAGCTGCAACCACAAGGTTGGGTTTTCAGTATCTACACACTGGAGGAAATGGTCACACAGCCCCCGACTGAGTACACTGAGTCCAGGTCCTACCATCTCCCACACCTCCAGTTACTCTAGCAAGAGGCTGATGTTTGCCCAACCAACAGCTTCTAAGGCCCTCAGTCTGAGAATTAGGGCCATGTTCCACCTCCTCAAGCCTCCAAGAGAAATTGGAAGGCACACATGTTCTTGGTCCTCTGAGTGGGTGGGCTCCAGCAGTCAGCTGTGTGTGCAGCTTGGAAGTATGTTTGCATGACAGAGTTGGTCTTCCTTTACAACTCAAGCATCCCCAATACACTTGTGTACGTTTGCAGGCTGCTTCCCAGAATTCATTCCCTCTAGGTTGGTTTACATTCCAACTGCTGACTGATGCCATTGGCTGTTGCCCTCAGCAACATGTGTTTTGTAGGACTAAATTTGTAGGCTCACAATTATTCATTTCTTCTTAGACTTATTTTATGTGTGTGAGTGTTTTGCCTGCATGTATGTGTGTACACCATACACATGCCTGGTGCACACGGAGATCAGAAGCTCCACATCGGTGGTTTTAAGCCACCGTGTAGGTGCTGGGAACTGAACTTGGATCCACTGCAAGAACAGCCAGTGATCCTAACTGCTCTTTAACTCCCTATGGGCTCATTTGAAATGGAAAGCTTGTAGATTTTTAAAAAAATTTCTTTTCCTATATGTTCAACTTTACCTGTATAGAAGTTTTGAGGTTTCTTGGAACTTCAGTTCTAAGTACAGGACTTCCTGATGGTTAGTGATTAAGACAGTGGAGTGGACTGTGAATGGCTTGGCTGGGTTCCTGGGAAGGACGCTCTGCCCTCGTCCTCACCGGGCTTCTCAGGGAAGTCTAACCCCAGGCAGAGTTAGACAGTTGTTTTGTTCATTGTCTTGAGTACGCTGGAGCTAACCCCACCCAGAGCTGATAGTAAGGATGCAATGCTCTGCTTTTGTGTGCTTGAGACAAGGTCTCACTGTATAGCTCTGGCTAGCCTTGAAGGGACGAGTAATCCTCCTGCCTCTGACTGCTGGATTACAGGTGTGCCTACCCACTGGGCACCAGTCAGCACTTCTAGATCCTGTCTTTTCCATGCCATTCTAGTTGTCAAAACTGAGCCCACTGTGACATCCAGGCCTGCCACCCAGCCACCCTACAGCATCAGCCAGTCCTGTTCACTTCAGTGTTTTGCTTCCCACTGGAGAGCCAGAAATACATTTTGTTCATTTTCTGTGTGCATGTGCGTGCATGTAGATGTGGAGGCCAGAGGTCAACCTGGTTCTCCTCAGGTGCCATCCACCTTTGGTTTTTTTTTTTTTTTTTTTTTTTTTTTTTTTTTTTTTTTTTTTTTTGAGATAAGGTCTCTTTCTTTATTGGCTTGGAGCTTGCTGATCAGGTTTGGCTGGTTGACCAGTGCTAGCCCCAGGGACCCACCTTCCTAGTGCTGACAATAGGAACTGGAACTTTCTTGCAAGTCAACCAACCTTTCTTCCCAATCTTTAACTATTTCTTTTAGTCTTTCTCTCTCTCTCTGTCTCTCTCTTTCTCTCTCTCTCCACCTCTCCCCCTCCCTTTCTCTCACATTTGCAATGCATTTAGAAAGCAATAACTAACAGGTAAACCCTCACTTCACAGTGGGCAGTCTTCTGGCTGAGGACTGCCTCTTGCCTTTCAGACAGGCCTTGTAAAGCCCCCATAGCTAGGCTTCTTTTGGAGCAGCTGTGCCCCTGGTGGCAGTTGATAGTGGGGCCTGTGAAGACACCCTCCCCCCACTCCCTTCCCCCGCAAGAGAAGGCCCACTTCTCAGAGGTGGGAGAAACTCAGAGGTCCTGAGAAAAACCTCCACCCTCCAGCCCTGCACTCTCATGTCCTGTACTAGTCACTTTTGCTCAGTGTGGTGAACACTTGAACAACTTATAAAGAGGAAGATTTGTTTCCCCTCGGGGCTTCAGAGGGTTCAAAGAGAGAGGTGCTGCGGGTGGCAGAGCCCAGCGGTTTGCGTCATAGGCAATCAGGAACCAGAGGAGGGGGAAATCCTTTGCAGCCTGCTCACTCTTTTCCTGCTTTCATTCCTTCCAGGCCATAGTGCCACCCACAGTTAAGGTGAATTTTTCCTCTCAGTCAGCTGCTCTCTGGAACCACCTTCACAGGCACACCCTGAGGTGTGCGTCCATCATATCCTGATTCGTATCAAGCCAAGTTAATCATGATGATTATCCATCACATGCCCCATCTATTAATGCCCAAATGGCCTACGCCAGCCTGATTAGCTCTCGGTCCAGAAATTCCTATATTGAGCAGCCAAGTTTGTATCTCTTGGCTATAGGTCACCTCTGCCCACAGAAGAAGCTGTAGGTACCAGTGACCATTCTCTATAACCTCTCAATGGTTTGAAGGCAGACTTCTCTTCTCTTGGATTTCTCTTTCTTTTCTTTAAAATAGTCCACTCTATTTGTGTATGTTCAGTGTGTATGCTGTATGTGCATGGTATGTGTGTGTATGGTATGTATGATCTGAGTGTGCATGTGATGTGCATGTGTGTGATGTGTATGCGTGTATATGGTGTGCACAATCTGAATCTGTATGGTATGTATGTTGTGTGTGTGTGTGTGGTAGATATGTGTGTGTGTGATATGTATGTGTGTATATGGTGTGTATGATCTGAGTGTGTACAATGTATGTGTGATGTGTGTGTTTATGATGTGCATGATCTGAGTGTGCATGGTATGTATATGTGTGTGTATATGGAGTGTATGATCTGAGTGTGTATGGTATGTGTGAGTGTGTGTGTGTAGTCTCACACACGGCAGGCCTAGGTGGTCAAAGGACAGCTTTCAGGTGTCAGTCCTCTGCTACCTTGTGGCAGAGTCTGACTTGTTTCTGTCACTGGGTACCCCAGACCAGCTGGCCCATGAGGTACCAGGACATTCTTCTGTCTCCACCTTCAATCTTGCCTCCGAAGTGATAGGATTACAGATGTGATCCACCATATGGAGCTGTGAGATTGAGGTTCAAACTCTGGTCTTCAAATCTTTTGCCCACTGAACAGCTCTGGATTTCTCTTTACCTGATACCCTCTACACTGTCCATTCCTGTGCCCTGGCTCTGCAAACTTAGGGTTATCACAGGACCCTTGTGGAACCTGTTTTGTTCCAGAGAGAATGTTGGCTTGTCACTCTAAAAGGGACAGAAGAGAAGTAGACTCCTCCCTATTCCACCCCACCAAAAAGCCTAGCTGTTACTCGTGTTGACTTGCCAGGTCCTCATAACATCCGCTCTAAGAAATTGCTCCCATCACACATAGAAGGAAATCTTCAAATTTAGGCAAGGTTAATCAGGAGTTACATACAGATCAGTAGCCTGGCTCTGAAGGACATCGGAGCTCCAAACCACTGCATTTTTATATATTGTGTTGAATTTGTTGAAAACTCACCAAGTTGGGTCTGGAGAAACAGTTCATCAGTTAAGAGCACACACTGAACTTGCAGGGGCCTTGAGTTCAGTTCTTATCCCTTCTAACTCCTGTTCCAGGGAATCTGATGCCCTCTTCTGGACTCCTCAGATACTGTACTCACCCACCACAAACACATAATTGGAAAGTTCAAATAAATCTTAAAACACTATTAAATCCAGGGAGCATCTTTCCCCAAGGTCTCTATTTTTCTCCCAACGTCTTCTTGATTTACATAAGACTTTAATGGAGTGAGCCCATGGCCAAGCGAGCAGTACTAGACCACACTCATTTGAAGAGCAGATTTGTTATCCTCTGGTGACTGTTGCAGGCCTCACTGTGTCTTTTCTCAGATGGTACCATTTGCGCCTAACACCTATTGTGGAGCTATGGACACAGATGGTGCTCTGAAGCTCTGTTGGAGAAATAGCGAACGATTTGGTGCAGAGAAATGGGAACAATTTGACAAGTGCTAATTGAAGCTTATTTAAATATACATGAAAAAAAAAATCACAGTCAGGTCCCTAGGCAACTGAGAGGACGGACATCAGGCTGATGCATTGTGACAAGTTTTATAATAGTAAATACGCATAATGTATTACAATAGATAGGAGGCATGGAACTTGGTGCTGATAAGTTAGAGGATGGTGTCATGAGGGGAAAAAGCTTAAATTACTATGTATGTCACTCCTGGACAGATGTATTAGAAAGAGCCTATTTCCTCTGGGCAAGATTTTGGGCATGATTCCTTTCCCTGTGGTGGCTGTTAACATAGAGAGCAATGTGGAGAGCCAAGTGTGGGCTAGACTTTAGTCTTCACACCTAAGCCTTTCCAAATCCTCTGTGCAAAGCACCGACTGCCCAGTGCTTATGGTGACCATGAGTGGAGCTTCTTCTTCAATGAGGATGTCACTGTGTGAAGATGATTTGCAAGAGATTTCCTTCTGTAAAATGAAGAGGAGACCCATAGTGTTTTCAAGGGAGGCAATGGTTCTTAGAATGTTGCACAAGGTCCTGTGTGCAACTTGGCATAGACTCTGCATGGCACTGGAGACTATGATATGCGGTAGATACAGTAATGGCCTCATGCAATAATCATTCCAATCTCTGAGATCTGTGGAGATGGTGGAGACTAGTGGGTTCACCATTGCTAATCAGAGTGTCTTAGAAGTAGAGTGATCATCTGGATGAACCTAGTGTAGTTGTCAGCACCCTAAAATGTGGCCAACAAAGAGAGAAGGAGGTCACAGTCACGTCATGTGAGAGACCCTGACTTCTGCAGGCATCCCTGTCTTTAGGGATGGAAGGGGATGCCAGGCTTCTATGGTGTTTGCCTGTAGACCCAACTACGTGGGAGGCTGAAGCAGGTAGATATTTTGAGTCCAGGAGTTTGAGGCCAGTCTGGGAAACAGTAAGGCAGTAAGACCTCTGCTCAAAAATGACATGTTGGTGGGGAAGACCATGGAGGAGAGAGAAAAAAGGCCACAGCCCAGGGAAATGGAAAGAGGGAGAAAGGAGAGTCCTCTAATGTTGCCAGAAAGAACACAGGCCTACTGGCACTTTGAATTCAGCTAAGTGAAATTTTTTTTTTTTTGACCTGGGACCTGTGGAACTGTACTTATGTTATCTTTGCACTGAGCACTCATTATAGTAGGGATAGACAATGTCTACAGAGGCAGGCAGTACTCACGGGATCCACCCAAGATCTGAGAGGCTGGAGGCTGAGAGGCCAGGCAGGACACTGGTGGACTACTCTATAGCTTCTAAAACCCATGCTGTGACCCACTGCACAGCTGGATGTGGAGGAAGTACACAGCTGGATGTGGAGGTGGAGGAAGTGTACACCTGGATGTGGAGGAAGTGCACAGCTGGATGTGGAGGTGGAAGAAGTGCACACCTGGATGTGGAGGTAGAGGAGAATGTGGTAAGAGTAAAAGGTGTTTCTATGTACAGCATTGAAAGCTCACTTGAAGAGCTTACAGTGACTCTCAATGTTTCTGGCCACACTGTTGTGTGTTGCATCAAGGGACTGTGCTGCAGCCTTGGCTCTGGACAGACAACACACACACTTTGCATTGTGCATGCCATCGCTGCATGAAGTGCCAGCAAACACTGCCCATGGCACCTCTGCTCACATTGGCATCTTTGTATGCTCCCAACTGCAGTGTTTTTACTGTACATTCAGCTTCCGTTCTATCAGAAATGTAATGGTTTAGCTTTGGAAAACAAAAGCTTTTACTATTTCCCGACCATCATTCCTCAGCATATAAATATCAGTGATCACAGCTTGGGATTGTGTGGTGTTAGAACACTTGATTAGAAAAGTTGCTGCTGGATTTGATGACTTGAATTTCATTAGAAATCATCTAGTACATTTTTACTTGTGATTAAGACAGAGCTTCCAACAGTTTGTGAAATGGTTCTAAACACTCTGCCATTATTTTTAATATAATAATAATTATTATTGATATTATTATTACATGAAGCAGAATTTTAGCATTGGCAAACCACTGTCATTGGTAGATCAAAATGTCAACCAACACTGGAAAATGTTGACAATGCTTTATAACCTGAAGTACTAAACATTCACTCAATACTTAATTTAGCATTTATTTATTTATTTGTTTATTTTTGCAACAGGGTCTCATGTAGCATGATGTAGCTAACGAGGACCTTGAACTTCTGCTCCCCTTGCATCCACCTTCTGAATGCTGGGATCATAGGTATGCCATATCATATCTGGTTCATGTGATGCTGGGGACAGGACCCAGGGCTTCATGCACACTAGGCAGGCACTCTCCTAAATTTCGTTCCTAATCCCTAAAGATCAATTTTTAAGACCATTTCTACACATTGATGGTGACTCTGGCTTCAAAGTTGATGGTGTTAAACTTTGTAGGAGACCATAGTTTTGGATGGACTTCCCACTCTGGGCCAGCAAATCAAGTCAATATAGTTTACTCTTAATAAAGGTTAGGATTCTTGCAGATATCTTTATAACCACAGAACTGATTGGACTGTCAACAGTTAACTAGGCTATTTTGTTGGTTGGTTGTCCAGACTGTACCCAGATGGATCATTTTCAGTGGCTTGATTTGTTTTCCTTCACGGGCTATCTAATCTTGTTGAAGTTCCCAGGCCTCCCTGAATTATACATTGTTTTGCTCAAATAAATGCCATCAAATTTAATTGGTCTAAGGAATTTCCCTGTTAATCCCCACCCTGCTGCAATGGAATGACTATAGGGCAGTTGCCTCCCCTTACTGTGAAGGTTACATTTTAAGAATTTAAGCTTAGATGTGAAAACAAAGCCCTAATTTCCACGTTTTTTTCTCCCAATACATAAACGTCTATGATAAAGTTCACATACTAGGTGCAGTAAGAGATCAGCTCTAATAAAATACAGCCATTGCATCTGTGTGCTGTGATAAATGTAGCCAACATCTAAGGAGTTGTTCCTGGAGTTTTATGTAGCATTTCTGGGCCATAGATAAGGAAAACCATGGCTGGGCTAGGTTATTGCTGTGGCTGAGCTCAGGCATTGACTGGGAGCAGCTGAGGGAAAGGTAGGTTTACTGAGTGGTGGGTGGACAGCCAACAAAGCTGGTCAACTCTTCTCTCTGAAGCAAATGATCCAAGGAGTGTATTTCTGAGGCTATCTTATGGAGTGTGTGTGTGTGTGTGCACGCATGTGCATTTGAGAGGTAATAACACAGACCTGGATATTAAGCTTATTGAGAAAGGTATAGTGCCAGGGCTGAGTTTGTCTCATTGCCTTTAAGGAAGGCATAAAGGAAGGAACAAGTGTGACTTGGTTTGTGGGAATCAGGACCACCATCTCCTGTGGTTTTCCAGGATTCCTCTCAACAGAATTTTTTAGTGTGGGGACCTGCAAAGGGTCAGAGAGTTAGGTCTCAGGCTTTGTGGGATCTAGAGCTGCCACGTCTATGATGATGTATGTGTATGTGACCAGCTGTAGTTATGCTCCAGCGAGTGCTTTTGAAACCAGGTAGCATATTGGATTTGACCCTGTTCAACCACGGTTTGCTGAAGCCCATTCTAGGGCATCAGGGCGGCACACTTCCTGTTCTGGCCCTGGTAGTCCCTTTCAGTGGCATTGTGTAGTTCTGTGGTACAATGGCTGGCTGTGCTGGAACCAACCTGATTATTCTGACTGTCCCTCTAAGAGGCTAACAGGCCTTGGCAAGGTGTGCTGAACTTGGCATTTTGATAGCAGCCCCCCCCACCTGTGTTATAATTGCTGGAGATTACAGAGCTGGCTGCCTATTCTTTGTCCCTTGGATAGTTCCTTACTTAAGGAAAAAGTTCCTTAGCTGATGTCACTGCAAGAGCATGGAAGGAGAAGCAAATGGTGATGTTTGCTTGGAAGAGGATCTGCCACTGAAGCTCCCTGAGGACACTGTGTTATTTGAACAAGCCACCCATTTCTCCAAGTGACTCTACTCTTTTCCAGTGAATGTACTGAGCTTGTCTTGTTTTCTCTGTAAGGACAGTACACGCTGTTAACCGCTGAGTCATCTCTTCAGCTCCTTACTTACTTTTAATGATAAAGTCATTTAAAAATCCTCAGCAATTTTCAAGAGTCCAATCTATTATAATTAGCTGTGGTCATTGTGATGGACAGTAGATCTCTTGAACTTACTCTAGCTAATAATTTCATGTTTTGATTTCCCCCTTCACCCTACCTCTCATAACTACCACTTGACTCTCTGGCTTTTTTGGATGCCATGCACAAGTGAGATTGTGACGTATTTATCTTTCTGTACCTAGATTATTTCACTTAATAAAATGCTCCCTGGGTTCATCTGTATTGTCACCAATGATAAGATGCCCTTTAAGGACAGGGAAGATTGAATTGTCTTATGTATGTAGAGACAGATGTATGCATGTTCATGTATGGATGGATCTACATTTCCTTACCTGTTCGTTCTCTGAGGGACACAGATTTGTTCTTTATCTTGCGTATTAT